>OX345695.1:6250000-7500000 GCA_947044815.1 Apomyelois bistriatella
TGTATATCATAAATCGTCGAGAGACCTAAGGTACTCAGATTTGAATTAAGACATATCACTGCTACTAATTTGTTCGGTGCACCGTCTACAGATTTCAACACTTGCACTCCTTTACATCCAAATGCTAATCTCACTAATTATCCAGCAGCCTAGATCTCGGCTCTAATTGTTTTCGGTAGCAGCAACACGCGAACTCTTCGCCTCAGATTTCTAATTGCGCGGCTCTACGGGCGTGAGCAATCGAGCTACTTACAACGCCGGCCGTTTTGTTTCGATTTTGGTTCGCGTAGTGCAAAGAATTTCGAATCGCGCGCGGTGGAGAGGCAAAACTTTTTTTTTTAATCTATGGCGTAGTGTATATTTTCTTTGATTTTCGTTCTTTGGACGAGTGTTGATACTTAATTTTTCATAAGTACTATGAAATTATAGGTCAAAACGTTACGATATTTTGATTTTCCCTTATATTAGCGTTTTTCCAATGGCATCCTTAGTTGCTAGTTGCTTCGGAGCCAGTAAAACTATAATGGTTAACTATAGATAAAAGCTGCCTTAATCAAATTCTAAACTGTACTAACATAACCGAGTTCTTTAATAAACATGTTGATCATTCAAGTACGAGTATCAAGTAGGTAAGTAGTTCATTTGTTACATTTACTGGGCGGTTTATACGGAGTCTAGTCTACACAATAAATGTTAATAGTTTTCTAAAAAGGCTAATACTTTATTCTAGTGATCTAAATAAAAGTAGCAAGTCTGGTGAGCCTTAAGGCCTCAGCTCAAGGCCGCATGCAATTCGCAATAACAATGAGAAACCAGATTGATATTTATTTAGTGATTACCTCCATTATACAAACAGTTTTGTTAAATAAGTATATATTATTGCAATTGTTTTGATATTAAAAAAAACATCATGGTATAAATAATAGTAGTTTTTAGATTTTTTCTGATGATCTGAATAAAAATGTGTTACAAATAAGTGAGGTAATTGTAAGAAAGGAAACACGTCTGATCTCGTTGTTTGGTTATTTAATGAATAACATTGATTTGCGTACAGTAGTATATATAGTCATGTTAACAATGGATGTAACTTAAGGATATTTACGTATCTATACACCAAACCACCGGGTTGATTTTTTTAAAAAAAGTTTTTTTTTTAAAACATCATTAGTATACCAATTCAGAATATTAAGATACCAACATATACATACTTAACTATGATGTGAAATAACTTATACAATGTAATTTAAATGATGAATATCGCTATGACTTTACTACTGGTTATAAGTAAAGTATATAACATTGAAATAATTTACAAAAAATAAGACCTCTTCACACACACACACACACACACAATATTATAAATACATTAACTTTAAAGTGTTCTTAAAATACATAATATTTTTCCTTTTTATTGTTATCTCGTCTACGCTGTCCGCAAAAGTAAGATATAAGCGTACAAACAAACATATATAATTTGCCAAAGACAAATGTCCAAGAATTAAAATGTGATAGTCTAGAATTTAGGGAATTTTTCAAAATAAAATGGTTATGTATGAATGCATATCATATATATGCAAATGGTGTCACATATTATAAAGCCATGCGAACTTGCGAACCATGCCAACTTTAGAGATTAAAAACTACGTGCTTCGGTGTAAGGTAAAGAGAGAATTCAGAAGGGTGAATACCGCGAGCTTCCAAAGAATTTAACCGTTGATTCATCATTAATTCATATCTTCTTTATATCATCAGCTCACGTCAAACACTAGAATGAGATAAATGTCCTAAAATTATTAATAAGTACTTAACTTTTAATATTTCAAAATAGGACAGAGGACTAAAAGCAAAAGTCTGTGTACGTAACGTCCATATAACGTACATACCAAGGTCAAAATATATAGGTAAAGGGTTATGAGAAAAAGTATGTAAATAAAAGCAACCGCTGTAACCTACCTTCCCGCAGCTGTTATCCTACGGCTCGGCATTGTACTGAAAAAGATAATACCTGGTATAAAGTCAGTACACAGGTGCGTGTGTTTTATGTCTGACCAGAAATGTAGAACAAATCGCCTAAACTTTTCAATAATGCTTTTTTATTATAGTTACATATTTACACGAAAGCATAGAATTAGTAATAGTACTACGTACGAAAGGATTTTTTCTCCAACCTGTAGATGTTGCGCCCTTTATGCCGGATAAAGGCCTCACCCTATGACTCGCTCGTTTCTATCCACGGCTGTTTCAGGCCATTAAAATAATGGCTAGATCTTCGGCCATTATATGCATAGATAAATAAATAAAATGCCTTACTATTATGCGATAGACTAGGACGATGCTTTTGTTTTATGGAGTAGTGGGTGTGCTTAGACATAAAGAATTTAAAGACATGAAGAATTAAAGAACATTAGTTAATGTAATATTCAGTATTAATCAAGGCTCAATTTAAGGATAGGATGTCATCATCATAATTAGTCTAGGAGTCACGGTCAATCGACCATGCACACTTCCACATAAGAACCCTCTGACGTGGATAAGACATTGGAAATGATATATATGTAGATACACCAGTGGTTTTTTTTATACTTTTAAGTAGGCAAACAGGCATACGGCCCACCTGATGGTAAGCGGTCACCGTAGCCCATAGACGCCTGCAACACTAGAAGTGTCACGTGCGCATTGCCGACCCTTAAGGAATCTTTTTACGCCCTTTTTAAAAGACCCCATGTTGTAGTCCATAATGGATCATCATGAAAAGGATAGGATAGTAGTCATTTGTAAATCTTGTTTGAATTTTAAAAAAGAAGCAGCATGTTTTTTATTAATGACTTCACCGTGGCCGTAGCGCTGGTTTTTTCGTATGAAAATAACTTGCCCCGCGGAGAGCACTTGGACCAGATGAGTTTGACTTTAATTCTTGTGTGTTTACATAATCTACGGAAATTCAAATGTAGGGAAGCGGAGTTTGTATATTTAATTAGATTTTCTACACTTTATATGCTATGCATGTATCATAAGCATATGTGCGTATCATAAACAGTAACTTAGTTGCCCACAGCGTGAAGTCACGTGATCGTTATCATAAGGTATCGCAATCCACCAGTTCCGATCCATTGCTCACCCACAAAGAACAATAAACCATTAATTTGAAGATAGTTTATAGTAGCAACCTTTAACAATGAGGTTTATATGTAAGTATTCACATAATATATATTTAATGTTGTATTACTCAGTAATCTTACCACCACACCAAAAAGAGAAACTATTTTTCTATGTAAAAGTAAATTTCGATCTCGACCTCAAAAGGCATATTCGGAACCCTTGTAGAATCATTTTGTCATTCGTCATTGTGTGTCTGTCATAAATATTTATTTCAGGAACGTATACAGATATCAATTTGAAATTTATAACATATACTAAAATTTATGTTTTTTTTGTGAGTATTTATGTTCCACTGCTGGGCAAAAACCACCATCGAGGTATCCCCAGCTAAGTATGGTGCTAAAGCACAGAATACTTAAAAGTACAAATGAAAGCCTAGTTCGTCCGACTATCTAAGTAGTTTTAGGCTTCCACGCTTCCTGTCCATCAGTGGAAGCCGAGGCAGTAAACATGAGATCATTTTTGCGGAGGCATGCAGCAGATATGACCTGCCCAGTTCCATTTCAGCCGATACACTTAAATTTATATCTTAGCAGTCACATTTTCGAAAATTTTTGAATTATAGCTGGGATATCCTCAGAGCGCCAGTCCAACTGGCACATGAGTGACTTATTTTTAAATATTTTTTACTTTCGACAACTCTTAAGGTATGAGGAGAATGAACGTAATTAATGAAGCTATAGAATCAAACCTCCATACGAACACCCCGATACTGAAACAGGAGTAAGGGGTTATAAATTATTTAACATACTAGGTCACATAACAGTTGGATGTTTATTCAGTAACTCATACTGTTAAATGTGAAATTACATTACAGGCACGCAATAGAAGGGCATTGGCTGTGGAAAATGGTATATTATTATATTTTTTATTACTTTTTATCGTACTTAAAAGGAAAAACGTAAAAAAATGTTAGCAAGAAATAGTAAACTGTCACGCTATGCAAACGTCAGTAGAGATTGTAATGTTATTACTCCAACGCTAGGTTACTCACGAGGTAATTTCAGCTACAATTATTGTCGTTTGTAACTATTTACAGTTATAAATATAGCTACTTATAGAAATTACAATTAAACTGATTATATTTTATAAATAATTTTACGGTCGTTTCCCATCAGTCCGTGCATCATTTTAGTATTTTCCCGCTTGTATCCTAAGGCTTGGTTTTGGAGCCAGTGCCCCTAGTATGAGTTTTTCTTAACGCAGACGCTAGCGACTTCGTTAGGATTATGTATGGAATTTCTTAGTTGCCTTACTATCCGCCAGAGGCGGTGTACAGGTATGCCATACTAAATAACTAACGCAGTCGCTAGCGTCTGCTAAGAAAAACTCATACTAGGGGCACTGAGTTCAAATAAAACGTAGAAGAAAAAGCTTAGAAATAAGAGGGTTGACTAAATTTATCTAAATGCAGCTTCAGTATGGTGATCATTGTGAGAAAAATATCAAAAAATACCTATAACTTTTCCTTATGATATTTCCGCATCAGAAAAGCAAGTTTAATAGGCAAGCAGCTAGAGAAAGCCTACAATTTTATCGACGTTACATTTTACGCACCTTGTTAAAATGCATCGTTCTGCGCATGCCCGCCTGTTTGACAGTTCAGCACGCTTAGAAAATCACTGCGAAGCAATACACCCCAAAACACAGAAAAATAATAATGCCTTCCACAAGTGAAATCATTTTACAACAAAAACAACGAATTTCATAAGTTTCCCTCAAAATTAGTCTCAGTTTTACGTGAAATGTCGAACAACCAAGCGTGTTTTTAGGTTGTTTTGTTGAGAAATCAATCTAAACAGTTCAAGCCGCCATAACTTAGACGAATTTTAGTGAAATCGAGTGCTAAAATCAGAATGGACTGTGATTACCAAAATAAATCGAGGAGTTAAGCCTATTGAGAAACTTTGAACGGTGATAGACTATTATCATGTGTGACGTCATGTGCTTAACTATGAACAATTTGTATGTTATCAGTTCCATTAAACTGTAGTTAATCTTACTGATTATGTAGGACTTAATTAGATGACTTAACTAGTAAAACTAATCAAACGAAAATACATATCATTATTGTGCCTGTAGCGTTAATATATTTGGATATACATAAAAGTGTTATTTGTCGATATTTGATTATATATACGAAAAACTTTAAAATATACATGTGAAACAGACTGATGGTATTGTCATACTACCTCTTTTGGACATTTTTGGTGAGTTTATTTAAATTACTATATTGATGCGATCAAAGCACATCATACGAGCAACACGGCTTTCGTAATGGAAAGGCCTTAGCGATATGTTACTCTAACAATAGATCAGGAGTGCTATTTTTGAAACGATGATGATAATCATTCGACTCACCGGTTTTGGGTATATCATGCATTTCAAAAATAGGACTCCTGGCGTTTTGTGCGAGGTGAAAATACACACAAGTACAGTTCTGCATACATACATAAAAAATTATACTGTCACCTGACTATAATGACGACACTTACTTATAACAAAAAACTTACTTATAAAAATGTAACAAAACAGCAAATAACAGCAAATGTACAGATTCGATTACACACACTAATAAATACATCGCATATGCCGATTGGGCATATACATTGATACATTACCAGCTCCCTATGCTATTGTATGTCTATAAACGTTTATTTATAGACCTCAACGCCAGCTATGGTCCTTGCAGACCATCCTATCTTCCTCTACATATCACTCGTTTTTCATGCTCGCTGATTACGGGTACAGTTGGGGGCAAATAAATCTGACCCACCGGTCATTACGGGCTCATAAATGCATCCAACTGTACTTCTAATACCTACTGTTATTATTAAAAGACCTGCAATTTGGTCGTATCGTGGTATTGTGCTCGTCCCAAAACCCTTTATAAACTACCACAGATGCTATCTGGTGGTCGCTAAAGAAACCACGTCAGAAACCAAGAGGCGTTATTGAAAAACTCTGTTACCGGGACGGGATATGCGGAATCAATAGACCTTGTAAACCTACACGATATTAATAAATGAATTACCACAGATTACTGTTGTGTATAAGGTGCAATTGATACATTGTCATAACAACTCAACTTGTCTCAACGCAACCTATCCATATGCTCTAACTATAGTTCATCATATCTTTTATACCTAACCTACCTATGTAAAAATACATAAAAGTTATAAATACTCCTCTATGAACATTTGAAAATCGTGAAGCTAATGAAAAAATAATAATAACGATTTTCGATTTCCTTTTCACAAATACAGGAAAAGGCTATATTAGATTCCCAAGGACTACTCTTCTTCGATAGACACAGTAGACACACGCCAACGACGTTCAGTGGAGTTAGGAAACACATTGACATGTATTTACTTACGCATTTCCGTCGCGGAGTGGAAAGTCGGAAATTTGAAGGGAAGCCAAATAAAGGCGCGTTAAGACAACCCTCGCAGGTCAAATTACATTTTTCCGTGACTTGATATTAGTGGCACACGTCATAACTGTTTTGCCTACTAAGTAATGTGTGTTTGGCTTTATACTTTACATTCCAATTTAGATGCCAGGGGTACAGAATATCTAATATAATAGTACTATGTCAGGGGTTTGAAACCGACGAGAAACATACTTAGCTTTTTGTTTGTAAACTAGGGTAAAACTTGCTGCTTTTAACAAGTAAAAAAAAAGTTATTTGAAAAAAAAAGGTGATTCCGTTCTTTAGAAGGAACTAACGATTTGTGGTCATAGGCACAAAAACAATACGTAAATGATCATATAAGTTTGAAAATATAAATTATTTTATAACCGCCTCATTTATCTTAGTTAAAAATAGACAGAAACTATGAGAAATTAAGAAAGAAGACATAAAATGTCTTAAGTTATGTGATGTCAGTGTTTATTTTCTTTGGTTACGTAGAAACTGTGGAGAACAAATGTAGAGCGGGATTCCTTCATGTACTTCACAGTGGATGACGTACGTGTGAATTACAGGCTTACAGCCAAAAATGCTGCGGACCATTAAAAGTGAGTGAGAGAGAGAAAAATATATTGAGGGATATGCAATATGCGACTCTAGTCACAGAATATTACCTATTTGTATAGATTATAGTACTACTCTAGCCTGAAATTAAAAACTTTTCTGTTTAGTATAATAAGAAATATTCAACCTTTTTGTGTTTCATGCAGTTCTATTTCTTCTGATGAATATAAAATAGGTTACTGGTTTACTAAACGATCAGATTAAATTCATGCTAAAATATCTTCAATAAAATCTAAGCATGCCATTGTATTGCTAGGAAAAGTACAAAATAGCTGGGTAATGTCGGGAAAATAGCATTTTCATTTCAGCTTTTTCTTTAGAACGTAACCTATAACGTGGTCGGGTTTTCCTTCAGCTTTCTGTATTTTCTTTGTTTAGCCTAACAGTGGCGCGGAGTCAATAGAATGTTTCAGCTGTTTTTAAAGAATTCTGTAAGAATTCCGAGTAACCAGTCATAAGTGGGATATTTGCACGTAAGCAAATACAGCAAAATCTATTTCATAGTACATTTTAGATCAAAAAAACTATTAATCAAATAAGTTCAATAAAAAAAGCTGCCTCCGGCGTTTTGGATCACTTTTTTTTATTAATTTAACCTTTATTGTACAAAATACAAATGTAAAACACAATAAAGGAAATAATGCAAAATAAAAAAAAAACATATATTTAGCTATAACTGTCCCTGTCCCATGAATCATGCGTGACCAAATCAATTGTTATAACTATTGTTGCAATTTTATGGACAGAAAATCGGTTAAATATGGCTGTAAAAAAGGTCATGTGCACACGATTAAAGTAGTTTACAGCTATAGAGCAATATAACACTAAATTAGGCGTCTTTTCTAAGACGAAACTACTTAATTACCTTCAAAAAATCAGCCAAGTGCGAGTCAGACTCGTGCCATGAGGGTTTCGTAGACAATAATAAAAGACTTAAAGGGTATATTAAAATTTATTTATTTTTTTCCTTTAAATTTTACAACAAATTTACAGTTTTTAGATGTATCCTATAACAATTTGGATTTTCAACTTTATGGGAATTCAACTTCCGCGACCTGAAGGCATAATATTGCTTCTTACCAAATTACATGATTTTTGTTCAACGGGAACTACCCCGTAGGTTTTGATTCCCATCTGAAATGGCAAAATTTACGAAAATTCCCATCATTTACGAACACATCTTTGTCGCTTTGACGTACAATTTTGATTATTTTACAGCCAAAAGGGAAAAATATTTGTCAGATAGACTAACAATGACATGAAAACTAAACTCTTATAAGGGTTCCGTTTTTGCCTTTTGAGGTACAGAACCAATAATAAAAGAGGTTGTATCCTATGTATTAAAAAAAATGATTCTTACATCAGTATGTTTCATGATCACCATTTTCTGGTATTTAGCCTTAGCCTACTCGTATATGTACCAGAAAATGGTGGCCATTTAGCTGGGTGCGGCTCGCGTGCTCGCCAACTGTTATGTTTCCTTGAGATTCACTATATAGGTATGTAGTACACTTAACAAACGTAATATATAACTACATCCTATTTTAGTAATAGTTTATATTATTAACAAGCATATAATATATATATAATTCTCCCAATGGTTGACTGGTAGAGAATGCTTTTAGCATTAAGTCCGCCAATTTTATAAGTATTTTGTACTTATGGAACAATAAAGTTTTAATAAATAAATAAATAAATAATATTTATAACATTAGTGAAGAATTAAGCAATAAATATTTTATGGAAATTTATTATCACCTTTTATAACTCAGACTTTATTCCAAGAGCCTGATAAGTTTTAGGGATCCGTACCGCAAAAGGCAAAAAGTGAACCCTTATAAGATCACTTTGTTGTCCGTCTGTCTGTAGGTATCAACATACTTATACTCAGGCCCACGGTATCTTAAATAAAATAATTATTATATGGCACTTATTCAGGAATCAATCTAAAAACTATAAATATATTGTAAAAATAAATAAGATTTATTTTTCAAAACAAGGAAAACCTTTAAAATTCTATATTTTAAAAAACCTGGCGAGTCTTTTGGTACTGTGTGGTGGTACGGAATCTTCAGGCCGCCGGTCGACTCGCACTTGGCCGATATTTTAATAAGCTGACTGTACATTACTTTTCTTCATTTATAGTAGATAAAATAGTACCAAGGCTACCGAGTACATTTGCGTATATGTCAGAACAACACATGGCAATTAAGTAGTTTTATTGACTTCCATTTATTCGTTTCCGGTGAAAATTGTACAAACAGATTTTGGCCAATAGTGTGAAAAAATTATTGGCCCTATCTCGTACTTAGTTAAAACGCCTATGTTAATGACGAAATAATATATATATATAACCTGAAAACCACTGAAGCTATAAAACAGTTTTTTTTAAATATTCTATTAGGTACCCGCGGAACCAATTTTTTCTCTGAAATATTATCATGAGACCAGTAAAAGTATCGTAACTTTTTAAGGAAATTCTATATCGGGGCAAGGAATTTGGACTGTAATACGAGTATATATTTCTCCAAAATGTGATCGGTACATTTCAGTTTGATTCATGAAACACGGAATCTACATTAATCAGTAAGTACATAAATGCTGTATTTAGAACGATTTTGTCACAATTTTACCATTTGTTTCAAAACACAACCAGGCAGTCAATCTTTATAAAAAAGTAATACATTCAATGCACGAAATGAAGGTAAATTTTTGTTTTACTACATTCATTTCATACAGTTTTTCTGTGGCATTTGCAAGACCGACGTTCTTGCGTAGTGAATATAAAAACAATAACATGGGTAAAGCACTGTGGCAAGCGGATGGGCGGTCGACTTGCAACGCATCATAGCCTGCTCTAATAGACCGCTGCGATTTCAAATTTCGAATCCGGTGGTGAGCGGCCGTGACTCCAACTATTGATTGCCGATCAGTTCATCGATCTGAGTTGTTAGTTCCTTTCGGAATTTAATAAATATAATATATATACTTAAATAAAATAAAAAAAGACCGCCAAGAACTTGATGTTAATGACTGACTGAAGCACTGGTAAAATGTCATTGGAAAAGGCATTTCATCACTTATTATTTACAAAAGCATCAGTATAATACGTTGTGGTATATAATATTTTTGATAGTTTTGTGAACATAGCCTTGGTTTATATGGAAATCTTGGGGGATAGTTTTATCTGACCGCGACTGTACAATGTACATACTTAAACTCACACACACACACATCATAATGCTTATTGACACTGGTCAAAGTCAAATAGAATTTTCTGGATTGTAAAATATTTGATTTATTTCTTAAATACCTAATATCTCTTCGGAATTTTATTTGTATGTGCAAACTGCATTTTTGAATAGTGTACTTTTTTTTCGAATCCAGACTATTAACTCGCTCTAACTACAACAATTAAAACTACATTGCAAAATTTTTTTACAACTGGAAAGTGTTCTCATCATCTCTTTCTCTCATCATTGCTTTGGGGAAGGGTATTAATGTTTTAACTCTCGCTTCTCAATATATATTTGAGGTTATGTATACCAGGAGAAATATTTCTTCTTTTAAAAAAAATTGCGATGTTACGGATAGACCCTTACGGAATAAAAATAAATTATATCTCCCATCATATCGGCTAAGTAGAGTTAATGACTCATTTTTGGGTAACTGTATACACTATTACAATAAGCTTCCAGAGTCGGTCCTTAGTTTGCCTGACCGAAAATTCAGAGCACATGTTAAGAATTTACTTTGTAAAAAAGCCTATTATAGCGCTCATGATTTTCTCAATGACAAGGATGTGTAACTTAAGCTTGGTGCGGAGTCCTCCAAACTATAGCTAAACATTGATCATATGTACATTCAGTACATTATATATATATATATATTTTTTATTATATCATGACATCTTTTATTACTTGACATTTTTATTAAACTATTTCAATAATCCTCAATATTTATTTAATAATAAACTTATGGTAATTATAAAAATATTCAAATGTAAACTCGTCTGATTTGACTCAAATTTTGTGAATTGACGTTTTTGAAGAAAATGCTGCTGTGGAGTTTGTGGCGCCACTTCTTCTCCACTTGCGCTTTGGAAGTGGTGGTAAACTTAAAATAAGTAACAATTGACGTCAATAAGTGATAAGAATATCCTATATTGAAAATAAACAATTTGAATTTTGAATTTGAATTTGAATCATCATATATATATATATATATATATATGTACATAACTATTTCGCAGGTATGTTCAACTAGTACAAATGCGCCTGCGCACAATACTTCAATGATGTCGGACGCGATTTCATTTCCTGCGAGCGCGCGCGCCGACCCGTGTACCAATTTCCGGCCACTATAGTGTACCTATCTGATTTGTCGTCAAAAGATATCTACTTACGTATTATATCTATTCAGGTCACTGAATGATCTCACTGCTGGGCAAAGGCCTCCCCTCCTCGTTTTTCAACCTACCTCTTGGAAAATGGGTTGGTATATTCTGATGACTAAACTTTATCACCACACGCGCTAATATTCAAATTAAAAAGCACATGTTCATGATATACAAACATATTTTGTGCTAAACGATATATAATAATTATCATATATAGGTTGTCATTGGAAATCCTGTATCAAATAGCAGGAATAATTAATTATAATAATAATATAATAGATACAAAAAACTATAGAAAACACATAATCCGGGACGTGAATGCACAAAATGATACATGTCGACACTGTCACAGTAGCCCTGAAACAATACAGCATATTACTGGCGCCTGCAGGTCTATAACGCAAACGGATTACAAACATCGACACGATCAGGTGGCATCTATCATTCATCAATATCTTGCTTATAAATACAAATTAATTAACGAAAAAACTGCATACTATAAATACGTACCACAAGTAGTTCTGGGTTCATCTGAATATAAGCTGTATTGGGACAGGACTATTCTGACAGATAAAACAATTCACCACAATAGACCGGACATAACACTTCACGATAAAGACAAGAAAACTGTTTATCTAATTGATATTGCTGTCCCCAACGCTCACAATATTACATCCACCTACACTGAAAAAATAACAAAATACACCGATTTGGCAATAGAACTAAAAACACAGTGGCGTATAGACATAGTAAAAACAGTTCCCATCATAATTTCATCCACAGGAGTCATACCTAAATCATTGCACACTAGTTTAAAAGTATTAGATATCCATCCACTTACCTTTATCCTCATGCAGAAAGCAGTAATTTTAAACACGTGCCGCACCGTCAGAAAATTTCTCTCTTCATCATCTAATTTATAAAAGCTGCTTTCGTTTGGCCACAAGCCCGCGTAAGCAGACAAATCCCCAAAGTCCATATTTGGGAGAAATTAAACAAAAGAAATATAAATAATAATAATAATAAAGCCTTTTATTTCCGAGCTTGAACAGTTTACAAAGTGAGTTTTAATTATAAAAAATCCCTAAGCACTCCCTCCTCCAACTTCCTCCATTGTTCCCTGTCCGCTGCCACTCTCTGCCACCAGGGTCCTAGGGTCATTTTTAGGTCATCCTCCCATCTTAGTACTTTTCGTCCTCGGCTCCTGCTGCCATCTCTCGGGTACCAGACAGTTACTTGTTTGCTCCATTTTTCTAGCTTACATCTGAGCATGTGCCCGGTCCATCTCCACTTCTGACTATCTACCCTGTCAAGGATGTCTGTTACTTTTGTTTCCTTTCTAATGTGTTCACTTCTGACTTTATCTTTTAGTTTCACGCCTAACATACTCCTCTCCATGGCTTTCTGGCATTTTGATAGCTTGTCCCTGTGGCTTTTAGTAAGGGCCCATGTTTCGCAGCCATAGATTATGCAGGGTAGAATGCTGGTGTCGAAAGTTTTTTTCTTAATTTTTGTGCTTAATTCTTTGCTTTTCATAATTCTTCCTTTAGTGCCCAGAAAGATTTCCATCCAATTGCAATTCTTTTATTTATTTCTTTGGACATCTGGTCTTTGGGTGATATAATCTGTCCCAGATATCATACTCCGTAACATATTCTAATAATTAATTAGTACATATTAAAAAATTATAATATGTACAAAAAAAATAATTAAAAAGCACACGCTTTCCTGACATCCTTTAACATATTTCCGTCTCCTTTCAAGAAATCACTTCTTTTTTTCTTATACGCGAGAGGTAGGATGTATACATCAAAATTATATTTATTAAATTCGTCTCTACATAAAAGCATCTGGGTGCGTTTAGTTGTATGTTTGATCTAGGCTTTCACCCGCGTGAATTTCGATCGAATCATGAAAGGTATCCTATGTCCTTTTTAATACTTCTATCTATGTGTATGCATAATTTCAGGAAGATTGGTGCAGTAACAAATTCACTTTCGCATTTATAATATTAGTTAGGATTACTTTATCGTTTCGTGGAGCTATTAATAAGTTTCAAAACTCTATCCGCGCGATTAGTAAAAACTTTTTGACTATTTAGAAGCTTTGGTTCCAAGATCACTGGGAAATAGGGATAAATACAAATAACAGTACAAGAATAAAATTATAATGGTAATGGATTATCTTCTTTTTCTCAATGTGGTCTTTCTCTTTTGCTTACTAAATCAGCCAGAAAAAAATGTCATGCAAAGAAGCATAATCTGAAGATGGAACTAGGAAATACTCTCGAACAAAGAAGTTCGAATCGCGCGCGGTCTCTCTAGACCAATTTTTTTTTAATCTATGCTCTCGAATGATGATAACTTATTTTGTTTTATGACAATTGATGATGACTAAACAACGCCGTCTCGAGGTTTGTGAAACCTATTACGTAAGTTTTCGTGGCTGAAAAAAATTATTTTTATTAGGTTTTCATCTGAACTTTCAGCCAGTTTTTTTATTTTGTAAAATATAAAAGGTTCTGATAACAAATCTCGTTTATAATAAGTTGCGTGGTTTCAGTTTTTGCGTGTTGCACGCGTTTTCATGACCCGAACGTTGACATTTGTTAAAAATACACATTTTGTTAAAAATTAGTAAATTGGTGTAACAAAAAGGTCACATTTTGAGATACCTTTTTATTAGATTATTCTAGTCCAAAAACTCTTCTTCGAGATTTACGATTATGATAAACTTACGAAGAAGTTAAGTATAGAAACAATGTAATGACATGTTTGAGGGATACATTTTTTTAAACTAAAATATCCTATTTTAATACATCATGTACTGCATTTTATATTGTTTCGAACATTTCTGAAATTCTTATTAAATTTATATATAATATATAATTTACTTTGATTCGTCAAACGGGAACCAACTTGAAGACAGGACTGTAAAGCCGCGGTAGTCATGGGTTTTATTTTAACATCAGACCCCGAGAGTTGGTTATGGTTCAGTAAGGACGTTTTTCTTAGTTTGGTATGTATTTAATTCAGCAATAATTAAATCTGCTTTGAAAACAAGAACCTAATAATTAATTACCGAAATCCACACACGCAAATAGTATTAAGAATTCAGTTTTACTAGGAGTACCTATAGCGTGCGTGCGTCCGTTACCATCTACTGACAAAATTTGTTATAATAATGGGTTACCTACCCTGGCCTAACTACCTTTTATGGCTCCAATTCCGACTCTGTAATTTCTCGTAAAAGTGTTTTCTTATGCCGTGAATGGTAATGGAATGAACTGTTAGACCATTAATTATATTGATTGTGTGTCGTTACAATTTCCTTATACCAAATCCAGTGTTTATTCCGGTGGTCAAGTTGAAAATGATATTTTTATTGTATTTGGATATAAAGGCCTTTCTATTTCCTTCTTTATTTCTATTATCTAGGATAAGATGGCTGAAATAAATGTTAAATATAATCAACCTATTCAAAATTTGCCTTATTTCCCTGGCCATCCAGCGTGGCAATGCTGCCAGCATTATGGGGACGTTTGAGCCGGGAAGTCGATCTGATTCCTTAGATTTTTGTTGTTTCTATTTAAGTTTGTATTTAGTTTTTAATATAGTTTCTAGATAATACTGATTTGTTGTTTTATTGTGTTGATAAAAAAGTTGTAAAAAAATTAAATAAGTATTGCCAAATTTTATTCAGATCCATAAACCACTCAGAAATTTAATAATGTCCATCTGTAAATCTTTTTTTAATTATAAATTAATAATATGCAATGATAAGACTTTCTAAATACCACTTTGTTGACTAGACTCCGCTGCCAAGAAAATATACACCACTCGCATTTTCACACCTAGATAAAGTTTAATAAATGTAAAGTGACTTTTTTATTAATCTTTTTAATACAACACTAATTTTTTGTAAAATCATCGTTTTCCTTCTCTGGTTAGATATCAATATTTATGAGATGAACAAATTGCTATAAGTATTGATATTGAACACCTTGTTCGTATAATTAACAATTAGTAAAATATACTACATAAAAATATCCTAAACTTACGAAATCCCAATCATAAAAAAAATACTTCTACAAACTTCCCATGAGGCATGGTGCCCTGAACGCTGGCTGCTTTGCCTCACTGTTATAATTGTAATGCATGACTGATTTAATTATTAACTACAATAGATAACAGAATACTATATTAGACTACATTGTGCAATTCTTTTGATGAACTATGTATAGAAGTAGTAGAACATTATTATGTCTTCTGTGGTGGGGACACTAAAAAAAGCTGATGTTCTGTACATGATATGGTTTATTTGGAGGAAAAACAAAATCGTAAAGAAAACCTTTCGCCATTAGTTATTAAATATAGATCAATCAAGTAATCCTAATTACATCATGCAGGCCAATTTTTTTATTAGTTTAATCGTTTTGTTTAAACTGAGAATTAGTCAAGATCGTTGTTATTTTCTGAGACTTTAATTCTATTCAGACTGTAATTGGTTACTTTTACTCAATTAACGAGGTTTGTACATATTCCGTGACGGGTTCAGCGATCGCCGAGCAGATTTTTAACGAGCTGTTTTAAGTTTACAACGTCAACTCTGTTTTAAAATGTAACTTTGTTGATGCAACGCCATTTCCAAGGTAAAATGTTTAACACTAAAGTCTGTGAGTTATGGAGCATCAAAACTTTAATAATTTGTCCACCAGAGACATAATGTAGTCCATTGGGGAATCAACCCTCCCATGTTGACACATCGGGCGACGCAGTAACATTGTCAATATAGGTCACGTGTACACATAACAGAACCCATTTAGGTTTTTAAAAATTAACCCGAATGCCGTTTAACCCATCCTGGTGTTTATCCATGCGCTTGCAATTCGAGGTACAAGCAACAAACATATAAAAAATACATAATGTTAAGGTTGTGTGTACATCGGTCGGCGCCGCCGCGGCGTGTTGTGGGGCGCAGTTGCCATAGTAACGCATACCCCCTATCCCACACCCCCTTCTGCTTTCAGCTGACCCGCCGACCTCTAGTGACGAGTCGTAACACTGTCAGTGTTATAGTGTTGGCTAATAGATTTGAGTAACGTTAAAACAGTTAAGTATTAGATTTGCTATTTTAATTAAAAATATTAGTACTGTTGTCTATTCTGTCTATAAAGTCAAAGTCTAACGAATATGACGAGTCGTAACACTATCAGTGTTATAGTGTTGGCTAATAGATTTGAGTAACGTTAAAACAGTTATTAGATTCGCTATTTTAATTAAAAACATTAGTACTGTTGTCTATTCTGTCTTAAAAGTCAATAACGGATATGGAGAGCCACGTTCTTGGTACTGGCTGGTCGGAATAGAACTTTTATGTTACTTTAAGTAAGTAAGATACTATCGTCAAAGCTTTATTTTTATTATAATTTGGAACTTAAGTATGATGTAGAAATATTAAATCTTATTAACGTGTTAATTAAAACGAAAAGGTGATCTTTTGTTTATTGTGTCCCATCACTACAGTCAAGACGCGTCTAGTCCTCGACATCCTCAGCTTTATGAATACTTCAGGTTTCAGGTGCTTGTTCCGTATACGCCCAGCCAATGAAAATATATAACAATACAAGATTTTAAAACTTCAATTCGGTTTTATTTTCTTTGTTGTGATTCGGTGATGTCTGTTTTCATTACGATTTAATCTGATATCACTCTCTCTTTTTAATTTTCGTTTCTGAATTATTCGGTTTTATTTTCTAGAATGAAATCTTTCAAACCAATCAACACACAAACAAATATTTCTAAATAAATTGTTAGAAAAGATTTATGAGTTATTTTTCTCTTTGGCTCGACATTAAATTTAGTGCATATTCACGTCTCTAGATGTAGAGACTACTTAACTTACAATGAGTGACTCATGTGTTAAAGATCAAAGGGATAATTATGAAGGGAGTTGCTCGTTTTTATGCGAAATTGCAGGTGCATTCGTATGTAGCTAGTGATGAACTTACTATGTGTACATGATTTATAGATGAACCTCAGTTAGCTAAGAGCTATTTAAGTAATGAATTAATTTACAACAATGACATGAGATGCAAGGATGTGAGGCTCGAATTGTTAATGTATAAAATAATGTAATGTTATATATGTGTATTTCTGTTTTTTTTTTCATGCTTAACTGTTTTCGTATACATTTCTAATATACCCGAATATCTATACTAATACTATAAATGCGAAGTCTGTCTATCTGTCACTCTTTAATGGCTAAGCCACTGGATTGATTTTGATGAAGTTTGATATAAATATAGTTTAGGACCAGGAGCAAGCATAGGCTACTTTTGGGTGCGATATGACCGATTCCCACGTTAGCGGAGCCGCGGGCAACAGCAAGAGCCTTTATAATACGGTTCTAAGGCCAATAAGTACCAAGTTTTTAATAAAGGTGTGTATATAATTCCTGTTTATATTGCTATATATACTAACTGTAAGCTACAATATTCGTGGGTTATAAAAACATGAATATAGAAATAGAGTACGTATAGAATGCTTAATCATAAAGGACAATAGTTGTATGGCAACCGCGCGCAATGGCGAAATAAAATGGCTGTTTTTTCAAAGCATTTTTCATATACAAAAGGATAATTTCGCTTCAGTTCCCGTTGTACCGCAGCCATTGTCGTCCCATGGCTTAGTTTAAATAGCTGGATTTGCGACGTCTAATTCATCCTATTTTGATAAAAACGTATTAAGTATATAAGATTGCTGCAACATTGGCATTTATAAGACTTACTGGACTAAAAACCTAACCTAAGTTACCTAAGTATGCTTAGTAATTCTATGTATGTCACCTTTTCACGAATAAACTGCTAGACCGATGGTGTTAAAGTTTGGTGTAGAAATAAATTTGGCCTTTTAGCCTATCTCAAATTGTTAACTATTTTGAAGAATATGCGATAGATAAAAGAAATACAAATAATGTTTTTAGAGGTATTTCCCGAATTTAGATGTATCACATTTGGCATTCTCGGATAGGTTCTCTACTAGTATTCTTTTGTATTCTTGACTGACTATAGAGTTACTTACATTATAAACAAACCTACAATTAATATAATTAATGCAAGGCATTAGCATGTTTATCAAGACTTGTAAAACCTATCTATTAAAATTTAACTATGTATGTTAGTTCCCTTAAAAAGTGATCGAACGTTTTTTTCTCAATTGTCACAAAATATAATAATAGTACTAAAGCTTTTTTTTTAATAAACATCTGAAATATATTTCTTACTACCTTACCTACTAGAAGTTAATATTGCTAAATTTATTAATTAAACTGGACCAAAGTAGGAGACCCAACATAAAAAAGAAATTGTTGCTTTTATATGTTATTTACATGTTCAAATATGTTTCGTGACATATAAGCTATATATACTATGAAAAATGATAGAACATAGAACCTGATTATAGCTAATTAAAGTTGGACCACCACCGCAATGCGGCTTCTTTTTGACATTTATCATACAAGTACACTGCCCTAATAGGCTTTTTGGAACATTACCAGCTCCGACGGTTCGCGTTGCTGTATTTCCCCACGTAACCTGTTTATCTTTCAAATTATTGAGTTTTGATTTTAAAATTTTAGTCCTTAAAGTCTGATAATCCTATTATTTAATCGATTCAGCGGCTAAAGGTGACCGTCTAACTTCAGGGAAAGTTAAATCAAATAGTATGAGTACCTTTATTAGTCACTCAATCATAGTTAGGTTTAGCATTAGTAGAAAATATGTGCGAATGTGTTAGACGACGATTTGAACAGTTCGATGTTGAATAATCTATAAAACGCAGGAGATTAAAGCTCAAAATACCCAACAACGACTAATAATTGCGCTGCCAAAGAGCCTGAGCATGATTTCCCATGGACTCAACTCACGGACAAGGAATTTTTTTGGAGACTCCAGACCTAGTTTTGGCTACCGCTCGAGAATTACTTACCAATGTGTTTTCTCTCCTCCTTCGAGCAATACTTGCAAATTGAATGCTTTGATTGTAGCCAAGTATTTGGCTATTATCAGTTCCTATTACTAGTGTCAACCCGCTCTGAAGAAATAACATTTTTTTTTATTTATGCCTATTCATAGTATACGTAACTAAAGCTGGTAACCGTGTTAACAACAGTCTGTAAGTCGGGCTTCCAGTTTTTCCTGGAGTCCGAGCGGACATGTTTTTTGCATCAACATATTATTCAGACCGCTCCGAACACATAAATTTTCTTTTTACATGAATGTTTCTAAATAAATATTATAGGGATAGACAAAATATTCAGATACAAAGCATCATGTGTAACAAAATGACAGTATTAATCATTAAATACATTTAAGTTTATACCTGAAGGATACATACGAGTAATGCTTAGACTACATACTTCTTCCTAGTATTATTTGCTTCCTTTGTGTAGAAGATTCGCCATTATCAATTCAGCCACTAGACGTCCACTTTTCGACATAGGCCACCCTCGTAGATTTCTAATCGGACATATTTGGGATTTAAAATTTAAGAAAGATTATCGACATTGTTAACATTTATATTTATAATAAAAAAGCAATCACAATTTACTTAGTATACTTACGAAACAAATTTCTTGGATGTCTATTAGGTTTTGTAAAGAATTGTATTAAATTATTAAAAAAAGTATTACATTACACCAACTTCAAAACAGCAAAGAGTAACTGCATACTAAATAAATTGAAACCCATTTTTTCCATTAAAACGTGTCTGCATCAAAACAACACAGAAGTAAGCAATATAAATATAATTGTTCTTTGAAGAAACGTGAAACTTTTTTCGCTTTTGGCCTCCTGTAGCGACTCGGAGAATTCCCTTCCAAGTTAATAAGTGCGCGAAGAATTTAATAAAAGCATTTTATTATTTTTGAGAACACTTGTTTGCTTTTTATCATATCAAAGAGCAGATGTTTGTGTATTGTAATAAAAATAGAGCCTTCAGTTCACTCGGCGCTGAAGGACAACTTTTGCAAATTATCTTGCTTTATTTACAATTTTTGACGTATTGACAAAATGGTCATAGGAGTAAATATATCAATAACATTTGCCTGTTCCAAAGCTTGATTGTAGGTTGATTTAAAAAAAATGTTTTGATAAATAAAGCATAATATATCGTCATATAATCCTGTCTTCTTCTATATATTTGTTTAGAATGCCATGGGCATCCATGGCATTCTAAACAAAATTGGTTGAGGACTTGGGAAACCGGGTTCTGACAAAATATTTATCTCAAATGGGTGCTTAATACATAGAACACATGATGTCAATTCTTATTGAAAATGATGTATATATAATCCATACACATGTGCCGGAAGTCGGGACCTCTGTTTGACACGAGATTGCAAAACGGGGAGAAATATATTCTAAACTTTGAAACCACACGGAGTGTTGTTATATCACACGTGATAATTTTTGGACCGAATTATTTAAGCCACTAATTTCGTTTAAATTTAGCGGTGAGGTTGTAAGTAACCAGGTGCGTAATGAAGGTAAATCTCACAGGAGAAACTTTTAAAAGCTGGCAAGCTCCGGGCCGACGAACAAAATCACAGCCTACTAAAGTATATTTCACCCTTTTGACGACACATTATGTACATTTGCAGCGCGTAACGACACGGGCACGGTTCACAATTTCCATTAGGGCGCGCCGAAATAGGAACGGCCCAAATTTGAATACTGACACTCGAATATCGACCTTAATTCGACAGATTCTAGCCTTATTATTGAAGTAAGGGTTGTGCTCATTTGTGTTCGAAGCAAATCGGGTTCGCACCGCGCCCCGTGTAACACATATCGTATTAGCAAAGGACGGTATCTTACTGCAATTAGCTTCAGCTTTTTAGGAGCGCCGCCGCCGGTACTGCGTCATTAGAATATTTTTGTCGCACTCTGCCGGAGGAGGGCCCATTACAACTTGTGACAATGGCCACTTACCCTGGGAGATATTCAGAATCCCCGCAAATGAGTTTTACTAATAATATACCTTTGTCCTGTTCCATTTTCCAGCTGCTATCGTTCACACATGAAGTTTCAATGGACTGAAATTTTACGTTTATGCTACAAAACACTAAGAGGTGTATAAATTTATGTGAAAAATAATATTCTGAATCAGTCATTTTGTAGAGTTTCATACATGTATAACAATCAAAAATTATAGTACACTCGAGTGTCTGTCTACTGTCACAGGCGATTTTCTTCGCTTCAAATGGGCCCAGTTTCAAATCAAATTATAAGTACATTTATAGTTATGTCTATAAACCATAGATATTTATTGCCCACCAACGCACTCCATATAAAATAAAACAAACTAAAATAAAACTCAGGGGAAGTCTTTTTTTAAGTTATTGCAAAGCTTTTATCGCGGGCTTTGAGCTCGGTGGCCAAATCAATTAATTTCATAACGAAAATAAAACCTACCAATCTTTCTGAAATTTCGCATACATAGAGAGATAAGTATTGAGAAGGACAAAGGATACCTTTCATCCCGGGAAAAGCACTGTTCCCGTGGGAAAGTTACGCGGGCGAAGCCGCGGGCGAAAGTTAGTAAATTGATAAAATTTGCTATGCTTGCTTTACCGCGGCAGTCCTAGAGTGCCGCACGTTTTTTATTGTTTTATATAAACTCAAAATAATTTATTCGCATAAAATAGGGTAAAACATGACATCTTGTCAGAAAACGGTGCTTTAGCTATTTTAAAACAGCATGCAAAAATACACTGTACAGTCTTGCTAGGATTCTACCAGTAAATATATATTTTAGAAATATTTAGAAACGGCTTTAATTTTTTAAAACAAGTTTTTGTTATAGTCAAAAATGACCTATGTATTATCTCCAAAGTCAATGACAGATAGAAAATAATTTATTAGGTATTTTCTTGCCTATTGCGAGCTTGTAAAATAGACTCTTTAATAATAATGGAATAATTTCACAACTTAGGCATAGACAACCCATTGATATAAAAAATAAATGAGAGATACTTAATGATATTGTTACCAAGTGTGACGAGAAAAATAATTGTTTTTGCCATAATAACGAAACCGACTTCAATTCCTCAACTAAAAAGGATGAAATAATTAAAACATTGTGGTTTAAATATGCTTCATATCAAACATTTAAATAAATCTGGTCGGTGCCGATGCTTTTAATAAAATATGCTAATTAACGAGCCAGCAGCTAGTCAACGATTTCGTAAAATTGGCACCAACTTCAAATTTATTTAAATGTTTGATATGAAGCATATTTAAACAACAATGTATTTATTATTTCATATCCTTTTTAGTTAAGGAATTGAAGTCGGTTTCGTTTTTTTGGCAAAAACAATTATTTTTCTCTTTTTAGTTTTGTATACCCAATACCTTACAACAAAAAAATTGTAAACCCGGTCATTTTGGAAAGTCGGGTAAACGTCATCAGCGTCGTGTCACCTTATTGACATGGAATATATCAAAAAATACCCAAATTGCAATAAAACTTGAAGAGTTGCCTCGATAACTCCATGATTCCATCATCAGATCCTGATCTGATGACTATGAAATCATCTAGAAAGTGTACCCTTTCTAACAAAAAAAGAATTTTACAAATCGATTCAGTGGTCTTCGAGTAATCGAGCAAGATATATTACAATCAAAAAGTTGTAAATACGTTGCATTTTTGAAAGTGGGTTAAATTTTCCAGCATAGTCTCATCTGCGTCTCACCTTACTAAAATGGAATATATCAAAAAATATCCCAGCCCAATACAAGACTTCATCAGATCCTGACGTGCTGAATATGGGACCAATCGGAAAGTACACCCTCTGAACAAAAAAAATTTTTCAAGTCGTTCCAGCCGTCTTCCAGTAATCCGGTAATAAACATAAAAAAAAAAAAAAACATTCCGACGAATTGAGAACCTCCTCCTTTTTTTTGAAGTCGGTTAAAAAGAAGGACAGTGAGAAGGTTTCTTCCTGATACTTCATCATCTCTTTTACCTTTTTTTCCTAAAAACAAAGACTTGTAGAGATAATAAGAGGGAGGTTGAAACGGATTAATCAATTTAACAAGAATTATTCTAAATTGGAGACACAACTCTTTGGAACTAAAAATAGATGAAAATCACCCTTGGGTATTTTTATTACTTAATTTATAAGAAGTATAAATAAGGAAAGCAAATTGTATTCACTAAGATGCTGTTAAAAACTGCTTGTAGTTAATTAAGAATAATGGTATTTCAAAGAAATGGGCGAAATGTAGAGAAGCGAGCTTAAATTTAATCTCTTAGGAGCGCATCATATAAACGGAAAGTAAAAGCCTTAAGTAAGAGAATGAAAAACGGGCTAGAACTCACACGATAAGCATTTCAATCTGTTTAAGTGTTAACATTCTATGTTTTCGTTATGAAACAAACTTTGTGTGAGTAAAAAGTATTTTGAGATTATGATTTTGAAAAGATTTTTGTTTGTTGGTATAATCTTTATTGTATTGGTAGGTTATTTAATTCTTTATAAATATTATAGAGGCAAGTACCAAATAAAAGAGAAGGCTGAAGCATCGTATATAAATGTAAAACGGATGTCTGACTGAAGACAGGGAGTCATGGAAATTATTCCACCGAGAAGAACAATGTTCTTAAATTATAGATAGATAAAAATGAAAATGTGTCACTGTAAAAATGTAGACTATGGTAAAATTTTAAATCCTGTTCGCGTCACGCGTCCCGGGTTATTTCTGCTAAAAACCGAAAATATTTTCTGGCTACAATGTATGTACGTACAGTTGCCCACGTTGTTAGCTCGCTAACACATTGTTTTTTTATTCGGCTGCTATTGTTACTGTGTATATTTTATTGTATTAGAGATTAGCTGCTCCCTTTAACCATCATCCATCTTCCAGAAAACTTTATGTGTACTTAATTAGTTGCACCCTGATGTTTTACCTGTGTATGTTCTGTAACCTATCACCTTCCTATTTCATCAAGTTAAAAGCAAAGATTTGAATTTTTCTAAATCGTTCCAGTACAAACAGCTTCGCGAACTTTGCATCAGAGTATGATTATCATGAGTACGAGTATCATCTTCATTATTTACACTATTGTAGATATCAGATCATTAGTCAAACAAAAAACAACTTACAAAATATAGTGCTGATAATGCACCTACGAGAACATCTACCTACACGCTCTATATTACATCGAGCTATCTAAATTTAATCCAAATTAGCTGTTATTACCGACGTATTCATGTTCCATGTCTGTACGTGTGCTTAACATTCCACTTTGTCCTAAAGAGTTAGAACCAAATTTTCAAAAAAATTGTCGTGTTTGAAACCAAGCTATTCTAGAGCTAATATTGCAACGCGTATAGTTGGCAAGTGATATCAAAAATGCAATTATAAAATTCACCACATATATCGTGGGTGGTTGCAAAATTTACTGAATGCCAACAATTTGGCCACGTAACCAGGGTGCATTACATTAATTTCGAGCTGAAAGCTCCGGCATTAATTTGCGTCTAGCTCCAGAGGGAAACCACAAAATACTAGTTCCGTTGCTATTCATAATAAAACCCGGTGCAAACCGCTAAGTGCTTCAACATCTGGGCGCAACGAAATACTATTATGATGACAAAGGCCTGTGAAATAGTGCTCCGAGAAGTCAGTAATAGCTTATGTTAAGTCTGAGTGATTTCACACTCGGATGAACTTGTAATTGCCAGTTTTCATGCGAATTTGGGACGTGTAAAGCAAATATTTTAGAAACCATTGTTAGGTTTGACCTATATATACCATACTAAATTAAATAATGATAAAAAACAACTAGTAATATAAATATACGAACAAACGTGGCAATGATATAAAAGACAACACTAAGCATGCAAATATAGCGAGAAAAATAGAATAAAACTAAATGTTTGCTTTTTTTTGTCTTTCTTTATCCATGTCTAAAGCCTGCTTTTGTTGTTATCTTTATTTGAAATATATTATACTTATTCTTCCACTTAGTTACATTATTCAAATGGTAATCTTAAAAACAAGAGTGATATTAGTTACATAGAATTCTAATCTATGGTTATATAAGTACCTGAAATATTTGTATTTACATTTAAATTATATGATGATAGAAGACTTATAATAAGAAACAAATATAAACTTAACCAAAATGGAAATGTTTCCAATGCATGACGCTCTTTCTATGCCCAATGATCTAGTCGATTGTTATTGCATAGGTAGTATTTATAAGCGGTACTATTCGTATGTGTAACGATTTCTACTTTAAACAAACAAACGTCGTGTGGGAAAACGGAAAAAATATTGCATCATTCGGCATTTGAATCAGACCGAGAGTCATTACTGGGCCATTATTTCTGAATTTAGTGTAGGTATGTACTTATTATTACAATGCAATGACACTTTTTGCTGTCACGGTATTTAGACTATTTCGTTTATTCAGACAATTTTTTTAATTTTCCTTTAATACCTACCTAGACTCGAAGCGTGTCTCTATTTTTGATTGAATAAGAGAGGAAAGGAATTTATCTCGTTTTAACCTTTTTTCGATTACATTTCAGTTATTTATTTTGTATCTGAATTAGTACTTGGTAGCCTGATGTCAAACTTGCTCATAACATCGTGTTCCTTAGAAAAGTTTGTCAATTTAAAAAACGATGTTTTTTATGCACCCACATCAATTTCAAAGGGATTTTTTTAACCATAGAACAACAACTTCAATACACTTTTTCAAATTGTGTTTCCGTAGTTTTACGGGTTTCATGAAGTTTTAAAGTAAACAAATATCAACATTTAAAACTCTACATTTCTTTTTGTAAGGTTTATAAAACTTATTTTTTTGTTGTGTATTTAAATACTATTTTGAGGCGTTAAAGTTTACATATACGGGCTATCTTTATAATAGAAATATTAGTACCATTATCATATAAATTTACATTGTATGAAAATAGCTTAGCTACGACCAATTTTATTAGTGTGTTCTACATTTTTGATCGAATTGGAATCGGGGGAATAAAAATTAAAGGTCAAAACAACAACTTAACTTTTGAGCAACTAAACTGACAAGTTGTGAGATTTAGCCCTGATTGTATCAGAAGTCCTTAGCAGAAGACTATTAATGAGAATGCATGCAACAGAAATGCGAATGTTGAGATGGATATGTGGAGTTACAAGATTAGATAAAATAAGGAATGAGTATGTAAGAGGAAGTGTGAAAGTGGCACCCATAAATGAGAAGTTAGAAAGCTATAGGTTAGGATTGTATGACCATATCGTGAGGGGGTAAAGCCGTGTAACGCGAAGATTATTAAATATGAAAATTACGGGATTTGGAGTAGAGGAAGACCAAAAAAGAGATGGATCGATTGTGTGAGGGAGGATATGAACACGAAGGCTGTGATGCGGGAAATGGCTTGAAATTGATCTAAATGGAAGGAACTTACATACTGTGCCGACCCCACATAGGAAAGTGGGATAAAGTAAAGGAAAAGAAGAAGTGTCAGAAGACTATTAAATTATTACGTGTGAATCTTAACTTATTATCATCATTTTTGTAGGCGTTACGGTCCATCGACCTAGCACACCCTGGTGTTAGAGTTCTTCGGAACCGCTCTTCGGCCTCTGGCGAGATTCCTGGCAGCCAGGACCAACGTATAACTTATTGTAAAAAAAGCCTAAATTGATAGACAAACAATGAGTCGTTTAGATGTATTGAATTTATTTAATTTTTTAAGTTCTTTTCAAAACACAAAGAATTTTAAAATCGCGCGCGGTCTCTGGAAATATTTTTTTATAATTTATGCCGAAACATGATTTCTAAGGTTAAACAATGTGCCGTTTTCTGGAGACCTTTATGAGTAAATTGATTAATTTAAATGAACATATCGATCGTAGCTAGACTAGTGTAATTACTGCCTTCATCATGTACCTGAGTAGTGTACATAATATAATACATGTATTGATTTTCCTTGTACCCCACATTTTGATTACCAAGAAATCTAGTTATTGGAGGTACTGGAAACATGTTAAATATTAATGAATACCAAGACTATTAATATTACAAATCTGTTCAAGTAAATGTTTAACTGAAACCTTACAGTAGAGTACAGTAATCGCATTTATCACATATATACATTTTACTTTTATACAAATAAATAATTAAGTACAACGAAAAAATAAAGGTATACTGAAACAACATACTTCACAGGTCTTCTTTCAGCATACGGAAGCAAACTTTTCAGGAATAGCTATAAGTTTTATCTGGAAATTGATATATTTAAAAAAAATTAAAAAACAAAATGAAATGAAGACTGGTTAGGTAGATTATTTTTTATGTTTTTATAAACCTGCTCTAGTGTCGGCAGGGTAGTCTAAACCCAAAAAAAGCGACACACTAGACGACATGCTTGCAAATCTAATAACAAATAATGCCGAAGATCGCGTCAAGTGGAGAAGAAGTAGAAAAGCGAATCCTATAAACTATCTGAGAATGCAACTCGTAAAGCGCTAAGTTGAGAGAAAAAGAGAGAGATCAAAAGTCGTCAAGTTTCTTCTAAGTACCTAATTTTTATTAACTGATGTAAGAAGAGCACCTTAAGGCGGGCATTCTCATTAATCCAGTACATTAGTCGCAGGAAAGCTTCTAGCTTCCCTTTTCGCTTTGCAGAAAAAGTCCGGCCCGACGAAACGTGGTGCACTAAAATAAGACTGAGCGCGGTGGAGCATTAATCATATAGGTAATTTTAATAAAAAATGATTATATATTAATTTAACGTGATTATAATGATGTAAATGGCGGACATAAAGCCGAAAGCTATTTTAACGAACACAGTGAAAATGAATTGTTCCCATGATGATTGCTGAGTTGGTTGGCATGGCATAAGAAAACATTAGTTTAGTTTCAAATTATACAATTATTTCTGCAACAAAGAATAAAATCAATTGCCATTGTTTAGAAATAAGACTCGGTTTGTTGTTGGAATCTTTTCCTTATTATCCCACTTTACTATATGGGATCTATTTCCAGCCATTCTTAGCATTGGAATTCCTTTGTAGGAATCATGCTATCTATATAAAATTTAAAAGTAATGCTCTTGTTTGTAGAGTCCCTCTCTTCATCAATTAGTCTATCTTCCACAAGTTTTTATTTATTTATTTTTATTATAAGTATATTAAATTTGAAAATAACAAACATTAGAAATTGAAACGGGAATTTCGTACAAGGGCGAAATAAATATTGTATTTTCCAGCAGATGCAATCAGGTTTTAAAAATAAACAACGGATTATGAGTAAGTGTAAAATTAATTTTTATCATAGCTGTTGTTATGTCAATTTTTATAATTGTGTTACCGTGATTATACTTTAACGACTGAGCCAAATGGAAAAAAACCATTTGCCCGTCTCGCGGTACGCAGTCTTAATTTTCTATGCCTGAGTTTCTGAAAGGATATAATTTATTGCATTCGCTGTTACTCCGCTATGCATTTATGAATCACCCTTACACTGTTACTTAAAGTAATTGGCAAATGCAATAAAACTCCATAGTTGAGATTATTTAAGACGAGTTTGCATGTTATTATGAATATATTATTTGTTTTTTTACTTGCAAGCAAGTAGTTAGTTTTAGATAACTTTGTACTTAGCTAAAACTAACGGTTTTCTTCCATGCTGGTCTGGGAGAGAAAGAAAAACATAGAATGTACCAGCTGCTTCTCTTCCCGCGCATGCCGTAAAAGTCGTCTGAGGGAATCGCCGATTGGGGAAATCATGACATAGGCGATGCGGCTAGCAACCCATCACTATTGATTTCCTATTTCAACTACCATTATGTTAAACGTGGCCTAAGATCTTATGACCCTAGGCTCTGTCTACCCCGCATGGGATAAAGACGTGATTATATGTATGTATGTATGTACTAACGGTTTTTAGATAATACAAATGTAACCTATGAATATGATATAGTATGATTTTTAAATATTCGTGCAAAATACAAAAAAGTGTGCGATGTTAAAAAATATGGTAATGTTCTAAATAATGAGACTGATAGTAATGCTTTAAAAATGAAGAAATCTTTATAAATTATATTTTATTCGCGTAACGAGGAAAACTATATTTTTGTTTTAAAGCTTTGTCTTGGAGGTTTTTAAGTAAGTACCTACTTATGCCATTCAGCTAAAATGTTCTCTATCTTCCACAGTTCGTAAGTGTGGTTAAAGTTATAGTGTGCGCCATAAAGTAGGGTCGAAAGTTGTCGGCGATCGATCGATACTCAGGTTTGCTTATCCACGGACGCACGGCCGGACACATCGCGTGCCACCTTTAATACAAAAATATCGATTTTTCCACAAAGCCGCGTCACCGCAATCAATATACCTTTCCGCCCCATGCCTAATTACGCCCGCCTACATCACTCAAACATCCGTAAAAAGCCTCGTAATCACTCCCGCGATGGTACCTCGATGATACCCATCCTGAAAAGTAGCGCACACTGAATCATTCAAAGCGCACAGGAAAACGCTTCATTGTAAACGTTTTATTTAATTTTCCCTCCATTTACTTTTTTATAATTTCTGCCGGGCATAAAAAACGATCCGCCGCCGCAGGAAGCGCGCATACACGTGAAGCGACCACGTCTGGACGCACACAGGGATAGGAACACCTGTCTCGGGAATGAAAGGTGTGCTAGAGCGCGTGGACGGGAGATGGCTATATGTAGAAGTGGCGGGTGGGAAAAAGAGGTGGTTATGCGCGCGCAGAACGCTGGCACGCCCGCCGCGCGTCCCGCTCGCTCGCGAGTCCACCCGCGCGGCTCGTCAGTCTATCGCGCGCAGAGGCAGCGCTTGTATGTGCAGCCCTTTGCTCTAACGCGACCGACGCAGTGCCCGTAACCGGTGTTCGGAAAATTGTGCATGTGCGTTTTCCGACGAGAGCAGTGTGTGTGCTTGTGAGATGTGCTATTGTTTTCTAGGTAACGGAGATCATTGTTGATAAAAAGGCAGCCGGATAATTCGTATTAGTCCATGCATTTTGTTGGCGCGTATTTAATTTCACTTTTAATATTATTTCCCACGAAGTCATTTTCGAAAAGGATGCTAGTTTCATGGTGTCATTATGTTCGTTGCTATGAAAGTAAATTTTTAAAGTTGATGTAAAAATACACGCATTGTTTTATAAAAAGTTTCATTAAAGCGCGCTACTTCAATTAGCAGTGCGATATGGTTTTACGATCTGTTAATTGTTTGCGGTACAGCTAAAGATAAGCCTAACAAACGTTGCATACTCGTAATAGAGTACAAACATGCTTTTCTTTAACACAATATAAACCAGAACTACGTGGACAGAAAATGTTTATTCCAATCAGATATTAAAATAGAATATTACTTACCTCTAGACCTATATAGAACTATCGATATAGAACTTATCAATTTTAAGGAGACGAATGAAAGCAAGCAAAAGTTTGTTCGGATAATGACAATTATTTTGCCACGATTACTTCACCCATTCTAACAGTACTTACATAATGAAAGTATATTAACATTATTACCAATACGGCACTATATTCAGAGGAAAGAACGATATAAAAATTTACACTGAAAAATGACACTTAATAAAGTCAACATCTGTTTAGGAAAAAGACTAGAAGATACGACACTTCATATATCTTTGGAAAAATGTGATGAAAGTGTTACAAATTTCAGAAATAAACAACGGAGTATAAATAATATAACTTATACCCGTATAAACGTGAACTTATAATCAAACCATTTCATAAATTTCACTACAAAAACTTGTGTCCTCTGGATTTTGAAAATAATTTACATTTCAAAGACATGATTATAATGACTAAAGGTTGTTGAAAATGAGCTACAAACGAGCTATGATTTCTGAACAAAGTTAAGTACATTTGAAGAGTCATCCAAGTTGACCCTCATTATTTGACATTGCTATTGATGTGACTGTAAATCAGAAAAATAATTGTATTTAAATTTTTGTATTAACTCTCTTAATCAGTTCTAGTAGAATATAATGAAAAGTACAATTAGAATTGGAAGACTAATTACGCTTTTTTAGCAATACTTCATTAATTGACCGGTTTAATTATACAAATAGGAACAGGCTTAAAGCCAACTTGTAGAAAACAAATGACATGTCTTAAAATACTAATAGTGTTTGAAGAACTGATGTATATGGATGACTTTCTTTACGCTTGGTGGAGGCGAACGTGCGAGACAGACAGATGACCGACCGATTTTCGTGGTACAGTCGAACTAACACAACATCAGATGCATATAAGAAAACGCTATGAATAAAAAAAACACAAAAAGGTCTTAGGCTCAAACATCAAATTCTCAAAAAATCTTCTTCAAATAAAAGTATAAGTGTCCAGAAGAATGGAATGTAATTTGATTATCACCGGGTGCGACATGACCTTTCAATAAGATTGCCCTATCTAATTTACCTCAATTAACAAAATGACCTCCAGAAAGAGGATAGTATTGTTGCACGTGGCGGCTGAGCGTAGGGGTTAATTGAATTAAGTAATAGAAAGGAATGTAAAGAAATTGTGAAACTACACATAGTATGAACATGTAATGTTAGAAAACCGTGGAACGTTACAACGAGATCATTCGCCTCTAAGTGTGTTTATAATTTGTAATGTTTTTTTTGAACGCAAAAGCTAGATGACGACAGTTAGTAGCTAAATAAGATAACTAAGTGCAAGTCGCTTGTTCGACGTTTACGAAAAAACTCAGACTCCTCATAAGAAAATAACTGTTTAACATTGCACTACTAGAAGTAGTGCAAGCAGACAAATTGCTAATAGAAAACTTTATTAAGATCTTTAATTTTTGACAATAGCATAAGGTACTTCTTTTCTTTCTTTTTTCTAAATCAACTAAGTAGTTCTTTTTTTTTCGTTATCGTTGCAGCAAAAAGCATAATATATCTTATGATTACAGTTCTAATTCCCTTCCTACTTGGTTTGTTGAGCTAATGCTATTGCATTTACGATAACGGTCCAACCTTAATTGCATTTTGGAATTATACGACCACTTATTTAGTACCAGATTGTAAAATTCTTCAACATTTACATACTGTTAATATACTTATATGTTTCATTTAAAGAAATAATGTGAGGTTAAATAAATCCTACATATTGTCATTGATTTTTTTGTATTTCGCTCTTCTGCGCCATCCACATCCAATCCTATTATTAACCTTTTTTGTTGTCAGTCTTCTGCTAGTACTTGGTGTAATTACCAAGGCGAGTCCGAATAGTCACTTGTGTACCAAGGTCCGCTATTGTGCCGGTTTTGTTGCGTCACGACATTATAAGCCCACGAGCCATGAGAGACTAATAGTTGCTTGTTAAATTAATTGCAGCAGATAGACTTTTATTATCTGTTTAGTATATACAAATCTTAACGTGACCTTCCCTGATGTTTAATTTTGAGAAAATATTGTTTACAAAACCAAAAATTTTCTTATAAAACTACTTTTTATAAGATTGGCGCAATGAATTTAAAAAAACACTAATCTATTCATATTTTTGTTTTAAGATCTACTTAGGTATAGTACTTAGATATAATTTTGTATCAAGGTATTGGAGGAATTGGTAGAATATGGATGAAATAGTAATTTTGACAACCAATTTGTTTATGTGTTTCAGTAAACGATCAAATAACTTTGATTTACAATACAAAATATCGCTTTGTCATGTTTTCGGTAGTGTTTGCTGTATCATAATAGTCAGCTCAGTAATTGCTCACAATAGTAAGTATAATAAACATATTACTGCATTAAAATGGCCGATGATTTACGTTGATGCTTAGATGGCTAATTTCAAATAATCTCCTGTTATTTAAATGCAAAATAAGTTTGCATGCTATACGTGGCACTAAAAATGAGGAAAGTAATGCTTAAAAAGTGGAGCAGCCATTACAGAACTCTGGTTTCTTAAATGTAAATATTTACTGTAATAAAATCTATTTGCGTAATTAATTAAATTAAAGGCGACGAGTCCAGCGGGAAACCGCCAACTTTACTGACAGATTTTTTATAATATGCCTGAATGTTGTTGTATGGATAAAAATATTTCAAATAGTTTGTTTTGTGTTGTTGACGAGTATTAGTAAGATTTCCATATAAGAAGCAAATAAAGTTTCAAAAAGTTGTATATTCAATAAAGACTGACTATAATTATTTAATAATTGAAATAATAGCTTTATTTCAACTATTAAATAATATAGTCTATCATATATAATATATTATACATATAGTATATAAAATAAAGATGAATGCAATGAAATATTTGTTACTTATTCTTTATATATATATTTTTTTATTTTTCCTTATAAGGGATGTAAGATTGGGCTGGCTAGTGCCATTCGTTATTGTCGCTTAATATCAAGGATCCTGACCATATCAACAGCTGATGTCACCGTATCTTGAAAATCTTGCTCCACAAACAGGTGGCATGTGGGTGTTCTCATCCTAAGTGGGTAAATAGGCACAATTTAGGCCAGCGCTCGGCTGGTCGGTCTGATTCAACACTTCGTTGCGGCAATTAGAATCAATTTGCAGAGCTCACTATGAATGTAGGACCGCGCCTAATAAACGCTCATTTCTCCCTAAATTAGCTTCAATTTGCGCTTTTTGCAGTTTCGAAGTATTAATTGGACGAGTAATTCACTAATTTCGTCCATGAGAGTACAAAGGCGACCTTTTTAATTTTCAAGTAGATTGCTGGTGATGGCTACTAGATTAAAACCAAGCCAATTTTCAAAGAAGGTCAGTTTCTTGTTGGATAAATTTCTTCCCAAAATTACTTTTGAGTTTTATCCGTTACTTAAGTAATTGTTTTCAACTAAGTATAGGTTATTTATTATTATATAGAACTGAAAAATAAAGTTAATGATGTTTTGTCTTGGAAAATTATTAAGATACGTGAACTCGTTTGAAATAATTATATTATTTAATTAATGCAAGAAAATAAGTAGTTACATCACTTACTGCATAAACAAAACGATTATAAGGTACCGTCGCACATTTGACGTGCTCCCTTGAATATAATACTTTATAACTACCGACTACAAGTATAGGTACATTAGAAATATTAGAATACTAAAAAATCGATCGTAATTACGAATATACTCGTATTATGATGATTAGAAATAAGTTTATCTGTAAAACCGCATCGAGTGGGTTGGTTGGTATTTCAGTCGAAATTTCATTACGCGAATGGCTCCATTGGTCGTCAGAGCGACGTAGTTAATTGAATGGGTTTGTTTTGTTAGCCACATTCATGCAATAGCAGCGACCGATCGTCATAACGATTTTTCGGCACGATACTAATTAAAACGATGACCATAGTTTTATCATATTAATTAAAATTATTTCAGAGACGATAACGCTTAATAACTTAAGCCCAGTCGCAATTTTTGGTTGGCGGGTACAAATAAACTTATTAGACCCGCAACCATAGGGCTATTACGCGCCTTCCATGGACCAAACGACATTTGTATATATCATAAACCAATAAGATCGCAAGAATAAGCTAGATGTAGTCCATTTTATATCGGTCAGCATGGAAATATATGACTTAGGCCTATATTTAGCAGTGTACGGTATAGCCTGTACGGTTAGTCATGCTTACTGCTAATAAATAACACAAACATGTAGGCACATCAAAATTTAGAAAAATACTTTCAAACCTCAACTTATGGCATTTCTCTAATCGTCTACACAAATTGTGAAAATTTAATCCATGAACGGATAACAGAACCCAAGAAACTATTTCTTTGTGCCCGCCTTCATAGTTCTCAAATTAAAGCAATTTAGCGGGTCGGTATCACGGCTATGGCTACGTCAAATACGCGCTGGATACGCAACCCTTCACCACATCTATTGATCTACCTATTCATGTGGGGAAATTCTGTCGAGATTGATAAAGTCTTCAAGGTACAAAAAAAGTGCATCCGAGCTATCTGTAATGCATGGATGGACGATAGCTGTAGGCCACTCTTTGAGCAACTTAATATCCTACCCTTACCTTGTTTATATATAAGAGACATTTGTGTTTTTGTAGAATCTCACTCTAAGTTCTGCCCTAAGAGAAGTGAAGTTAATCCAAGGCAGACCCGTCCTAGTGTTATGAACAGATTGTATCAACCCGCTTGCTACAAAGAAATTTACAGACGTAATGTTTATAATATGTGTATTTGTTTGTTTAATTTGCTTCCCAATGATATGAAATTGCTTAAAGGTAAAATTTTCAAATCTAAATTGACAAAATGGTTACTGGAACATTGCTTTTATTCAACAAAAGAATTTATTGACTATTGCAACAACCACAAATAATTATTTTTAGAAATGTCATGACATGATTCAGATTTATTTTTTCGTATTTAGTTAAATTTAATTTTTTCAAGTCGTGGTGGCGGAGATACTGTATTGTCTCCAGACACTTAATATTTGCATGCCTGCATGCAGGTAAAATACATGTTCTATTCCATAATAATCAGACCTCAATTTCCTGTATTTACGTGCAAATAAATGATTTATGATTTATTTATGATTTATTTATTAATTTTGAACCAAATACTATAAACTCATTTGTCTATGTTATATAGTAATGTCCTCCCTAATTTTACTTTCAATTGCATTTTACATCCCTATCAACCACTTTGTTTGCTGCTCTTTGTAATAACATTTTTTAAATTATGAGTTGAATTGTTGAGCTCACAAACAATAGATACCTATTAATATATTTAGTTTTTCAAGATGATACCTATCCAAAATTAATCTGAAATTACAACTTGACGGCTTTCTTTTTAAAAAACCATTTTTTTTTATTTGGCTCCTTCCGGTTCTCAGATTCGTTTAATAAAGCAAAATATAACCACGCCGACTGGCATACGCACCGTGTAGGTTCATTATCTGCTACGCTTTCACAATCTATCTTTGTGGTACATCTAACACACGTGCAGTGCAAAGATACAACAGCACGTTCATGTACGATCACCATTACGTACCACAAAGTAAAAAGTTGAGGAAGTAAAGAAAACCTATATATATGTATTATGACTGAAGTTACTCTCTGCTAGTCAAACCTTAGGACGAAACAGAAAATCGAACAATAACAATGAAGAAATAAAATATTTAAAATTTTATTTCCTTATTTTAAGTGTCCTATGTTTGTATTTGTACATGAATTAAATAAATAATAACAACAAAATCGTGCATGTCCTTTACATGTCCTTTACATCTTATATAATAAAATGCAATTTACAGCCTTTATAAATGCACTAGTTTACAGACTTAGTCTTGTGATTATTTATTTTATCTTCTTAAAGTATGTCTATTTGCAAGTAATGAACTCTTAATAAAGTCAAATTACCACGTTCAAGAACATATTGTTGAAAATATTTCAAAATATGCTCGTTAACTCTACAATATTGAATTCTGGCTCTTGGCAAGCTAGTATTATTGTATATCAGATTGACCTGCAGTTTCTCATTAACACCCGTGATACCTCGATGTGATATGTACTAGAATGTTAATGATTACGCCGACCAGACGGGCTAATCTAATAAACAATACTTGGCATCGTCTATGGTTTAATGCGGTAATCACGTTATTCGCAAAATTTCCATGGCTTCCGCACTTTGCTCTGAACAAATATTGGCGAGCAACAAGAAGACAACATTGTTTTGAAACTTATTGTATAATAATAACTTGTATCCTTGTTACCCGCCTCCGGTTGGATGAAAGAGATTTCTTCATGGGATAAGTCCGCCGATACATTTATCTTGTGTATTGTATTTTTGTTTATTTTGTGCAATAAAATTATTACCAACAAACAAACTTTTTGTATAGTTAAAAATTGTTACTACTCGTATTATTGCATATGCACTACAGTATATTAAAAAAATTGTTATAAGCGAATTAACTCGGGCTTCATTTACATTATAACGTCTACATTTAATTAATTAAATACAATTTGATAATCAATTCCAAATATTTACCTCCTAGGAGAAATATAATAGTGTGAAGGAAGTTTTAATAAACGAGCGAGCCAGGGCGGGTCGCTAGTATTATATAATTTTAAATTCTTTAATTCGTTTTGGAGAGGTATGTTAATAAGAGCAACCAACATCAGGTGAAAATATACTTACTACAGATTATGTTTTCTGCATTATATTCTGCATAAATGTTAAACGTATTTCTTAATAGAAATACGACAGCAAGATAGAGGCAGAAATACAAATTACTTCAATATTTCCATCGGTTTACTGAAAGTTGTGTTAGTATACCCTCAGTAAGCCCGTCGAAGTCCGAGATCTCCTGGGACTTAGTAGTTATAACAAATGGAAACTGTAAGAGTTGCCGGACTTATTTACGAGCAACGCCGCGGCATAAATATACTGCAGGATTAAAGTATTCAGCGCGGTAGGAAATATCGCAGGACTATACTTTTCCGTGTTTTGTGCTCTCCTTTAGTTGAAAAGTTTGGGTTTGTTCACGCCCATGTATCGCCTTGCTGTCTCGTATATCACTTTAATGCTTTATTTGTTGCAATTGATTTCAGTGACTTTTTCAATCTTTTTCCTGTTTCTGATTGCCTTAATGCCTGCCTTAATACATCTAACTTAGTATAAGGGCTGCTGTCTATCTTTTGTTAACGATTTACCTATATCCGTTGATATTGTCATCAGTTCATATTAATTTAAAATAACAAAAAAACTCTATACTTAAAAGTTTTCATGTCTTTATATTAAAACTGTACATAGTTTTATTATATAGAGAGTAGTAAAACATAGAACTTGCCAGTTCTTATTTTATATTCGGAATGTTCTCCTGTATCCTGCAATTATTCTGGACACTTCTGGTTTGAATTCAAACAGGAAACATTGATGCAAGGGTTTTGCATTATATTGAATTTAGTCAGTTTATTTTCTAGTCACTAAGGGTTTGATAAAAGAAATATATAATTTAATAAGTATAGGTTTCAGGAGAGGCGACTGCATTTCGCTAATTGCAAAGTTACAATAGAAGTTAATGCTTCTTTCTCCAGTTTCAATATATTTAATTATAATTGTCTATTATTTTAAAACAATGACACTTCAAATGTCTCTCAAACGTGAAAGAAAAATAATTTTACATTATGAAAAATGAGTACATAAGCAACATTTATTTTTCTTGGGTATTTTTAAGGATTCAAAGAAATGTCTGCGGTGAAGCCCGAGTTATACACACCTCGAATTTTTTTTTCTTCTTTTTAAATTACTGGTATAATGCGGTACTCAGTTGACTTTTCTCTCTAAAAATAAAAAGTAATAAGAGAACTTTGATTATTTAAGAGAAATGACTAATTCAACTCCTCTTAGCCGCAAAAATGGTATTTTTTTTAATTAACTACGGATGAAGTAAGTATCTTTAGCCAAAAAAAAATGGTACCATATTTTTGACAAATCGATGTACTCATCAATCGATATAACTAATTTATTCACCTAGGCACAAAATATATTTATGAGAACTACTAGCTGTTCCCCGCGGCTTCGCCCCGCGTGGGACTCGGTTATATCGCGCCCAAAAGTAGCCTATGTTTGACCTCAGGTCGTTAACTTCATCCCTACCAAATTTCATCACAATAGGTCCAGCAGTTTAGCCGTGAAGAGGTGACAGACAGACAGACAGACTTTCGCATTTATAATATTAGTATGGAAGTATGGATATGGATATGGAAGTATGGATAGTATGGATTAGTATGGAAGTATCTATTCTGGATAGTTTTGGTTTAAATAAGAGTTAATCTCGGAATTACTCGTATAAAATAAACATTTTGAGGAGTTTTTTTTTGGGTAACATGAGTCTGACTGTGAATTGGATGGGTCGCCGTGACGAAACTTATTTACAAATATTTCGCGCTTTTTATATATCTATATACATTATTTCAGAAGTAAGTTTCAACGCAAAAATCTTTCCACGGGTATGTCATGATACATATACACTTAAGATTTTTTTGTCCGTAACTTAGTCACGGAGTTTCGTAAAAACGGTTCACCTTGACGCTAATGTTGGTATCTACACGTGATTCTGATTGTTGCAGAGTTCGAGTCCGGCTCGGGACGCTGCCTATAAGTTTTTGCAACAATTGTACAGACAAATCCACATTTTAGCACGTATATTTGTATAGAGTATATTAGGTACTTGCACAATGTTGTTGTTCTAACTTTAAATAGGTATGTTTCTTAAAGCATTAAAAAGCATTTACAGAAAATACTCGTGTTATTAAAGGATTTGATGTATTTGCGCAATAATTATACAATTGTCAGTCATAACGCTAAAAGCATTCTCTACCTGTCAACCATCGGAATAAACAGAAAATATGTGCGAGGCAAAAAAGTTACAGAGGAAATACTTAATTTTCCACAATGGGTATTTTAATAGATATAACAATACAAAACTACGTAAACATAATACTTACATAAATATACATACATACATATACCCTTCATATATACCTAGGTACTATTTGGTAGTGTTATTATTTTCTTGACCTTTGTTTAATAGTGTGACACGAATGAAAAAAAAAACATTTGAGAATAAAGCTGCTTACACATTTGTATTCTTGTCGTCAAAAAAGTAGTAAAATGCATTTTTTCTAAACCAATAAGATGATACATTGTGCTATAATTATCAGTGGAGTAAATAGGTCAGTTTGATGTTAGCGAACTGACGGCACTGTCACCGTCTAGCCTTTAAATTAGATAATTTTGGTTGTTTATTGCTCTGACTAACAGTTTTAAACGACTTTGCAACACCCACGTTAATGCAATCGGCGTCATGTGACATTTTATAAATAACATTTTTCTATAAACATGCTGTACCTACATCCAATTGACATTAAAAAGTATTTGCTTAATCTTAAATGTTCAATTAAATCTCAAGGTCTCGGAAAAAAATAACATGACCTATACGAGAATATTCTTAAGGGTTATATATGGTTGGCATTAATTATTTAACCATGTTTAGTGTACTTAGTACCGAGTTTCTTTTTAGCTGTATACCTATGTCCACCCCATATTCCATTGCTGAGAAACAACTCTCCCTCTGTTTTTCGTTTTCTATGGCATCTATAGCTAAAACTATAAACTTGGCCCAGTAGGATGCAACATCTCCCTCCGTAAATATATTTTATAAATGGTGAAAAGAAATACCCAACAATAACAAGAAAAACGAGTAGAAATCATATTGAAAAGAAAATGAATAAGAATTAGCATGTAGTTATTTAAACATATTTTTAGCACCTTTTTATTACGATAAGGGACATAAATTCTATTCGTGATAAATAACTACCTTAGAATCCGGCTGTCTTGATAAATAAGTTCTTATAAATATGATGCATAATGTCATGTGTCATTATTCTAAAGTGTAACTCAGTGTTTTCTTTCTTTTCAGGAGTGGTTTACAAGCAAAGGATCAATTGTCAAGATTGATAGTAGGTGCTGAATCGCTGAAGCATCAATATACATTCGCGTTAACAATTTTCAAACATTCTGAATTCGTAAGTCAATTACTAAGCGTACCGCAACGAGCGTAGTGTCGCCCTGTTGTCGATACGTCGATATCGATTCCGCGTCGCGTCGCGCGTGGTTTCTCACCTGTCGCTGCCACAGTCGGTGCTCGCCAGAGTCACGTGACTCGGCCAGCCCGCCCCGCCACAGCCGTGGATAACCTCGGCCAGAGCCCCCTCCCGGTGAAGAGGCTGCACGAAGCGCTTCAGAGTGCGCAAGTGAAGCGCCAGCGGCTTTCCCCTCCTTACCCCGCTCCCCCAGCCCCTCTCCATCCCATTCACCAACTAGCCGTGCACCAGCACATCAAAGTGCAGCAAAGCATAGTGCAGCAAAGCATCGTGCAGCAGCACCAATTGAACCTGGCCCACCAGTCGCTGCAAAACCTGCAGGCGCAACAGAATCTGCAGGCCCAACAGAATCTGCAGGCCCAACAGAGCCTTCAGGCAGCGCAGAATCTTCAAGCGGCTCAAAGCCTGCAAGCAGCGCAGGGTCTGCAGTCGTCGCAGAGTCCTGCGGCTACGGGCGGCGCAGGGGTGCCGCAGGCGGCAGGAGCGACACAAGGCGCGCTGGTGCCGCCGCAGCAACCTTCGCCGCGGGCCGCTTCCCCCCAGCACAAGAGCATGGAGCTTGCGCTCTGTCAAAGCATGGATTCAGTCAATACCGCCACAACAGAGGAAGAGGTCAGTTTATTTTAAATTATTATCTCATTAAGCAATTCTTTAAAGAATTAAGGATTTGATAGCCATATAATCCATACTTCCATACTAATCCATATCCATACTTCCATACTAATATTATAAATGCGAAAGTCTGTCTGTCTGTCTGTCTGTCACCTCTTCACGGCTAAACTGCTGGACCGATTGTGATGAAATTTGGTAGGGATGTAGTTAAAGACCTGAGGTCAAACATAGGCTACTTTTGGGCGCGATATAACCGAGCCCCACGCGGAGCGAAGCCGCGGGGAACAGCTAGTTAAATAATATAAATAATAACATAAATAATATATCCTTACTATTATCTATTGTGACATAACTCAGTTTCAAAAAGCTTTTGGATCAATGATTGTTGTACAGTTTATGTATAGCGAATTGCTGAAATGAATTAGGTAACAGCAGAAATTAGAAATTCGTGACTCGAGTTTCCAGTTAGACCAAATGTATCGTTTTAGCGATTTGTCATCCTATAAATTGTGAAGTAATGCCAAGGAGGCGCGGCTCCATAGCTGTTACAATAGGGAAAACGTTCGGATATACAATAAGCATTCGCTAACACAATAAAACGAAATTTTCCTCGCGACGTAGGCGGCTGCAAAACGAAAGATTATATTACTTCTCTTGGCACATTAAATTTTAGGTTCTATTCTTTGGGAGTGAAGGTTGTGTATTGAAATATTTATCGAAATGTCAAAGTCGAGCTCCAGGGGCATTCGGTGCCATGTTACATCCGGGAAGAATTGTGGTTCGATATTTTGAGAAAATTTTAAACATTATGCATTGCGTTTATATAACCAAATTGCTAAACATTAGAAACTATTTTCACGACGATAATATTTATAATGGTTCATAGATTAGAATACATCATTACAGGGTGGCAATGTAAACACCTTTCATTCAAATAGTGGATAGACTACATAATACTACTACATGATAAAAATATCTAATCAAATAAAAATTTATATGGTTTGGTGTCTGTAAGTTTTCGTGAACGTGAAATTTTTAAATTACTATACAAAAAAAAGTTACATTATTTTACCTCTACACTTATTTTGAAGTCTACTCTTGATATTGAACCACCAATTTCAAGGATAACGGTGTTTATCCTACCACCCTGTATGTTATTTGAAAAGGCTCTACAATTTATAAATTAACAACTCTATGTGATATTAAACATTCATTTCAAAGACCCAATAAGTCATTATTCTAGAGGAAATATTGTTATTATTTACATCACTTGGTTCTTATTTTTGTATGTGGTAGTGGCACACTGTTATCAGATTTTCAAATTCGCATAAGATGATCACTAGCATAATCCATACTAATATTATAAATGCGAAAGTCTGTCTGTCTGTCACCTCTTCACGGCTAAACTGCTGGACCGATTGTGATGAAATTTGGTAGGGATGTAGTTAATGACCTAAGGTCAAACATAGCCTACTTTTGGGCGCGATATAACCGAGTCCCACGCGGGGCGAAGCCGCGGGGAACAGCTAGTCTTTAATAAGCTTTCGAGCTCCTTGCTGGAATAATAATATTGCTTTTTTTATACAATTGATCACACACTTAAATAGTTATTTTTTTCATCTTTTTATTATATTACAGCTAAAACTTGTGATATTACCTGACAACAATGTAACAGGTATGTTTCTAAAGGGAAGCGATAAAATCCTCAGCGTAAACTATTAGGAGGCGACGAGAAGTGGGCAGCGCTTGTGTTAGTCGGGCGAAACAAATAGAGTAGTCGCCTTAGCGCTTGCGGCGCGACGAGAGTGGACAGCTTTATAAATAGAGCTGTTTCTTATCACATTTACTACGGGTTCCGTACAAAAATGTACAACGGAACTCTTATAGGATCACTCGTGCGTCTGTCTGTCCGTCCGTCCGTCTGTCACAGCCAGTTTTCTCCGATCCTACTGGACCAAAACATATGAAATTTGGTAGGATGGCGTAATCCTGTGACCCAAACACAAGGGTCATTAACGGGGGACAAATTAGAAATTAAAAAAAAAAGTTATGCATACCTTACCGTGTTATATATCAAATGAAAGAGCTCGTTATGTAGATCTGAAATACTCGTATATTTTTGTTATTATTGTAACATAAATAGTTTTCATTTTATTCAAGAAAGAAGACGAAAATTGACCATTCCCCCCATGAACTCCGAAACTACTGAGCCTAAAATTTTGAAAAAAATACGGAATATAGTTCATTGCCTGTAGATTACAGGAAAACCTACAAGAAGTCTATCAATTGACAATTAAGTGGTAAATTTAATATTAAACGTTCACTTACGGAAAACACCTCTAGATAGCGATAGTAGTAGTTATAACTCGCATCTCATAATCCTTTCACATTAACATACCACAATTGAATATAAAAACTGACATTGGCATTGTACGGAACCCTCGCCACGCGAGTTCAACTCGCACTTGACCGGTTTTTTTTAATTTTCATAGCGCTGTAATCTTCATTTTTCCTCTTCTCTATCTAGTGCCACTTCATGACTTTCACTCGATACATTTGCAAAGAAGTAAGCCGATGCAACAGCGAAATAAAATTAGCTCATATGATTAGAACTTTGTGTCAAGATATTTGAATCGTGCGTGGAATAGAGCACGACACGTTTATTTATATATTTTTGACCACATTACTGTTAAATACTTAATGATCTAGAGAACCTTATCTGTAAACCACAAAAAAAGATTATGTTTGATTTATCAATTATTTAAGAAATGCATTCATTTTCATTGTGTATTGTTTAAAAAAACATTTTTTTTTAAATATTGTCAATGTCCAGCGATTGACCACGATTAACAAAATTAATTAAGATTAAGATGTAAACTTTCTTGTACGAGTATAATACGCACAGAATAGTACAAATTACAACTTTAAAAAACTAAACGAAAGTACATTGAAGGTGGTCTCATTGCATAAGCAATCTCTTTCAGGCAACCTTATTAATTAGATATTAGATACTTATATATACCTATGTAATATAATGAGATAGGGTGTATTACAGTGTGCGTTGATTTGATTATAATTTAATGTTTGGTTAGTGTAAGAGCTTTTAAAAATCCTGACCTAGTTTTATGGCTGACCTTATTTGTAAATACATGAAACTAAATATAAAATTTCACCAGGTCCCCACCTCCTTACGTAACTGAGCTGGAAGAAACTGCTTTATTCCCAGAGGAATAGGTCTTCGCCCCGCATAATGTTACTAGTAGTAAGATAAAAGTGCTCTATAAATTTATACTGCTGAGTTTTAACTTTAAGAAAGTTTATGTACGCGTGAGAATTAAACTGCTTTGTAGTAGTTTATGTCCAAACTAAAAGTAGCAATTTGTATTTGGCACAAAGTCAAATTAAGCACAGACAAATAATAAATAATATTATAAGTTTTTATTTTCTTAAAGGTTTCTGTTAGTTTTATCTCTCCTGCTTCATGACGTCTGTTTAAAATCAAATTGCTATTGCGATTATTTTAGTACATGTACAGAGTAATAGCCTATTACTCTTTTTTATTTTACTTTATTACTCTCAAATTAATAAATAATCAAAGATTACAACATAATGGCGCGAAACTATTTATGTAGTTTCGTATAACAATCATATTTCTGTGTATGAGTTCTTAGGTACAAAAGAGAAACACAGAACTAATTAACAATAAGTTCAGAATCAATTAATTCATTGACTCGCATTTACAGGTTTACTGTTCTAAAGGTTTATGCGTAGAGTGCAATCGTCTTTCAGTTTCAATGGCTAAGGCTCTGTTTACCCTTTATGAATTAAAGGCATGTAAGTTAATGTGGACGTAGGTACTTCTCTTTGATGTGAATTGTTCTCTGAGCAAAGGGGAAGCGTTGGATACCCTTTGCTCGCATAACGTGGATGCAATCACCTATGCGGTATCTTTACATAGGTAAGGCATAGATAAATTCACTTAATTATTTTTATGGTATTGTTCACTTGTTCACTAACATTTATAATTAACTTGATGTCAGCTTTGTCCTTATTCTCAATTTCTTGCTTTTTAAAGCCTCTTCAATTTATTAAAGATATTATTTTTCGAAAAAGTTGTCGTTTGATTACAAGCGTATCACTATTTTAATTAATTTCATATAACTAATAATAAAATATATATGTATATTATCAAAATATTTTGATAAAATATAGTATACTAATTCTCAAAATCTATTCGTAATATAAATATTATTTAAAAAAAAATTGATTTTGTTCGTTTGATTTCGTTTACATATTAATAATACCACTGTTTTTATTAAATATTTTGAAAAACCTTGCCAGGCAATCTTAATTTTGCCTTTAGTTTTCGCCTCAGTCCACTTCGAGGGGCGAGTTCCGTGTCTGAGACGGGCGGGTGGCGGCGACGGTGTCGGCGCCGTCTCGTCTGGCGCCCGATGTGTATGGGATGGGCGTTTATTTTGATGACAATGTCCTGCGTGCAATGGAAGCTTTTCCTGTTCCAATTATAAGTGTTGATATATCAATACATAATATCTAGATAATGGGAGGCTGATTTTCAACAAAGATACGAATGACATCACACTTTCGGCTTGGTCCCATTAAGTTCACCATTTTGTACACTTTATTAAATTTATACAATAAATTTTAATTAATAAAATCAAGAAGTTAGATGCGTAAAGCGGGACACTGGGTGAAGTGGAAAATTCCTGATGAAGCTTATACTTACTCAATTACAAGGTGACACCGGGCTAAGAAAAAAGAAAAAGAAAATACCTAATGAAACTTAATTATGGTCTTCATATTACACAAGACTACATAGATAGAAACTCTGATTAGCTTTAACTTGTTAACTGTATTATTAAAAATATACAGCGATATTTTGATACTCAAGACATATTTATTGAGTAAAGCAGCAAGGTTAAGGGCGACAATTATTAAAATATTGTCATGAATAACGCAATGAATGGAAAAGGAATATTTTTACTTAGTTTGTATACAGCAAATCGCTCTGTAAGTTAGAAACGAACGGCTAGAATCTCGTGTCGACTTGCAGACTTTTATATGGCTTCCTGAAACCTGCGATTGCTTTGGCAATGAGTTCATTCACATTTTATTGTAAACGTTTTTGAAAGAGGGCAGTTTATGTAAAGTCGAGTAAACTTTATTTTATTAAAGGGATTGCTTGTGTTTATAATACATAAATATTTGCGCTTATCTTGGAATAATAGCGTTGTATTTAATTTTAGATCAATATTTCGTGTTTGAAATATTCGATTGCGACGAACAATATATTTTCCTAATCTTGCTTATGTATGATACCATTAAATAATAACTAAAATATACCTATTTCATTCATTTCTTTTTTGGTAACCGGAGGATTGTGGAAATGCTTAAAAATGTTAAACGCTAGGTACCTATTATTGAGAAAGCATCACAAAAACGTAAAACGCTAAAGAGGCATTAAAACAAGTGCCACCAGAAAAAAGTAAAACTGAAAAGAACAAAACGATTATAAAGAAGATCGGGTGCTTGAAAATCCCTTAAGCATCTGCCAATAATACGCAGATTGAACGAACATCTCCATGGGAGGCGGCAGAAAATTATTACCTCGCTTCGGTTCAATCGCGGGACATTCTCTCTCGAACGATTTTAAGAGAAGAATTTCCGCAGAGTGGAATATAGACACCTCGCCTGTTTCAACAGTTTGTCCACCTAATTTGTTCGTCGGCGCTCGACTGTAAAAACAAATAGCTTCTCCCGTATTCCCTCTTACAGGACGAAAAAGACGGATATATCTTAACTAAACGGACAAAAGGGAGATAGTTTTCCATGCTGCGAGGAATGAACGATTGCTATTTACGCTCAGGCTTTTGTCTACTTTGTGTCTTGTTTGATGAGTGTTGCAGAGTTCCTTTGTCCACCATGAGAGTAATAATTAATCGGGCTTTAGATAATGTTACTTGGTTTGGATAACTCGTGCAAAACTTTTAATTGAATTTCGTTTGTCGATTTTGGCTTTTTGAGGGAGCGATGTTGCGGCTTTTGAACAATTTTTGGCTTATGTTTTCCTGTCTTGTATTTGCCAGTTACCTGTTTTAACTTTCGACATCAAAGTTTGGGAATCGGAGTAAACAATTGGTATTAGTGAGGTTATGTCTGGAATGTTCGCTGATATACAGCAGATTAGTTTAGTATGGTGATCCAGGGCCCAGCCCGGTCAGTTGAATTCATGATAAACCGTAACATCAGCTAAAGCTCTGTACAGTAGACTGACCACACAAACAGGAGCATGCACAGTGCACTCCCTACCCAATAACTGTTTTCCGATGCGCTGAGCACCGCCTCTCTATCGCTTTTGCACCTCGGATTACTGGCGATCACCCTCCGTGAGCAAAGAGTGAAAAAAATTCTCGTTTGATGTTTTTAAGTCCCAAAAAGGAATACTAAAGCGAAAGAGTTAATTACCCACGTTGCTCGGCGACGCGCATTTTACGGATCTTTTCGATTTTTTCTGCGTCAATGAGCCAGTTTGTAATTTGGTAAGTTAAAAAAAAATATGCCTGAAATTTTGCTTCTTTATTATTTCGCATGATTGGGAAAGACGACCTCGCACCACGTAACGAGAAGTGGCGAGAACAAGTAAAAAGATTATTTAATTTCTGCATACATTATTCACATTTTACCTGTATTTATGTTAGTACTTTTAGGTTGTACAAAAATTTCTTATGATGACCGATAATAAGTATTATGAACATACATAAAAAAAGTACTATAGTTATTATAGTAGATATTGTTGAAAATTTTGTTGACAATCACGCGGTCCATACCCACGGTCACGGAAGCCTACAAGCCCTTAATATATTTGTGTAAACGTACTTAAGTACTCTAGGAAAATCGATTAGATACAGCTTTCAACAAAGTTACAGGATCTATTGCAGTCTGATCGTATTGTCTGTCTATGCATAATTCGAGAGAAGTAATTAAAGAGTAAGTAGTAGTAGCAAGTGATATTTATTGTGCATTGTTCAGGCTGCTTGGCGACTTGCCAAAACGTACCTACGAACACTACTTTGAATCCTAACAACAAATTAATTTGCCAATATTGTTATGCGGAGTTGACAAATGATGTCTGGCCAGAAGAATAAGTACATAAGTAGGATGAGCCATCTCGTATTTCCCATTCACACAGTTGTTAGGGTACACGAAAGAGGCCGAACAATGTCGAAACCGAACCAACCGTGGAAGTATAATCTCGAATGGTAGGCGAAAATCGTCGCCCGCATTGTGAGCGGAAAATCCAACTCGAATGTCGCGAAACGAAAGGTTCTTTGTGCTCAATCAATGGCCCCTCGATTGCTGATAACTTTCCTTGCTTTGCTGTCTACGAAGTTTAAGTTTCAAACTATTGAAATGTGTACGTTCAGTGTACTTACTGGGTTAACTTAATTTATTTTAAATTTTTTGGCACATTAGTTTGATATTTGTTATTCAAATATCAAAAGTAGCACATAAAGAAGGTATTAAATGCTGTTCTTATTACGAGTATAAAAATAAAATATAATTTTAAAATCCAAATCGTTTTTGAAATTTTAGTCACGTTTTGAGAACTTTCCGCACGCGATTTCAGTGATTGTTGAGAGAAAATTGAAAGTGAGTTTTAAACGAAGTTATTCTTTGTATCAGAGGGAGATGTTTGTTATTTGTTAGAAAACAGAGGATAATTAAAATTATTGTCAATTTGAAAGTTTAAAATTTAATTTATAATTTATATATTTGCTTTCCACTTGGATCTATTGCTAGCTCTTTCCTGTGTCATACCTTTTCTGTTCATATTTTCTTTTAACAATCCAGCAATCTCTTTTTTGGTCTTCCTCTACTCCTAGCTTCAGTAATATTTATATTTAAAATGATTAAATATGAAGATTATGCGTAACATGGCCTTTCTCCGTCCTCACGACATGGCATACCATCCTAACCTAGCTTTCCAGCTTCTCATTTATGGGTGCCACTTTCATACTTCCTCTGACATATAAATGCCTTACTTTATTGAATTGTAACTCCACACATTCATCTCAACATTCGCATTTCTGTTTCTTCTTTCTCCTCTCATCCATCGCTTTCATTGTACAACATTCCTTTCCATATAACATATATAGTATACATGTCGCAATTAAATCAACGGTTTGTTTCTGCACCGTAAGCATTTACGTCAAAGGCAACGAGGATATCATGCGTGTCAACACTACCGTCTAACAGGGAGTAATTCGCAATCATGTCGCTCTACAAATTAAGTTCTTGGCCCGATGTGGTCACGTACAGGCCCGTTTTGTTTGGAATACGAAGGAGCTCATCGGTCTTGCTCGTTAAGCGTTGGAGCGTGCTTTTATTACATGGTAGCGTACGCCGCGCCCGCGCGTCTCTTGAATATTAAAACCAACAGCACTGGGTCATGCATATTGTCCTACCTATAATAACCATTGGGCCGAAGCGCCCGTTTCGATTTATGGCCTTCTGGAGTTTGTATCCAATTATTTTTCTTCTATACCATGTGTATGCTGAGCTTATGTTTCATTTATTCCTTGTGTAACGTAATAGAAACAAACGTTAAATAACTAGTTCATGCGGTCATGCTTGACAATATGTAGGGATTGTAATATAATTTGAAAAGATGTAAGATATAATTATTTCTGGTATGTTTTACTCATAACTTGAATATTTGATAATATCGTTAAATTTTATATCTCAATTATACAAACAAATAAGACACTACGTTTTAAACGAACATCGGACTCTGTAAGACGAAGGGTGCAATCGGTAATCGCTGAAATGATGTATGGTACCTATGTTATGATTGAATACTCCATTACAGATTTCTAAATCTTTATTTAGATTATTATTTGATGAAAGGTATCTTTAAGCTCGGTTGAGCAGATTATTAAAGGTACTTCTATCTATATACAAGTAGTAGAAAGCCCATTTCGATGTCCCAGTTGATTTAACACAACTTTAGGTAAGCAGCTGTTTCGCGCACGAAAGATATTTCATTTTCATTACCTATCGATGGCTACTTTTCCTTTCTTTGGAAATTGCTAATTAGCTCTTAGTAGGTATGTTTCAAATACGTCTAGGTACCTGAAGATATATAGCCAGGTTCTGTTATAGTTAGTAATATGACGCTATATGTTGGATCATCAAGACCTAGTTGCCAGTTGATGCTCAAATATTAAGTAAGGCACAATTCCTATCATGACTGTACCATTATCTTTAACTTCACTGGTTATATCTAAATCCACCTTTTAGCTTATATCTAAATCCAGACATTTATTAACAAACTAGCTGTTGTCCGGGGCCGGCCCGGGGTTCCCGTGGGAATTCCGGTATAAAATATAGCCTGTGTGTTGTTCCAGGGCTTAAGCAATCTCCATTCCAAATTTCAGCCAAATCCGTTCAGCCGTTTTCCTTTGTAAGAGTAACAAATAATAATATACACACTCACAAACATTCCCCTTTATAATATTAGTGTAATAATTCATAGTTAGTTTGTTTATTTTATATCACTAATACTTACTCATAAACAGAACTATAATTAGGTGTCGCAATTGAAAAATAATTAAAATGCGCAATGCGTCACTTTTGATCGGGCCATGATGAGTGAGGTCATACTGCCTTATGAGATTGCGCATTGTTTAGATCATATAGTTTTAAATATGCATACCATTTGTAAGTTACAAATTTTCAACAACTAGATATTAAAATAAAAGTATTGTAAGAAGTCAATAATAATATAGTGTGATTAAATTAAGAGACTTACTTAGTTCATTTTAATTTGATGAGCATCGAGATACTTTGCGCTAATGAGTATGATTAAATAAATGAGGTTATTTGGAAGGTATACGATGTCTCACTATTTAAGTAGAATTAAGCAATTGAGAAGTTTTCAGTTTGGAATGAAACAAGTATTCAAAGTTGAAAAAAAGTGACATCACAATGACTTATCGCTCGTTTATCACAGAGCACATAAGTTAAATTAATTTGGTAATAAGCAGCATTGTGCTCTTTGTCGAAATATCACCACATTTCCTGAAATGTTCAGTTGAATATAAGAAGTGTCTTTAACGTATTTATAAGATTAATGCCTATAGAAGAAAAAAATCTACCGGAATAAACTAAGAAAATTAGTGTCACTAAGGATTAAAGTAAACCAGACGCTTAACGCACATGACACGTATAATAAACAACTCATGAATATGTACCCTAATTAAGCAGAAACAAAGGAAAACCATTAAATATCTAGGTTTTCTTCAAATCCTAAAGATTATAGCCATAAAGTTTAAACTTTAGCACCCAATTAATTCCAAGCGGCGTATAACTGCTGATAAAAGTGTGCACCGGCTTAGCTAACAGAATTACTGGCTTAATATTCAAATGCCAACAATGGCTGGTAATAATTGTGATGTATTGTGTACGCGGACAATCCGCAGGGGCGAGATCCGCTGCGGAACGTTCCACTCACGTACTCGGTACCTGTTGGTTTATAGTAGTGGCTGAAATTAATTTGATTAAACTGCTGTGGCGCTCTTGTATTACGCTTTTTATTAGATGACAAATAAACTGTGTCTAATATACTCGTTGAATTATGATTAATTATTAATTTAATGATTTTGTTATGTGAATGCCAATTACAGACAGTAGGACGGAAAGGTATATATACTTACTTACATCTTTAAAATTATAGCAATATGTTATTATAGTCTCCTTTTTGCTTCAAAATGCTCGTCAAGTCTGTTCCCGTATATTACCACTAGAAAGTAGGCAATAGGCAGCCTAAAACTTGTTACCAGTCTTTGCCACTAGTACACTCAATGAGAAACAATAAGAACAATAGAAATAAACCTAAAATGTATTTTTCAGAAATTAATTGTCTTAGTAGCCGCCGCATCTTTCACTTTCCTTGATGTTTTTCCTTGTAATCAGCGTAAATACTGTCAGTTTCGAGTTCGACAGATCGAAGGCGCATTTTCGTACCACATTTTGGGCAGGCGGACTGTTCTTTTATGCGCGTTTGCCTGTTTCCTTGTATACATTTTATTTCGCTTAGTGTTTTTTCATGCAACATAAGACTGAAAAAACACCAAAATACTTTAATAATAAGGTATTAATTTAAAACTAAATAAATGAGGTAAAAATAAGTTAAATATATTGCTTTAAAATAGATGAGCACTTGATAGAGCCTAGCTAGTTTATCGTGTAGTTACTTTTACCTATTGTGGGGTTCATTGTTCAGGTTAAGCGGATCAGTCAGCTCGGATCCGTAACAAAATATTATCGTAGTTTGATATTAGTTTTCAAAAGTAAAATTTATAACTGGCAACGTAATTTAATAACGTCAATGTTATATCAAATACGACGGCCAACGAGCCACAAAAGGTGCTATGATTTATCGTGCATTCACGGGTCGTGTGAATAGGGTTGCGACTTGCGTTTTATCATCCTTTATTAAAAATGTCATAGGTACGTAATAATAAAAACTACGTGGCAATATTATATTTCTTTTATAAAACATATTTTCTTATGATCGTTCATCTCTTTCTTATATTATCGCTTTCAGTCAAGTACCTACTTAATCTAATCACATAGCCTTTTAAAATCAAACACCTAATCTTTTATTAAGCTACATAATTAAACAACAAATTTTAATGCTTTGTTGGACTTCTTTGAAAGTCAAGCAGTGTAGAGTCAAAATGGACGGGTGCATATCCTAATGGATAATTAATCCTTCTATTGCATACAATGAATTTGGATATAAAATAAATTGAGTGACCTTAAGCTCAAGCTTATAGGTATATTAGCTTTTCCAAAAAAAGTATTATTATGAATTATGATATAAAAAAATGATAATTTTACAAAATGAATATAAAACTTGTTGCAACCCTAAGTGCAAGAGTCGGATAGGAAGTGACTTGAGAACGAATATTAACATTCGGAACGCGTGTCTGACGATGCGTCTACCTATCCTTAGGTCTGATATTGCTAGGTACGGTATGTAAGGTATTTTCAATGTACCTATCGTCAAATATTATATACTAGCGACCCGCTCCGGCTTCGCATGGGCATAAACACCTTCTTCTTGAATCACTATCTATTTAAAAAAACCGCATCAAAATCCGTTGCGTAGTTTTAAAGATATAAGCATACAATGGGATATAGTGACAGAGAAAGCGACTTAATTTTATACTATGTAGTGATAGTGATAGTCAAGGAACCTTTAGGCATAAAGTTTCTTGAGTGGCGACCGCCACCAGCAGCGCAGTGCTCAATATTTTGGTCTATCATCAGTTAAGATCATCGCTCGGTTGTCGGTCAGAAGTTTTCGTTGCTTTGTGAACATCGGTCACTGGACTTGGAATTGAAATGATATTGTGGCGTGATGTACCTATTTTTATTTCCTTGTACATATTATTGATTTTAATTTTTTGTGTAAATATTTTAATTTTATTAATTCGTAAGTACGGACTAACAAACCGTTTTTTATGTATATATATTTCTTGTTGTCATCTTATGACAGATTTCAATAGTTTGCTGGAGGGCGCAGACTCGTCGCTTTGCCATGGCAACTGCGCCCATGGCGGCTGTTATTGAAAACTACTTCTTTTCTGTCTGATTTTTGGTTTGCATGTTAAATTTTCATTGCCGTTTTCTATTTATTATTTTCTGTTAATTAAGTATAATTTCTTTCTTGTGCTCATCCTACCCTTCTGATTTCTTATTCTTGCACTGTTCTTTGTTAAGTTTCTTTGTGCTGTGAATAAACTTTCCTTCACTATTTCTACTTTTCAATTCTATCTCCCTACCTAGTCCACATTAATTGGTGACCCCGACGTGATTTGAACACGCAAATTAGTTTCGGAAAGATTTGTTTGGCCCGGTATTAAGAAGGACTGTCGTGAGTGGTCTAAAACCTGTCTAGCTTGTCAGCGTTCAAAGGTCACACGACATGTCTCTTCACCATTAGGATCATTCAAAATTCCAAATTCTAGATTTACTAACATTCATATTGATTTAATAGGTCCCTTACCTATTTCACAAGGTTTTAGGTATTGCCTCACCGCAATCGATAGGTTCACGCGATGGCCTGAGGTGATACCACTACAGGAAATTACTGCCGAAGCAGTAGCTAAAGCCTTAATTTCTGGCTGGATTTCCAGATTTGGATGTCCTATCAGTATCGTTACAGATAGGGGTAAGCAGTTTGAGTCAGCACTGTTTAAGCAATTATCTAAGCTTATAGGATTTCAGCATAGACGGACTACTGCGTACCATCCAGCCTGTAACGGTATTGTGGAAAGATTCCATCGGCAGCTTAAAGCTGCTATCACATGTCACTCTGGTCCTAATTGGATTGATATACTTCCCTTCGTCTTATTAGGTATCAGAAGTTCTTTCAAGGAAGATTTATCATCTTCTTCAGCTGAGCTCACCTATGGCAAACCGCTTAGGCTCCCAGGTGAATTCTTTAATTTTAAAGAAGAAGAAGAAGTTGTCACTGATGTGACAGAATATTTAGCACGGCTCAGGTCATTTGTGAGCAAGATTAAGCCTTCACCTGCTTCTCGTCATGGTAAGCATTCTATTTTCGTCTTCAAAGATCTGGCTACTGCTACACACGTTTTTCTACGTGACAATAAAGTTCGTGGGTCTCTTACACCTGTTTATTCTGGACCACACGAAGTATTAGAGAGAGGTGACAAAATATTTAAAATTATTTTAAGAGGTAATCCTGTCACAGTATCGATTGACCGCATCAAGCCGGCCTACATACTGCTTGACACACACACCTCACACAACATTCCCTCACACTCTAGCAATAAAACTAATATTAACACGAAATCTGGTACAAACACACAAACACCGGTTACATCTACTGATCACAGTACGCTCACTGAACGAGGAGATGATGTTCGACGGACACGTTCAGGCCGTATTGTACATTTTCCTAACAGATTGTAAATATTTAATCTATTATCGCCCTTGTCGGTCTCTGGAGGGGGGTGATGTGGCGTGATGTACCTATTTTTATTTCCTTGTACATATTATTGATTTTAATTTTTTGTGTAAATATTTTAATTTTATTAATTCGTAAGTACGGACTAACAAACCGTTTTTTATGTATATATATTTCTTGTTGTCATCTTATGACAGATTTCAATAGTTTGCTGGAGGGCGCAGACTCGTCGCTTTGCCATGGCAACTGCGCCCATGGCGGCTGTTATTGAAAACTACTTCTTTTCTGTCTGATTTTTGGTTTGCATGTTAAATTTTCATTGCCGTTTTCTATTTATTATTTTCTGTTAATTAAGTATAATTTCTTTCTTGTGCTCATCCTACCCTTCTGATTTCTTATTCTTGGACTGTTCTTTGTTAAGTTTCTTTGTGCTGTGAATAAACTTTCCTTCACTATTTCTACTTTTCAATTCTATCTCCCTACCTAGTCCACAATATTTACCTAATATCATAATTATATTTGCGAATTGTAAAACAAAACTGATCAATAAGTACCTTTATCGTTGACGACAACAACATTAATGACCCTATATGAGTAAAGCATAGATTTAGGAAAAGGCGACGGCCGCGTTTTCATGTTTCTATTGGTGTGTTGCATTAAAACGTTTATTGACAATAAACGGTATTAAATTGGTGAGAGATACAGCAACACACTCGTATGTTTAGTTATTTCTGATCTAAATAAGGACACGCAGAACTAGCCGGTATTCGAATTTCGCAAGTTCGATTGGTCGCTAAAGTGAGGTGTCATTACGAGTGTTGGCGCGCGACCAAAGCAGTGTCGTTGGCTGCGCTGACCATTCACATTTATTTTATGTGCTCATCAGGACCTTTACCAAGTAAATTATCGCCAAAACTAAGACGACCAATTTTCATCACACCAACGTCTTTATTGTCGGCATTGGCTATTTCAGATGTGTAGTTTGTTTTGGAATTTAATTAAGGAATTCGGTTTATTTGACAACAGATGTAAACATATTAAGGTACTTAGTTATATTTATATATACATATAGTCAATGCATATAAATCTCACATTAAGTAATTTTTCACAAACCAACATTAAATAGGTTCTAGCTGTGCCTTGTTTTACTTTAAAAATGATGTGTGTAAATGTGATTGTAATATATGTGTGTGCAAATTTCGAATCCAACCAAGTTTCATTGATTAGCTGATGATCATACAAACAATTATTTTCTTTCTCGATTAGTATAGACCAAGAATCCGCATCAAAATCCGTTGTCTATAGAAGTTACCGTAACGAACAACACGGATAGCAACTTCAATTCATACTAAGTATCGACGTATTCAACCCACTCAGAATATTGACAGTCTTATGTAATCAAAGTACTATGCAACTTGTGAGTATCGTGTGGTTAAGACGACACGTGCATACTGATAACTGAATGCCACTCTCTGATTACACTCCGAGCTTGGTACTAATTGTGTTCCGTCCACGAAGGTATGTAGTGCCGAACAATTGTGCAGTTATGAACAATATAGCAAGCAAATAGGTCGTTATTTTTCATTTCAATTTTTTTATATCTTTAGAAAAGGTGTAGTACCTGTATCTGGACATCGTATTTTTGAATTTATAAAAAATGTTCTTATTACACTCTACGTACATTACTACTTTGGTAACAATCATATGAAGTAAGCGTTAAGTCGATGCGGGTTTGTGGCAGATCGTCCACCGCGGACTTTATATGGTTGAAATAATATTTTTGATATTCATTTTATGAGGTGGAAGTTTCTTTGCATAGGAAAATCTTTAATATAATAACATGGTATGCTAGATTTTTTTTCCTTCATACGGGATACTAGAGAGTAAATAAGAGAATATCGACTCATAAGAAACATCTGTATTTTTATCAAGTGCCATATTTGATTTTTAAGCATTATGCTTAAATAAAAGCAAAATGAACCGAGTCTTGATGATATAAAATTTATATCCAAATATGATTGCGTAGGTACATAAATATTAAAATAAACAGTGTTGATATCAAAGCGTAAAGTTCACCCAAACAATATAATTTAGCAGGGGATTGAACGTGGTAAAATAATGACCGAAATCTGGTACACGGCGTTGCGTGGTGTATTGCGTATGCGGGCGGGATATTATGGAAATGTGATCTCTCTTGTATTTTGTTGATAACATTGTAGACGCATAGGTTATTCCACCTTCGTTAACAGGATTTCAATTTTTGTAACAAGAGCTGGAATTTTGTGTTAAAAAGTATTTTATATGTTAATCTAGAATTTAGCTCTACGCGTGCGCTATAATTTCATCTGATTCTGTTCAGCTGTTAGAGCTGAATGAGTAACAAATATCCTATATTTCAAACATTTTTCTTATTGCAGAGATTGGCCGTACCTTAACGTTTAAATGCATTGTTAGTTTTAAGTACTACAGACAGCAAAATAATTTTTGATGTAATATGCACAAATTAAATAGAAAGTAAAAAGGGTAAAATAAAAAATGATCAGAACGAGAAATTCCCGAAAACGAGAATATGAGAGTTAATAAATTATTCCCTATTTAAGATGAAATCCAGTACAAATAACACATTCCAGTTGTGTTTCTAATGTATATCTGATTAGTTATCTATTGTACTGTTAATAAATATCTTGTACATGACAAGGATGATAGATAACAATAGATATTAAACGTCATCACCTACTACAGCAGGTCATCGTTTATTAATATTTAGTAGGTACTGTATAATAAGCAAATATGACAAATTGCATATTAATCACTATATTATGTAGTGGTCCACTACTGACATACATTTGTTGTATCGATACTGTGTGTACTTATCTAACTCATTTTCTGAGAGTTATTGTATTTTATGTGATTGATGGTTAAAATGCCTATAGGGGTAGTGAAAAAAAAGAAAGTTACCGAAGCTTAGGATGTAACTTTGTCAAAATTTAATGATAGAGAAAGATTTTATAGATAAAACATAAGAAAATATATGAAACTTCTACAACATTTAGTTTTTGGAGATAAAGAGAAAAATCTAATTTATGGTTTCGTTTTTACTTTATACCTATCTAAGTACTAAACCTGAAAAATGGGAAATAAATTGCGCGTTAACCCTTGCATGTACGAACATCAGTCAGCTCGCTTCCCCGATTGTTTCCTGAAATGTAAAGCCTTTTCAACGACCTGTCCATTCATTTTAAATCGAAGTCGACTGCTGCGTGGTCTCCCAGACCCGGCCATGCATCTAAAATTTACCGGAACGCGTAATCGGAGCCGAATATGAGCGCGTAATTGCTTATTTGCCTCATTTCGGATTCATTCGCGATCAGCTATGGGTAAATATGACCGGGATATGACCGCTGGCTTCATAAGCGAATTGGCTTTGCACCATTTCATAGTTGGTTGCAGGGTGCGTCATTTTATTAAATGTATTTTGACACTGCTTATTTCCCTATTCGTGCAATAAGGATCATGAGTTTTCATGTTGTGCAGAGAAAAGTTTTGAACAAAATACTTAGTTTTGACTTTTTCTTCTTCTTAGCATATCTGCGTCCACTGCTGGACATATGCCTCTTCCATGGCTCTTCATTCTGTTGTCAATGCGGCGGTTCTGGTCCAGGTCGGCCCAGCCGTCTTTTTAATATCGTCCGACCATCTGGCTGCTGGTTTGCCCACGCTTCGCTTTCCTGTTTTGGGACACCAAGAAAAGATTTTTTGGCTCCAACTCTCATCATCTCTGCGACAGATTTGTCCGGCCCATCGCCAGTTTTAACTTAAATTTTGTTAATAAGATGTAAGAAAAAAAAATTACTTAAATATGTTCTCTCCAAATCGAATGCTAATACTGAATTAATAAAAAAATAATAATGCTTTTGGTATATAAGCTGCTTACTCTACCAACTACTTACCTATAACCTACCCAAGAATAAGGCTATATATACTATTCATAAATCATTTAATATATAGAATAAAATAATGCTATCAAAAAAATAAACAAACTCTTTAGCTTTATTATATTAGCATTGATATATTGACTGACCTACTTATAAATATAATTTAACAAGTACATTTTTAGAGGTAGAATTTAAACACATTTTTTTATTTTTTCAGGTATGTATCAACTGGTGTATGGATTTGTTGGTGAGCTCTACTAATTAAAAGAATTTAAAAGTGCCTGTTAATTAGTTTTAAATGTTGAAACAATGATTTCATGATTGTGTATGGCAAACTCTACCACCGCGACCGGTAAGCAATGACCACCGTTACATTTATGTTTGTTTGTTTGTTTGCTATAACTTATTTTATTGTATAAAAGGACATATAATTACAAAGCCTGAAGAAAGATAACAAGGGCAGACTTATCGTTTGACGTGTCCAGCGGCGTTCCTTACTTTTATTTACAGATAGATGCATCTTATTTCAGTATAAGGCATAATATCACTCGCAATATTTACATGCTTTCAGAAAGAATAGCCTAGTAAAGGCATACCCGTATTATATATGGAAACAGTTATAGCATATCTGCCATTATTTCGCCGCGAATCCGCCTCATACTGTTTTTGCAGACTCTGGTTGCATTGCACATGCACAGCGCTACGAACCTAAGTGCATTGCATACTCTTTGTTCGTGACCTGCAGTATTGGTTTCAGCATTTTGTATTTGCACTCATGTTTTTTAACTTCCTTACTTAGTGTTTAATTCTTAGTGTATTGTTGACGGAACATTAGAAAGTGACAAATAAAACATTCATAGCCCATTAGCCCATTGTAAGTTGAGTAGCAATACTCGTGCTTTGACAGATTTTTTATAAAATTGCAATAGATTGCACAATAAACAGATTAATTTTTTAATTACGTCAGCAAAACTCTTCATAAGCTAAACAAATCATATTCTTACAGAAAGAATATAAGTTTTGCTATGCATGCAAACATAATAATATAATCCATAAGTTTTTGGGAATGGGATATTTTCTCTATTTACGGAACCCCAGCCCATGGCTCTTACATATACCTACTTGGCTAGTTAGTTTATTACTTCCAGTTAGTTAGCGCAGTAACTTAATTAATAACTTTTTACGCGTTTGTACCTACTCGTTACCCTTTTCGCCCAGAGTAAACAACGTTTATTACAATCGCCATGGGGATTTGGGATCAATCAATACCGGACACCCGGTAGCACTTGTTATTGTTTTATGAAACTGTCTGAATTTTTACTTGTTTTCACAAATTAAATAAAAGTTTTTGTACACAATGGATTTTGCTTTTAATTTTCAATAGATGCATATGTTATGAGATAAATTTATATTTTATGAAATTCGTACCTATGTTACAAAAATTTGCTTTACATAGGTACTTTGCTTATCGAAGTCTCGGTATATCAGGCGCTCAGGGCGCACCAGCAGCATTACATCATGATATGACTGAAGTGGTGGGGGCTGGCGAATAATGTGGCGAGCAAAACCGCGGTCATGAAGTAACTTGGAATATATTTGTGGAACAATGAGCTAGTTGAGATTAGTGGACAAACCTGTATTCTACCTATTTAGTGTTGCATAATATCTGTACTATTGTAATCTTGAAATCATTGCATGGGCCTAAGATTTTCATAATGCATAGCGGCGCAGAAAAATAGCAATGATTTTAAATCATGACTTACATAATATCTTACATATGGTTCATATAAATATTTGCAAATTCCATAAACCACGACTAAAAGACAGACGAACGTGTCGGACGTTTTGCAATCGTCGAATTCAGCAGTATTGCACAAGAAAACAACATTGTGTATGGAACAATGCTCTGAGAATCACCACCGTGTTGGTGAATACCGCTACACAGTGAAGATTACATTTGTTAACGCATGTTTAAAAATTACTTATTCATTTGCAATGGTAAACCTACCATATTCTAAAATCCATACTAATATTATAAATGCGAAAGTCTGTCTGTCTGTCTGTCTTTCTGTCTGTCTGTCTGTCTGTCTGTCACCTCTTTACGGCTAAACTGCTGGACCGATTGTGATGAAATTTGATAGGGATGTAGTTAACGACCTGAGGTCAAACATAGGCTACTTTTGGGCGCGATATAACCGAGTCCCACGCGGGCGGAGCCACGGGCAACAGCTAGTAATAAATAAAATGAAAATTCAGTTAAGGGCATCTTTTAAAGTGCAAACGTCACATAATTTAAGCATATACGTTTCATCATACATAACACCCATAAATATTATATTACTATTATTATATTACACTTAAATTCAGTCAAATAAAGTTCATGAAAAAAATGAATTATTTGACTGAAATAAGTGTGACAATTTTTAGTTTTGAAAATTTGTTTAAGTATGTAGCTTTTTAGGTTTCCTTGTAACAAAGGAAACTTCAACAAAAAAATTCATAAGAATAAGATCAGATTAAAATTTTTATCACGAACATTTTAGGAAAAGTGTTTAAAAATTATTGAATTTAAATAAAAGAAGTATTTACAACCTGTAAATAAAAAACGTTATCACATCGAGTCAAACTGAAAAGCCGTGTGTCTCAGCGCAAGCAGTAGTCACTCCCCAATGGCTGAGTTGACACAATAGTGAGAATAAGTCTTTGTAATTCTATTTAGATCCGATCTTTCTCGGCCTTAAAGTGTTATTTAAAGTGTTGTTAGCGCTATTTGTAGAACAATGTGTACAACAAAAGAGGTAAAATTGCACGAGAACATTTTTTCCATATATAAACACATTACAGTAATTGCTTACATATCATTTAAATATCTACATTTTCAAGGTTTTAACTTAATTGTACATAGATGGTGTATCACAAACTTCAATGAAAGTATCATTTTTTACTAGTTTTTCCCCTGTCTAGGCAGCGTGACTAAATCCATGTAGACAGAAAAACATATTTATATGATAAAATATAACAAAAGTAAGTACATTAGAATCTTCAGCTTACTCTTTAGAGCCTAGGGTACGCTATTAATCCTGATTTGGCGGTAATGGTTATTACAATAGAGCGACTGTCATGCGACCTCCGAAACCCTTATTACAGGGAAACCACCCAAATAGGAACATATTTGGGTTTGTTAGTGGCCGACACTGTTAGATTTTTAGGCTGCCTAAAGGCATATGACATAACCTAACGACTGCCATCTGTCGATTACAGCCGGGACCAACGGCTTAACGTGCCTTTCGAAACACGGAGAGGCTCAAGATAATAATGCCACTAATGGCCATCAATTCCATCTATGATGATATGAAGCTAAAACAATTGTTACCCTGTCTGTTACACTTTTCATCTTGTTGCCTCTCTTGGGTCTGCTGAGAGATTTATTGTCTTTAAAAATAAACAGCACCCTTGTACTTAAGTTCTCTATTCTATGTTTTATGCTTTACATTTTAACATTAATTTAGTAAGCAAATAAAATAAATAGTTGTATATTTTTAGGAAAATTAAATATCCGTCATACAAGATTGCCACTCTCTTTTACCGTTGGGGTATTATTTAGGTTGAAATCCGAAAATCTCTTCTTGGCTCTACGTCATAGAGATAACAATATGAAAACAAATGCTGTCTAATTCATCAATGCACAGCAAATACGACAACCACAGACAAAGATATACTAGAGATTAAGTATATCAAAATAATGTCCTTATTTTTAGTATAATATTTGGTTGAGTTAGATTGTTTGAATTAGTTTACTGCGACGCAAATATATTTGATGTGACAAAAAAGGAAAATCAGATATAAATCTTATTGATAAACATGTTTACTCCATAGATTTATTTTTCAATCGTGATTTGTAACTGTACGGCCAATAGGACAACTCGTCAAGTAAAAACCTACTACTACCAATAATTTTATTTTTTCTTAATCTTTATTATCCACACTAATATTATTAATGCGAAAGTCTGTCTGTATGTTATGCTTTCACGGCTAAACCGCTGGACCGATTTTGATGAAATTTGGTGAAGATATTGTTAAAAGCCGGTGGTCAAATATATTTGTCGCGATATAATCTTGAGCCAGCTACAACAACTACACTACAACAGCTAATATTAAATGTTGTCTCAAATTATTAATAATGTCTTCAAAGTAATTGTACCAAAAGACATGGCATCGTGCTGACATGACAACAGAATCACGTACAAACAATTTCCCACGGTTTTGTCTGTCGTAAACGCAATAACACCAAATTCGGTGTTGCTGGCCTAGTTCTAAGTAAGATCGTCCTAATAATTTGTTCATTGTTGTACCTGTCTACGTTAATATAAGTTACACTTTTGTTTTATGCTTTTGTCAAGAAGGACAAAATACGTGTAGAGTGACGTCATATTTTTAGTTTCTTGCGTTTGCTTATTATTATTATTATAAATATATTTATTGACTAGTATACAAGCCAATCTCTGTATAGGTAATTCACTTTACTTTTTTTAGTTCTATACTATTCAATACTGTACTTTTTTTTTTAGTTTTTGAATGTAATTAATAAGTGTCCTGTACTGTAATGTACAAAAAAATAGGTCGTGTAAAAATTAAAATTACTATGTTTTTTTTATTGAGATCTAAAACAACTACATAAGCCTTTATTATAAAGGTGTGACCACATCGCGCAAACCAGGCGGCCGTCGTTAAGGCGCGGTTACACGCGATCACCCCATTAGACACTCTGCCTGCTATATTTCATTCTGGCTCATATAATATGTAAGTGACATGTCCATATTTATGACACTTTGTTAGACAAAAAAGTGAGGTTATTCGTAAAGGAATTATTTAATGTCTCTTCAAGTCATGTAAAGTTTTTGTAATAAGTATTAGCATGTTTACTGTTCCTTACCGAGTTCTTGTTTATTTCCCTAGACAAAAAAAATCATAAACAAGAGCTTTTTTACTTTAAATATTTTCTACAATAAGTACCTACATTTTCATTTCTATAGACATTTTATTAAAAAAAAAATGAATTCCTGTAATTATATTGCGTTATCAACTTTAAAGTAACCACTATACTACAGATCACCACTGTAACGTATTTATCACAGTTAAGTAAAATTAAATTTATTAGTAAAATTATTCCATTGTGCTTCTTCCTAGCAGATAATATATCAAATTTTGCAGTTCTCTGACTATATCCTCGAAATTGAATAACACTATGATTAATGGCATAGAAATCTGAGCCCGAGTAAGGGTTTAGCCGCAGTAGATAATCGCGATAATACTCTCAGACATTTTCTTTACGAGGGTCCATTTAATGGCAGTCCAATTAATTAAATGGCGCAATTAAATTATTACATCCAATTAATTACGCTCGGTGTCGCACGGACTCCATTTCACAAAAAGATATTGCACTTTTTGTGGTCTAACCTCACTGTTTCACTTGTAGTTTCATTATTTATAAACACCGACACACTCAAACCAATGTCAAAATTATATCTATAGGAACAATTCAAGTTTCATTTTCCGTTTTATCATAACTATCAAATTGGGGTTGCGGTTGCGATGAACATTTATTAAAAGCTTCGGGAAATTTATACATTATCATTTTACTGATACAATCCAGCTCATTTAAGATAAAACAATAAAATGATTGCTATATAATTGTTGCATAGTCTGTAATAATAATATATTATCTTCAATATATTATTATTACAGACTCTAAGCCGTTGTTATTATCGTATCTATAGTGCGATGTAAACGATAATGTACCTCCTACGACCCAATTACTTATTTCGCCATCTTTAAAGGCTCTTCCATTGAGGCCCACGTTCATCCACGGATCGTGGCAAAAACAAAAGTGTTACAAATGATTTATTGATCCACAGATAGCTTATCGCCTACATTTATCTGAGACCAATGTTAGTGGATAGTGAATTAAGTATGCGTAACATTACGATAGCCTTTGTTTTATCTACTTACCTACCTTTAATGTTTTATGTTGCAATACTAGGTAGAATCATATGGTTGGACAAGGCGGAGCTTTAAAAATGTACTTCATTATACCTTAAAAACATGAGACGATGTTATATAATAAAAGACCCTTTTATGTATTGTTTACTTTGTTCATCAGAAATATAATTGTTTTTATTAAACTTTATTACTTAATTCAGACTATCATATATACTCATTGTGGCTCTATTTGGAGTGTGTTAAGTTTTTTATGTAAGCAATTGTAGATTTGAAACATCATAACATAAGGTTTCTTTAACTACACTAATTCTCTAAACTTGTCATTGTGACGGTAGGTAGACGTTAATTAAGAGAATGACCACTAACTAAGCACGGATTTGCGGAAAATCGCGTTTAATCTCCGGCAAAGGCTTATTTAATTATGTAGTTTAATGATATCTGAATCTAGAATTGAATAAACATTAAAGTTTTCAACTTACTTGCACTACTCTGCGTATACAAATATGTCATGACGGAAACTGTGACGCAAACTAGAACAAGGCGAATCGGAACGACAATACCGTCAACTAACTCCAAAGCCAATTTTTTGAAATGCATGGCTCGGCGGATGAAATGTCATAAAGCCAATGTATATCAGCGTGATCCATATCTACCCCTCGAAAACTTTATATCACGCGAAACAAAAAAACAGTATGTCATCGTGTGAGGAGCACGTTCGCGCAAAAAGCGTAGGTGTGAGAGAGACAAAGGACTATTGTTCTACACCTGCCAGCCGTCACCTGGCATGGCGCGGGCTTCGTTAATATTTGATTAGGGTTTTTGGAGTCGCAACCCTAACTATGAATACGACTAGCTCGGGGTCAATTGGGTTTAAACTTACAAATTTAAGAATTTTCGCGTAAAAACCAGCGTTATTTTTATTTAAAATGTTTTAAATATGTATTATTACTCGTATATAATAGTTCAATATAAAAAAGATGAATAAATCATAGAATAAAAGCTACATGTGAATTGCATTATATCAAAAACTCATATCCATTAAAAAGTGTTCACACGGTATAATCAGATTTCTAAAAGCTTCCTGCATTAAACTCTACGAGGATTTAAAATTCATAGAGCACGTAATGTGTGTAACATGTGCTTTGTCAGAATTAAAAATTCCATTTCCGACGAGCAACTCGACCTTTTGTACCCTTGTTTATTGCTATAAAAAATTACATGTCGCCAAATAATTAAGTATATAATGTTGCAGAGTTGTTTTAACTACTAGGTACGCTTTGCGGTGAATGTATGAATATATGTAAAAGGTTTTGCCACAGATTATAGAATGATATACTAGGTTTTTTCAAGACATTGCTGCTTAGAACGACGCGAAAAAAGTATATCCTACGTGCTATTGATGTATCATTGCTATCATATGACAAATTGTTTTTAAATTTAATTACAAAGTACGATTTAAATCGATCAGAATAGACATATATCATGGGAGGCCTATCTCCAGAAATTGAAGTCTTAGGTGAAAATATGAAATACGTATTAGGTGAAATATTAGTTAACTTGACTCAAATGTCACTTAAATAATTTAAGTCAAAACTGGTGAATAAAATAAGTGAAAATTACGAGTAAGGAAACTGACCGGTGGTACGCTAACTTCTAGCAAGGCTGCACGTTTCCGTGTATGAACCGACTCATTATTTATTATTGCATCAGCACAAAGTTTTTGGCTAAGAATATACAGTGGACCATGTATAAAAGACTACCTTACCCCTACACCTGTGATATACTATTTTTGTAGCCGACTTATACATATATAATCAAATTTTGCTTGCACGAGGTGGCGCTGGTGGACTTCAAATGATATTGTTTCTGCATTCCATTGTTACAGCCGCTCACCTTTAAAGGTCGCATTAATTAGCCACCTTGTTTACGGCTTCATTAGCTTGGTGGAGGCGTCCAGTTTCTAAGGCGTGAGGTTATTACATAGGACAGCTTGCAAGCCTACGAGAAATAAGTTTAATGAACATTCTCTATGAATTTTAGGTATATTTTTAATTTCAATATCTATTTGTTGTACTCTGTTTTCAGTATAATAATAATTGCCATTATTTATTTATTTAACTTCATTCCATATAAATGTAAATGGCGGACTTAAAGCCATAGGCTTTTTCTACCAGTCAATCAACCAGTGGTGCATCATTATCTTGGGATTTTAAATTTTAATATCTAAATCACGATTGAATTAAAATTAGCGCTTCTTGTTCTCCATGAAATCATATTCGCGGCTTTAAAAAGTATATTAAGTATAAAGCCCATTGTAACTAAAATATACTTTGCCCTTTCTATTTTCCTATCGATATTTACCGTAAAAAACGAGACAAAACATTTAACATGAGACAAAGATAAAATTAGCCTAACAAACGTTTGTTAATTTTTATGAATAAGGTGGATGATATTTATTAAAAAAATCTATCATAAATATAAAAAATCTAAAAGTTAGCTAAGTATTGTAACTTGTCTCGACTCAACTCAATGGGGGCGATGTATTTCATAGCGAGGCCAGTGGTCTACCGCAAGAGATCGCAACTTCGCAACCGCACGTCAACTCCCAAAGTACGCCAAATTGTTGGTTGGTTTATTGTACATCACACCACAGTTTTATTCAGCTTAGGGAAAAGTTTCACGATTCTTTATAAGGCCACTTTGAGCAAAACTTTTCGAAAGTAGATAAACAAAACCACAATATATAGTCAAAATATACATTTATGTTTGTCATCACAATATTGTGGGAAAATTCGATATATACTAATGCGGGTACTTATCTCAAATGGCCGATATTTTAAGCCTGTGGTCGGCCGCAAGCCGCAAAAGATTGGTAGAGCTCGCGGCCCCTTTTGGCCAGTTCAGAGTGTACGCAAAATTACGCAATATTGTTGGTTTATTTTACCGCGGTATTAAATATTTAGGAGGATGCTGCACCAAAGGGAACACGAACCCTTGTCACCTCGCAGCCTTATCATGTGAGCTTAGACAGACTGTCAATTTTGCAAGTGCTTTGTATTGTCTACTTTTGTTGATAGTGTGTACGTATACTATCACATGTGTTTATCCAATGTCGAAGGTCATATTTGAATATTTTAATAATTCTACCTTTTCTTTTATATCCTATAATAAAGAAACAAACTGTTTTTATGTTAGTTGTAGAAGATACTTCAGAAAATCGTAAATATGTCCATCCAACCTAAATTAAATTTTATTAAAAGAGCTTTATTATATTTTTTTTTGTTTGTTTATTTGTTTTTCGGGTGTCTTACAGCTTAATGTAGTATAGTATAGTAAATAATTATAAATTAAGTAATTTTAGGTTGGATTATTCGATTTCTAAGTTTAGATTTTATGTTTTTTATTTTTTTACTATATCTATGTCTTCCACTAAATATTAAATTTTCTAAACAAGCTTCAACCCTTATGAATGCTACATCATAATTGCAATGAAATATTCAGTATCTTACATAAAACATACATGTATCGCACAACTTTCCGTCCATGACTTTTAAATTCCCCTCTTACATTCACACAGCGTGAATACCGTATGTATGAGTTATGAAAGATTCTCGAAAAAGTCACCTATGTTTCAAAATATCTAAAGAACAGAGAATATCATAAATTTATATCATCTATCGTTGTCGCCCTAAGTTTGTCGTAACGCATAGATTATTAAATATGAAGATTACGGGATCCAAGAGTAGAGGAAGACCAAAGAAGAGATGAATGGATTGGATTGTGTGAGGAAGATATGACTAGGGTATGACGCAGGAAATGGCTGGCAATGGATCTAAGTAGAAGGACCTTACACACTGTGCCGACCCCACATAAGAAAGTGGTATAAAGTAAAGGAAAAAAATAATAAGTTGTAGCCCGGGTAGAGTAAAAAATTTAATCAGTACTGAATAATCACCAAGGTCTGATTATTCAGTACTGATTAAATTTGGTACAGAATTGCTACTACTAACTAAAATTCTAAGTACAAAAGAGCACAGAGACCTGTAATGTATCACATGCTTTTTTTTTCTCAAATATATCGGATCGAATAGCATAACGGATCAGATCAAACGATCCAGCTGCTTGGTTCTGGAGAAGTTTTGAATCTATCGATTTAGGTCCAGTACCGTCGGGATAGTTTTGAGTTTGCGATAATATGATGTGACGTATCCGTTATATTTTTAGTTTATGCTCGTGTAGCCCCATTAAGAGGGATCGGGTGCGTTTCCGTTGCCTCCCTTCAAAGAAGTTCATTTAGAACTTTAATATGAGGGGTGAAACTTTCACAATCTTAAGCTGCTGAAAATATGCGGGTTGTTAAACACGGACAAAATGGGCACTTATGAACATATATGTATTATATTATGTATAATCTACATACATGTCATGCGAGACTGTTGGCTATTGGATTATAATTTAAAAAAAACATGGCTTGCAGATAATATTTAATTCGAAGCGTAGAGTTATTTTATTGGAATGTGCTAATCACCGAACTATTACTAGCTTAAGTATAACTATACCACGTCAAGAAATAACTACAATGTCAAATGCTATGAGCAAAATTGTACTAATTTGTATCAGTATTCTTCAATGTTCTTTCTGTACAATAAAGTTTTTACATACATACATACAGTATTATACTTCAAGTTATAAATAATATATAATAATAAGTGTAGAAATTATCGTATCTCATAACTAAAGTAAAGTCGACTCTCGACGGAGCTTTGCTGACCGGAAGTGGATGTGGGTGGAGGCGCGGGATTTGACCGGAAGTTGCACAACCGGGGTTGATGTGTTAAGCTTCAGGGCTACGGCTTAACTGAGTTATTAATTAATGACCACAAGCTTCCGACAGGAAACGGCCAACTTTTCCGAAACTCGTTTTTTGGGTCGGATTCGTGTTGTTATTACTTTTGGAAATTAATACTGAGACTAGCATTTCGCTCTGGATTTTTATTTGTAAAAACTTACGATATTAACCTTTAGACGTGTAGAATAATGTAATGCATAATATTATCAGTTTTATGTAGACTTATTTTTGTAAGTTATGTATTATGTAGTTAAAAAATGTTTTAATCAACAGAAAACGACGGTTGGTAGTAGGTTTTTTGAATATCATGAAGCTCCGTGGGGGTTTTATTGTTAGACTATGGACGTGCGTATGCCTAAATGGCACATCCGCTGAAGTGCCCAGCGTGTTCCGAACCTCATCAAATGGAGTGTGTGGGTCCAGGTTTGGACTTTTATCAGTATATGGATTTTAACTAGATTAATAGGATTTAGCTCATTTTGTTAAATTAGAAAAAAATCACAAAATAAATGTTAAAGTCAAAACTCAACGAGTCAGGTCATATTATAAAGCACCGGAACACAAATATTGGTATTCCTGCAGTGCACATAAAAACAATAGTATTTCAATAAAATAGATGCTTGAAATAAAGGGTATCTGGATCCATGAAATGCTCGTAAAAAAGACGTATATCCAGTCAGGTATCACAAAATAAGGACCAGTGTAGACGTTCACTTACTCACAGCAATTTAATTTCGAGTAGGTAATGCATGTCTTTTACCGAATTTGATTTGAATTTTATCAAAAAACGAGATGATTACTAATCAATCATATTATGAAGCAAGTTAAAAGGTTTTTTTAGAGACCTGAACACATATTTCTTAATTATGCATATATATTATCGGCTGCTACGAAAATCAACGGAAGTAACACTGCGCTCACTAGCTGATCATGAAATGTTAAATACGTCTTATCCAGTAAATAGTATTTTTGTCTTTAAAATATTATGTTTTACTTCTGTGTCTCTTTATTCTGTTCAGGTAGACTGGTTTAAATATTCACAATTCATGTATGCTATATTGAACGTGTGTTTGCTTTTGATCAACGCCAAATTACTGTTCAGTTCAGTTGCCCCATTTCACAAAACGATCATCATATTCAGGTCATACAATTAAAAGTGATAAATTTTCTTTGGCTTTACTTGGTTCTCATAAATTGCGAGTATTTCATATCACCATCAAATTAATATATGATAATGTAAATAGCGCTTATGAAATTGCTCTCCTTATTTATTTTTCATTCTGTTTGAATTTCAAATGTATGTGTTATTGAGGATCAGCTGTTAGGACATTCATGTGAGCGAGCGGGGTCATTGGCATTTAGGGAGGCATATGCGAAGTCACCTGCCACACAATCCCCCTACGTACGTACCCTCCCCAAGGTAGAAATATTAAATGTTACTTGCTCGGTAAGATATGTGGATCCCGTCCACGAACGGAAATGTCAGACACCTTTGTCGAATAAAATAGTTAAATTTAAATAATTAACCTTTAGGCAAAACACAGCTACGTTAACTGTGATGCGCTTTAAAGATTTTTGACATTGAGATTTCTAAAGAGAAAAGTGAATAAGTTGTGTTTCATAACTAACCTTGTATGAATATATTTAAAAATATGACTACAATCATTAGCATAGCAAAGCAATTATCTGCAAAAGAATCGACTACCATAATAAGTTTCACTTTCAAGATGTAGTGCCTCCCAATGCACGCCTTGAGATGCCGTCATCTCAAAACAATGTATAGTGGACGTATTCAAATGTTTGCTAATGAATAGTCTATGAATAATTTATTCCTGTCACTTTATTTCGTCTAGCGATCAGTTGCGGTGTCGTGGGAACTAGATCAAAGGGCAATTAGCTTAGATTCAACGATTAGACAAGAACGTTAGTTTGAAACAGTGACTAGCAATAAGTTATGGTTTCAAATGATTGGAAAATAGTTAAATTCATTAGTGTTTAGGTTTTAGGAAGAAGTAATTATTTGTAAACATACCTATACTTCAAACGTGTGCAGATTTATTTATTATTCAAATTGTTTAGTTCTTGTTTCTTTTATAATAAATTGAGTTGTTGCGTTAATTGACTATTTTAAAATACAATTTAAATCGCTTGTACAGTTTATGGTTTTTAGTATTTTACATAAGACATGTAATTATTTATATTTTCTTTTCTTTTTTGTATGTGATCAATATAATTTTTATAAATATCACATGTAATGTCAAACTAATATATAGCAAGAACTCAAGATATGATTGTGGGGATATTCGAATGAAAATTGTACGCATCTCGGAGATTCTTTCACGTTGTACCGTCGTCGGGTCCGGATGCGGGAGAAAGATGGCTTGTCACCGACCTGATATATGGACTTCAACCTACTACCAGTACTAAATGTTTAAATACGGCCTCTCAAAAGCTAGAATTTTGGATTTATTTGTATTGAATCATAAAATCACGTCGAGAATTTAAAACCTAATATCCAACAAGCTTAAAACTTGGGATACATTTACAGAATATGTTCTTCATTTTTATTTTATTTTACGCGTTAAAATAAATTTAAATCTACAGATAAATTATATGAAAAATATTTTATTGGAATCCTGATACATACCTACATATCACACCTTGACTAGCTACTATATGTTATTATATTTTTGTCATTTCTGGCATTCAATAATATTATGAATACACAAATAAGTATTTATATAATTTGCATCAATTGCATACGCCACTAGATCACGTCAAAGTTGTTGAAGGTCAACATGTAACATGCTTACAAGTACTCAGATATTGTACTTATAATATTATATTTAGCTATAATGGTTTGCGTAATGGCAACAGGCAAAACAATAACTCTTTGTTTTTCAAAGTTTTATTGGTAGAGCTAGCCTTAATGAAAGTTAGAAACTCGTATTAGTTATGGTCTACAAACTCAACGATACTCTATATTATAATACAAATTTAAAAACAACATAGGATAATTCGAAACAGGGCCTTTTCCAATTTGGGGTTCGAATTTCCAAATTTGAATCGAAAATCCAAAATTCGAAGCGAATACTTCCACATAAGTAGACTAGTGCATTTAACTATAACGTCACTGAGGTCGTTATAATGACAATGATGGTAGTTTATTGTTAATGTTAAGATAAATATGATCAACTTTGACAAATGCACGTCACAAATAGAATTTATTTACATGCACTTTTAGCACATTTTCGACATTATAATAGAGATGTTCACTGAATACATTTCGAGGACCTCTTAACCTCATGCTACCTGAGAGCAAATATGCTACAAGTTCATCCATTGTGTTGATAGCATCTTGCTTTGCTGCATTGTGTTTCAAGTCTGTAACTATACTAACTTACATGTAAATGGGTTTACTTTTGTACTAGGATAATTATACTGGTGACTTTGAAGAAGAATATGCGATTTTAAATTGAAATAACTCATATTCTATATATACATGGTTGATAAGCGCTACAAGCATCATGAGCCATTGTTATTAAAAAATAAATACTCTTGCATAACCTACCATTCTACCTACCATTATAGATGTATGTATCGTCCTCGTCCTCGGTCGCTGTTACTCTATAATCCCTTTTTAACTCTACACCACCCTCTACACAAAAACGCAACTCCTTATCAAATGGTTAATTTCTTGTGCATTTCATAAAAATAAAATGTACTAAGTTGTTCATTGATAGTGAAGATTATGGCTTCGTCATCACATTCACTGTTATAGACAACTATACTGTGATTGTCCATGATACTCAAATTGAGAAAGTATGTCTGAACTAATTTGATCACCAACCAGTATTTCTCACGCCCACTCAATAATATTGAGTTGCTCTAATTAATGGTAAATTCCAAAACAACACTCCTTACCTATTAGACTCCTATAAACTAGTTCAACATCGCCTTTGGCCCTAAAACGATACGTTATTCCTGCCATTACATTTACCAAGCTGCAGAACTCGGCACGTGTATGTTTGTTTGTTCGCCTCGCAGTGTTTGTTTTACTAAAAATTTATAGCGTTTCGTAGAGATTCGCCTCACAGACTCCTTTGACTTTGAACGGTTACGTGTTTGCAGTGTGCATGCACACTTTACACTGTTCCATCTGGTTCCTTACGTCACGGAAAATGAACCGAAATAATATACCACGAAGGTCTACCATTCACAGAAAATCTAGACAAAATTTTACCCAAAGAAAAGAATTTTAAACATCTCTATTGCTGTATTATTATGTTGACCCAATGAAGTTATTCATATTGATACTTAATTGAAGGTTTTTAACATTTTCAATTTGATTTAATATCTGTAAATTTATATCATTGGATAATAATTTGAGACGTCATCGACACCCATAGTTTGATACTAAGATATCAGCTAATAAAAATTTCAATGTTTTAACAATGGTTATAGTAGAAACATTGACTAGAGTTTATCGCTTGATACTCATTCACACAAACAGGTACATTAACCCGGGCTAATAAAGCCAGCTCCAGAGAAAGGTTAATTGCCGCCGATTATACCAAGAGGCAATCAATTTGTGTCATCAACGATTAATCTAAATTCTTACTACTTTTGTTTTTTGCTAATTCATGATAGTTTTCTTCTTAAGTGAAAATATTTAATATTTTAGTGACAAATTAGACTTGTTTGTCACTAAAAACTGGAAGTAATAACAAAAGCCTCAAAAATAATGGTAAATTGTAATAAAAATCGGGTAAGTGCGGTCAGACTCGCATTCTGAGAGTTTCACAATACTAAGTATAACCAGATTATTTTAAGATTAAGACTTCTCTTAGGCTTAGCTACATATTTAGAATTTTATTATATGTATAGATAAGGTGTAGAGTTAATAAAGCTAGTTCTCGTAGATTAAGGGCGTGTAGAGTTAGAAGCTTGACTCTACATGAGATCTGACAACTTTTTGTTAGTGCGAGTCATATGGTTTTGTTTTGGCAATATTTTATATGAAAACGTTTCGGTAGGATTCGTATTCGTCGTTTTGGGATCTTTAAAATGATTCAAATGTAAATAAAAATCAGAGAGCTCTCGATTTCGAAGGGAAAACGAAAGCCCAACGGAATATAATGGAAAAAAGCTCGAACCAGTAACAATGTTGTATTTTATTGAAAGCATAGTATAATGGTATTTAATCCGGTGTATCGACGCTATACCAACAATCATTAATTGCGCAGGAAAACAATCAAATGGAGCCGAACACTCAACGTTTTCATTAGGCATCGCTATGGCCAGTAAAAATCGCCATCTACTCGATTTATGTTCAGTCGGTATATATAAACTATATATAGTTTATATTGATCGAGTTAACTGGCAGAGAATGTTTAAATTAAAATGTTGAAACGCACACGACAGTCTACAGATAATTTCTCCTCTCACTGTAATTGTATTTACTGTAAGAGATTTCTGTGAATTAATATACCTTGTACTAATTTATTGGGCTTATTACTATTTTCGATGTCTTATTTTTTGAGTACATAAATAAATAAATAATCAAAATCATGACATAGGCGATGCGGGTACTAACATATCACTATTGATTTCCCGTTTCAAATACCATCATGCAAGAATGCAAGACGAGATTATATGTATATATGTATCTCAAATCTACTTGAGAATACGCTTCTAGTCGCACGAAGATGCAACTAAATTAGACCTCTGTTATTTCCTTAGTCCCCTCTTACGATACCCATGCACGGAAAGTAAGGGGGTTGTCTTCTCATAAGCCACACACTTAGTAAGATCATTCTCTTGTAGTCGTCCATTAGAAGAAACAGAAACATCAATATTTTATAACTATATCTTTTGTGAATATGTGCATATTTACAGTCAAGCCGCATTGCGGTCCAAAAAGCCACACACTTAGTAAGATCATTCTCTTGTAGTCGTAAATTGGGAGAAACAGACACATCAATATTTTATAACCATCTCTTTTGTGAATATGTACGTACTTACAGTCAAGCCTCATTGCGGTCCACAATAACTACACAGCGGTTTGTATCCATCGCTCTTCCACGGTTGAAATCCACAGTGCGTGCCCGCCCTCATCTAGTAATGGATTCACATAACAATAATTTATGGCTTTAGTTTCGTCGGATTATGTACTATTTCTAAGGTTGAATCTCGCGTGACTAATTGAATTATATGAACTGTCCTTGCTTATTTTTTAACATTTTGTGTGTACATAGCAACCGTTTTATTTTCAATTTCGGTAATATAAATAACAACATCATAAAATAAAATTGTAGTTTGGAGGTCAGCAAATGGTAACCCAAAAAATAATTTGATCTCCTTTTTTAAATAATTATCAGGTGATTTTATTAAATTAGATTTGTATCTTATTCAAATTCTTCTTACATACAAGTTTGTACAGATAATATGCATAGATATCTAATTTCTCGGCATAATTCATGAAATTGTTTTCATTTCACAACTCACACACTATAATCAGATTCTATGCAATTAATTATTTAATGATTATCTGTTCGTTGCATATACAATTGATTTTATCCATCAGTAATGCGCTTTGTAGACACAATGCCCCATCATCATTGCCTGTTGTCACAGATTATTATCTAATGTCTGTCTACTGTTTATGTCCGGAAAACGATGACATTACACCGGATATGTGGACGTTAATCCATTATGGATTACTACAATATTCCATTTAATTATGTATCAGCGCATTCGACCACATTTTGGTACTAAAATGAATTAACGTAAACCAGTGTCTGAACACCCCAATTGTGTCTGAACACCCCAATTAAGTGCTTTAATCCTCGAGATAAAGAGATATAAAATTAAAGCACGTTATTAAAAAGAGTGGCAGTGGCCAAATGGACCCGATAAAGTGAGGTTATAACGGGAGCATATTCGGGAATGGCTGCATAGTTGTCACAATTATATAGTTGCTTACTAATGGCGATAGTTTTGCTATGTGATAACACACCGCACCTCACCGTGGGTTTAGATCCTAAGTGTTTTTTAAGTAAGTCTTTATAAAAATAATGTAAAGATATTTAAAGAAAAGATATCAATATTTACATAAATTACAAGATGCATTTTGAGCTAAAACGGATGAGAGAATTACTGAATTAATAACATTTTTTAAATCTTTGCTTAAAGTTTTCATGATTGCTTCAGACTCCTAGGTCTTGTAAATCGTAAACCACAGACAGGGATAATTTTATAATTTTAGACAGTTGCGATTATCTGCTAATGTTTTTCATGTTAAAACATGAATTATTTTGCAAGAAAGGAAGTCCCTAATTTTGTTTTATAGGGTGTAACAGATAGAAAAAATACCCAGTGCTCCGTTTTATCGTTATCGAGTTAGACTAAACGCAATTTGCAATTTTGTGTCGTTCCGTTCGACGCACCACATCCTCTGTCGATAAAATATTGCCACCCATCGCATGTTTGTTATGTTCTCACCGGATCTTATGCACCTTATTACTAGGACTTTAAAGTCTGTAACACAATGATCAATTTATTTACACTCGCAAGACAGGTTAACAGGTTGTCACAACGTCTTTGTCGTATTAAATAACGTGTCTGTTTTAATATGTTGCTTTTGTGTCAAACCTACATCATGAAGTTTAATTATACATGAGTAGATAATCTCCAACTTACGCTAAAATGAATATTGAGTAGGGGACTTATATTCATTAAAGTAACCATAAGAAAGCAAGTATTTTGACGATATTTTGCAAAGTACTTCTACTATTTTGAGACAACTCTTACTCAACTTACAACTTCACCAAAGATCAACAATTTTTGTTAGTGGTCTTAGGTTTTGGTTTTTTTTGGAGTTGGATTTTTAATTTATAAATACTACGTTAAGGCGTAAAATTTTGAAAACTAAAAAATAAAAAGAATTAAAAATTAATTTCCACATCGACGACAGTAAACTTTTTATAACACTTACCCCGTACAATATCGTATATATAAAGAATTTACGACACCAATCGATACAAATTTTATATTTCATCTCATCTCCATTCCGCGCAAATGTTTGTAAACGCCTTAATTCTGCAAAAGCGTGCGTGCGTCGACAGCTTTACGGCGAACAATTCTTCATAAGCAATGAATACTTAAAGCCGCAATTCTATAGCTCCGTATAAACATACACAAAATTCATATAACTCATAACAATATCTCTCATCTCAGCCTTTTCCAAGTTTCTAGAATTCTCTAAAATACTCGTACATCACTCATAACATGTTCCCAAAAATGGTTACTTTAAATATTATGAAAGTTTAAACCTAAATGAATCTTCCAAATTCCGTTTAATACTTATAAAGATTCGCCGTGATATGGATCTCAGATAACAGTGGTCAATTTATAGATTTAAAAAAAATCCTGGACGCGCGCTTTGAAATTCTTTGGGTCAATTTCATTTTCTCCTGCAAAGTGTGACATGATATGCGGTGACGTGCATAGCAGTCTTTTGTAGATCTATGGAGTTGCACCTTTACATGGAAGAATTCCTCATAAGCAATGAATAACGTAACGTATCTTGCCTCATTCTCATCAATTGTTTCTGTTTTGTTTGTGTTTGTTTGCGGCTGCTTGTTTTCATAACACTGTGTCTGTCTTTGAGGCGGCTGTTTGCTTAGCGGTAGATTGCTGTGATGCGAAATTCGGATAGATGGGAAATTCCCGGATTTCGAAGAATTCATAACAAAAGAAATGTTTTAGTTACCACCACTTAGTAAAATACATAGGTAGGTATCTCATTAATAATTTTGCAAAAAATACGAACCTTTGGTGTCTTACCTTTGGGGTTTTTTGATGATTACGTTACCACTACATTTGACAAATTATTTCAAAACAACGACACATTTCTACAACCACTAATTTCAACATGTAATAAGAATGAGAGTCTACTTACTTATATTATTATTCGTATGTTAGATGCAGAATGACGGGGCTCCCTCGCAAACTATCTGCTTACCAAATTGTTAATCCCAGAATGGGCGCATATTACTCGCCTGGCTGAGTTTTGGCCCTGGTCCACAGCATGCATCTTGCGACTTTTACGCTCTCGTGCTCTATCTCTAAGCGTTGTTAATTCGTTGTTATTTGTAGTTAGCAAGATTAATTATAATTTAATTCACAACAATACGGCCTGTCTTTGACGCGCAACAGTGGCAATACATTTGACAGACGAAAATCAAAGCAGTGTCTGATTGCACTATTATATATTCTGTCTTTGTAGCGCGTTTACATGACAACTTCTTTGATGGTTTGCAATGCACTGGTGATTTCGACCGACCCACCCACCGATTGACGTTCTGGCAATCAGTATTATATAAAACCACATTAAAATAGTGCTATTGTTTACGAAGAAAGCACATCTTATGTACACACCTAACAATTAATAGGTTTTATAAATTGGGTATTGTTGATTGTAGGCATCGTGAGGAAATTCAGAATATCTAAGTAACCGATTAGTTTCGGATGACGACGATGTGAAGTATACAAAACGTTCTGATTGGCTGAGCAGCGGTCGTTGACTCGGCAGGAAGCATTATCATTGGTTGGCTGGGCTATAACAGCGGCGTCGGCGCGTGCGCAGGGTAATGTAGATGCTTGTTAAGTGTTTAATTAACTAACTGAAACCGTTATTTCTGCTGAAGATTAACACTTAACAGTAAGTAAAACTAATTAACCTACTTTCCATCAGTTTCCATTCAGTTTTTAAAACTTTACATAACGCAATATTTTCAACGGCTGCCTATCGTCAGGACGCTATTATATTAACCTAAATAAATTTCGTCACAGTCAGTTTATAAGAACATAAGAAGACGCCGACAATTAGAATGTTTCAGTTTAGTACCTTGAAGAAGCAATGTCAAGGCTAGAACTAATAAAAACATAATATGAAAATGGGCAAGACAAAGAACATGCAATAAATTAAATGACCTTAAACTCTTGACACATGTAAATTCGCGTCGACATTCAACTGTTAAACGTTTGCATACGGAAATCCCTAAAAGATAAGTTTTTGTGTTATTCCGTGCTGGAGTGCACTTTTCCGGAATTTTCTCCATCTGAGGTGGAATCCATCAAAGGATTAAGGGGGTGTCCTGGGATCGAGATCGGTTTTCCTTGGATGTAGAATAAATTATCTGCCACTTAAACGACAGCCCTTCGATTTGAGATGCTTAACAATTTTGAAACGATCTGAGAACGATTTTCAATAAATATAATTTTTACATTTAAGAAATTGAGTATTTTCGCTCCTTTATAAAAGTATCTTGTTATTGAATTTAAATGATATTTTTAACACAACTTTCAATAGATTGGACCTCTTTCTAAACAAAATAAGATGTTAATTAAAATTTTATAAAAAATATACTTACGTCAGTAACAAACAAGCCCAAAATATTTTATCAGATCTTTAATAAGTGTAAAATCGCGTGAACTGATGTACTGATAATCTGAAAATCAACAAAAAAGTTTTACATATAAAGCAATCTACATTACATCTATAAAGCATCAAGCCGCGAAGAGACGAAACGCGTAGCAAGCACTTCTCCGCGTTTCAATCAGCACAGATTGTGGGCCACCGCTACTGCAGCGAACCGACAGATTATAGAATGCATGACGTTGCAACATTACCAGCCGTCATTTCATACCGATGGAAATTGGACGTGCTTTAATGCTGTCCGCATTTAGATACTCATCTTATTTGATTTTATTGAAACAGTAATTTAAAAAATATATTACTTGGGCGCCTAATAAAGGGATATAATAGGGAGATGATTCTCATCTGCGTTTATTTCGTAATATCTAATGTAATTACTGTCATGATATCCTACATGTTTGTGAGAATATGTAGGTAAGTAATGTTAATTCTCGTAAAAACTTTACTGCATGATATTTTTCGAATCTGCATTGTATTTTCTTACAGATATATTTACTCGTATTACAGCTGTTTTCGAATGTCACAATTCTAATTCTAGTATTTAGTTGTCAGAAAATGTAAATGCACTGCACATGTTTACTAATTATTTACATCATTATTACTATTGATGACTAGATTCCGTTTAACCTTCAGTTTTCAAGGTCCAATTACTAGGCGTTCGTGAGTCAGAGATTCTGTGTTTGTGTTAATGGATTGGTATTTTTTCACACGTTTTCCGATTTGTCCATTTTAAAAGGCGAATATGTAATCACATGATTATCGGAACCTGATTTCCCATCCCTTGTAACATTTTTCTATAGGTTTCTCACCAGCAACTTAATTTAAATTAATGCCAAATACCAAATTATTTCTGAAGCACCTCATGGAAAATCAAGAACTTATGAACACCTTTTTAAAGAAAATGTAAAAATTCTTAAATGAGATACAGTTACGTATGAAGTATTCGTATTTATGATCCGACAAGATCATAAGAAAATGTAAACACAAAATACAAAGTGTGTTATTGCTACAGTCTACACTGTCAATCTTATCGGAGCTGTTACCCAAACAAAGCGTGTCAGTGAAGGAAGGCGACAGGAATTATTGATTAGTGTAAGCATAGTGCTGTCACAATCGCTTGATTACGACCTTCCTGCTCGCGACTAGTCGATCAAAGTGATTCTGATCACAAAGGGTTATAAAACGACGCGTCACCGAGGGTGGGTTTCAGCATTTATTAATTGCAAACCCGGGGTTAGTCGGTTGTATTCGATTCAAAGGACGGTTCGACGACATGCTTCATTTGTAGTTTGATTTGTGAGTTGATGGAGTGAAGATTGGAGGTTCCGATTACAATTGTTTGTGGTTATTGTTGGGAAATTTAATTGAACAAGATCAATCTCTACTGTAAAAGCACAAACAACTGTTTATCATTCATCTTTAATTAATTGTTGCTTCCTACAGAGCTTTTTCTAAATGACAGAATTGTTAAGCTATGTTAGATGCTTTCAGCTTGAAAAATCTGTGTGATTGCCACTAAGAACACATTTATAATGAAAGAAAAAAAAGCTTTTATATATCGATCAGTGAGGGCTAAACTCACATCACTATATATTGAACATTAAATGTAGAGCTAAGAATTTTTATGAATTTCTTCCATAATAAATATTTTTGCTATTGGGAATCAACAAAACATGGCATGAGTTTATTATAAACATATCGAAATAGGCTTTAGGACAAACGACTATCAATGTTTTGTGAAAGGAAATGCTCACTCAGCCATCGTACTGGTCTTTGAGCGTCAGTGTCTTTGAGAAATATGTCGCAGTTGACTGGGCAAGTGAGCACTATGCTTACTAAGTACTGCAAATTGTTAAAGTTATTTCTTTCTAAGGTTCCGTATTTTACAAGGAAGAATTAGTATGTTGAAATAGTTTGTCTGCTAAAATAAAATAGAAATCCACCTTCTTATAATATAAAAGTAGGTTCTAAGATATAAATAAAATAGCATGTGCAAATAAGGATCAACGATAAAATAATTACATAACCAGTAAATTTATAATAAAAAAATTATTATGCCTTTTTTTAATATCAATGAAGAGTGCAACCGAATATAAAACACGTGTCAGCTAATTAATTACTCCACAATGAGTCACAATTCAAGGACATTGGAGCTCCATCCGCCCAAATATAATGTAAGGTACAAAGACGGCCGGCGTCCAGCCCCCCACCCTCGATAGCTTGTGTTTAATTCCATTAAACCACCCCTTTTATCTTTTTCCGCTTTTATCTTTCCCCACATTTCCCCACTATTGGATTACCAACAAAATGCCGTGCAAGAGACACGCAATCTTTCGCCTCTACCATTACATCACCTCTATTTATTGTATTTTTTTAGTTCCCATTGCAGATGACGTGGATAATACTTTTGCACGTGTTCAATGACTGAAACATTATTTTAGGCGTTCATAAAAATAGAGGCAAGTTTCAGAAATTTCAAGTTAATTAGTATTTTATGAACAGCACAATCTCAAACCTGCCGCCGCAAGCTGGCTCAGAAATCTGGATATGGGCATTTGATACCTATAAGCAGGATTAGTGCCATACGCAATGATGATGACCGTAAAATTACATGTTTATTTAGGTAAATATAAGAAAAGAATTTCTTTGCTTATTTATAGGTAATAAACTAGAGCTTTAAATGCTCTTTACTGAGTATACTACACATTGATCAGACAGAGGTTCCTTTGTCTGTTCGAATTCAAGACAAATAACAGAAATTGAATTGACGTATAAATTTCGTAAAACAACACAAAAAGGAAACACACATCGGCGACACATGTCGGGGCTCGGGACCCTTAAAGCACTTCCATAAACCTGCGCCCCATTTAATCTATTTCGTGTGACAACTAGTTCTATTCAATCCAACTCCTTCAGAAGCGGGATGTAAGCAAACTGTCAAAGTAACACTGGTGTAGTTTAAATGACGTTTCTAAATTGAAATACTTGCCGACAAGCCGCGGAATCGAGCAGCTCATTTGGTTCAAACTCTCGACACGATTTCTCACTTAATAGGTAATAGTTTACAGTACTCTAAACCGTGTCATTTGTATCTCTACCTCCTCTTTTCATAGTAGTGAGTAATATAACTTGACGCTTACATTGGGAATGGAAACATTCTAGGTGAAATTGGTTAAAAATCGCGTCGTATAATAATAAATTAGAAAAAGCTAATATACGTATATGTGTCTGTCTGCTAAATATAAAGAATTAATAGTAAAAAAGGAATCCAAAAAACGTATAAGTATAACGCTAACAACACCTTTTACTAATTTATTGGATACTGATAAGAACTTTTTTCTAACCGTGTTAATTGTTTGCGGTAACGAAGATTTATTATAATTGAAGAAGAAGAAAACAGAATATTCTTATTTTTGTACTAACATATTCAGTATAAAAGATAGAATCTGCCCTGATATAAATATTTAAACTGTAAATTTAGTCAAAAGTACCGCAACGCAATGTACATTATACAAATAGCATTATCCAAAGCGGTTTTCGCTTCAAATCCTCATTGTGCTCGTATTTTCAAATACACGCGAGAATAAAAAAGAGCACGCCGACATTTTAATTTCGCATTAAAATATTCCGTTTTCCCCTGTCGATGTGATAAAATTACGTTATTTGTTGGCAAGCGGCGTAGTAATAACAACATCCCCAGGGTTGGTTTGTGGGCGTGGTGGAGACATTTTAATATAATCCTCAAATGTAGGCGTAAATAAACAGAAGGCTAATACCATAGAGTTATTATCGCTTCCTATGTCTGTAGTAGAGTATAGAGAGTGTAGGCACTGACTTCTCACAATCAAAGACGGAGAAACTTCCAAGTAAGAAAAATATAGTCATTGATTATTTTATTTTTCTATATTTCTATAATCATTATCATATCTGTATATGAGTGATTGATGAAAATAATTAATATCTTTAAAAGGGTTTTTAATCATTTGGCTCATAGAATTCAGATACAATTGAAAAATTATTGTTATGTGACAATTATTGTGTTTGTTACGTGAATAAGGGTACTACTTCATTCAATCTAATAAGAGTCGTGTGTATTACAAGGTTAATTGACCCTGATAAACCTGGTGTCAGTTTTACCAAACTGCCTCTCGGCCTTTTACGTGATCACTATAATCTCATAGTATGGTCTACGAGTCAAGTGCGCGCTTTGTTGGTGATAGTTACACTATACCCCTCAGCTATCAAAGTGAGAGTTTAACTTAGTCTATTAGTGTAAGTAACGCAACTAATTACTAATATGTACGTTAACGGCACTTAACATGAGTTCGCATGCCGGCAAATTTTCCAGCATAGTTTCTTAACAAACTTATCTGTTTGATGTTAATCAATAAACAGCAAATTGACAACAACAGACTTGGCATATAAATCAAATTACGCGTTCGGGATAGTTCGCTTTTGTTGGGACTATTTAATTGATTGCTTCGATATTGACTTGTGATGTTTGTGATCAATTAGATAACTATATATTGGAAAATTTCCAGTGAATAAAAACAAATTGAACGTGAATATTTCACTTTTTGTGAGAACACAACAGATATTTAATTTATAGTTGCATTTTTTAACTGAATATGCACAAAACTATATATATTTGTATTTATATGGTATATATATTTATTTAAGTATGTATGTACTTATGTATGTATGTTTATTATATTATAATATTCTAGTACACGCCTGTTACCCTTTTCTTCTCGTTTCCTCTCTTGGGTCTGCTGGAAGAGATTTCTTTAGAAATAAGCAGCACCCTTGTACTAATGTTCTTTATTCTATGTTCTTTTCTTTTGCATATTTTTCTGTGTACATGAATTTGGAAATAAATAAATAAATAAATAAAACTAATTTTATTAGTATTTTTAACATTATTGGCATTTCAGTCGTAAGAAAGAAGTCCACTTGTAGATATAGGCCTCCTCCACAGATCTCTACTTATAGATCGTTCCGCCTTTTTTTCGTATTTTATCGATATTGTACTCGTAACTATAGCGTGTATTAGTATTAATTTTCAACCTCTTTTTACATTATCATGCATATCTACTTGTGAGGACCTGTAGTGGCTCATTTGTTTTAAACCACAGTTAATTTACTATTGTAATATTATTGTAGCTGTTGGTATTTCTATAAATAAATAAATAAATAAATAAACGCTGGATGTGATACGTCTTCCTACGATATTAACTAGTTTGAATGAAGAAAACGACTTAATTCAATAAACTTTATGCTATATTAATATAACTATACTGCCGAAACTTGAACAATATTTTCTTATGGCAGTTGGTGATTTATTTAACCCGACTGTATTATACAACACGTAATATGTAACTAGCTTTTTCTCATAATTGATATTGATAATTCCTATCAATTTATATTGCTATTAAAATCCATTCATTTGCATATTATATTCATATGTTGAGCTAATCTAGTCACCGAGTCTATACAATCCAATCCACAACGCATTCTCATTGCCTCACTGGCCATAGACTTTACAAATAAGGTATGCGTGTGCGTCGACGTGCGGCGCATACGGTACCTAGGGGCACACCTGATTACAATTTTATTCATCATTTTATTTATTATTATTAAGTACACATAAATCATTGTATAAATCAATATAAATTATTAAATAGTTTGCAAAAAAATTAATTTTTTTGGTGGTTATTTGACAGAAAAAGACATAAATCAATATAAATTATTAAATAGTTTGCACAAATATTTATTTTATTGGTAGTTATTTGACAGAAAAAGACGAAATTTAAGTAGCTAAAGTTAAGTTAAGTTCTTAAAAATTACTTATGTCAAGCATTTTGTTTTTGATTATTTTTAGTAATAATAATAAAAATTATTTATTTTTCAATATATTTACTTGGGCCTCTGTAAATATGTGTTCGCGTGCAGTTTACGGTCTCATGGACCTCATGGATTGTTGATTCTAACGGGCCATGAAAATTATTAAAGGAATTAGATTTATTTATTAGAAGGATTTAGATTTATTTATGAGCATATTACATGCATGCATACAACACTGAAATCTGCGCAAGCGCATCCAGTACGCAGTTCCGCAGTCGCATGGAAATGCTTTCTAGGGCTAAGCCGCCTTTAGTAAGATGAATTTAGAACTGTGAATGAGTACTCGTGGTTGGAGAATTTTTACTTTTAAGCTGCATTTCCAAGTGGGTGTACAAACGGAATTTAACGAAGATGAACAACATTTTTTCTACTTATAAAGTTCCTTTGAACATATAACCATTAAATTAGTAAAAAACAAATGAAGGATTATTGGAAGGATATTTTATGCATAAATATAATTATTTAAGATGTCTTTCTACATGTGTCACTTTTTTTTATTTTAAACCATGTAATAGACTTCCAGTTCCAGAGCGGGTTGGAAGTTAAGAAATCTGATGGGTTATTATAAACCTGGTACCATTTACAAGTCACAGTAATTCTGTCACGTCGTGAAAGCTCGTGCTAGCTACTGACAATTCCACATATTTGTCGGTTAGCAATTGGCAGTTGCATTCTCCTGTGCAACTTGGTGTTATGTGAATTTTTCTTGGATGTTTACCATTGCACCTTTATGTGTTGACCCCGCAAACTTGTTTTGCCATATACATTATTTCTAGGTAATTTAAGGGTGAACACTGAACAACCCTTATCACTTAGGGGTATGAAAAATAGATAGGAGCCGATTCTCAGACCTACTGAATATGCATAAAAAATTTGGTAAAAATCAGTTAAGCCGTTTCGGAGGAGTAATCTAACTAACATTGTGACACGGGAATTTTATATATTAGACTAGCGACCCGCCTCGGCTTCGCATGGGCTAAAAAACTTCCTCTTGAATCACTTTATCTTTAAAAAAAAACCGCATCAAAATCCGTTGCGTAGTTTTAAAGATTTAAGCATACATAGGGAAATAGGGACCAGAGAAAAGCGACTTTATTTTATACTATGTAGTGATTGAGAAAAGTTATAGTTAAACATCGCGTTTGAAAACGATAAGTTGTGTATTTTGTTGAATAAATACAATACATAAGTATAACGGTTTCTTAATCAGTAGTCTCGCATAATGGACATTTATAAATCAAACATATGCGCAGACATAGGTCGTATATATGTAATAAATCAAATATAGAATTTAATTACATCAACTTACATAACAAACTGGATCACACAATCAAAGATTGAAACAAATGGATTAGTGATATTAGTCTCTGGCGGAACTTAACTGCGGGTGGCGATTAGTAAGTAGGTCATTAGTGAGCGATTAACAACTGTAGCGATATCTCCCGTCGATATCTCGATCTGGTCGCAGGGTTGACACTTGATATACTGTTAATATAAAAAAACATGAAAATTTAACTAAATTGTATTTGGTTTTTGAATGTTTTTAGGAAACAAGTATTCTTTTTAATAACTTATCTCTTACATGTAGATTAATGTTACTCGTATATAAAGATAGTTTTTAAAATTATGATTATTTTCAATTAACATAACTTTAAATTTTGCGATCAACTTATGTTGTTATTTAAACCGATGTTTATTTCTACGATGACGACGGATCATCGCTAGATAGATATAATTTTGGTTTGCATACTATTAAATGAAATCGAAATTATAATTAAGGCGTACATGTGCGTAAATAAAAAAAAAAACAAAATTATTATCTTAGTAAAAAAAACATATTGAACTCCAATCCTAAATAGGGTTAACTGGTGGCGACGATTAGTAGGTCGATTAGTGAGCAGTTAAGAAGCGTGGCAGGTCGATAACTAGATGGCTTCTGTAGGGTTGGTGAAATATATCTTTTACAAAAATATGTAGTTATTCCTCGATATCAGCTTGTTTTTTTAACACGCAGACAAAATTTTGAGTGTTACTAAGATGACTCACTATGCTGAGTATTCCTACTAATCTTCTAATGCATCACTTGTCCAAATTGCCGAACTATACCGATTAGCGCTAATTGTTCGGTTTCCCTAATTGCCGGATCTATGGACCTTGCGCGTTAACAAATTATCATTTAAAGCTACTATCGATTATTTTAATTAAAATACTACTTTCGTGTTTCGCGATAATTTGGTATCGGATGTCATAAATTCTGTTTATAACAAACGCTATCGTTGTAATTAATATGTTATTTTGTACCTGTTCTCATTAACATTGTCACCACCGAAAACATTAATTAATTTAATCAGTGGCATTAAAATGGCGATAGTTATAATGGGTATATTGAGTGAAATTACCGATTCCGTTAAATGTAAACAGAAGGTTGTAATTAATTTGCGTTATGTGCTAACCCTGCAAGATGCACTGCACATGCACCTGCCTCGATCGCTCAGCGCTGCCTGCATCTGTCCGGCTCCCGGCGGCGGCGGCATGCACTTCTTTTTTTTTTACTTCCTAATTGCATGGCAACAGACGGCAATGACTTATGGTATTTTGATCAGCGTTTCATACTTCGTTGTTTACCACGCATTAAAAAAATGTGGATGATTTTTGACCACTCGATCTCTAATCTGTTACATAAAGTTATTGAACTTCTTCCATATTTTATTATTAGCTATATTGCTTTGGGTTCAAACACCTGCTACTGGTAATTAAACTACGTGTAGGTCATGTTAGATGGTACATACCTAATAGTTTGGTTTCCCTGTCAAAAGAGTAGCGAAAGTCAGACGACAGTAGCTTTATTGTAATAACCAGTGCTACCATATACCTACCACGATAAAGTCCTAGAGTACGCAGGCTCTAAAGTATAAGGTAAGGATGAAACCGCGAAACACGCACGGATGAATAAGGTGAAATTCAACTAAGTTTCTACATATTTCTATTTTTTTTTGTAGAGACGATGGATTTACGGTTAGTAATTCCAAAAGTATGCCCAAAGTATAAATATAAGTACTTTGCTTATATATGAAAACATATCCAATTGTTTTGTAATCTGTATACAATCAAACAAAATTACCACAGACTACTTATATCAATTATCTTTTAAAAATATAAAGACAAAATAAACATGTAATATACTATTGTAATAATGAGTAATGCATGTTATTATACAAAATAATGCTTAACTCACTCGATAAATTGGGGCAGTAGCTGACTGATATAAATTACTAAACAAATTATAGCTTTGTGCCTAACTGCAGATATTTCTGGCCAATTTAACTATCGCATTTGTCATGATATTCCGACTTCCAACTGCAATAAAGCATCTTACAACTACTGTGTCATATTTAATTATAAACATAACCTACTTATTTATTAGTTATACGATACCGCTACTTAAGATAGTATGAGATTTGTTACTTGTCAAAAGTATGAAATGACATTACACAGATTTTCTAATTGCCAATTTTACTAAAAATGTTTTATGGTTTTGTAAATCTACAAATCAAATATATCTTTGCATATTTATAGTTCAACATTTTTTGAAAATGTTATGAATGTTTGTTTGCTGTTGGTGTAGCAATGTTATAATTTTTTTGTGCCTTGTTGGCTTTGTTAATAGATTGTGAGAATCATCATAGAAATTTCAGCCGCAGGTTGTCCACTGCTGGAAATAGGACACCAAGGATTTCCAAAATGACCGTTTCCAAACGTAATATTCTTACGATTTACGATACGTGAAATCTTTTTGTAATCTAACTACATAATTAAGACAATGGCTTCTGACATTGGCCATAATTTAAATTTCCTTGCTTCATAGGTACTTATCAAAAATTATATTTTTTTTTTTCAAATAATTATAAAGTAAATCAGATTGATTTAATAAACAAGCGGCTTTGAAATGAACCGTTTAAAATATTCTAATGCGTTTCACGTGTTATTACAAAAAATTTGGCATCACAAAGCAATAAATAATTTCTACTCGTTTCTACGCTGGAAATATAAATATGAAACATAACGTGATTTACTGTTACGAATGGCAAAAGCAGGGTTTTATGCATTGTTTGTGGAACTAGAACTACTTACGAATAAAAGATAAACAAGGATTTGGATGAACAAAAATCTGTTGAAGATTTCTTTATGATACCCTTATATTATGTGTGATAATCCTGTTTACTTAGAAAATACTACATTAAGATTAGATATGAACTAATATTGTAAACGAGGTTGATGCGGTGAGAACGTATAGATGCTTAAAGCTATAATTTCAAAACCTTCATTTTATATAAAATATATGAACAAGAGTAAAGCCACGGGATAAAGTAAGCGATTATTGTTATTCAATTTTTAATATACTTAAGGATTCTTTTACTAAGCAAATATTGAATAAAAATATATTAATTTGACGCCGGAAATCACATTAATTTAAATGTTTCCAACGAGTGGGACGTTTCCAGATTATATTTATTCCGAGTGTCGTCTCGTGTTCGCATTCTGGCATGCGAAATATTCTGTTTACAATGTTCTGTGACTTCAAAGTGATCACTCATATACCTACTTCATGTTCGATTCATAATGTTGTAAGATAAAATATATAGATTGTGTGACTATATGATTTTTATTTTATTTACAGGTAAGCAAAAATATTCAACTTATAAACAAATATGCTACTTTATCTGGTAAGTCGGTACAATTTTTTTATTAAGATATAAATACAAATACAAATATTTGAAGCAGAATGAAAAATATGATCGTTTACAAAATGAAGAATAAAATTTGAAGTTTCTAATAATCCTTAATTTATTGAAATATCTACGCCTAACTTTTAATTGCATATATATATATATATATATATATATATATAATTCGTTTTATCAATTACATTTTTCACACCAGAGAACGCGAGTAGCATTCATCCTACAAATCCGTACAAGGGTCACAATCACAATATTGCGAAACGTACTGGCTTTTTTACTGACGAAGCAAATTTAATATTCAGTCGAGAAGGCTGTTATGACGGCAGGGGAAGGGGGACTTTCGGAGGGAAAGAGGGAAATGCAAAATTTTAAGTCCGCTGCGTATCAATCATTGTCATTTTGTTTTACCCTCCTGATTCACGTCTTCTGTATTTTAATTTACACCTGAGTTATATTACAAAAGAAAATACTTATTTGATATTTATTTTAAGTGGCCGCCCGTAGCTCCGCTAAGGAATTTTGTGGAAATAATTTACAGTTGACACTCCTGTATACTAAGTTCATCAGACCTTCAGTTTAACAGGTCAAGTAAGTAGTTATCGAGACTCCTTTTATATAAATTATGGTTGGTTTAATCCCGATATAGTATTTCCTGTTTCTTCCGGCATCCTTGGAATCTTAAAAGTAATTTGTTTTCCTTAATTGCGTAATTCGAGCTAATCCTAGCAAAGAATTTAATTTTGGATTTTTCTCGCATAAAACCAATTAAATAAAGGCCATTTATAAACAGAGTTCTACTGGCAATTAATTAAAAAATAATGTTGAAATCCGAAGCGTTGAATAATCAATATAGGAAATTGAATAAAGAACGAATTGACGTTCGGAAATTAGCTCGAAGAGTTGTAAATTGGAAGCAGAGTGCGGGGATCATGACCGGAATTGCGTCAGGTTGGAGTTTCTCAGAAGTTTGTGTAAACTGAACGCAAGGTTGCCCGCCCGTATTTAGGTAATTCGCACTGGTAATTCGTTGAAGTCTTACAGAATACGGATATTGGAAGTAGTACAGGATATTTAATTTTCAACTATTAATCTTAAAGAAGTTTTAAAAATAACTTCAAATACTTTATGCACTTTAACTTTAATATATCAAGAGTATAGTCACACCAACTCAGATAATATTACTTATATAAAAACGAAATGATTAAAAAAAATAAGTTAATGAAAATTGAATTCCTTCTTTCTTAAGAATATTCACATGAGATTCGCCAAATATAATGTTTTATTTTTATCAGAGAGTGAAAATTTCAAAACAGTACTTGCAAATTGAGGCTTGAGTCCTTAATCTTATTAACGACATTCACGAAAAGACCAACATAAAATAATCTATATAGCTATTAAAGTAGTATATGTACTTACCTACTGCGATGGGTCGACGACCCGAAGTGGATCCTGGCCTCCGAATATTGAAGAATCAGGAAAATTGGATAACAATTTTGCACTATTTTACAATACTGCACTACATTTGAATCCATACATTTATAGGCTTAGTATCAATATCTTAACGAATACTACTCATCATATAATATAGAGGTTTATTCGAAGATAGATGCAGCTTAAACCGATGCCAAGATGTAATCTGCATCCGATATTAGAATATCATATGCTACGACATATCTTGGGATGTAGAGGAATGCGCGCAGTGCCACTCAGTAGTATTAAAATTCCCGGAATTTTCTAAAATTTCAGTTTCACTTAGAATGATGATGGCTGCACAAGTATGTTTTAGTATTTTTTATATTATTTAAGCACTTCCGTTGACAGTAAACGAGATTACAATACCAATTCTATATTGTTATTTACCTACGTAGAGAGGTGTTACTGTCAGCGAAAAGGTTAAGATCAAATAAGTCAAGTTTATATTACTACTTTTATTTTAACAATAAAGCTATGTATACACTATTAGTATGTCGGAACAACTACAGTTGATAAGTTTTTAGATCGCGATAAACTCAGTCCAATTTATCATTGTTCCTAAACGTGTTAAGGACGCTATATTATAAATATTTAACCTTTACAGTAGTTTATATTTATTATTATTGTATGATCTGACACGCGAGAAATTTCTATGGCGAATTCTATAGAAAACACTTGAAGTGCGTCGCGCCCCTAAACGTTACGGCTAATCCCACAGAACTGTAAAATATGTGGATAATTTAAATTTTCTTTGGCTAATCCCTTAGTAAGCTAAAAAGAAATAAATAAAAAAAAATGTAATAAAATCGCGGCAATTCCCGAGTGATTCCGCGCGTGGACAGCAAGAAATGATGTCTTGATGTCGGACATATGCCGCGGGACGACACAGATGTTCTTAAGTTTTTTAGGCACGGGAATTGATACTGTACCATATGTTTGATACTTTTAGGATATAAAGTGTATTCAAACAAATGCACTCATGTGTCTTGGTTCGTTAATGTAATTGTCTTGTGAAGTTTAATAAACCGCATGATAGTTTTACGGTGGTAGACTGTGTGAATTGGGGAAATAAATTAAATTGAGAAATGACGATTTTTTTAATTAAAATACTCCTTACGACTGGTATTATATGTGAGATATAATTTTTACGCACACTTCTCTTCAAAGGTCTTGTAAAAAACTTCTGATATACTCGTTACCCGAATAATCGCGAAACGCGACTATAGGGGTCATAAAAAGTTACGATTGCCTCAAACAAGATTATATTTCTGAGTAACATCTCATTTCATGATACGGTAATGACCTAAGTTGACGTACGTATCTACTTGCTTCTTCCCTGTTTAAATTATAATATATGTATAAACTTGTACTTACCAAGAATTGGGCTCTCAAACGCTAAATATTTTTCAAATCCGTCTGGTAATACTAAAGGCGATCAAACAAAGAAACAATCTGTTCAGCTTTATAAGTTTATTGTAGTTTAGTAGAAATATCATATTGCGAATAAAACCTTATTGCACATTGTACTTATTTCTATTGTAGGTACAGCTTACGGTCTAAATCTGATTTGCAACATGATATTTATGCGCATGCCTAAAGATCTTTGAATATAGTTGACCTGACTTTATTTGTTTGTTTGCTATGCCCTCTTAATGTAGAATGCTCATACCTACCTTATGTAGATACTTGTATTAGAACTGCACGTGCCTTGCATGTTATACATACATTCCTTCTTATATGTCATGTGTTTGCCTATTTAGTTGCATATAAAAATCTAAATATACCTTGTAGTCCAGTCGAAAAACTATTTTTTTTTCGTCAATAACAAATTTATATAATTAAAAGACAATATTTGGAAGATTCATATACATGTATAAATATCATAATAACTTGGTATCAATGAATTAACAGTTTATTTGAATTGGCAGAGACAATGATAAAGAAAACTAATATCTACAAGTAACACAAAAAATAATTTATTACTTGGTATCTATATTATTTATTTCCATAGGGTGTCTTATATAAATCGTATCTTGATTTAGTTTCTTTTAGTCAACATGGATGTTTTAAAAGGTGACAAATAAAAATATCTCAGTCTGGCAGGTGTCATAACTAGCAATAGAATTCCCAAGGAGGGCTGATAATTAATATATTTTGAAATATTAATATACTAGCTGTACCCGCGACTTTTCCCGCGTGGAATTCAACGAAAATGTTATTATTCAGTTCTCAGAATTAGCAAAAGAAATTCTAAAATATAAATAGCCAGTGAAAGTCCCGTCAAAATTGGTCCAGCAGTTTCAGAGATAAATTGGAACAGACTGACAAAAATTTAGTATAGTATTTATTTAGTTCCTTCTTTCCTTCTTTCTTCCTTCCAGTTTTACTTATTGGTAAAAAAGAGAGAATTTTTTTAAGATAAGTGAAAACAATTAAGACAATGAATTTAAGCTTGGGCACAGAATACCTAATGGGATCCAATTATGAAAACGCTATGATGAATATGGGCGAGTTATGGGTAAACTTCGATAGTTCGTTTGCAGTAGCATATTTGAAGTATGTACCCAGAAGGGCTTTTTCATTACGATTCGAGCAATTTTTCCCAATATTTGTGCGGGTTGCCTCCGGCGGCGGGGCGGCCGTATTCCGGCGCATGTTGCAAGTAAGAGTCGTATTCACAGGCCGTTCGTATGCATTCACTAGTTCGCGGCCGTTGTTTGTAAACGCTCGCTACAACGGTAGTGTTGTATGTATTGTTTCTCTATAAACAATATCGATTAAATTTTCAGTTTTAGAATACATATTCAGACTTTTCACTTGTAGCGAATTTTGTAAAAGCATCGTAACGCCTAGTAATTTTTTTATAAATTAAACTATATTTTTTACTCTATTGTAGCCATTTAAGCTAATAGGAGAAAATACAAAAATAAAAGTGGTATCGAAATACTACTTTAGCAGATGTATATAAAATACAATAACATCATCTTACTTAGATACCATCTTTTAAGCAATAAGATTTTCAAAACCTAAGCCACTAAATAATGATGTGTGATGTGAAATGTGTCGTATGAATGGTTTCCTTGTACGGAAGACTACGAGCAAAAACCTACAGCTAGGTATAAATCGCCATACTTATATGATCTTTCAAAAAAGTTAAATACCTAAATAAATAAACGGATTTTTAACTTTGATCATCGATATCATTATTTAGTGGCACATCACTAGCTCTTCCCACGGCCCGGTTCTAATGAGCCGTGTTGTTGAGTAACGGCAGGGCAGGGGGGAGCCATTTTGAAGAATAACTGTTCCTGAATACCTAATTACGTGTGTTTTATGACATATGCTATCTGATGTGATAATTGCTTTTTCTTTTTAAGTAATGACTATTAAAGTTTTAAATATTTTACAGACAAGAATTACAAAAAAGATTTAAAAAAAGTCCATGTTATAGTTAAATGGGCTGAAGGAGTAACGTCGACTCTACATCATAATATTCTGCTTCTTTGAGAATAGTTTTAGATGTTATGCCAAAACATAATTAAGTACCTATTATATTTTCATAATTGGTAGATAATTTTAAATTAACTCCAGTATTTGTTTTCAATATTTTCTTTTGAATATCCATTGTGTAATCCATACATTATGTAATCGATTCTCAAGTATGAGCTACAAGTTCGTTATACTTTTTTTTGAAGCGTATCAGTTCCGTGAAAGGAATTTTATATGTGTATTACTAAAAACTTATACAAAAATTATTATAAGGGCACCTATTTTCTATTGTATTGCATCTACAAAATAATTTTCAAAAGTTTGTTGTTTCATAGAATTTAACGCCAAAACTTTTAGCACTGTGACATTTCAAAATATAGCTTTGCTCTTATTTACTATAAACATTAGAGGAAAAACGTCCAAATAGAATATACATAGATTGCGAAATAAAGCAAAACAAGTGCGGCCTTTGTTTGTGCCGGAGCATGTTGACTATTCCTTATCCACTATCGCCTGAACTAGAACTCAATGGAGCAATGACCTGTGCCTAGGCCCTACCATCAAAAGTCAAATTCAATTCACTGAAAAGACAGTACAATATTTCCTTAAAACAAAGACTTAAAAAATTATGTTCTATAATATTATATTAAATATATTTACCAAATGATATGAAGATATTTTTAACGAAACATATTATAGTGAGGTATTAAGTGTGTTTATAGTAGATAGTAGTTAAATTTTGTATAGAATATTTTAGTGAGATTAAAGAGATAAGGCAATAAATATTTTATTTTTATCCACAGACCAAAGTCAAAAATCACCCTTTTATATTGTGATATCAAGAAACGCTTTGTAATTGTAACGTAGCTTTTACGAATTCTTAATAGAAAAATAACCCAGTGTAATTGATGTTTTCTAAGTGAAAGGCGTCCATTTAAATTCAGTTTTCCCAGTGGGTTCCGTTTATCCACGATTTTGCTTCGCCAGCGTCTATTTATCAGTTCAGTCCATTTGATAAATAGGTACTGCTGAGACTTGGATCTACGCCCTCTGTTCGTGCTACTTTATAGATATATTTCATCTCATAAAGGTTTCAACCCTTAAGAATTATATTTTGATTTGATTGATCACCATTGCGGGTAGCGACTTGGGATTTTATGAAGTATTTTCGTTGTTTTTCTTATCTTACTCTTTTTCAATGCTTTACTTTATGTGAAATATAAAACCACGCTATATTCAATGGATGTAAGGTAGGTACGCTTTATTTTGTATTTTATTGAATAAAATAATAATATTGAGATCGTAGTAATGGTTGACGCAGCTTTCTTATAACGATTGTTTAAAGTTTCTATTGCGTTAAGCTATGTATTTTTTTGTTTACTCAAAACAATAATATTATTATATGTTGTGTTGTAAAGCTCAAATAAAATAATAATAAGCTAGTTTTAAAAGTATAATACGTTTACGCGTAATTTGATTTTATTTTATACAAACAAACCTTAAAAAACTTACGTAACAGTGGACTTATTTTTAGAATAATCTTACGATGTGATAATAAGTAGAGTTTCAACAAAAGATTGAGACAACAATACCAACAAAGAGTTTAGAAAGTACTCTAATGATTGATGCGGGCTTTTTTTGACGGCACGACTGCTAAACTAGTTTGACTGCAGCCTTAGAGTAACTATCTGTTGATGATATAGATTGACGAATTAATATTTATTGTGACTCTGATGACGAGTTTGTTATTAAAGATGTTCACTGTTATATCTCGGAATCATTTTAATAATATGCAAGACTCTTGAAATATCACACAATACTTATGAAAAGTATCAGGTGGGTAAAATTTATAATTTGCTTACCATAAAGGTTACATTTTAGCTCCATTGCTTCGCAGCGTGGGTTTCGCTAGTGTAATATATGAAATCAACACATAATTAAGATGTTGCTTCAATTATAGTTAGTACTTTTATCTATAACTGCGCGCTACAGTATATTCCCAAAACATGTAGTTACTCTATTCCGCAATCATTCTGTATCGAGCCTTGTCTTGGCCATCAGTGACGTTCAATTACCTCATACCTTCGTGCCAGAACGACATTACGGCATATTTTGACGTGAATTTGACAGCCATAAAAATAATTTACCGTAGAAACAGAAATTTCATTATATTAATGGATACCTCGTCGGGGCACGCTCGGTATGTTATGTGTCTAAGTCGCGTTGTATTTTCCCCGATGTGGATTAAAGAAATGAAGCGAAATGTAGAATTGACTTGCTTTGCTATTAATATTTTATCAAAGAATGTTCAGCTTAACATGTTTGTTATTTGAAACATCCTCGGGTTATACAAGCGAGTTGTAATGTACTTCAAAGTAAGTATTTGTTAGAGAATTTCAAATTTTGTTTATGGAATTATATTTTTCTTCTTTTCTCTTTCTTATGTCGTCTCTATGTATCTTTCACTCGACCTTAAATCATTTTTTTATGATTATTTTTAAGCTTTCGATGAAAAATAGAAGCAAGTTCTGTTTGCTTTTATTGGTTACTTAAAATATATTTACTTTTATTGAATTACTTCTGGCTTTTAACTAATTGCTAGACACGGAAAATTAACATTCTCCTTGTTGCTAGATATATCAGCTTCGTAGGTATAGTGATTGATAAAGTGAGCTTGTCGCCATATAAATGATAGTTACGGCTACAAGTACTTTTATATTAATCTTTAACGCATTACTATACCATGCTTAAGTACTCGTATATCTTGAACATTCAAATAACTCTGTAATTATAACGGTAAATTGCCGCCCTACAATTCAGATGAACGTCGTCTTAAATGATCATGCGCATTGGAGTTAGAAATTATGTAGTCAAAACTCAGCACGGCAGCTAGTTGGCCCGGCAATTACTGCAACAACGATCTAGTCACGAAAATCTCCCTCATTTTAACGGTCAACGCAAATTCTTGGCCCAACTGTGCGTCTCCGCGCGCAGTAGAGTCATTTACTCTAATGGTCTTGGCGACATCTCCACGGCATCTAGCCTTTATACCGGTGGCAATACTGTTTCCGTAATATGACCTTTAAAATTTCACAGGAGAATCTAGAATTCTATGAACAGATTGGGTAGTCAAGATGTTATTAGCAGATATAAGTAAGTAGAATATATGCTTCTATGAAGTTTAGAAGTTAAGACGTTATGTTATTAAAAATAAATGACATGGACTATGGATGTTTCAAACTGTATAAAATTTTCAAGAGTAACTATTTCAAAATGAAAAATAAGTGTTAGGGTCAGAAATAAATACTTACAGAACCCCCTATATTTATTTCTCACTGTTTTTGATGAGAATATTTTCTTTTTGTAATGTGTAGTGTTGATCAAAGTACCTCACGCCTAATGTCTATTTTTTTGCCGTTTACTCCGACAGCTTAGATAATTGCTACAATATGCTAATTTATATATATTATTATGGGGAGACAGAGCCACAGGATGGTTAACAGAGAAGAAACCCTTACTATAATATTATGTGTACGTTAGGTAGTGGGATCAAAGTCGATGATGGATGTCATACATATAGCACAGAAAATATAATAAAAATATAGTGACATGTAGATTGATAGGTATCATAAAATTGTTTTTATAAAAATCATGGGTAGGTTATAGGTATATTGGTTGCATATGGTGATTTATAATTTACATTTTGTTACCTAAAGGACTATACAAAGTATATGGTTGTTCAACGTAGAAACGATATTAAATAAATTCAGAAATAACAAAAGATTGCCAGCTCTTCGTCAATCTAAGGAGAAAATCCCTGTTCCATACCCTCTATAGAATTGAACTATTTTCTCGCAATATAATTTCACATTCTACGTCGTTTACTTTTTTTACTTACAAACAAATATAGAATATTATTAATATAAATAAGTCAATCGAAATAAAGTTATCAGAAAAATTGTGCTCTGTTTCCTTTTAGGAGAAAAGCAAAATACTTTCTAGGATGAAAACATCACTAGTTCTAGATAGTGATAAGCTAGGTGCTTGTTATATGTGTGTGGCCGGATTACAGTGTTACCAGTGTAGGGGATTTTACTCAAAGCGAATAGTGGCGCGTTCACCACGACGGAATTACGGTTAGTGAAAACATTCTTCCATCAAATTGTTAGCTTTGTCTTGTATATTATTATGTACTAGGTATAATTTATTACGTAATATAACAAATCATAAGTGTATAGAGGTACAGTATTTAGATTTAACCTAAACGTAATTTAACTTCAAGCCTTAACAAAACATTTGCGGTATGTAAATATTTGACTTTGGCAGACTGTTGTTTGTAGTAATTATGAGGTAAGTGATGTCAGTAATTAGAATTTTTATTGGTATATATGCAGGAAAAGATATGCATGTATAATGAGTATTTTTGTTTTTATTTTGAAGGTGGAATGGACAATTAAAATCCATGTAACAGTTAAAACAAAGTTACTAGGCAAGCAAAGTTCGTTCGCATGAATAATATTAGTAAGTATGGATAGTATGGATGATTTATTTGCATTCCTCTACTCGAGTCATAATGGCTATAAATACCATTTGCTTTAAAAAGTAACGATTGAGAAGCTAAGACAAAGGTTAAGTAGAGTACGTTGTTATACCATCATTCACCCCAAGTGATTTGCAATTTACAAGGGCTGCTAATGACTCGACGTGAAGAATTTAAAATCTGATCAGATTTGACATTGATTGCCTAAATACTTAGTGGATACCGTGACTGTCCAGATTTCCCGACATTCTGGGAAATGTTCAGGATCTGGTTACCCAGTCCTCGTATTGTGAGGTAAACTTAACGACGTGACTGGCTATTTCATTGTTCTACGGTTGATAATGACTGATGACTTTCTCTGGATGTCTTTGTTTGCGTCGACAGTGACGCGAAAATGTAATCAAGGCTCACCACAGAGTCAGAGGGCTTTGCAAAGTATACAATGAGTTTCAGAGTATAAAGTTAACAGATTAACGCGAATTTTTTTAGAATGTTGAAGATTTTCGCTTATGAAATATTTTGTTGGAATAGTTTTTGGAAGTATTCTACGAAATGTTAATGTAAAAATGATGAGGTAATATAGGTTTTGAGAAGTCTTGTTTCATTAATCAAAACTGTAAAGCCTAAGTAAACTGTATTTATTCGTAAAGGCTTTGTCAAAAACTCTTATTTTTTTTGTCAAAGTTTGATAGTAGTGCATATGGCACTACTATCAAACTTTGTCTAAATAATGAATAATGTAATTAACAGCCGGTGTCGTAACTTCCTTAAAAGATTTGATATACTGGCTCTTCCATATTAGTAATAGGCTGACAGTTAATATAAAAAAATATGTACTTAGGTATATTATAACACCTTACAATTGATATTCATTTGCGCAAGAGTATCAATATCTTTCCATGTGATATTATAGAAAACAGCATACCTACTTAGAGCAGCGCCTGTCTGTATTAGCTCACCGTTACATGCTATAGTGGTCATGCTCCACTGCGTATCACGAATGCGCAGTATATCGGCACAGTCTGCTCGAGCTCGTGTATCGTTACTTTATGAAACTAAATAACCAGTTATATGTACTTAAATATACTATTATGTATGATAGCAATATTGTACAAAGAGCACATAATATGTTCATGAGATAATTTGCGCAGGAATATTTAGGGAATGGCATCGAATCCTGACATAATCGAAAACTTTTTTTAGATTTTAAAACAGCTTTATGTTCACCCTTGGCCGAAATCATATGTATTTAATAATAGTTGGGATAAATTTTTATTAAAATATTTAATTGAATAGGTAATATATTCATCGAATCACTTTTCAATGCTTCGATAGTTGGTTATTTTTTCGTAAGTAAAATCGTCTTTTTCCTCCTTAGGTAGTTCTTTTTACCCAAATATTTTTTTAATATACCTACATCACATTTACACGCTCTTTACTAATAGTGTTAAGTGAGCACTTTGAAGATCCCTTTGATATGCGTCGACTTGGCTTATGATTTATTATTCAAGGGGCCAGGAAAATATTCTATGAAATAGAATTCTGCATTTTGTTTCCAGAAATTTAAACAAACAAGTTGATTCAAAGACTTTCTCGCGATTCATGATTCGGAAAAATTAAGTAAACGCTTTCAGCTTAAAAATCCTTAGTTTTGTTGAATCAATTAATTGCTTGATTTATTAATATAACCGAAAGAAAGTCGATTTCAAATTCATCGCTCTATTTTTCACAATGTAAAAGCATGAATAAATGGGTAAATGTCGCGGTGATAATTAGAAAGATTAGGTGAAGAAGTAACGGGACGATGCAGTGGCAAAAACAGCACCAATTAACTTTTTTCTTCCGAACTTCAGACACAAGTATTTCCAATCACTCCGAGCATTCCGCCCGAGAGAACGTCTTTAGTCGTGCGATTTGCTCTCGATAGGATAGAGATCGATTCGCTTTGCTCGTTTTATTCCGATTTAAATTGTATCGATGCTGGGGGCGATTAAGGCTTCCGTACTAGCTGGTGATGCGGAGAAAAAGAAATAAATACCTTACGCTAAGAATCTACTTGTTTTACAACCGTTTGCACTCTAATGTCCACTTTCTCTTTTAGTATTTTTAACATTATTATAACGTTATTGATTACACACATTTTGAATATTAATCACGTTATATTCGATTGCCTTAAATCCAGCCATTTATCGTTTCAATACACCGTCCAGAAAATGAATACGGCTTTTGCGGATGACAAATGAAAATTTACAGCCATTTATTCACGTCGAGAGGATATCACCAGCTTTCTGTTGTCCTATCGAACGTGTCTATTAAATGCTACTTACTGTTTCCCGTTAACAGAATATATTTTAAAGTTGAAAAGAGGTGTATACATTTAACGTGTATCCACTGTTTGTTTATGTTTAAATCTTTGTTGAAATTCACCCTCTTGATCGTTAACAACTTCCCTAAACACCGAAAAAAAGAGAAACAACTTGTCAATCGCCACCTAATACGGTCCTTTAGCACAGAACACTTGACTCTAATCGTCTCTTAAAACATGCTGGGGTATTAAAATGCCGCTCCACCAAGAATTGTTTAATAAAATCCGACCAGTTCGTATTATTTATTTATTTTTATATATTTAATAGATTAGGTGTTATTCACGTCGAGAGGATATCACCAGCTTTCTGTTGTCCTATCGAACGTGTCTATTAAATGCTACTTACTGTTTCCCGTTAACAGAATATATTTTAAAGTTGAAAAGAGGTGTATACATTTAACGTGTATCCACTGTTTGTTTATGTTTAAATCTTTGTTGAAATTCACCCTCTTGATCGTTAACAACTTCCCTAAACACCGAAAAAAAGAGAAACAACTTGTCAATCGCCACCTAATACGGTCCTTTAGCACAGAACACTTGACTCTAATCGTCTCTTAAAACATGCTGGGGTATTAAAATGCCGCTCCACCAAGAATTGTATAATAAAATCTGACCAGTTCGTATTATTATTTTATATATTTAATAGATTAGGTGTTTGCGGAAGTCAGTTACATTTTTTTAAGACAAAAAATTTTCTACTGTAATTTATAATTTAATTTGGACATTATTAGATCCGTCAATACAGAACAAATATGATGGAATTGCTGCTACTGACCAATTTTATACATACAGAAAACCGGTCGAGTGGAGCTATAAGTATGGGCGGTACAAAATTTATACTATATGATTTAAACCAGGTTTCTGATCTCTTTTGACGACTACGTATTGAAATATATAGCGTGGGCTAAATGTTCCCATCTGACGACATTTTAAGGTCCCGTATCATTTGAAGATCGTTGGAGAAAGTCTACTTACTATGTTCAGCAGTGAACTTCATAAAATAAATATGTAGAATTTAAATAACAAAGGCACGCAGTGTTCAATCAATCTGTATATTTTATTTTAAGCCTACTGAACCTTAGTGAATGATGTGAAAGCAGAGGACTGACTAATTTCAACTGAAAGCGCCATTTTAGTCGAAAAGCCACGAACAATGTAGTTTACAGTTCCCAACACAGATGTTTAAAAAGAATCAACAGTTAACAACATCGTAAAAAAGGTTGGGCGTAAACAGCTACCGTTGAAATTTTACAGTCTTTTTTTCTTTTTTTCTTTTTCTTCGAAATATTGTGGAAGTAAGAAGACTTATTGAAACCCATAAGAGTGCGTTATAGTTATTAATAAGATATCATTTTGTGGTTGCTTCCTTAGTTTATTTAAAAACAATATTGACAAAAAAAGGCTCAGGTTATAAATCGATGAGATTCGCAATATATAATGTCTCGATACCATTGAAATATTTGAAAAAAAAAACATTATAAATGTGCAAGCTAATAAAATATATATGTAATCGCAATTTATATAAATGTTTGTTTTCCATTAATTTGAAATTTAACTAGGCGAGCACGTTTTAGAAATAAATCTGTCTATTACCGACGTTACGTACGGCGAACGTAATGTGTTGATTTTACCACTGCAGCATGCCAAGAGAATGCAGCCAATTGGTTCTCATCAAAAGGTATTTAACACTGTGTATTAGAACCAGTCCTTTCACCTAACCAGCTATCAAGGTTGTGCGAAAAACCTACTTGTATTCCCTGTAATGAGTTTCAAATGCTTGTGTACCCTGCAATGAGTTTCAAAAGTTATTAACAGTTTCCTCCTTTTTCAGGTAAATATCATAGTCTTTATCACAACTACCAACTGGGTGAGTGCATGGCATTTGTTTTGTCTAAAATCTTAAACATTTTGAAATGATTTCTTCCTAAAATTCGTTTTAATATATTATGGATTCGTGGATCGTCTGAGCGTTGGGTCTTATTGGAAATGTCGTATCAGTTTTATTACTCCCTAGTGTAAGTACCATAAAACAAACGTCTGTAGATTTTGCCAATCTTCTATATTTTTATTGTAGCCGAATGGAAAGAACGAAGATTATTTATTTTTTGTCAAAATATTTAATACAGATTTTATTAGATCACATAAGTTAAGAAAACGTTGGCTTGCATTGTTTATTTTCACAGTTTCCTCAATAACCAACTATCTCTAGGAAATTAGTACGGCGTGCACATAAAAAAATTTATGATGCAAACGGCCATTTTGAATGAGGTGAGTGAGTATCATCGGTCTACTTAAAAAAGCCAAATGTTAGCATTCACTCACATGCGCAATCTCCGTAGAGTACGGATTTAAGTATATCGTTTATTTAATGAAGTAAAACAAAGTTGTAAATACTTGATAAATAGAAAAGGGAAACGTAGTGTTTAAAAAATTTACATATGGTTATGTGGAGCCCTAGAGTAACGTAACTAAAAGTCAAGCTGCTCTACGTGGAGATATGTTTCTCTCTATTCTTATCTTAGCACTTTTCTGATAGATGGAAAGAAAGAAAAGCTGTTTATTTGGTACCACAAATCAGCACAACAACATAATAGTACCTATATAGATAGTTTACTTAGTTTCAGTATTGAAGCTCTTGAAATCGCAATCGTTATCTACGGTGTGTGTAGTAAAGTCATATAGCAACGCGGACTCTACTAGTTGTAAATCCGAGATGGTTTTTGGCCTACATTTGCATGATTTTTGATTGCAACACTAATTTTAAAATTCGCATAAGGATTCCTTTCATTCATGAATACTTTTGAAATGTCATGTTTTAAAATATTTGCTAATCGAGTTATTGTTCAACTCACGTAGTTTTTTTTTTGACACGCAGTATTAATAAAAACCCAGTAATCTTATCGAGCGTAGGATAAGTCGTATACTATTGTCAAATTGTCATGTACTCGTAAAGAAAACTGAAAATTCGAGCTCCAGATCACAGGTATAAACTGGGCCATAATGTTATGAAAAACACGTGACTATTGTTTATAATATTACAACATTGCAGATTGTTTTCAAACATCTCTAGCCACTGCCGTTAACTGCTCGAAATGCTTGCTATTTTCAGCCAGCTAGTCATTTTTGTAAATAAGCAAATGGTAGGTAAACCGGTTCCTTTTCTATTTTATATGTTGCCTGTTAATCTAGGAGTAGTTCGTATCTCATTCATACGAATTAGGTTAAACTTTTAATTTTATTCATACTATAAATTTAGTCCCTCGTACTTTTACCTAAGATATTAAAATCAATTTCAAAATGATAAGAATTGCTTAAGTGAAAAAATGTGTTAATATTAAAAATATTTATCGCCTGTATAATGACATTAATTATCAATCCCTTTTAACAAGTTCACGGACGTTTTTAAAATACAATAGAAGTTTTATTGTTATAACTGCTATAGCAGTCGTGCGTCCGCCAACGTGTTAAATCCTATCATTATAATAGGATACATTGATAATTGATAATGGTACATTAAAGAGTATATCTATCTATTTATCTACATTACAGTGTTAAAAAGTAAGCGTGCAACCGACATAGAAACGGACGTGACCGACCGCAACGCACACCAACTCTAGACATCGGATATCTACCAACATGGACGGAAGTTGCATAGTGTACGGTTTCACTCACTGTTACCGGGGTACAGTCATTACAATAATAGGTTAGGGTGCCGTATATTGATCTTTATCGATGAGAAGTGGCCTTTAGACGCTGTGCTACCTTGAGGATATCACTTGCGCCTTGTTAACTCATGTCTTGAATGTTTGGTCGCAGTATCCAATAATTTTACTGCCTTTGTTGTAGTCTTCAAATCAGTACACACAATAAATAAATTATATGAATGAGTACAAAGTAATGTAAATTAATTTGTTAAAGTAATATTATCCAACTTGAACAATGAAAAATAATTAGATCTTCGCCAAAAGAGCTATCATGAGTAGTAATAGGTATGCGCTGCTCAATAAGTAAAAATCGAAAAATTAAGTTTAATATACAAATTCTTGACCTTCACTGGATCTTTATTTGTCAATAAAATAGTTAGGAATTTACTAAAAATAACCTGAACAAATCAGGGTTCTAACTATTGTTGCAATTTATGGATAGGGGGGGTAATACTATAGGCTGGTGTCATCGACTGTACATGTTCTCAATTTCGCCCGTAGGTACCGCTCTCAATAGTATCGGTTTTGTAAGCTTGCTGATTGAGTTTCTGATTGAACTGCACACAGGGCTATCAAGTTTTTGACATATCACTCCCAAAGTTACATTGTTGCTCACCGATATTGTTTTCAGTCCGATTTTCTATGTTACAGTAGTGCTATGTGATTTTTATATTTCACATTCAATTCACCCTCTAAATGTTTATTTCAGAAATATTATATGTTCATATACAATATGTGCTAACCTCATATTTAGTTGATTTGTATTTTATTAGTCGATAACATAAAAGACTTTATATTGTTCCTATTACCTCAAATTGTCAAAGCGTTCACAAGGCGTTCACAAACATTTAACACTTATTTGTAAATAAGCACTTAGCATTAATTTAATGGCAAGTGTCAACCAATTCCACCTCTAAGATAAGAATTGCATATTGCATAAATTGTTCTCATATTCTGTATCAAAATCGTATTAATGTCTCTTTATATTATAAAATTATTTAAACACAATTATTAATACCTTTACCCTATTCTTCATTTATGTCTGTTTTGGGCTTCAGAGCTAGACGTTGTGCATATATTTAGTTTGCTTGCTGTGGTCCACAATCGACAAAATAAAGTTGAAATGCAGCAACTATCATCAGCATTACTACTTATATTGAAACAATTAATGTGCATAACAACACTAAAAGTATCGTTATCTTAGATCGTGGTTTACCGCTAGATGTTAATGATTGTTGTTAAGATTAACATAGATTAATCTGCGAACTAGTTCAGCGGTTTGCAGCTCCTTGCACAAGAGCATTCTCACGACATTGGTTAAAATTACTGTTATTTGCCGCGGTCGTCGAGTGCTCACTGCCTTGAAGTACTATGGTCTCACTGTACGAGTAGTTTCTCTAAGAAATTTTATTTGACAATCCTCTATTATACCAGTCGATACGCAACGCTCTTAATTCTAAGAAAGTTTTTGTTTCGAATGGTAAACCCTACAAAATATAATTATAGTAGATCAATAACTTTTGTATATTTATTTATCTGTTCTAAATTTCATATTTAGGGGACAAAAAGAAAGGACACATTTATAAAATAGATATTTTATTGTAGAACTTTTTTGTTATTCTCCCATTCTTTGAATTTATTTAAAATATTAAATCTTATTAGAAAACTGCTGATATTTGCAATAATAATAATGGCCGGCACATACTGTTCCTACTTACGCACAAGACTATATTAATTAATATTTATTAAAATATATATCAAGATCCTTCTCAACAATATACTAAACAGAAGCTACATACCGTCGTCGTGTTCAGCCGACGATTATTGTGTGTTTCCTAAGGCTATTTTAAGCCTTTGCTGCTTAAAGCACGGAGGGAAATTATTCAAAAATAATAGTTATTTTAATATTAATGATAAAAAATGTTATAATTATGGATGAAATATTTTTATCCCTGAAATGATCACGAGGATATTACACAACTTGCGTCACAGCCGTAAACGTTTATTCTTAGAGACATCTTGCTGTGTTTATCACAAGCTTTGTTAGCCACCCTTTCATGAATTTTAGCTTCCTTATCACCAAAATAGTTATATCAAGAAAAATAATTTACTATAGTAGAAAGCAAACAAACATTTTCACTGGACAAGAATGAATGATCCACCATCACAAAATAAGAAGAGTACAGAGTAAAATAGGTATTTTCTTCATATGCATAGATAACGCATACAAACAAATAACAAGACGTATGTCTACCATGTTATACAATTCATACATCACACTAATTCAATGTTAAACAAATTTCAAGTTCTAGGACTTCAAAATGAGTATTTGATTCGACAAGATCCAATGTTATCTTCATTATTGTCAAATATTTTAATGTTTCTTCTTGTTTTTCAATGACTTTTCTTTTAGGTAGGTACTTCACTGTCAGTAATATTGCAAAGGCTCATACTTCTGCTACTATACTAATTTATGTTACCAGTTCCGTGCACCATTGTACTCGTCTGTCCAGCCACTGATTACTGTGTTTCGCCCAAGGCCGTCTATTGTTCTGCTAGATTCTCGCACGCAATCCCAAGTCGTTATTGTGGGCTATTTTTTGCATCTGCAGATTATCTTTGCCAGTTTATTTATGTTATTGTTATTCATATCTTTGCTGTTAAGAAATTTTTGTAGCTCTCATTATTGATTTCAATGTTGATTATTGTTAAAACCGGAATATTCTGGGCTGCAAGAAATGGGTCATTTGTAATTTCTCCTCTTAATTGTGTGTTAAATTAAAATACTACATTTATTATATACTAAAAATTTGTTTATTAAACTTGTACAAAATATCAATAGGTTGCACAATAGGCAGACTTCATTGCATAGCAAAAGTTAATCGCTTTTTTAAACCTACTATGACTTTAGTTAGACTATATAAATAAGATCATGAAATTTAGACGATGGCATTTCTATAAAACGACAAAAAAATTTCTTACTATATGAAAAATCATAAACCTACTTGAGGTTTAACCAATTCAAATTTGATTACCGTTACAGTTGTTACCACCACGGATCACGACCAATCAGCGGACCTAAGGATATAAACAGATCGGATAAATATTCTACAAGGGCAATAATCAAAGATAAAAAATTCAACGCGACGAACGAACGGTCCGTCACGAACGGATGTGCGGTCACTGCTGGCTTACGAAAATGGAAATGTGACAGCCATCCTAGTAGTGACAATAAGGTCAACAGCCTAGGCAACAGCGCGAATAATTTTAAGAGAGGATTTTTATCCGAAAAAGTGTACACTTCATTTTGCAATTGACCGGCAGCAACGGACGTAAAATTATTAATAATAGTTGTTCTTAGTTTACACTTGCACGAGTTTAAGAAATTGAAGGCTTACATTTTATTTAGTTACTGTGGTAGTAAGTCCTTAACGGTAAATGATTTACCCCAAAGATAGTCTTACTCATTGAGCTATCTTCCAGAAACTGTGCTATTTTGAGATGTTCAGTGATTTTATCAGCACCGTTGCACTCTGATCTAGTAAACACGAATCCATGTCTTAATTCCATAATCTACTTGGAAAAATATACTCTTAGTTCTTGTTAATTCCATGTAAACCTTGAAGAAACATTATAATAAGATGTAATGGCAAAAAAAAATAACTCCATATAGGTCCTTATGATAGATATGGAATAATTTGAATCTGTCTATTGTACAAGTACTTTCCAAGTAAATTTATGTTGAGGATAAAAATAAACAAATTTAGGTGCGTAGGTATACTAGTGAAAATACAGACGTGTTAGAAAATAGTTAATTAGATTAATTTCTAAGTAAGGCGATTTAATACATGTTTCCGCCAAAAAAAATATATGACGTAAACCGATTGCTAAATAATAGTGAAAAAGCCTAGTCGCCTGGTACTTTCCGTCACTGGGTCACAGGTCTGTGAATATAAAATATGGAGATTAAAGAAGTATAATCCCTTGTTATTTCTTTACAGGTGGCTTACCAACGTCTCTTAAAACTATGCAAGATCCAGTGAGTAAGGGGGATTTCGCCTTACATCATGTATTGCGCTGTCCCGCTTACTCACAGGATCTTGCATGGTTTTAAGAGACGCCAGAAGGTATTTAATATTTACGAATATGTAATTTATTAACAATAGCTTAGTCCAATATAACATAATTTCACGTATTATTTTTGGCACATGTATTTTTGCACAGTGTACTAGGAGTAATATTACCTACTTTGCATGCTAGTCTTTGGACTTCTGTTTCGGCATGGGAGGAAGAGAAAAACATAGATATCACCTACTTCTCTACCTTGACATATGTTTGAAAACAAACTGAAACTAACTTTTTCTATTTGTTAAACAATTTGAGGCATTGTCTCTTTATATAGATAAAAACATAAAATTATGTATTTACTAAAAATAGTAGCAATCACTGCCCTAGATTCGTCCACTATACGAGTACAAAGTTTTACTTCTAAATATTTTGTGTTCCTGCAAACTTTGATTTACGGCATCGTTAAATATATAACATGAGCTCTTCTGTACTCTATTTATTGTGTGCCGGTCACCGCCTCACCGGTCGCGTTGACTATTTGCATTCAGCGTGGCGCGACCACCGGAACTAGGGCGTGCCCCCAAACTGCTCACTTCCGCCGGTACGTGCCCGCTTCGTCAGGTGCGATCGACGTATTTCAATTTTCAATATAAACATTTGCAATATAGATATATTTTAACGTTTTTAAAGATTGTTATGTAAATTAATCTTCGTATTTATATAATATGCATAATTTCACACAAACAATAGAATAAAGTCACAATTTCCAATTTAAAGATATTGAAGACTGTTATTTTTGCCTGTTTATATAAATTGATTTGTAAATAAAGCTACGTATGTACGATCAATGAGTAAGACAACTTACGTCCAAAAATAACAGGATTAAGTCATAACTTGATTCTAAGAAACTGAAGACTGTAGGTAGGGTTAGACGTAGGAAAAGAAATAAGTATCTCTCATAAGCGTCTTTCTAGTTGCATCATCCGCAGGTGGTTCCGATCCCGGAGTCCGATTATGGTTTATCTCATCCATCAATTTATTATTTATTTTATTTATTTAGTATTATATTATATTTAGTGTTTCAAAAAAAGAGCATAAACCAACCAAAATATTGATTTTGATTATATGAATCAGTACAAAATCATTATGTACAGTAATTGTTAATGCTAATTGTTAACTTGCAAAACTAAAACCATAAAACCCGTTTTTAACTTCAAATAACTAAATACAATAACTATATTACTGTTTTTTTCTATTTAATAGGTAGTGTTACATGAACAAAAGGCTTCCAGAACATTTTGCGATGAAACGATAAAACTACATGTGAATACATTTTACACGAACGAATAATCCTTTGTTCTCTGTTAAAATATACCCACTGAAAATAATTTTAGCTTTGTCTAGGCGAGTGATACCATAAAGCTAAGTCTTCGAGTAGGTATTAACTAGTGCGGAGTTAAGCCGCATATACTTACCGTGGTCGCCTGTTGCGCAAGATGACATCGCATCCAGGCATCAGATTAGCATACCGCTAGTGATGTTACTATATATGCGCGGCATGTATCGATAATATCAAAGATCATTTTTGTAAACTTTTCTGTTATATTAACCTAGCACAGTTGTATGTTTATTTGCAAACGTCAGTCATAAACTTTATTGAAATTTTATTATTTACTAAAACGATATTTACTCAATTATAAATGTACATGCCAGAGACAAATGAATAAATAAAAATAAAATAAACGTCATACGCACTGTCTTCGCGACTAAACAAAGTATTTACGTGTCTGAATAATTTAACACCTGACTAAGTTTCACCACGACGGCTGTGACGCTTAATATATCTCGAGCGGAAGTCAAGCAATAGTAGTAATGTATTTAATAGCACATTGAAACTGTTTTAACTATGTGCTTCAAGCTCAATTTATTGACTCTTGCGGTGTAGACCAAATACAATTTGTTGTCCATAAACATTCTCCTGGACATTGTATTTAAATAATTTATCTTTGTTTTGGTTCTACGAAACTAACAACGATTCTTACTTTTGATACTTAAACTTTATTGTTCACTATGTGAACTAATAGTTCACTAAGTGAGCCTTTTGATAGTTGTGTCGCTGCTCTTGTAGTCAAGTAAGGTATCTAAATTGTTTGTTTCCTAAATTATTTTTCTACCAATATTTAGTTTCATTAAAGTGTAAACTATGCTGGAGTGAGCTGATGTCTGCTGAATATGACGATAAATTAAAAAAATATTTTTGTATTTGCTAGCCAAATTCTTGGCTCTAGTTATTGGCATCACGGGTAAACCCGATAGTATAACTAGTAGTAGGTATTAGATAGTAAAAGGTTTGACTGAACTTTTCCCAACTATTCGAGTATTGTAAATTTGTAAACTATTTTATCGACATCGATATCCTATGGTGACACAAACACGTCACTTAACCCGAGGTCGCATTACATGACATGACGTAGTGCGCATGATTCATCTTTACACCACACCGCGCCGCCGCGCGTGCGCCGTCTACCAAATTATATAGTCGTATGACGTAATTACCAGTGCATAATAAATAATGTGTCCTGTTTATTATCCTGTTTATACGTACATTGATTCCGTAGTAGAGTAAAATAACCCTAGTTTATATATATTGTATGTGTATATTTTCTTTGGCATTACCCATAAACAAATAATACATTAACGTTACCCCGCATTGCTTCCGTTGATATTAACCAAAAATATAGTCTAGACTATTTTGAAAGACTTGAAATTTTGTAAAACCGTGATTTTTGCAAAGACATTTAACCGTACGAACCGTGACACATTCTATCATATTTATATTTAGATATTATTCTAGGCCAGCATTTTGATGGTTTTTCGGTACAATTTAGCCGCGGCGACGACACGGGAAGTCATAAATGCCTTGCTGTGCGTCGGCCGGTATCCAAAGTACGTTGTCGCCACGAGGAATATTCCTGCTCATTAAATTCCTAAGCATCGGAATTGCTCGTGAATTCAATTAGTCCGAGTTCATAACATATTTTTCTCTTTATTAATTTATATCTGTTTTCATATAGACTCGTGAATAGCCAAAATATAGAGGGTATTTTTGCAACTTATCTTACATGAACCTATATAATAATTACGAAATATACCTTAGTTGTTTTACAAGTTTACTCCGGTGTCTAGCTTCATGCTTAATTATAGACTACTGTCTTTCGTAGATTTAGTATAAAGAAACGTAGGAACAAGAACTCTTTTTGTTGTATCTTATTTAGGCTGGCTGAAGACGTAACATCAACATTGCCAAGGAGCGGTTGATTTTAGGCGGTCGGCTGTTCTTATTAGTAAATTTTAGTTTATGTCTTACGTACCTCAACGTCTCTGGATGCAGTAACCAGAAAAAGCAGGGATGACGATGATACCAAATGACTTTCTAAACCCACTGTCACAACAACGGGCTTTTAGACGTGTCGTGAATCCGGCGGTCCTATCAAAAGTATTTGGAGTGTGACGCCCCGTCATCCGTGTCTAATTGTGTCTCCGATGACAGAATTACGTCGAAGATTATTATATAGATTCCGCACGATATCCATTCGACATTTTATTTTAGGGTTTTGACGTAATATTGATATTCTGGTCAGCTGTCAGGGTCGCTCTGATTATCTGATTAAGACTCTTGATGTCTGGAAAAAATAATGTAAGATAAATTTTAATATTTTAATGAATCCTTGAAAATGTACTGGAAAACAACAGTGTACTTACTTATATTTGTAGATAATATCATAGAGTATGTTCCATATAAGAAAATTTTAATGTTTTAACTTATCGTACAGATAGTCTGCTACTTACTTACTTACGACCTACATATTATCTAGGAAATTTAATTAATAACGTCAGATCCTAATTACGGCGAAATCCGACATATTTACAGTCAACATAGTAAGGCGATAATATCAGTTTTCTATAACTGACATTTGAGTGCAGTTCTTCTTGATTTATTGGTCGTTTGAAGCCACTTCCAAGTAGTACAGAGTTTAATTTATGGATTCCTAGTACTATTTTGTCGAAACAAGTTTATAAGAATATTGGAATCAAAATAAGGCTAAGTCATAGTATCCTTGATTTTGAAATAATGTACCTATTAGCTAATTCGCTACAACATACTATTATAACATAACATTTTTAACGTTTTAAATTAAAACTTGTTATATTCGATGTTAACATAAAAGGCTGCTTACTTCTATTTTGGAATATTCGAACAAAATAGAAAACGAGAAAATTCTGTGACGGAATTGTTTGCAGCCAATTCGCGAGAAACAATGTGCATGTATTTTCGTTCCGGAATAGGAAGGGTGAAGCCATGGTGAAATTGGTGAAACTGTCCGGGAATCGGGATTAAAGTTCGACAGACATCAGTGGAATTGCAGCGTACTTGGAGCGGTTACATGGCTTAGCGTAAAGTTTTGGCCACACCTTTATATCTCCATTTATACCTATACAAGACAATATATATAATATTTAGTGCATTTGTTACTCTATATTATTGTAAATGAAAATATACAATAAATGGTTATTTTAGAGCTAGATTTAGAAAGTGGCACAGCTGCCATAAATTGTTTTAAGTTTGCTCGAACAATTTCATCGTATGTTATTAAATTTCTTAGTAGACAAAGCTTAAATGAATACTCGAATGATAGTATTTTGTATTATATTTTTGTGTAGATTATTGATCCTTACATTGAACTCTCTTTTCGAATAATAAAAATAAAGTAGATACTTATGACTTATTTATAATCGAACTTTGAATACATGTTAGACATATTGCGGTGTCAGACATACTCCAATCAGGAATAAAGTACAACATGAAACTAATCCATACTAATATTATAAATGCGAAAGTCTGTCTGTCTGTCTGTCTATCTGTCTGTCTGTCTGTCTGTCTGTCTGTCACCTCTTCACGGCTAAACGGCTGGACCGATTGTGATGAAATTTGGTAGGGATGTAGTTAACGACCTGAGGTCAAACATAGGCTACTTTTGGGCGCGATATAACCGAGTCCCACGCGGGGCGGAGCCGCGGGGAACAGCTAGTTCTAAATATATAAATAAATCAATAAATTCTGTTTTATATCTTTTAAATATTATAAACGCATGTCACCTTTGTTAATAGTTTAATATATAACCCAAAGTAATTTTGTATACATAATGGCGCACACAGAGGCAGAAATGTATACAGACATTTCTAATAACACCTATTGTAAGCTGTGTATGATAAAATAAATGATTATAATTACAACGTTTGAAAGAATGAAATTAATTCATTGGCGTTCTTAGCAAAAGCATTAATTCACAGGCAATAGTAATAATGCATGCGTAGAATGAGAAATAAGTAACTCTACATTGTGTAGATCGTAAACTTATCCACCAATAAAAAAATAAGATAATTTCGTCTAGGAAAACGCAAACACTCGACGTGTAATCAAAACGGATTCTGTTACACTTTCCAACGTTTCGTAAGCTCCAATAACGTATCTACGAGAAAATGTTTTTGCAATAATCGGAACGAGCGCGAGTCAATATTTCGTTTTAATAAACTCAAAATGATTGTATATTGTCGAGCAAGATTTATTTTTTTAACATTTATTCAAAATTTACTTAACTTTATTACAATACATCATCTTCATTCTTCACTTTCACATTAAAAACCTACTCCACAACTACTGGGTTCTTAGTTTGAAGCTGAAGGTAAGTTGAAATGTAAAAAGAAAGTTGACGAAATTAAAAGTAGTATGAGGACTAATTTATAAATGTTTTAAGTGGCTTTATCTGTTAATCATCCCATAATTTCAATGGGGAAGGGTCATTTTTGGGAAGGGACATTTTGGGGAAGGGACATTTTAGCAAGGGACATTATGGGGAAGGGACATTTTGGGGAAGGGACATTTCGGGAAAAGGACATTATGAAACCAGGGGACATATTGGGATAGGGAAATTATGGACCTCAACGGTTTAACTTTCTTACAACCTGTATACAAATATCAAGGAAATCTACTAGTAATCCTATGAGCCTTGGTCACAGCATGTTCGAGATACGATACCATAGTTTCCGACCAGAAATATTTTTATCACATGAGAGCAATCACGTGTGGTGCATGTAAACAGTGCTATTGAAATACTGCTGACACGCGCTGCAGGCCAATCGTTGCCTTTTTGTGCATTGCGCGCTGGTATAACAATGACGAGGGTGAAGAAACATAACGAACATTGAAATAAGTATACATATTATGTTATCGCTGTGATATTTAAAATTTTACGTTTTGTTTACATTGATAGGTGACAATAGTTTTCTTAAATCACTATCACTACATAATATAAAACAAAGTCGCTTTATCTGTCCCTATGTCCCTTTGTATGTTTAAATCTTTAAAACTAAGCAACAGATTTTGATGCGGTTTTTTTTAATAGAAATGTGATTAAGGAGGAAGGTTTTTATGCCCATGCGAAGCCAGGGCGGGTCGTTAGTAATTATAAATAGTTTTATTAAATTTAATACAACCATTAAAATAAGGGCTAAGCCACCTGAAGAGAATATTAAAGTATCAGGTGGCAAAAAAAGATATTGGAAGGCCAAAAGAAAAATTCGCCGGCTGTTTCAGATATCCGTGAACTTGAAATGAAGATTGAAGGGAATTTTCTCATTTGCAAACTTTTAATTTGATTATTGCTCCGATTTATATTATATTTGTGCCATTTTGTGCCCGCATACCTGTCGCGACTGTTGCCAATACTGATTTTATCGTTTTGCACCTATGCAGGCACGGTGATGTATTTATTTGTCTGCGTGCGAGATATGCCACATCTGCATAGGTCATAAATTAACAAGTTTTACATTTTCTTTTAACGTTTATCACACACATGAATGTAATTGTAATTATATAGCGCGTATGTATCACGAAAAAAATAAAAAGTTTTCTGGTGGGTATAAAATTAATAATGATTGAAAGTCTTACTTAATTCTTTCATTCAATAATTTGTTGAAACATCTAAGTACATTCTTGGTCTTCTTCTAAAGTATATTTTTGATGTAGTGTTTGACGTTTGTAGTTTTTGAATATATTATATATATTCAAAACAAAAGTAATTATAACTTTTCTTGCTGTGCTATGTTTTATAGACATGTCATTTTCTGTTTCATATCAGATGGCTATGCCATCGTCACATCGAAAGGAAAGATCGTATCGGTGTTTCAAGAGGAAGCCCTAAAAATGTATACGACACGTCCACAAAGTCAAAGGCGGTATCAGGGCCGCGCATCACTCAGTCGCACACTTCAATACGTATCCGCTTTGCGACAACCCTAGATGGATTATATCATCCCCTTTCCCACTTTCTCGTTTCACCCCTTTTTGCGTATCACTGTGAAAGTAAAAAGGGCGCGTTTGAATGGTACCGCGGGACAGAACATTTATCATCGGTAATGAATTATCGGAGAATTTTCAATAAACTTCCGAGTGTATGCAAATATTAGCAGCTAAAATATCTGAAAAACTAATTTTATACTTTTTATTAACCAAAGCTTCGTCCTAAATATACTTCATTTTGAAATGAGGTCAGTGACCAGTTTTAATAAAAACAATATATCTGGAGTATACATTAGCCATTTCTTTTTCTTTCTGGCAATAAAAATTATATCATTTTCAATATAATTGGAAAATTGTTTTAGGTATTATATTAAAAAGGATGAAGATAACTCGTACATCTTACTTATATAAATTAATGACGTTTATTTCAATTTTGCACACCTCCGCAAGAGGCAAAATGTATAAGGGCTAATAAATGTTTAAATTACCATCTATTATATACATACATTTTATGGGAATAAATGATTGATTGAAGATAAGTACTTAGTTGACTGGTAGAAAAGGTGTTCAGGTTTAAGTCCGTCATTTACATCATTCTAAAGAATTTGATGACAAATAGTGGAGTGGTGTACAACTGTACATATGTATGTACAAACCTTGTTTTCTTTAAAAAAAATAACTGGTCTATGTACACCAATAGGGTTTTTAAAGAAAACTAGTTTAGTAATATACCTATATGTTGTCTCTCGAAACCTTAGAAAACTATTGAAAACTGCTGCAAGTAGGTATTTAAAAATTTTTTTATTTACTTTATTTTACCATATAAATCAAAAATATATTTGGAAAAGCACTTGTTTACTCAAGTTCTAGTATTTAAAACAACGCAATAAAATTGAGGAATGGTGCTTTTATTACAAATGCAGTTGGTGTGATGTGTAAATTACACATAAAAATGGGCATAAATCATAAGAACACCGTAAAATTTACGGTTGTTAAACTGTATCGTCAACTGCTGTGTGGTATTTTAAAACATTTAAGGCACTATATTTAAATAATATATTTCACATTACATAGGCCTTATTTTATATGGTAGTGATAATCATATCATTTAACACTATCTGTTGCATATAACATACTACCCAAACCACTTATTTACGTCTTTACTAATTGAGTCTCAGGTAATCAGACAAAAAATTTTTTGCATGGCAAATTAAATCAGACGCTCAATTATTTGAAAAATCTATGTCTTATTAAGTCTATGCTTTATTTATACAAAATTATTTGAATACCAAATTTTCTGCTTACGTAAATTAGTTTAAAGAAAAACTTGTCTCAAATCGATGAACTACTCTATTTTACGGTTGACGTCGCCGAGTGAAAGTCAATAAATGAAAGTCTACTTTTTCAAACTGAACAGATGGGAGGGTTTTTGTTCTAAGCAAACTAGTTTTAACGTCACGGATGACAGGTGGACGAGATTAGATTGACAATGAGCGATGTTACGACATAAAACTAGAAGGATTTGCATTCAATGCTATCTGTTACGCGGCTTTCGTGAATTGGATCAGATATTTGTTTGCCCAATAATTTATAGCCAGTGGTTTATAAGATAATTCTAATGTTATTAACGAAACGATAAAGGTAATAATACAATGTGTTAATTGCTAAAAATATTAGAATTGTGATGTGGTAACCCTTGCTGGAATGGGTAGAGTCAGCCATTAGATTCTCGTTAAATAAATAGATGCGTTGTAAATTCATGATGATCCTAACTAACTAACTGAAATAACTAAGATTTCTCGTTCTATCTACATGTTTTGTTTTAAGCGATTCCTTAAGATGATTTAGTCAACAAATAAATTATTTATTAATTTACATTTGAACGAAATGAAATACAAAGAAAACAATCATCATAAATGATAACTCAACAAAAACGAAACAAACAAATTAGGGATCATATTACAATAATGTTTATAACACATTTTGTTCTCAATAAGAATAAAATCAGTAACTTAAGAATAAGAACTAAATGATTACTATAACAATCTGTTATTCAACGATTTGGGCATTCCCTTCCATAATAAGTCATGGAAAATTCCTCAACCCCTGAGCCACTTGGCAGAGATGTCATGGCGGACAATATATTCTTCGCGCGTTTCTTCAGTCTTTTGTAAAACCCGGTTTTTTGTCGCCACCAAATATGATATCAACTCAACACACGTGATCTGAATATTTTATCCTGATATATGAATAAAAAATTTCTGTTTTTCAAAAAGAAATCTTAAATTCTTTGGTCTCGATTTTAATATTTTTTATTTCAGATATTTAATTCTCAACCGAGATAGTATAAATATGAGTAAAGTTATGAAATATTAATTAAAATGAAAAATAAAAATAGCCCTTTGGTATATTTAGAAAGTCAATTATGAAAATAAATATTTCCATAAACAATATGCTCATATAAATATGTATATAATTTTAAAAAAAGGTAATTAAAAATGGGTCATGTTATGCGGCATCGTTATACTCATAGTTAGTGTTTTAGTTTGTAAAGTGTTTTTAATATTAACGGTTTATACAAAACCTTCTTCGTCCAAGGTTTGTACAAAACCATTTACTTCAATATAAGGATCTAATTTTGGTAACTTACATTTTGTTACAAATTTATAAATTGGCTTAGGAAGGAATCAAAAATCCTTCGAATTTCAACTAAACATTTGCTATGCTTAGTTATCTGTGATCGTAGTTATAGTTATTCGCGCCTGCTACGGAAAGTGCTTTATCATTTTTTAAACAAAGTTGCCACTTCCGCTCCGTTTGCCAAACGTTAGTAATTTTTTATCTTTTAGTTATTGGAAATGGAATCTTACTAACTTGAAAAATCATTCTATTTGCTATAATGTTCCTGACATTATTCTTAAAATACACAATTTCATGTTTGTCATTAGAAAAAGTGGTCAATTTATGCGTCTGCGGAAGGCAGTATCTAGGTACTTACTTTTTATAAGTACATTGTGCTCCCTCCAACCTGCCTCGTATTTATTTTTGTCAGTTTCTATTATCACTGTTTTTCTCAACTAATTCTCAAACTTTAAAAAAATCATTGATTTGGCTGAACGATGGAGCCATACAGAATAGGCTGCTTAATAATTTATACCCAATGCTCAAATAGCAAACTACTCTACAAAATAGTTATTTATTAATGAGAATTTTGTATTATATTTAAGGATAGATATAAATTTGATGTCAATCTAGAAATCGACAAAAAATTGGTACCTCATGCTTCGAGTATTTTGTGTCCACTTTATGATAAACCTGCATTAATACGATATCTAAGACATGTTTGTAAGTCATCATTAATATTTTAAAATGATCTTACTTCGGTCGGGTCTTGAAAATTTACACTCGAGCGCATTGAGAAAGACTGTAAAAAAGCACATAGGATAAAATTTTGACGTCAAATACATTTTGAGACGATTTTAGGCTCTATGTCTTTACGATACTGACTATTGAGGTTTTAGAAAATTGGAAAGGCCGCACAGCTCTGGCTCAGGTTAACGAGGAAAAAAGTTGTGTCGTTTCTTTTGGATTTTACTGCGTAGGTTTTACGCGGAGACTATAACACAAGTAGCGTTTGAAACACTCGAAAAATATTCTACGAGTACCTATTGAGGAAATTGCGTGTTCTCACATCCTGTTCTTGTTGACTTTATTGCGATGAACAGCAACAGACAAACTTACGCATTTATAATTTTAGTAAAGATAAATAATAGTATATGATTTGATTTTTTTTAAGATAACTTTCGAAATTACTTTATGTTATAAGTACATCCTCCTTTACAAAATTATCATCGTAACTTGAGCTTTGTTATTTGGGCTAGCATTTGTAGCGCAAGAATATAAACATTGTGAAAAAAAAAAAATTCTGACATACTATGAGTCACTAATTACATCATGGCAATTAATAGGTAATAGGGGCAGTTACACTATATAAATTATGTGATTTACTAGTTCGGAAAAATAATGTTTAAATCCAAGACTTAAAAGGAGCAAAATATACATTATACCTACGTAATAAAAAAAAGTAAACAAGTAACTATCACTAGAGTTCCAATTAGAGCCGAGACTGTACAGTTTTAAGTAATGTGCTGTGTAGTCGTGGAGCACGTAGGGTTGTCATCTCATCTGGGCTGGGACAAAGCCTGGCAGGTCAAAGGGCGAGGGCGGCATTGTTAACTTGCGAGTCACGCTGAAGGGTTTTTGATGACGACACTTGCCCCGGCGCTCGTCATGTGCATAAATGTAAAATATATCAACAGGTATAATGTAAGCTCCTATGAATGGGTTATCTGTTGTTCAGTTTAAGTAGTCTGGTTAGGGGTTTTTAAAGAGAGAATGATAATTTAAAAAAAAATGTACAGATTAACAGCACGATATGAATTAAAGAATAAATAAACCTTGTCACGATAAAGTATTTTGATTAGATTGACGATCGGTATGTTAAAAATATTATCATTTATTTTGATTTTATCTTAGTAGGTATTAACGACAAATCTTTCAATTTCTATGATTGAATTATAGGACCTAACCTAAAAGCTTTGGAATTCCTTTACAAAATCTCACGAGGCACTTAAAGTACTTTTAAAGGGTGAACCAAGTCACATCCTAGAGGTGCTATTTTTCACTTTATCAAAGGAAGACGCCCTTCCTTCCTGCTCGCAATGAAAAGGCCGAAAAGGGAACATGCCATAAAACACTTTTTTCGTGAAGGCTGAATCGATGAGTCGATGAAAAAAATGGGTAAATTATTCATGTTAGAGGCATTTTGCTGGCATGCCTCCTGAATTACATCATTAAAACCCCGTTGTAGGAAAACCTTGATTTATTTGTTCTAATACATACATACATACATATCATCACGCCTGTCTCCCGTAGGGGTAGGCAGAGACTAGAGATTTCCTTTGGCTACGATCCTTACATACCTCTCTCGCCTCATCCACACTCATCACTCTCGTCATACACGCTCGCCGATTTCGGGTACTCCTAATGTCTCCCTTTTTCAAAAGGTCTGCGATTTGGTCGCAGTATGTTTTACGAGGCCGACTCTAACTGCCGCTCCCAGCCAACTCTGCTTTGTATATACTTTTCGTCAGTCTCCTTTCATCCATCCTCTCTACATGTCCAAACCATCTCAACATCCCTTTTTCTATCTTGACAAAGACATCCTAATTTACACCTTTTACCTTTTGTTCTAATAATAATATTTTTGTAGTTTACGAATGTTAAGATTTTTAATATCTTCTAGTAATCTTGATAATTAAGAAATATTTAACCGGCATGATCTTATATTACTTTATAATTGTAAAAAGGCAAACTAATTTCTGAAAAAGCAATGTCTTCCAATCAATCTAAGGGAGAATGACGTGAAAATAAACAAGAATAGGCAAATGAGGCGAGAACTTAATTTGTTATAAAATAAAATACATTATTTTTAGTCGAGGTGTCTTTTTAATAACCGTCTTTAAGCACATTTTACGTAATGTCGCCTGAGAGTAGTTAGCTCACATTATGCTTTTCTCGCACGTATATAGTGCTTCAGTAACAGCTGCATATTTTAGCACTTCTAGCTTTAATGCGTTGCGACCGCATTGTTAAGCAGCAGCTGTTATGAAACTAGTTAAATATCCCTAATTTTAGAATTCTAAAATGCATGTCTTAGTATGTCGCGTTTACAATTTTCTACATTTGCTGATAAAACCGTTGTAATATAAATAGTATTTGTTGAGAGTAGGCTTTATCATAAATATTTTAATAAGACAACCAAGACTATATTTTGCAATAGGCTTGGATTGTAGGAATCAATCGGCATAATGCTTTGCTAGAGTAATTAATTCTAACAAATGACTGGTATTAACTGAAGTGTAGATTTTTTTTGCTTTAGTATAAGTTAAATCAATAGGTTCATCGCGGGTCTTTTTATTGTTGGCGACTAGGTTTTTTTTATATTTAAATTATTTTTAGGAACATAGAACAAAACAACCGCAACAAAATTGAAGTTAAATACTATCCCCTACGGTTTTATATAATACCTACACCGTCTTGCTAGAAACTAAAGGATTCAACCTCAAATCTCTTAGCAGTTTCAATTGAAACTTCCTCGGGTACTGAGTAGTATTCTTGCAGTCCTGAAACGGGGACAGACGGATCTTGACTCGAATTAATCTATCTTGCATTTCAGTAAAGCCTTTGCTCACTAGACGTTTTGACTTGCTATCAAATAAGTTATTTATACATAATTGGCTGAAATTTGAGGCTTGAGTATTTGATAGATTTGCATCCACCACCGTGATCTGCTTTTTTAATTAAGAATGAAACTTTTTAAATTGAAATAATGATGTTTATTTTTAAGTACCAAGATTAATCTGTTTTTGCCCAGACTATAAATCACAAATATGATATGCTTATTAAAATGTTCAAATCAAGTATCTAGTAGATAAGCCATGTCGCGTACATCTAACATAATGAACACTGTATGAAAATTACAGTTACCCAATTTTCATATATTTTTTTATCCCCCATACCAAGCAGGCGACATTTTCGTAGCGAGAGCACGTAGACGTAGAGGCGTAGCTGTCGTAGCGCCGCGGCTACGCAGAGTGAGCTGTGCTTAAAATTATATTACTCATTCCCCTTTCAAAGGAAACAATTTTAACTAAGTGTAATTATGAAATTTGCATTATGAAATATACAATGACTCGGAGGTTTATTGTCATTGGAATTTGCTACGGTTTACTTTTAAACTGAGTCATTTTTAAATAACTTACTTGGGTAAACGAATTGCGTCCGCTGCTTAATTTGAGTTTTATTACTTACGACCATACAAGTTTCAAAAAATACTTATTATTAGAATATATTATATAAATTGCATTAGGCAATATCTTTATAAGTTGTTAAAAAAAATAATATTAGAACGAAATTATATTAGTTCTTTACTCAATTCTTAATTGTTTAATGTAAGAAAATCATAGGCTCAATAAATAAATAAATAAATAGTAACTACTATAAAATTATTTTCAATATTATGTAATTATACCTACCTAGCCAACTTAATAATGCCACCGACGAATTTCAATCCGGCAGCTCGTTTGACTGTTTGGTGCCGTCTCGAAATCCTTTCAAACTCGCCGGAGAACTCCGAACTTCTGCGTTGGTTTCAAGTAATTACTCATCTTCTTCCTAAACCACGAAATTCCAGCTTTCTCGAATACACTAACTTATTGAAATGGCAAAATAAATTGTCTTTTCGTTTGAGTCAAAATTTTATATCTAAAAATATTGCGCTCTTCTTCTGGATAGGCATTGTTATTTTAGTTTATAGTTAAAAATAGAACTATATGTCCAAAAAAGGTAATTGTGTTTGTGCAATAATCATTTTCACTTCAAACAATCAATGTTTACCTTAAATATTTTATATACGAGTAATATAATTGAATCGTAGTAAGCTACTATTCACGACTATATATTAAAGAATAACTTTCGTATAAGATTGCGAATTTGCGACAGACACGATAAACTTGGTAACTATTTAGTGCAACGCCTGTTGCTAATGCACTCGCAGTGGCAAGAATGTTTGCTTATTGTATTAAACCAGGCGCTTCCAAAACGACTTAAGATCGCATTATTTAAAATATTAAACAAATAGACACTAACACATAAAATATGTACTTTTTTAACTCATAATATATTTACATTTAGATTTTTATACCATTTCCAGCTTAATTCCACATATTAATTCACCAGATACTTAATGGATTTCATTTAAATAAGGCTACAAGACCTAATAGTTACCTACCTATAAGTTACCTACTAAAATATTATGTTAGTTATATAATATAATCGTAAGCTAAGTATGTAGGTACTTTACAATGACATGTAAGTATATAAAGTGTACACAAAACAAAATATACAATTATTTAGGTTAGTTAGTTGGGTAGTAAATACTTAAGTATTTAGGTATTTACTTATTTTAATACTTTGCATAGGGTAGATCGGAAAAAAATGTTATGGTAACTTACTGAGTTGAGGAATATTTATTTTGTTTTTTTGTTTTTTGATTAAATTAACTTTGCCTAATTTGATGTCACTTGTGCGAGTTTAGGGGACAGTTTGAACATGAGTTTTTGTGCAAGACCATAAAATGCTTTTAGTGCAACATGTGTTTACTCTTACGTCGTTAATTCAAACTTTGTACAGTGCTGTTTATGGCAGGGAAAGTAAATATTTACAGAAAGGCGGCGGAGCGGCGGCCTAAGCTTATCGCAATGTCACCACGTTCTTATTTAAGTCATTTTCCGCCAATCCACGGTTCTAATCAACTAGTCCTTCGAACCCGGGTGTTTTCCCTAATTTCCGCGACACCCTATTAACGAGGCGCGAGTTATTGCTCACTCCCAAGGGATCTCGCCGGTTGCTAGGTAACGAGTTGTGTGTGTGCGTAAACACGCAGTTTTCCGTCCATGTGGGCGTGAAAGTTGTAGTCTGCGGTTTCTAGAACTTGTGGATTCTTATCTATCGGTTTTCCGTATACTCCGCTCAGGGTTTTTGAGGTCATGTGACTTTATTTAACGATTATTTTTTTGATAGACGAATACTTATACGATTATCATATATACTGCTTGTCGGTATCCATCATTATCATGAGTATTTTCTCGGCACCTAGCATCCTAAGCTTTGAAGCCCAAGTGGTTTATTCTTAAGTTGGATAGCACACATCAATATAAGAACACATAACACATCTCTTTAGTCAATAAGGCACATAATTTACAATTTGTGCTGTATTTTTTTTCCATACTGATTCATGTAATAACGTTGGCGGAAGTATCAAGATGTTGCGAGCGGCGTGTAGTAGGCAATAGAGCGCCCTTGGGAATTGGGGATGTATCGTAAGTGTCGAGACGAGCAGTTTTGTGTCTCCAACGTGTTAGGGAATAATACCTTGGATGCCGACTATCGGGGATAAAGTCAATACGGAAGGATTTTTTATCAAGTTTTTTGGTGTATTGTATGTTATGGTGTATTTACTATAGCGTCGTTGCGATCTCATACCATATTAGTAGTAAATTTAGATTTGTGTAGATTTCGCTTACATAAAAGTCGATTTTATAGATAAGCTAGCGACCCGCCCAAGCTTCGCATGGGCATAAAAACAATCCTCTTGAATCACTCAATCTATTAAAAAAAACCGTATCAAAATCCGTTGCGTAGTTTTAAAGATTTAAGCATACTCGTACAAAGGGACATAGGGACAGAGAAAGCGACTTTGTTTTATACTAAGTATATAATGATAATGATAGTGATTTCCATGGATTGAGTTACAAAGTGGTCATAAGAACTGAAAATATCAATAAAATAATCCCAACGCTTTTAAGCTTTTTGAAATGGTAATGATAAGAAGGATCTTGTTATTCAAAGTCAGATGAGAATGAAGGAAGGTGGGCATAGAAATTACTAAATAAAAGAAAAAATCACATCGTCGAGCAAATAATTTGTTAAACCGAACACGTGCACAGAACACTTGTTTCAAAATGTGATTTTAGTATAAACTGGTTACAAAATAAAAGTTAATGCCAATCAGCTGAACCCAAAGTATCAGATTTAGCAATTAAGGGGGAAATTTCCAAATATAACATACTCCGTGTCCATTAAAACAACAGTCCTAACCAAACACAAGGCGTGTGTGGTCACCCCGATAAATGTTGCTAGGGCGACTATGTTTTCTAATTACGAAAATGAGTTGGCTGTTGGGTGCTCGCATGAGGCCTCATATATGACCAATAGGATAATTGATGTAGGAACTTTATTATATGACGTGTGTTTGCGTTATGATACATCCATTTTGCTGACGACTGCATTCTCTATTTTGGTGGCGTAATATCAAGTAATAACGCAGATCTACTATCACAAGGGCCTTCCAAGGTTGTAATTATAATGGCCAGTCCTTGTGGGCAAATTTCTTCTGTTGCGGTTGAGTTAAACAATTAATTAAATGATCAAGCAATTAATTATTTACAAATTCTTAAACTAACTCCTATATTCGAAGCATTTCACAGTTAATACAGATCTTCATTAACGTATCCATGTATCGCGTCTCGCTATACCATTTTGCGATTACTGCTTACACGCTAAACATTCATTAAAACTGCAATAGGATTTACAACGCAATCACAAGTGAGACAGTAACAATTAAGTAATATCTATTAAATACGTATTAATCTATGATTCCTAATTACATAATTTTATTTATAATAGGAAAGGAACATTTATTTATTTTTCATATGTCCATAACTCCACATTCAACAGACAGCAAATAGTAGACAAAATAAGTACATCATTACCTTCTGATTTCTTTTTTGGTAAGAGTGCGCTCAAACTCAATGTCTTAATCTTTTCTCTTCCGTAAGATAAAGTACTTGATTTCATGATGAGCCTACCTGACGTCAACTCACGTAAATTTTCTCACTAGTGAACTGTCTATTTTCTAACCGAATACCACACAATGACATGTTAAATATAATATACATATACTCAGAAATAGCTTCATCTTGTGCTGCTTAGTAGCGTACTTTCACAGTAGATTAGGGAAACGACGCGTCGGCGGATTGCGACCTTTCCAATAAAATTCCACGATCTATGAAATTCACTGAAATCGTTTATAAAGTAAGCTTCGTTACTTCCGAGGAACGAAGCGTCTATTTTTGAATATTCTCGCGAAAAATGTGAGGTGCCTCGATGGGCGGCGCGGCGGCAGGGCCTTTCATATGGGAGTTCAAAGGCGCCGCCTGCCTACAAATGTGACCAAACTTTTGCATATTAAAGACAAATTATGACTATTTCCCACTTGCATATACCAAATTAAACATCTATGTTGAAACGATTATTATTTTATTAGCGACCCCCCCCCCCGCCCCCGGCTTGAATAATACATGTATATACATATAAACCTTCCTCTTGAATTACTCCATCTATTAAAAAAACTGCATCAAAATCCGTTGCGTAGTTTCAAAGATCTAAGCATACATAGGGACAGACAGCGGGAAGCGACTTTGTTTTAAACTATGTAGTGATTTTAAGTAACCTCACTTAAAATAATAATAAAAATTGTATTTTGATACCTATAAAAAATTTACTATTACCCCAAATTTTTTTTATCACATTGAATTTTTCTTTCGAAATAGTTAAAAATATTTATTTACCAATAAATCATAACGTTAATCCCCAACTTTTATATCTTCTACACCATGCACTTAAATTGTAACTTTCGATATTCAGCCTACAGTCTACTTCACTATTTTTGTAATAAGGAGCGGATACTGATCTACAAAATGATTTCAACGCCACATTGATTTCGAACATGAATACGACAGGAAATCATCCCGAGTGACATATGGTTACCCCACTATGCCATACCGTAAAATGATTCGTGATTTATTTGCCAGCTTTTGATACATGAGCGAGATTTGTGTCACAGGTGAGTCGACGATGTTAGCATAAAACATTCAAGGTACAGAATCTAACATTTAAGTACAGTTTAGAAAATATAATAAATATCTTGACTTATCCAGGTATTGCGCAAAATGTCGGATTTTATTCGTAACTATATATAGTAAAGTATGAATTCAGAGTTGGCAGGCTCATTATACGCAGAAAATACCATGCACAACACATATAAATATAGCCAGATTATAGTTAGGTAGTAGTAATGGGAAAGTAAACTTTAGGTAAATTAGTTTGAAAATAGCAATAATTGAGCACACAATACATAAATTTTAACCTTATGGAAAAACATTATTGCGTGACACAAAAATTGTCAACGAGTATGTAAGCTTATTACCTGTACCGTTCATGTTTTGTGATGTGAGGCCTCTGTCTGATGGAATTGAAATGTTGCAGATTGAATGTGCCTGGAATTTATAGCCTTTCTCCGCGATTAGGGACAGGCCAGGTGGTCTCCTGCTAATGATTTATATGAATTTGGCGAGCGTTATGAATGATTTTCGTGCTTAAATAGGTTATGTCATCAAAAGGCTGCTTATTTTTAGAATTAAGATCTAACAATAAATTTTTGCTTTATAAATTAATTGTGTCGGTCACTTGTTTATTTAATTAATTTCTAAGGCAATAAGTGATCTTTTATTCACGTTATAATACGAATATAATAATTTAATTTATTTCATGCAAATTGGAGTATCTCACTCGTAAAATACTTACATCATAATATCTTGCATCCTATATTATACATTTATAGTTATATATATACTAACTATAAATGTATAATAAAGGTAAACCTCAGAGAAAAAAAACAGTTGTTTTTTCAGGAAAGCTGAAGAGACTAATCTTGATCGATATAATTGCTAACTACGGTGACTAATTTCCAGCTAAATTTTCCTCTTCAGTAGACATGAATATTCAGAATTCGTTAAGCACTTTTTGTCCTCAAACTTCAATTTTTTTTTCGGTCTAAACGTGTTCATTTCTTGTATAATGAACTAACTTTAGTGTCTCAAAACTTAGTAGTCCTTATCGTTACTCTTTGAATATCAAATAGTTGCACCGTAAGAAATAAAGAACATCACTTTGTAAGGTCTTAAAAATTCTTCAGAAGATATTTGTTCTAGTCTGTCAATAAATTAAACGGTCTAATTCAATATATAATATCACACAAGGGCTCAATCATTTTTAACCAGATTTAACTAAATAAATAAGAAATTGGTAAATGCTAATTTATAAATTACCAACTATATAGAAACTGCTTTCCTTATGTCTGTTTACTATTTTATTGTCACTTAGATTTTCTACATAACGAAAGAAGGAAATAAGTAAACGTTGCATACGGAAATCAACTTTTCCCCTATGACTAGTGACAGGGATAGTGTGGTTATAATACAACAGATCTAGTTTGCGCGACTTTCCCATTCCACTGAGCGGGATGTATGTGGTTGTTTCACTTTCGTTTCTTTGACTTTTGTCGAAAGCTCGAAATTTAAAATTGATATTTTTTGTTTAGTCGTCCACTTGATGCTGCTTATTTAAGGAACACGTAACTGAAATTCCAAACAGAAAACAAATGTTTGTATCTGTTAAGCCCAAATGACATCAAAGTTTTATTATGAACCAGTTACATCTCGTTTACGCTCACCTTCAATCATTCACTTACTACATCACCGCGGTAAAATTCAAGCAAATAATATCTGAAGTGGGCCAATAAACGTAGATAGTTTCAGAAAATAACATTTTGTCGCGAATTCGCTAGATTGGGGGGAATACAGGAGAGGGAGAGGGAAGGAATCAATCCACTCACGTCAGGCCCGTTGTCCAATCAAATGACACACGATGTTCGCTAGGGATCAGCGAGCGTTCGCGGGATGTATAAATCGAAAACTTTTCGGACAATCGGAGATCACTCAATTGAACCATTTATCTTGTAAACACAGGTCATTAAAAAAATTAGGGACACCTATTCCACTAGTCAGTCATGTCAAAAATAACACTTAGATAATCTCTCTAATAAAGTACAAAAAGCGGTTAGATTTTTGACAAATTTTGGTACAATAAAGAGTTTTGTATTGTTTTGTACAGACAGATGCAGGCTAATAATAATACTTAATTATACATGATGACAGTTTCTAACAATGTTTATACATACACACACATAAGTAGTATTTTTAAAACTTGTAATTTGTATTGTTATTAAATATTTTCCGCAACTTAGGTAACATTTCCTGTATTTAAAAACTGGGTATCATACAAACAATTCGAGGTGATAGTTAACAGAACAATTAGCACTTGCCTTAAGCTCGCCTTTTTGGTTGTTGCCTAATAAAACAGCAAACAAGTAATATAAACAAAAAAAAGCACTTTGCCATTTAAACATTCGCTTTTTGTCTACGTGTCGAGAATTAACACGGGAATTATTTCTTCATCCTCTTTAGTGAAGTGAATTCATTTTAGGCTTGATTTTTAAATTAAGTTTGAAATGCTGAATTGCAAGAACTCTCAAAGTAAATACTATCCTCGTTAAGAAATTTCACTCGTAATTAGCTTCTCTTGAAAACTCGAGTGATGTAACTTTAACCTATCTAACCTGTTAGTAATTATGTTTTTATTTGTCTTTTCAGGTAAGGATATTGTACCCAACATCGCAATATTACCTACGTAAGTTGTATTTATCAAAAACACATTATTATTATAAAAAAATATCGAAACATTATTACAAAAACAATTTTTTAAAATATTTCCAATTTTTTTAATATAAATATTATTTATAGCTTCTCTTTTTCAAGTTCAAACATTTTTACTCAAGAATTTCACTCTTCCATATTCATCGGGACGTTTTTTGTATAAAAAGAAGCAAAAGCGGTTAACAGATTTTGATAAAAATTTTCGTTTCATCAAATGCCGTTTATCTTGCTCATATTTCAATAGGTGTAAAAATAAAAACATAAAGTTTGCTTTGTTTGAAACTACTTCTATTCTCATTTAACATATTGTATATTTAGAGTTTTATTGATTGTGTATAGATTATATTTACGCACACAAAAAGTTTTAAAGTACAATTTTTTAATACAAATGGTGTCTTTACATGTATAATATAATTAATTTCTAATATTAAAATAAAAGTGGATAGGTACATACTTTTATCTTTGACCTTTTAGTTACTTAATAAAAAGTTTTAAACCTTATTGTTTTAAAGAGTGGGTGTTTCAAAAGCTAAAATTATTTGTACTACAGATTTGCAAAAATAGTCCAAAAAGGGTTGACGGTCGACTTTAGGGTGGACATGATATAAAAGCTAACGCGTATCAATATTTCATATGTTCCATCTGTCTACCTACAACGCTTGCAAAGAAGCATATTATCACTTGCCTTAGAAATTCTTGATAAATAATGCCTCTGTACTCTGGAACACATTCATGGCTCCACGGTGCCAACCCGAGTTTCATATAGCTCGACGCAGTGTCAGGCGCTACAGAGTAGTGACAGGCAGAGTCGGCTGTCCCTCGCCGCTCAACCCCACAAACAATTAACTGCCCAAACCACTATAGTGTAAGTATACACACATAGTTTATAAACTTTGTGCTCCACAGATTTTTGGTGTAAATCTCTCGTAGCATTTAACTCGACGTTCGTGGGGAATCGTTTTTGTACTTGAAGTATTTGGTAACTTATATAGATATGTTTTTTAAAAGCTATGATTGCTCAACTTGTAATATCTTTGGCTAAATAAACTATTACCACAATCTTCGATAAGTGAGAATGGTATGCTAAAGAAACAATAGATCGAGATAATATTAATTGCATTTCGGAAACCGTAGGCTAGATGTTTTCTCGATAACTTTAGGTTACAAAATGCATTATAGCTTTGTATAGAACACCTACACCGCCTACATAAAACAGCTTCATTAAATTGATGTCTCAATATAATTTTCTGGTTGAGATAACATTCTCATAAGGCTCATAATCTATTAGACAAATCGACGTCAGTCACCGCGTCGCACCACCGCCTCAATCTGTCGTGCACAGTGTAATAGAATCGATAGAGGCGGCGGATGACCGGCCGGCCCCGGATATGACCTGTCGCCCGAGTAACTGACAGAATTGTGTAAGGGGCGGTAGACCCTGTTTACTTGCCATAATATCTACAAACAATACTTGCGACGACGTTGAGTGTTGCCACCGAATATTATTTTTGTGGTATTGGTATATTTTATATATTGAATGAACTGTTTGATAAAATAAGTTTATATGCTATCTAATATCTCTTTATAGATGTTATGGGCAATAGACCGGGCTCATACTGGTGTCAGAGTTATTCGGAACCCCTTCTCGGCCTCTGACTGTTCTTTTAACGACTACCAAGAGGGCAACCGGGCCCAACGGCTACTGCTTAACATGCCTTCCGAAGCAACTATGAGTTGCAATGGTAATAATGTCTTCCCTAGAATTAAATCTAATATTTAAACGTACATAATATCAACGCCGAGAGATTTTCTGAGTATCTTATAATAGTAACTAACGCTGGATTAAGAATTCTCAATGTTGACTGTTCCCAGGTTTTCAGCAAACTTTCACTTTCTTCCCCTTTATTGCAGCCCTTTGAGTGGCGGTTTTTGAAAAAATTTAGCCCCTTGAGGATAATATATTTTTGAATATAAGTACCGATTAAGTACTTAAATTCAGAAATCAATTTATCGGCCTATATGCCTAGGCCTGTAGCCTTGAAAGCATACCATACAGACTTTCCCATTTATAATATTAAAATAGATATGTGTAATATTTTTTGTTGAAATTAAATTTGATAACTTTTTCTGCATAACTTTTCTTAAAAGCTATACGTATACTATATGTAATCATGTAAACAACATACCAATCCACTAATTTCCTTTAACTATTACGTACTAAACGAGCATTTCCGGGTAATGATCGCGAACCTAATGACTATTTCCTCGTATAATTTTATTACCGAAGAGAATAGCGACATACAATTAACTGTGTGATGTTGATCTTGATATGATTACACTCGTAGAATTTAACAATATTGACTAAACCTGATCCCGGTTATACTATATTAATTGACCATCATATTAATATGGCACAAGTATGAGTAATGATATAAATTAAACATATCTCCTCAATACCTAAAACACTTTAATAGGAATCCTGAAATAATAAATGTTAAAAAATCGTATTTATTAAAAAAAAAAACAAGCCAAAACAACAATTTCCTGACTTTTTGTATTTATTGTACACGCATAAAAAAAAATCATGGAATTAAATATAGTTTTTTTTAACTGATTGTATTACTAAAGAAAGCACCAATTCAAAATACCTATAGGCTCCATTTCAACGGGGAATATATTGGGTTTTCCTGCGATAATGAATCTTAAATAACATTATAATCAAGGAATTTATTAATTATGATTTTGTTTATTCCACCTGCATAGAAATTCTTGGAGAATTAATCGATTCAAAATTAGCGTTATTTCACATATATTTTATTCGCTAAGATTTCTCATTCTCTGATTGTTTATTTGGCCGATCTCCGGTGCTCGAAATAAATTTTCTTAACAACATAAACATTGATTCAGGTGTGATCTGCGGAGAAACTTTTCTAGAAATAATATTTTTTTATAATTATTTATATCCAAGTTTTTATGCATTTATGTATATTTCACAGTATAAATAATTGACTTATAACTTTCTGACACTTACAAACGTTCGTTTGTTTCAGCTTATGTAAACTTTTCCTATTACATGTAATGCTTGCGCAGTCCTAACGTGCATGTCTAATTCGTGGATTTTTCAATAAGATTATAAGATTATTTCATAAGGTCTGCGATTTTGTCGAATTATGTTTAACGAGGCCGTACCTGACCGACTCTCCCAGCCAACTCTGCTTTCAAACACAACAAGCGCAACAATATGTTTATAACAAATTTCTTCAAAATTTTGACCATACGGTTGGGCTCGTTCAAACTGTATCATCTTTTATATACTACTGACTAGCCAGAGGCGCATCTGACTGAGACATTTGAATGAAATTTGAAAGATATGAAGCTCAAGATTTTACAATTAAAAATAAAATTTGAACCAAGCAATTTATCCCTAAAACCTATGAAGCAAGTGATTGGAATTTAGATAATATTTGGTTACCGCTAATCCAGCACCTCGCTGATGCCGGCACGCTCCAGTAATATTTAGGCAATTAATCGTCAACTCCATGGCCCTCTGTCAATCTGTGGTTCATTAATTTCGAGTTAATTTTATTGGATGCCAAACCCTGATCACAAAATAAGCATACTATAAATGATTGGTAGTCCTAACATTAGAATTATTAAAAATTATTAAATTATCTATCTTAAATAAATATTGTAATAAATATCATGATGTGTAAAGTTTTAATCAACTTACAGAATAAGTTTTCAATTCACCTCTATTTGTGTACGTCTTGAAATATAACTCATCTGATATGGACAACGAACAACACGGCTTCTCCGAATGTCCCCTCTTTACAGACCTTAGTCCACCTGATGGAATACTTAGCCTCCATATTGTAGTCACTTAGGAAAACCAATGCAGTAAACGTGGGAGAATTTTTGTCCTAAAATGTGAGTGGCACAGAATTTCCGGATATGAGCTAAATTAAAAAATCCTTACCCAGATCCTTTGCAAATTGACTTTCTAAATCGACATGTATAGCTTAAGTGTTATCGGTAACTAAGGGCGGTGAATTAATCTGATTAATCTTACGCCCTTCACGAAATTACCATTATAGAGTTAATATTGTTAACTTAATATTCAAGTAAGTAATCTGAATGAATAGCGTAAGTACGAATTTATGATAAAATTGCATGGATTTATTATTTTCTTGACTTTTGATTCTGAAACAAATACAAAAGTTGACAATATCATACAAAAGATTGTGAACATTCATCATTAATATTACTTTTTGTACATAATTTGGAAAAATGACCTAAACAAGGCCACCACAATAAAACTGTTTTCATTAGTCATCCGCTAAAGATATGGCCCGGATCCCTCTGATGAAAACAATGAATAATGTCTGTCGCTTAATAACTCTGTAATTACGTTATCTAGCCTCCAAGTGGGGCGAGCCCTATCCATAACGCAGGCTCATAATTGTCAGCGACATCAGAAACAGGGATGTACTCAATCTCATCTATGATAAGTGCTGCCTTCTCTTGCAAATTAGCTGCTTGAGACTAGTTAGTAACTAGACAATATTATGTGTTTAGAATACTTGTTTGACTAGTGGAAACACACGTTCATACGCTTTTTCAACGTCTCTGGGAAAGGAAATAAAGATATGTTTACATTACAAGAAATAAGCTATATCTTTTATGCAGACTAAGTTTATTTTGTTTATACAGTTTTTGTTCAAGCCTCTAACCAGGAATACCTCTGTTTAATTAGCAGGAATATAGGCTTTAAATAAATTAAAATAAAAAATCGTTCAGGAATTTCATCAATTGTTTCAGACATTGAAACAATGGATAGTTGCAGCAACAACTTAGTATTTAAGTTATACACTAGTTTTGCTATTCAGAAACTAAGCTCTCTTGTTATGTCACTACCAACAGGCAATATACATACTAAAACAGAAATGTACTTACTGTCCAATATTTCAGTCTATGGGCACATATTGTATTTGCCATTAATATGGCTAGAAATCACATGGATTTGGTACAATATTCGACCAGAGAAACGTTGAGGTGAGAGATTTTATTTTTTTAATATCAGATTAAAATGCCAACGCCCCGCGCCGCGGAGTTATTATCAACTTTCTTATGGAGGTTTTTAATGATTTTTGGCGTCCCATAAATATTCAAATATAACGAAGTAGGTAGTTAAATCTTAAAGAAATGAGCGCAAAGTTGTTAAATACTACGAGTACTTAACCTAAAATAACATTAAAAAAGTAAATTAAAAAGTTGATCTCGGATAAGCGTAAATAGCCCATTTGACACTATACCACCATCTGCCAAAGGAGGTTAATGTCGTTGCAAATTAGATACCGTTTATACTAAACCAAAAGCAATGAAGAGAGTAAAGAGTCCAATTGAAGTGTGACGATCTTCTTATCTGGAAGTGTTCTTTAATTCTTTAGAATGAGACAGAACCATTCTAGGTTGAGGGGGAAAGAGAAAAAGTTAAGAAGTGCCGAAGAACGCAATTGATCACGCTAATTCTCGGAGCTTTGGGGGAAAAAAATGTCGTCAATTTGTCACGATATAACGACCAGTGGATTTTTAGTAATGCCTTATTTGGACTACATTTCTAACATTATATTTTTCAGTACGCTGTTAATGGTATGAAATTTCATATCAATAAACGAACGAATGCACACTGTAATGATCAATAATTGAGTATAATGAGGTTTAGTTAAGTGAGCGTCTACGATGTTATGATATTTATATCACGATGTTCATTTAATTTTAATAAAGTAGCTTATGGTTCAAAATGAGGAAAGTATTTAGACTTTGACCTAATAGAAAGACATAAATGCTACAGAACCCAAAAAGCTGAAAAAAAGTAAAAGTTTTTAAGCTAGATCTTAGGCATATTATACACATATTTATCAAGTGACGTATCTGTTATTACATTTAATTTGTGCAAGCACAGCCACTCTTATAAAGTTTATTTCAGAGCGTATTTTATTATAAGTATAAAATAGATTTAATAGCAAAACGGCTATGTTCGCAGACCGTCCAAATTTGCGTTGCAATGCTTTTAAATTTACATTTACGCGGACTACCTGTATTAAGCAATATGCATCTCTGGCTTTTACCAAATCCGTTTATGCTGAATTATCTGGCGTGCTATCTGCAGCACTCGGGACTAAATTCGGCTGTTTCACCTGTGTGCAGTAGCGGAACGTTGTTAGTGTCAGCAAGGCCGGTCAAAGAGCATGGTTTTCATAACTTATTTGCATGTTTGATATTTTTTATGAAATTAAATAACAATTCTTATTTTGTACCCATACTTACCTAAGCTCTGTTCCATATTATATATTTGATAAGTATTTTAAGCTAATTTTCTATAATTATTCTGTATTTATTGCATGTTTAATCCTAATCCTTACTTCCTATAACTTATTATAAATGTTAGAGTAAGTTTGTTTGTTTATTTGTTACGCTTTCACGCCCTATCTTCCTGAAACTTCGCTTACACATAGAAGTATTAAGAAGGACATAGGATACCTTTCGTCCCGGGAAAAAGCACTGCTCCCGCGGGAATTTCACGCGGGCGAAGCCGCGGGCGAATGCTAGTTTTGTATAAGTATGTCCTTAACTTTAACTGTACCTCTTCATTATTTAATGTAAATAAGAGTAGTCTTCTGTGTGTTTAAAATGTTTTTTTTTTGTAGTGTCCGTCGAAAGGCCTTAATATGAGTAGATTTTTTAATAAGTGTGACAGTTATACTTAACAATAGTTTGACATCGATTTCATGCAAATACAGGTAAGGTAATAAATATAAGAGCTTTAAATAAATCCATAAAAAGGTATATAATTATTCAACTTGCAGTAGTTACGTAAGAGCAAAGTAAGAATAACGTTTATCCATGCCTGAAGCCTCGTATAGTTTGAGAAATGTTACGTTGAATATATTGTACAAATTGTACAAAGCGGAATTTACTTGTGAATTCACGAGTTATTAATAATGTGTATTTTGCTCTTTCACATTCCAATGTAAGATCTAGTAATGTTGTTGTGGGCGATATGTGAAATCGAAATGGTTTATTTGACGCAACCAAATAAGTTCATCCTAGGCACGACTATATATTACAATTTTTACGGAATTATCGTGGTATGTCTGTTTTAAACTAATATTTTCACTGTTTATTCATTCATTTATAATAAATTTTAATAAATGTCAATATTCATCGAATCTATTGTGAACTGGTTCGATCGATTTATTGCGTCGGTTTAAAAGAATAGTAATTATATTGTTGTATACCCTTTTCTTTCCGTGTAAATAAAAAAGACTATAATATCTATGGATTTTAACGAATTGACTCTATCAAGTCGTTCACACAACAGAATGCTGCAGACAGTGCTGCATACAAAAATAATGTTATACTTAAACTTAACTTACCTAAATTAAACAAAGAGTCGATTGATTTTTTGTCCAAAGCGGTCGTTGTAGCCGAAAGCGGCTAGAATGTTTTACAAATTAAACAATGAATTAAATGTCACTGTGACATTGCACAATAATTCTTAGACTAGTACTTTTGAGAGAAAAAATAAAAGCGCTGAAAGTAGAAGTGAAATCGTAAAAACAACACTAACCCGTACCGTGCCTCAAAAATCCCACACTGAATGTGCCTGCACTGTACTGAAAATATCGTATGTTTTGATTTATGGGCCTTAAAAGCGGCCCTTGCTACCCGCCAGTTATTGTTTTACCCCTTATGAAAATGGCGTATTTTTCCCCCCAAGCGGTCCGGTACTCGAAGTTTCTCCGTGATTTATTCACCAGTTAAGTTAATGTTGCCGAAAGCAAAAACATCCAACCACATTAATTGTTTGCAAGTTTAAAAGGTATCAAGACGGTGTTATCACAAAATAATTTAGGCTAAAAGTATCAAGGCTTGTCAATAAATATTACGTTTTCGAATTTTAGTTTTAAATATGATAAAATTTCAGTTTATTTTTTCATGTACCATATGACATCAAAAACTAATTAACTGAACATTGTAGGTAACTAAAGTATTTCGTATTAAAAAAAGTAAGTTTTACTTACAGTAGCGTTCTTAACGCTGGGATTATTAAATAATTAGCATAAACCTGAATAAATTACGTTGTTTGGACCACAAGTTATTAAGAGTTTAATATTAGTTTTAGAGCTTGTATCACGTATGGTCACGTAATAAAATAGTACACAGCTATTTTTTGATACATAGCACCCTTTATATTAATAATATTTCCTTAAATATGTTACGAGTGCTTTACAGCCAATTTGTAAAAAAATTAACACTGAACTTTATTTCCTATCGAAACAAGTTTACAATATTAGAACATAAATTCCAATTATACTCCTATTTGCTGCATGTAAATCAAGTTAAAAGAAAAAAATATATTATAGTTTTTCTTTTTTAAATAACCTACTTACATCAAAGACTGCCCATCTAATTTTACGCTAAATTTAAACAGTGTGTATTGAGTCTTTATAACGGTGTATTGGACAATATACGAAAAATGTCGAATATGAGTTTAATTTTGTTTTAACCTACTTCCATAAAGAGGTTCTCACTTCGAATGTATGGTTTTTAATTTTTCTTTTTTTGTCATTTCGATTAACTCAGTCAGATCTCAAATGGTTATTTTTAAGGATATTCTTTTATTTCAAAGCCTTTGTTTTAATCAACATTATAACAGTAATAGTAAAACTAGAATCGAAACGAAATGGGGTATTTTTTTTTTAATTCATAAGTTTTATAAGCTGCTCTGGCATAGATTGTAAGTTGAAAATTAAAAGAAATAGGATCTGACGACGTGCTACTGATAGATACTTAGTACCATCGATTCACTAACGGTAATTCAGTTGGAAGTGAAACATAATGCTGCTTGGTTTTAGCCCAACCCTTTTGGCTTCACGCGCCAGAATAATTGGGTCTTTTGTGGTTTCCAGCGACGTGTGTCCCATAATGGACTTGGCTTTTTTCCGCCTTTGACACTGTGTTTCCACCTCTGGTTTGCTTTTTTTGCTCCTCTTTAGAAAATATTTATCTACGTGCAAATGGCGTGTAACCAAAATTATGGATCGGTTGGATTTTATATTTTTTCTACTTTCAGCACACATGTACAATGTATATGTACACGGCCAGCTGTAATGACAGAAAAAAAATATTTAAAAAAATCATATTGAGAAAAGCCCATAAATATTTATACCAAAAAGCTCATAATGGAAGTCATACAGTAAAAAAACTTTTAAATTGGATCAGTAATCGGTAAAAAATATTAGTCACTTTAAAAATTTGGGCCACTTATCAATTCTGAAGCTACTACGACATCCCAGCTGTATTTTACGAGGGGTTGTCATTTTCAAGCGCCTAATGACTTCTTACTTGGCAACAATGAAACGCCCATTAAAATTATGCTGTAAAATTGAAGTTAGGAAAAGTTCATTAGAAGCACAAACATCACCAAGCGCTGTTGTGGCCGACTCTTGCATAAAACAAGGGAATTATTAGATCACCTTGTTGAAATATGAACCATTTTGTAAAACAATGAATTTTCTTTCATCATACGTATTTCTGAGATGAAAAATATTTTAGAACCGAATATATGACTTACAAAAAACAAGACATATTTTATTATATGTTAATTGGATCAATTCTTGACCTAATAAAGTACTTACGTCGTCGTGATCGAGTGACATTGATAGGAAAAGGAATGCGTCCCGACATTTCTACTCTCTGGCAAATTCCGACAATGTCGCTTAAAGCGATAAGTTAATCAAAGTTCAACAAGTTTGTAGAAAATAGGGTCCCGAATAAGATATAAAAATTTTAAAAACAATATTTGACCTTAAAAATTTTATAAAATTGACTGAAATATACACGGAAACGAAATATCCATCACATCTACAAGTTTTATAGAGTTATGCCCCGATCAAAAATAAATGATACAACTCTCCGTTTCATAGGCATTATAGAAGAGAGGCATACTTCACCAAGTTTCTATTTTATTTAACGAACAACTGTTTTACTCCAAGAATCGTAATGCGACTAGCTAAAGTAAACCATTTTAAATAATTATTTCAAAGCACCGCCGACCAACCCACAATCATTTCTATTTCGAAACTTTAAAGACAGACCTTGTAAATATTTTAACCTCTGTTCTATGTGAAATGTTAATTCCGTTTCCACATGGTAAATTGTTAAGGATATTTCCAATTGGCCCTAAATATTCAACCTCGTTTATTTCGAACTGGCAATTCAGTCCAATGGCTACGTTTGTTTGTGCCGCGTTACTAGGTGACACCGACAGGTGTGTTCGGTCCCGTCCTATATTGATTTTACTCAAGTATTCGTTTAATGACACAAATAGCAGCTATACTTTATATTGTATAGAAGGAATTGAATATTACTTATCGGTTAGATATCAATAAATTTTAACAGTATGAATTACAAATTATTTTGTACTATTTTTTAAAATTAAACATGATTAGTCCAACCGATGGCAGCTAGTTAAAAATGTCTTTGTATGTCTGTAAACTACTGCAGTGATACCCTAAACTGCATTGTTTCAGAAAATCTCATCAGTATATGATTTGAGTAATAATTAAGAAACTATTTCATGATCGACCGCCTACCTGACTTATCGCTACGGTAAGAGACAAAATTTAACCAAGTACATACTTTTTGTTAAACGAATAAGTCGTTCTCGACACGAAACATCGATCTTCAAGTCTCACTAAGCCGGCCCTACAAGGGTCGAGCGAGAGAAATAACCCCGAATATTTCCTAACGAGTGGAACAAATACTTTATGCCCATTCCTAGAGTATTGGAACGTAATAATAGAGGGTTATTGACCTGTTAACGCGAAATGTAACAATAGTTATGTGAATGGTCAATATTTTGTCTTCGGAAAGGTCATTTATTCTGGAGTATCTATTGTAGTAAAATTTCAGTTTAGTCTAGTACTAATTTTTATTTATTGAAATATATCCATAGGATGTAGAAGGATAAGAAGGTGTCTAAACATAGAGTCATAAAATCAATTTTATTTAACAAATGCAATTTGTCTACACTAATCTAAAAACTGTTTTAAAGTTATGTAAAATGTATCCTTGTGAAATAAGATAAACATTTATGCAAATCACTGAAAAACCCAAACAGGTGTCACATAAACTTTATGTTGAGCAGAAAGCCTTTTCGGGGTTGAAATCACCTCACGATTTTCGAGTACAATAAGTACAATACCTCAATCATCGATCGTGTAAATCCGGCTTAAGCTGCCCTTAGAGTTGGGGGTGAGAAAAACACGACTACCCGTGTCACAAAGGAAATACCGGAGATATGAAGCTCTTAATCACATATACATTGGAACGCACGGGCGTCAAAGTAGGATTAGTATGGCCTACTTTCTACGTCACGAAAATAGACTTATATTTTAGTAAGGTTTTAAATGGTAGTGTGGTTACTTAATGATCGATTTATAAATCTTAGTTAAGAACTGAACAAAAAGCAATCCGCATTCGCCATTTGTGAAATGTTTTGAGAAACCGCAAATGAAACACTTCACTTAAAAGCTCTAGACGTCGTAATGCTATTAAAATCAAACTTGATGCCCTCTTAATGCTACTCATACAAAAGTTGTTATCTTGAAGTTGTTATGAACTTGATGGCAAACAAAATACAGTCTAATATTTTAATAAAGAGAGAGGTCTCCATCTTTTTGGTCTATTGTTGGAAAATTGCATTTTTTATTTATTTAGGTAGATGTTGTGATTTTTAAGAAATAAAATATGTTCTTTATATATCTTTATTTTATAGGAAATGTAAATAGAAATATATAAACCTAGTCTAGTACAAAAATATTGTAGACAACAACAATTAATTAGGCCAAAATAATTCGGGGCTCTGTAGCTCTAGTAAAATAATATCGGTAGATAATAAAAAAGTTTGGATAATATTTAGAAAATTACGAATACGGTAAGAAAATATAACACTGTTCAAATGTGAAATGAGCCACCAGTGTAAATCCGAAGAGTACTATTGTCGAGCGAAGAGCTCTTTTGTTTCGCCGAGCATTGTCTATCGAAGGAAGTTCCTCCGATTGGACCAAGTCTTGAAATCGGACAAGTAGCGTACAGTTGTACGAAGTTAGCTGTTGCGTGACGCGCCCTAAGTTTGTTCTTTATTAGTTGGTTTATTCCTTATATCTCTACTTTTTTGATCCTACTTTAAGTTTTTTTCAGAATACCTTAGCTTACTTTGGGTTTGGTTCTTTTTTCAAAAATCTACGAAAAGTACTAACAGACGCACTTACATGTAAATGTCATGGTACAAAATAAAATTGTTGCAAAAGTTCAATTTGACATAAAAATACATACGTGTAACCACGGATGGAGGATATATAATTTCTCTGTGCGTGTAAAAAACATCTGCAATTCCGGAATGAACAGCTGTAGATTCTGTAATGATAAATAAATAAATAAATGTTCTTAGCTACATCATTAGTTGTATCTGTGTGCGTCAGCTATTGGCACTCGAATTCGGCATGGCTTTAGATAAATTACGATCAGAGACGCTTCGAACTGACAAAGGTTAAGTGGAATAATCCGCTTTTCGCTTGGAGACCTCCGCGGATCAAAATATAAGTGGAGTAATTATTTGTCACCTTGAGTACCTTTCGTTACTTCCAGGAAAATTTTGAGATTTGTTTCATATTGTTTCCCAAGTCTTAAAGAAGAATGTTTTAAGTGCTCATTTAATTGAAATATGGCTTCTGATATCATGTTCAAACATTTGATTAAGGAACAAACATCTTAGATACCAACTCGTACAAACTTCGGCATCGCTCAAAATTGCAAATACACCGTAATTACTATATTTTTCTTTAGATCTTAGCTGGTATACGAAAGAGGTGGAGCTGATGGAATGATTGAAACAGTTTTCAGAATGGCCAGCAATACCAGAAGTTTTAATATTTTTTTTTTATGAATAAAAAATATTTTAGATAAATATATATTTGTTTGTTTGTTTGTAATAATAATTAAAATAAAAAGTAAATATAAAAGCATAGAAATAAAACAAAATGAATATAATAGAAATAAAACAATGCGAACCTAACCCCGAAAGGGATCTCACAGTCAACCAGCGAGTGACAGAGAGGATGCTTATAATAATTACTTAAATATAGGTTAAAAATTTAAAAATACAAATCAATATATTTATTCTTATAATCATAGCTGAGAATGTTGTTTACAAAATTGACTATAAATTTTAATATTTATCACAAAACGAGTAAATTGAATTAATATAGTTGTTTCATAGTCTACGAATAATATTAATACGACAAGGGTATTCCTTCTGAAAATTTTAACTCACGCTAATCACACTAAGCAAATACAATGTAATCAGTAACACGACATTAGCATAAACACATTGTCCGTGTACTAATCAGTGTTCAACAGCTTGCTATCATTGGCAAATTAGCTAGAAGTTAGCATAGCAAGATAGCAGTGTTTCTTTGTTCAGGAATAGACCACTCCACTTTATTTAACTTTATCGTAAAAGATGAACAAAGCATGAACTAAAAACATGCGCATCTATGATTACCTACTTATGCATAGCGACTTGAACTAGAATATGAAACGCGCGCGGACTCTACCAGCCTTTTTTTTAATCTTTGGTCTATACGGAGCTCTTAATTCTTTGTAATTTTTTTTTTGCTTTCTGTTATTCTTTTTAAATATCCCTCTATCCATTTTAAACAAAATTACTAAATGTACAGACAAAATATTTTTACTATTTTATTATATGTATGGCTTAATGATCTCAAGTACCAGGGGTAGGAGGATATTTAGCAGGTAAAAAGTTTTTACCTACTAAATATGTGTAATCTTATAAATTTGCTAATAAATAATTATCCAGGTATACTTTCTCACCGCTACCCAGAAACTAGTAATACATATATAAAAGCAAACATAACAACCAAAGCATTAGTGATAAATAAACGCGGCCGCCCACTAAATTATTTTAGCCCATTAACACGACAGGCCCGACACAAATTAATCACGGGAATGACACTAAAGACATTTAACACTTTCCTGTTCAAACTGTAGAAGCACTTGTACGATATCGGAATATCGAGCTTGTTGCCAGGCACCAGGGCTTAAATCAGCGTTTCGATTGCTTAAATTGACAGTAGCATTGACGGATCTTAATGACGTCACTGGTGTGTTGTTGTCGACCAATCAGTTTCCTATTATTATTACTTAATCGATATTAAAAGAATATTATTAAGATATGGGAATTAATTAGAAAAAAATACTTTCATTGTAATTTAATTTTTATCATAAAAAAGCCATTCTCAGTATTTCTCAACTTTTGTCATCATCGATACTTTCAAATAAATTAGTTGTTAAAGCTATAATGTATGAATATAAAATACATATGTCTTACACACAATGACGCCGGGGGAGGCTATTTTAAATTTACCCTTGCCCCTTAGCAACTTTACTTAATCCGTATCTTATGCTATTATTACAATACAAACATAGTCATAATAGATTTGAAATTAGAATAAGTATTATTTCGGAATGTGAAACACAAAAAGGTTTCATTTTGGCAGTTTTTGGTTCAAAATAGCTAACCATAATAAAAGTTTGTTTTCTTTTCTGATAGGCTGATATCTATCTATACGTCTCGACTTTTGCCGAAAATAACTGTCCTAATAGCTTAACTCTGAAAATTTGAGACAAATCGGCGGGGCGATATGGCGTCTGCATCATCTGTCACTATCGCAACTGTCAAACTGGCCTAAATCGATCACGTGCAAACTAATATCAAAGTTGCGTCGACAAGCAGTGTGAGTCGAACATAACCCGAACTTGTCGAGCGACAAGTCGAGCCAAACTTTTGGTGCAAGCAAGCGGTGCGCAGCGGGCGCGGCGGCACACTACGTTTTATTGGATGTTTCCGTACAAAGTTCCTTCTGTCGACTTTTTACACTTTTTGAAGAGTAAAAGACGTGATCTTGAAACGCTGTTTCTGTAGTGTCATTCTTGTGATAGTGATAGCGATATTTCCAATACATGCTTGACAATAATCTGGAATCGTGTTGAATAACGCTTTTGGAAGTATTTTATCTCTCAACTCTCAATAGCATCAATATTTTTGTACAGAGATTATGTACACGATGGCTTCAGTCGCGATATTGTGAGAAAGCAATCTAATATAATCCGGGATTATTCTATGAGAAAACAGTATGAACTATGTAAATCAAATCCTTTAAGGCAGTGAAAATTGTTAACATTTTACAAGATACGTAAGTTCAGTTAATTATGTATTATAACTAGAGAACATATTTTTATTGAATAGTTGTATAAATAGTCCTGATCCTGGTACTTAAAGAAGGTTTTCATATATAAATAACTGTAACGCTATTTCTATAAAGCACTTAATTGTGTAAAGGTCTAGAGAGTGAATCTCGTGTTTCGTTGATGTTTGCCGAAGGATATCCCGGACAAACGAGTCCCGGAGCCCCGGCCCGCAATCCGGGATCATGGCACCGTCAAGGGACAACAATAGCGATGTAGACACCCTGATATCCCGATATATATTATCTTTGTTGACACCACATCATGTAGGTCGTTTTTTGTCGTCAATTTCCCCATTGTTGTAGTAGAATAACTTTGGTCCCCCGTAAATTGTTTTTCTTTTGAAACACGGGAATGGGGAGGGGACATCGCAATATTGTTAACAATTGTGAGCAAAGTCCATAAGAATCTTCTTTTATTTTTGTATTATACTGTCACTTTTTTCGTGGACCGTTCGGATTTTCAAGATTGTATTATAATTTATTATACTGAGCTACGATGCGAACGCGTAACACACTTTTTGAGTGAGACAGCTTGTCAATTTTCAATTTATATCGCATATATGTATCAAATTGAATTGCTTTTGATTAGATTTAGAACCCAAGTGTAAAGAGGATAAAAATCTATAAATGGAGTAGACAGATACCTTGAACTGATATTTGTTATGAAAATCATTGACATAAACCGAGTTTCAGATTCAGTAGAAATGGAAGTATCTTGTTTCCTATTTCCCGAAACGCCTTAAAGTTCGTTAAATTTTAAACATCTTGTTTTAAAATAAATGGATAATTTAAGGACCCTTCGAAGTATCTTTTGAAGAATATAGTTAAATTCGATATTGTTCAAGACTCCTTGTTGTTATTAACTCGTACTTTCTTCTTCACGTTGTATCCTGTAATTTCTAAAAATAATGGTATTCTAGTATCAAAACTTTTTTTAATTCAAATCCAACTAAACTATATTTATTACTTAAACAATAGTAAAGAAGCGATGGGCTCAGATAATTTGTAATGCATGAGACAGGCATGCCGGTTATTGGTGTCGGAATAAAGGCAGGCACGGACTACGTGTATAATATCTTTTACTTGACCTTATGATAATTGAAACACTTGACCCAATCTTGAGCTGGTACATCTGTCTATTGACTCCATCGCCCTTGCGATTTAATTAATATTTGTCATTGTTCAGATGACTGTTAGTGATTACGGTTACCTTTAGGTAATCGGCAATATTTGTATCTTTGCGTAGTGTCTTAACACATCACTCTTTTGTCAAGTAAAAAATAATATAGCAGTCATTTCTTTATTTTAAATTAATTGAAGATTTTTAATTTATATCTGTTGTTTTTTTCTGAGTTTTCAAAATTAGTAGGTATATTTGGCCTGATTATGATAATTATTAAATCTAAGACGTATAAGTGCATATGTACGTACGTATCAAACGTGCATATACCATTACAACATAAACTTTAAGTATCATTACAGACTTTTTATTAAATATTTATTAACTCTCGTATTAACACTTTTTATTTCTTTTGCAGGTAATATTTAACTCCTTAACTTACGGCCCTCCTGAGATCACGCTTTAGTAAGTTGTAAAAATACTTCACCCATAAGAGCCTGTCCTGAGACGTTCCCCGAAAAATCTCATTCATAAAAGATTTTCATATTATTCAGCGATGTATTCACTAAGTTATATGCCCGAAAGGAATGAAGAGGAATATTCTATGTTTGTACAGAAAAAAGTATATTTTGTGAGTCGTAGATCAAAACAGCGGTCGTGTCCCCCGAGCCAGGAAAATATTAAAATATTTCTCTTAGGGGAGAGAAAACACGCAATGTAAGAAAAGATGGGACTCAATTTCGTCAATTCGTTGTCGTGGATTCGTTACCAGAATTCTAATCGCAGCCAGAGCCTTCCAGCGGCATTGCTTTCGTAATCAGCATTGACCCCGAACATACCGCACTCCATAACAAGAATTTAATTGCCAATACTAAGCAATTTACACATAGATTACTAAATTAAAAGTTAAATTGGAACGTCTTTGCCGTTCAAGTAGATTTGATTTATATAGGTGTCATAAGCTTATTTTTTGAAATACATATCTTCTGTCATCGTTCTTTATTCTTCTCTCCTTTGCCTTGATGGTTAATAAATAATGATATAATATTTTTCATTTATTCGCTGTTTTATTTTTTAATATTTAGTTGATAAAGGTAAGGATAAAGGCATTTATCTGCGTGTTTACAGAGTTTTTTTAATACACCTATGTATATATATATATATGTACTTACTAAAACATTTTTTGCACATTTGTGCTAAGATTGGCTAAAATCAATTGTCATTTTAGTATACCCTTTGACGCTATTTTCATTATGTTGCTGCAAAAATGTGTAGCACTAAGACGCCCAATTATAAATAAGCCAGTCCTTAATTGCGGATCGTGGGCATTGATCAGTGCCCTCGAGGATAATATTTCCTGTAATGTCTCCAAACAAATAGATTACGGCCAAGAGAAAACGTCGGCAGCGCACCTTAATTACAGATGAAGGTAGGTAGGGACAAACAATTAATTATATTTGGGGCAATATTTACAAGCGGCTTGGATATCTCTATAATTATTGTATCTAAAAAATATTTATTTTTCTAACTTTTATACAAAAATACATTCTCAAAAAAACGTAAATAAAAGTTGAACTTAGAGAAATGTTTTAGATGCGTTTAATTGAGTAAGAAGAGTAGCGCTTCGAGATATAGCCCAATGGTTAAAAAAAACTCAAGTAATACCGTTCCAATTATTTTTTTTATTCAAAATCACTAAAACCATATTTAAGGTAAGACCTTAAATTGTGCCTTTTTTTCATTATATACTGTTAAAAAATTTATTTATTTTTAATGATTTGGTTCTCTACATTTCTATGTATTGCCCTATCGGATATGAAACTCTATATACCTATTGGTATGTTGATTCAGTAACTTTTACCGAGTTTGCGAGCCAAAAATTTAACCCATTGGCTCCCAGAATCCAGACACAATAGAAAACCTTTTGATATGTGGTAATTTTATGCAAAAACCGATCGGAGACATTCGTAATCGAAACCGTATAGATCTTGCTTGTTTCAAAGTTTCCCGTTAGTTGTAAATTCTCGACACACTTCCATTGATCTATCGAAAGGATTGGAATATACCAGTCTACTTTCACATTTTTCTTAAAATTTGTGCCTTTTCTTCTTCATCTTTTCGAGTCATAATTAATGGCTTTATTAACATTTATGATTACCTACGATTAGTTTATAATTGGTCGCTCCATAATAACGCGTGTTTCTGTGGCTTTATAGTAAAACCTGTAAAGATAAGATTGCAGATTGCAATTCATAAATAAAATTATTTAAATACATATTTACATTCCTAGAATAAATAGGTATAGATGTTTCATTTACATTGCTAGTATTCCAAAACCTTCTCAATGGATAATTGACATAATGAAAGTGATTTATTACATATCAAGCAAATAGTCGAAAATGTGTTATATATGTTAAGCTAATAGCACAAAACATTGCTTTCATTAAATTTTACAATAAAACTTCGCCAGACCAAATATACCTTATATAGATTAACCTACCTAGAATGTTATTTGAAAGATTTGTCATCCTCGCAAAAATAACTTAATACAAAGTTTAAAATCTTCCTACTAAGACTCTCGTTGAGTATCCAGTTGGCTAATTGTCCTTAGAGTTACAGCTGGAGTCGCGATTTGTTTTAGTGGTAAATGTGTTTTGTTCGTTTGCGTTAAGGTTGAGTTTAGTTTGCATTAGTGGTTTAAATAAATGCCTGGTGCTATCCGCCCTTTTTCCACGTGGTCGTTGTCAGTGTAATTGATCGTCCCCGCCGCTGCGAGATAATTCCGCCGTGACGTGATCCGCATTGTTGCTCGTTTTATTACGCCCTTACGCCGGCTTCACATTATAAGACTTATCTTAACTAGACAAGCAGTGCGTCGCAACTTTGCTTATCACATCTGTAGGTATATAAATAAGTTGTTCACTGTAAACTGAATCACTTGATATCAGAATCAGTGTGAAAGAACGTTGTTTGTTAAAGTTTTCTATCAAATATTGTACCGCAGGTATTGCAATGAAAACAGTGTATAACTCTTGATATTATTAATATAAATTAGTTATAACCGATACTCCGTATCAATTCAATTTCGATGCGTGAAAATTTTACTTTTACACAATGGGAAATGTTGAATTTACAAGTCTAATCCGAAAGCATAATACTCACAGAGCTACAATTATTATTATAACATAAGTAACAATAAGTCTCCATTGATTAAAAACTCTTGTAGTTAGATATTCTACGCCATAACTAAATAGTTTCACGCCCTAAACATATAACATTGTTTTTAGGTTTTTATTTATGCGCTTAAGAACCACAACTCTAAGCTTAAACTTGTTTTATTACAATAAAGCTATATTCTTAAATGTAGGTGCTTGGTAGTTCAAAATAAACTAAATTTTCGCAGGTTATGTACTCTTATCACAAACCACGAAGGTCTATACTCATGTAAACTGGGCATTAATTTGATGCTCCAATCATTGTCTTCCACCCTTTAAGATTTCCATGAGGTTTCCCTTATTTCACCAACGAATTAGAACATTGTCTTTGCACGAATGCAAAGCTGTGTCGATTGAATTAATTCTATTGCCCTGTTTTACCCGAAACAAATGTTAAGGAACATTCTCCTTCCGGGTCGTCTCCTCGATTTGTTACACCCGAGATTGACGAACCTTCAACGTTTAACGTCTCTAATTTGCGCTCAGTATTTTAACAGCGTCGTAACGTTTTCTTTACTTAATTCTACGAAATTCGCTTTCAGCTATTGCTTTATTGGCTATCGTAAAAGAATTGGAAAGTTATGCGTGCGGTTGGATAAATTATTGCGTTCAAGTATGCTTTAAAAGTGTAATAGTCGTTGTAATTAAATTAATTAACCTTAATTATTTTTAAATAAAGTTTGAAATTACTTGTGCACCTGCAATCATAAAAATCGGTATTTAATACTGATATTTAAGTAACTACACTACAACCCGTACCATATAAAAGAGTGTTCTTCTTTCTAAAACTTTGCATTTCGCAAAACGCACTTAGCGTTTTTCAATCGATAAACATAATACTGACATAATAATGAGTTTCAAACCCTCCATTTTATCCTATCACTCTCAACAGGCGTGAATAATACTTACCCGTGATAAAATTAAATTTGGCAAACGCAGAATTACACCCGCTAAATTACCGGTCATTGTGAAGCCGGCCGTTATCTGACGGTTGTCACGCCAAATATTGATATTGATTTGGGCTCTAATACCTTTTGTCGTGTACCTAAATTTAAATGTTGACAAAATTTGATCATAGATTTTATTATTAGAGGAGCTCCTAGCTAGGCATGCATGCATATTCGTAACAATCACGCGTGGCAAGCGACGGCGTTCCTAGCCTGACTTGGATTGGTGCCATTAGTGGCATATATCTTTATTTCTGTCATACTTCAGAAGGCGCGTTTAGCCGTTGGTCTCGGCTATTATAGCTAGGCGTAAGTCGTGAGGCTGTGTCAGATATCTTAAAGCAATTCTAACAGGAGTTCACTTAACACCCGGATCATGATCCTATTTGACTGGTCTCCCAATGTCAGACAGCAGTGACTCCATTGTATTACTCAGTGCTGACATATCAAGACCATGATTAAAGTGTGCCCTGTTCTCATTTAAGTATAAGCAAAGGATTGTAACTGGTACAACATTAGTATCAGAAGTTTAATGATTATGTTTTTATAGTAAGTCTTCAGGAATTATATTAAGCAGTACTTAATAAGGAAAATAGGTAAGTACTTATAGCATCTTAAAATTCAGCTAGCTTTCGCTTCTAAATTCAACGTGGAAACGATAGCGCTGTTAAAGCAGTCTGTTGGGATCGCATTAGGAAATCGAAAACCGTTATAACATCGGAGAATAGAAAAGCACTAGAATAGCTGCAGTTTCATAATATCGTTTTAGACTCGACAATGAAAGTTAACTGATTGGATTGTTTCTAGTTTTAATTTATTTTTATAATTGCTAAATCTACATTACAAGAACAGACAGACATGGAATGGAATAAACAAAAAGTTTACAAAATACATATTATATATATATCCAGTATTGTACTTTTTTTTCAAAAGAAAATCATACAATTGACGGAATTAAATGTTATAGAGGCCATTTATGCAGAATTATCTTTATAATATGAGTAAAAAGAAAACATTTTAATGTGACTAATTTTAAAAGTTAATTATTTAACCAATATTATTTAAATTAATGAAGACAAATCACCTATTTAGAACAATGTTGGAACAGTAATTTCAACTTGCTCCCTAAAAGGGCAAACTTGGAAGTAAAATTTAATAATTTGTATTTGAGTTGGTCCACCCGGGCGCACATCACTGAACCCGGGAACTTTGGAACCGTGTGCCAATTATAATAATGTGTTACATGAAGTTAGTTGGGCAGAAACTCGTATAACATTCCATCTAACAATCGTATAAGGGAAGGATAATAGACTGATTTGATAGCCGGTTGTGTTACCAAAGATAAACCAAATCAACTCAATTATTTTTTTGTATCCAAATACAATATACTCGCTGAGACACACATGAAACACTTACTGCCGTTATACTTGAAAATAAAACAAAATACATTTATTATGAAATAGGAATTGAAATAACATTACACAACAAATATCATTATGTGAGTAAGACTATACTAGCAGTAAGATGAACACTTATGGATTCCATTTCAATTTCTGGTTGATTTTGTGTATTATATGTATATTCGAAAAACCAAGTTCATGAATATTATTTATTGATTTCAATCATACGAGGGTGAAAAATATCAATAAAAATGGACCCGCTAAATCTTTTAAGCGTTCGAAGCTTTGGAATAAAACCATTCTATTACCTTATATAACTTTCTAAGAAGTGCTCTAGTTGCGCTCGAAATTGCCATGCAACTTCATAAATATAATAAATGCATTGCTTTTACTAAAACTCCGCTTCACTGATCCAATAGAATAGATTTTAATTTTTTTGTTATGAAACGTCAACATTTTTAAAGTGAGACGCAGGGAGAGTAGCTATAAGAGAGGAATAAATAACTCGATTTATGCCTACACAGTGATTATACAGTAATATTAACAATACACAGTGATAATACAGCGAAAATGTATGCCTGCTTCTGTTTTCACTTCTGCCGGCACTCCCAGAGTGCAACCTGTTGTTTTTTTTTTTAGGTGGAAAAGGAATGTATTCTTTTATAACACACTTTTTATCCCTGAGCGATCGAATACTTATCCATGGTATTTATATGTTGAACACCTGCGACAGTACGTGAAAACTCCGACAAAGTCTCAGTCGGCGGCACGGTTAATGGGGAGGAATAACTGTACGCTCCTCGCGCCTAATTTGGCAACCCTACGCCCGGAATTTATAGGGGTGGCCCTTACAGCTTGAAATATTCGAAACTCCGTTCGAGCGTGAATTATGAATGAATCCCGCTAAAGAACCCGGAAAATTTCTAACGGCCCGTCCGTGACGTGCGATTGGATACTCGCGTGATTATTGATTTTGATGACATCATGATTTATTGGCCCCGGAAACTTTGACGAGAAAAGTATAACTTATTCCTAAAATTAATTATTCTTGCTGGCGAATTTTTTTTGTCATTACAGTAAATTTACGTGTCAACCTTTTTTAGAAAGTCGTCCATTCTTGTTATGTATCCATACTTCCATACTAATACTATAAATGCGAAAATCTTTCTGTCTGTCTGTCTGTCACCTCTTCACGGCTAAACTGCTGGACCGATTGTGATGAAATTTGGTAGGGGTGTAGTTAACGACCTGAAGTCAAACATAGGCTACTTTTGGGCGCTATATAACCGAGTCCCACTCGGGGCGAAGCCGCGGGGAACAGCTATTTGTTATAAGTTTTCAAATAAAATATATGTCAACAGAAGGCTTACGAAGTTACAAAAATACTACTATTTATCGGGTCTACGAAGTAAATTTTTTTTAGCCACTTTTATTTTAACATTAATCCACACTTCCACAATATTATAAATGCGAAAGTCTGTCTGCATGTTTATCTGTTACGCTTTCACTGCTTAAGCGCTGGCATGATATAAATGAAATTTAGTCGGAATATAGTCAAATATATGCTACTATTGGACGCGGTATAACTTGAGTCCCGCGCGCACAGAGGCATCTGTTAGTATTAACATAAATAAATAAGTAGGTATATTTTTAGATGGTGTGATTAATAGCATGACAACTCAAATTAGCTTGTATCTAAAGGGCTTAAAACTAATTGAAACTTTATAATAAGTTTATAACCAGAACCCGCAAACAATACGAGTATGTAAGCGATAAGGCGACACTGAAATTACATGAAACTTTGTTTTACTTTGTTACGTAAAGTCAATTAAACTCTGAACAACCCGTACTTTCTTAAAGACGCGTAATTTGTTAATAATCATCTATAAATATAATAATACAGTAAGTAATTCGATATATTTTATTAAAACTCGACCTGAATTTCAATGAAATATATCGAATTTCCAACTTAATATGTAACGATTTCTAACCTATGAAAACCAATTAAGGAAAACATATTTTTATCAACTAGTGGGCGACCAAGTCTCTACATCCTGAAAATTCCTTCTTATTTGAGGTCTTTTTACTATTCACTACATAACTGTCAAACTTTAGTTAAGTTAATCCTTGAGTACATTAGAAAAGTAGTTTTTGATGTACAGGTATATTTTGAGTTTAATAAAATAATCAAACAATATATCAATTTATTTTATTTTAAATACCACTCAGGCAGTTAATCATTTGGCTTGAAGAATACAGACACAATAGAAAAAATATATTTATGTGAATACCTGAACGATCATTATTATCATTCATATTCGGCATTAATAAAAAATCTCACGAATTTTATTAGTTCATTCGGAAACAAGTTCGAATCGCGCGCAACGCAAATTTTTTTTTAATCTATGTTTGGAAATATATAGTACAAAAAAGTTTACGCATCACGTTATACTTTTCAATACCAAAGATAAACAACTCTTTTTCTTTTCAAATTACAACAAACGAAACACGATTTTTTTTAACAAGCACTGCAATTCGATTTACATTCTGGCATGCTGTAAAATATACTTGCATTAAGAATTCCAGTCTGACAGCCTCTGCAGTCAGAGAAACTACTGACCTATGTTTTTAAATAACGAGATCCATGTTCGAATGTGGCTTGGCACCTACCATCAAGATTTCTCAACAATATATTGCAGTAGTTATACCATCCTACAATATACCTATATAGTACAAATATTTAGGTATACCCAGTAAAATTGTATCCATGTCTTGTAGTCCTTGAGTACGTCAAGGCTAATTATTATTCGACACTTACACAGAGTAAGAAATTTTCACATCGCTCGGGCGCTTTGAGCAAATTTTTTCCGTGCACTGTAGATATGTCAAATGACACTCAAACTAACAGTTAGTAAAAAATTTAATCACATTTTAAAAATATAATTTCGCTCGCGCATGTCGCCTCGTCTATAATAACGAAAACACTAAACTACACTGCGACGTTAAAAACTTGAAATTGAATTTTAAGCCACGTGAATATTTTAAACCCCCTGTTGACTTTGGTACCGTACCACTATAGGTACCGTTTGTAATGTAAATACACAGGTTTAAAGTTCGCAGTATAGTGGATTACAATGTTATAAAGCTTGCATGAATGAGAATTCACGCCGCGAAATGTTTTTGATTGTTTCCCATTTCAATTTTCCTTTTTGAAAGCGAATACGCAAAGGAAGTATTTGCAACATGTATTTTTATTGACGCGTTTATTTTAATGGGGTTGAAATATTCTCGTATAATGTATACATTTCTGACATGGTTATAAATGAAATCTTCATTTATAAAATTAAAAGAATTGTCACATTGATTATTTATTATTAAGATACACTTTTTTATAAAGATTCATTTACAAATTATGTTTTATAATAATCTTGTTTTTCAATTTTGTCAAGCTACTTAGTAACAAATTAGTAATAACTCTTACTGAAAACACTTTCTGGTCTTAATTTTAACATTGAATAAACGAATAATATACACAATACCTACATATTAACTTCTTTTCTTTCGACTTACCCATCATCTCTCTAGAAACACAAATTCCATGTGTAATTTGTTCGTAGCCTACTAACATTGCATACAAGTTCCTGTAAAACCTTCAGGCACGGCTATCAGGACCCCAGTCACGTGCCGCCGGCTAGCGCGAACGTACTTTTTCGCGATTGGCTGCAGATCCACGGCAAGATATGAAACCGGGGATGAAAAAATTGAAACAGTTTAAGTTTCAACCCCTCTGGGAAAATAGTGATAATATATCACGGAGTAAATTATTCCAGTTTATGAATGGATGTTGGGGTAAATGATTTCTTTTCATAGAGGTTTCGTTTTCACAATTTTCAGTCCTTATTTGTCGCAATATTTTATTCTTTGTGTCTTGATATGGGCAGTTATGCTGTAAGACATGCCTGTTTTCCGAGTCAATAATATAAAAATATTTATATAACATATGTAATACACTGTATTGTTTCTGTAAGTATTTTTATTCCTCTAAATACACTCGACGGATTTCTTGAGGAAAGTTAAGATCATACGAAATTATAATATAGTATATAATAGTAATATCCATACTAATATTATAAATGCGAAAGTCTGTCTGTCTGTCCTCTTCACGGCTAAACTGCTGGACCGATTGTGATGAAATTTGGTAGGGATGTAGTTAACGACCTGAGGTCAAACATAGGCTACTTTTGGGCGCGATATAACCGAGTCCCACGCGGGGCGAAGCCGCGGGGAACAGCTAGTAGTATATAAGTATTATTATGCTCATTAGTTTTTTTAGTTATGATAAATGGGTTTTTCTTGTAATAGAAGAAGAAAAATTTAGAATGTATACTTTGTTAAACAGAAATTTACAACAATTTTATTTAAGGAATTTACATAACACTTACTGCTAAATCAATGTTAAAAGATATATATATATATATACTCAGTGTGTAATTTACTTCTACTATACGTTTGTTTAAATGAAGTTAAAAACATACATAAATGGAATTTAAAAAAAGGTTTAGTTTACATTACTTCAGTACTTGCAGCCCGTTCTTATAATTCTCCTATTCTTACTAGTTTGATATGTCTGTTGGCATCTTACTTATAAAATGGGTCACATGAGTCGCAATCAGAACAGCTGGGGCGGAAAGATGGTAACATAAAGTCTAAATCAATAACCGATCCATTATATCCCCCAATCACTCATGACGATGTCGAAACTTTGTCCTCGAACTTACCGTGTAACCACAAAGTTATACCTTCCAGCCTCTCTGCTTTGGTTGCTTTTAACTATACAAAAATACTCAATGACAAGTCAATCGCTATAATGTTAAATTATTTTTAATTTATTAATGCATCCTACCTATATATATATACTAGCTGTTCCCCGCAGCTTCGCCCCACGTGGGACTCTGTTATATCGCGCCCAAAAGTAGCCTATGTTTGACCTCAGGACGTTAACTACATCCCTACCAAATTTCATCACAATCGGTCCAGCAGTTTAGCCGTGAAGAGGTGACAGACAGACAGACAGACAGACAGACTTTCGCATTTATAATATTAGTATGGATTAGCGCTTTCTTTAGGAACTACACCAGGTGGAAAGTTTTTGGTATACATCATTTTTTCAGTAGAATCTTTCTAATTAAATGTATGATTGCGGAGTAAGATTATTAAAGTTAATGTTTCGTCACGTATGTAAATAGTTTATGACAAGTTTATATTAATGACTTAGGGGAATCACCCTGTTCTACTTCCTAAATAATAATTATGTTATAAATATGATGATCCTCAATTGAACAAAACTAAAATTTGGTTATTTACACAAGATATACTTTTTGTTACCATATTTCATACGACAAAAACTTTAGGGCAACTTTATAATAATAATAACTAATATAATCATTACAATATTTTACCAATTATTTTCTAAAGGAAAAACTGTACCTACTGTTGTTTAAAAAATTGCCAACAATGTCCAAATTTCGTGGTTAACTTTCTTATAGGCATTAAATGACCTACTTGCAGTTAAGGAAAAAAGGCCGTGTTATCGTCGAAATAAAAATTATTAATTTAATATACCTTTAAAGAACTGCAGTCAAATATCCAAATACGAAATGGAGACTTCCACGCTAACCGCATAGCTACGCCATCAATAAAGCAGCCGGGCAAGCCACGCCAGCTAATTTTAATACTAAACGAGCGGGTGCATTATTAAAATGTGCTCTGACGTGACAACGTTGACAACCCTCGGCCTTACTGAGCATTTAAACCTAACTCGGTAACTGAACGGTTAAGTATTTAGCGCGTTTGCCGCACTGGGATAACAGTTTATAGGGCTGTCGCATGTTACGTTTTGAACACAAAATGTTCATGAATTTGTAACGACAAGCTAAGTTCATGACATCAGCGAAAATAATGTGGAGATTTTCACCCTCCGAGAAATTTTTGTTAACTAAACCAAGGAAGTTTTTGTGGTAAGCCAATCATTTATAATTTTGAAAAACGTTTATTGCCCAAAATCAGATAGATACGATTTGGTTTGTTTTCAGATTGCTTTTTTTTAATGTTTTTTTTTTTTAATAGTAATATGTATTATGGTAAATTTGCAATGGAGGAATCCTTTCTGCTCATGAGTAGTTATTATTTTTTTTTTCAACAAAATAAAAACCATTTTCAGGATGCTACGCTTTCGGTGTACAACGTGGTACGTACGCGTCCTACATACTAGCCCGGCCAGACCTTATCTTTGTGAGCTTTCAGCGCAAATTATAAAGAAAGATTCGTATGTTCTCTGTTACGATAAATTTTAATTCCTCTGCCTGATGTGTATGATTTATTGTTTTTTTTTACGCGCTTCGCGATTTCTCTCTTTAGTTCTTTGCACATGACAGAAACTTTATACATATCTTCTCAGTAAAACAAAATACATTGTACTGTATTTATGCACCAGCATTTCCGAGTTTGTAACTAGTACTCTTGACATGTTTACGCCATCCATCTACCACATTTTCATATTCCCAGCGAGCAGGTGTCAAAACTAAGGGACGTTAGGCTAATGTATGCAGATTGCGTCTTTCGCCACTACACTATGCAACTCTGCCACTTCCATAGTATACAGTCTGCATTGTCGCATTAGCTATACTTTGTTTAATAACCTAGCTTTTTGTGCGTACATTATTTAAGGCGAGCGGAAGATAGCACCTAAAAGCGACTCCACCGACAAGTGCAACGGCTTAAATTTTTAGTAGACAAATGCTCACATTTAGGTATTTGTGGACCACAACATTTTAATTTATTTTGTATTCAATTAATTCGTAACAAAGACTTTGATTCCACGCAAAAACACGGATCTACGTGCTGAAACATGTATGAAATGGTATTTATTAAATTATTTTATGGTGAATAACAATTACAAAATGTCCAATACTCTCCATTTAACTGTATATTGTAAACACTGCGGCAACCGGTATGTAATTTGCATTAACGCAGCCGGCAATTATAGTTGCATTCAATTAAGCAATTAAAGTAACGGCTACGAATTTCATTTATCCTTATTTTTGGTTAAGCTGCTTGATTTGGTGGATAAATATGTTCACTTTACAGTTTAAAGTCATACAATCTCTAAAGTAAATTTACAGAATTTCCTTGAAACTTTGATGATTTTGAAATGAAATTAATTTTTACCTGCTATTATTATTCCGATTCATGCTTGATCACACAACTTAAGTAACGGCTGTGGTTTTGATTTATTCAATAATGTTTTGATTTAGAACCCTAAGATATAAATAGAGCTGGAATTCAAATACTCGAAAGAAGACGTGGCTCCGAAATTGCGGTTCTATTGGAGCTCCCTTTTTTAAATATTCAAGCAAGTGCCAGGATACTTTTGAGACACTTCGCTGAGACGGTACGATGCATATTTAAAACAATGGGCTAGAGGACGATCGCAATGTCCTTCAAAGGGATCCGAAGTACAGAAGAGTATTCTAAAATGAAAGTGTCTTTAATGGCAAAGGTCAGGATTTCAAATACAAAGCAAGTAAATTCATATTGGGTAGTAAGATTTGACAGAAAAATAGAGTATTTATAACAAAGTTGAAACAAAAAAAATTTTTAATACTTAGGTTACAATGATCTTAATTTTTTTTCTTCCAGCGAGTCGACTCTGGCTAATTGTGCAGAATTTCATATTATTACTATACTCTCATTCTGTCCTCTAATAATAAATAGATGAAACGAATTTGTTAACTGGTTTATAAAATAATGATACAGGAGGCGTGGTAATGAACTTAGCTAATACATAATACAAATGTTTTTGTGGTACACAGGTAGAAGACAAAGTTTGGTACGTTTCTCACATTTCACCAGACACCGGCATGGATAGATATTTTAAATGTGTTTTATCTAAATAAATTTTATTAAAAAAACATACACACATACACAAAAACACATTACACGCGTCTGAGAATCACACGCAACCTTAGCTGTCATAAGAAGTCCGCAAACGCGTGGAGGGTGTAGCAATTTATCTAAGGATAAATCCGGGCGCGTAAGACACCTGTCAGATAGCAAGACGGGCGCCGTCTTGTCTCATCTCGGCCGGGTATTAGCTCCGGGTAAATTAGAATATTCCTAACATAAATAAAACGATAATTAACGTTATACAAACCGAGTTGAAGGGATAAATTTTGTCAACTTGTCTCCTTGTGACTTTAAGGTTCCTCTTGTTTGGATGTTGTAACAACTTGATATTTTAATTTGTTGAACACGCGCTCTGAATAAAATACGTTTAGTAACGTTTTTGTTACGCAAATGTTGAGCAATTTTAAGAAGTTGTGAATAATTAGCATTACCGAGTCATCATCATCATTCTACTGTAAAATTTGTTGTAAAGGTTAATACCAATATAAACAAGTATTCCATTAAGTTATCTCGATGACTGCTTTATAAAGAGACCTTACCAGTATCTGTCTGCAAAACTTAACATAGAAAGTATATCCAACTAAGTTACATGTTTTATTAAATTCATTTGCTTTTGTTAACATCATTTTTATTAAAATAGTTATTTGTAATTTATAAACCTGTCTTAAAGTTATGCAGCTGTTTAACCGGAAATCTTGTTTTCTTCCTTGTTAATTTGTTATTCCGAGCACGCTCACATTTAATTTACTAAATTCAAGATGGTGCAAACATATTAATTTAGCGAAACTGTTTTCGGCATTGTTACATGTCTCATTTGCACAAAGGATGGTTCGGCGGCGCTCGCCGACTCGGCGATGCAATTTGTCCCGAGATAAATCCACCGCAGACAGATGTCGTCTGTAGCAGTTAGTCAGCCTCTCGTTTTTTCAGTTTGTTTGCTTTCTCCGCATTAGGATAAAAATATTTATTGTAGCCGTGAAAAATAGCTTATTTCATTTTTTGCTTATGCACGTGAACATCGAATTCGTGAGAATGCGTAGGTGGTAGTTTTGAAAAACAAATAATTTTAGGCTAAAACGATAGAATTAAGAAGTTCTTTTTGCACACAGTCCCTAATTCTTTTACTATAGCGTTTATCTCATCATATTATAGCTAATGCTAATTACTGGTTGTGTCAAGCGGTTGAACTACGGGTTAACTACTAAATTTAGCATCATATGTTCAGTTGTTCTCTTTTTTAACCTTTACCAATTATATGTAAATGTAAAGTTTTATTTAGTAATTAGCTGTTCCCCGCGGCTTCGCCCCGCGTGGGACTCGGTTATATCGCGCCCAAAAGTAGCCTATGTTTGACCTCAGGTCGTTAACTACATCCCTACCAAATTTCATCACAATCGGTCCATCAGTTTAGCCGTGAAGAGGTGACAGACATACAGACAGACAGACTTTCGCATTTATAATATTAGTATGGATGGACTGGAAAATCATAATTTATTTGAATTTCCAATGAATTCCAGATACAACTAGTTAATAGTTTAATTTGTAAGTGCGCTGTTTATAATAATGTTGCTGTTCATAATTTATTGATACAAACTCGAGTCTATAATTAAGGTGACATTTTCACTTCCCCGTAACGTCGTATCTCCGAGTCTATATTTTGTTGATGACATCTTGATGATATCACACCGGATTTAATCGTAAATCTAATAATACACATATCGGCGAAACTAAGCATTAATAATCGATTTTTTTAAAGTTTAACTTCCTTTAATAAACGTTGGTTTTTTTTCTTTGCAGGTAATGAAAACGCCATAACATCGTTTTTGTTTCACAGCGGTTTGTGGTATGTTGAAACATTCATCACAGCAAACGTCGTCTGAACTCGTCACGACAGCCCCTGAAATAGCTTTACGATCATTTTGCACCACTTCAAAGGAGGTCATTAAATGTTTGAGGACACACACTCCAGCCAATATAAATTCCGATTTCCCAGACGTCAGCCGCACCCAAGCGCCACCTGGCGACTGTCAACATGAACTGCCAATTTGAATTCGGCATCTCCTAATTGGTTGACAGTTCGTTCTAAATATAAACATGTTTTACTGCCCTAGTAATATTGTAAATTGGGAATGTGGATGCGCTAAATATTGACTGATATTGGTAAAATATAACGTGTATATATGCAGCGGGTTTACTACTGAAATTATATTTGGAAATCTATCCTGCGATTTTTAAACGCTATAAACCTCTATAATACTTCATATTTATTTCAAAAACCGAACCTCTTGATTTCGGTAAATATAAAAGCAAGGAAAGGCGTATTCAAATATGCGAAATATCATAATTTAGAATTTAATGGAAAACACTTATGTAAATACAAACATTTGGGTATTATAATCACCGCGCGCCCATCTTTCATGAGCCATAGCTTGACTGCCAACGTAATTATATAAAAAATACTAGCTGTTTCCCGCGGCTTCGCCCCGCGTGGGACTCGGTTATATCGCGCCCAAAAGTAGCCTATGTTTGACCTCAGGTCGTTAACTACATCCCTACCAAATTTCATCACAATCGGTCCAGCCGTTTAGCCGTGAAGAGGTGACAGACAGACAGACAGACAGACAGACAGACAGACAGACAGACAGACAGACTTTCGCATTTATAATATTAGTATGGATAGTATGGATATATGACAAGTAAACGTTCTTTTAGAAATCTTACAAGAGTTAAGAAACAAAAACACAAAGGGGTTTTTCAAACGAACTTCTCAGCTACATAGTATAAAACAAATAAGTCGCTTTCTCTGTCCCTATATCCCTTTGTATGCTTAAATTTTTAAAACCACGCAACGGATTTTGATGCGGTTTTTTTAATAGATTGTGTGAAGTGATTCAAGAGGCAGGGTTTTTATGCTAGTATGAGTATAAATATAAATTCCTAGAAACATATCACTTGACTTCACTTTAATGCCTTATCGAAAGATTCACCCCGACTGAACCCACTTATAGCCGGGACCCTTCCGAAACATTTGGTGGGTCGCTCAAATTACGTGCCATATGGTAAGGTAATATTTCACATAGTTCGGGATCCGAATAGGTTACCTTTCGGATTCGGAGACCACCGCTCGTAAAATAGGGTAGCTATTCTCAAAGCCATGAATACGTTAGTTCCTGCTGGCCTGGTTTAATACTTAAATAGTCAAGCCAACGAGGTAGAGGGTATCTAAAATTGAACGCAGCCTTCGGAGACCTGTTGGGCCGGACATCCTGGTTTTTCTCTAAATTTCGTTTCCTTTAAATTATAACTGTGTTTGATTTTATGAAATGTTGTCGAAAATCTTATTAGAGATAACGATGTTTTTAGACACATTAGGCGAATTTTCGGCACACTGAGACACATCTGAATTTATTTTTAATAATAAATATTTTAAATAATATTAGACATGATATCATGATGGCAAATCTTTACATACGAGCACACAATAAACGAGTCTTTAGTTACACAAAATAGGCATTGAAATTTAAATTAATCAGAAATAATAAATATTCATGAAACATATGGAAAACGATCCGTCTTACCTCAAAACATTTTATCCTCCAATTTCGAGATTGCATTTATACCTTAACAATATTAGTATTAACATATAATAATCCTAAAAAAATAATAACATGTTACACCTATTGACGATTATCTTTATATTAAACGTCAATTTAATTCTTGTAGAATTAAATTGAGAGTAGGTTACATACGAAATAATCTTAAATTAAGTACTGCATTTATTTTACCAACGGGTCCGCAGTCAATTTTTGTATGTTTGATTCTAAAAATAATTTGCAGTTATAGACTTTGAATCTCGTAGCAGTTCTACATTTATTTAAGACGTAGCACTTGCTCGTAGATCTTGATAGTCGTAGCTTTTGGTGGTACATGTTGCACGTAGAGGCTTCTTGAAACTCGTAGCAGTCATATACCTGCTACGAGTTTTATAGAGGAGTCGGCGAACTTCGTAACGCCAATTTGACAGATACGAGTAGCTTGTATGAGAAAATAAATTTATTGTTTTTACTATGTACTACTTTCCTTTTTATATATTCCTTGCAATTTCTTTATATTTTCGTAGCCTTTGAACCTTCCTTGGACTCTGCAAATATTTGAAACCAAAATTTGCAAAATAGGTCCAGTGCCATTCTAGAGCTTTTGTTATACTTACCAACGTTTTAAAGTTAATTTTTAAATTTAACGATTATTCTCACTAGAAAATTACAACTTGAATAGTATGCAGTTGCTAGTTGTGTAATAGTAGTTAGGTGGACAATTATAATTGACTTATATCAATATTCGTATAAAATACCTTTTACTTTTTGCTTTAATTTCTTCCTTCATAATATATTTTTTTATATTATGAGTGAAAAGAGAAAGATTACCTACGATCATTTTATATTTCACCCTGAATGAATACGAGTAATTCTTCAACTCTTATGGCGATAAACAATACAGAAATGCCTCCCACGTCTTACTATAAAACATTACGTAATCCAGGCTTTAGGGCGGATACAATTTACAATGATAATACCCATTTCCGATTCCCACATCTAAATGTAATACGGTTCGTTATGAATATGTTATCGCAACATTGTTCTTGTTAACATAAACACCGGGGGCTGTGGTATTGTGTCAAATGGTATGTGTATCAACACTGAATTATTAATACGTACTAGTAGTCACTACTGGTCGGAACTTGACCATAATATGGTCACGTTCCGACCATATTATTACTACTAGTATGGCGTTGACAAAGGTCTGAAAACATATCTTACTCCACCTAATTATGTCGCCAAACAGCAGTGCGTGTATTGTGTTCCGCTTTGAAGGCTGAGAGAGTCAGTGATGTACCCAGCCCACTGGCAGCACGTGGAATTGTCAAAATGTAAACGAGTTTCCTACTTATTCGGGTAAAACACATAATGTTTATATTTGACAACCAACATTAAAATAATGTGATATCATGTCAGCATGCATAGGTATGAAGTTAAAATTTGATATTTTTACACAGGGATTTTTTTTAAACCATTTAAATACTATGGGAGTATATTTTAAGAATATAACTAAAAATACATTACATTCGATGACTAGATAGATAATCGACGACCTATGATTAATCAAAGTCAACGTCGTATTAAGGTAATTTAGCAAGGAGCGTTTCAAAATCGTTCAAATTCATGTGAATTTACTTCATCATTATTTCGATGTGCTATAGTTTTATCGAAGTTATTTTACTATTATGACGAGGTTCTTCTATTGAACACCTGAACAAAATAGTTAGAGTAATATTAAAAAATAACTATCTTTTTATTATTTCTACTATTATCTAGAAACTAAATACATTTATAAAAAAAATTTCAACTATACAAAAGGCTTTCGTAAATGAAATTTCCTATTTACTACTGGTGAATTATACAGCTTATATTTATTATAGAGCTTATGAGGGAGTCAAAAGTGTTCGCTGAGTCGACTCGAGGACTGCTTGCAGACTCGTGCAGTCCACATTTAGGAAGTTAATTTGGTTTGCATATTAAGTATTATGAGTTAGCTAGTAAACTTTTGCTTGGTATTTTTATGTGTGTTTAGGTTTCGGTTTGCATCGTAATTTATCATTTATAAACATCTCGGGAGTTTTTAAATGATACACAAAAATCATACACAATTTACCTTTTAAGTTGCATGATATGAATAAGTTATAAAATAAAGATCAAATAGTAAAAACGTACCAAACTCTTCAGCTCTTAAATTAGCAAGTCTGACGACAGGTCTTGCAGGGTTTTCTTTTTCCATGTAGCCAACACAATATAAATGAATGTTGAAGAATTTATAGAACGCACCCAAACGTCATGCATGTGTCAATGTCAAAAATGTTTTCCCGCTCTTCTTGTGATCTCTGCACCGTCAATGGTTGTACGTTATTACACTGGCTTCGAATAAACTTAATTTCTATAAAATAACTCAGTTTTTCATTAGGTTATGGGCCCAGACCCATATTTGTAGGGCAGTAAGTTATTTCCGTAAAGATTTTAAGTTCCGCGGAGTGTTTTTCTTGATTTTTAGGTGGACATAGAAAATTGCAATCTCATTGTACCGAAATGGCTATGTCCAACATCCAAATAGATAAATTGATGGGAAGAGAGAACTACAGCACATGGAAATTCTCTGTACAGACGTACCTACAGCACGAAGATCTTTGGGAATGTGTGGAACCCGCCGATAAAGCTGTAGATCCGAAACGCGACCTCAAAGCAAAGTCGAAAATTATATTGCTCGTGGATCCGATAAATTATATCCATGTTCAGGAAGCAAAGACTTCTCGTGAGGTGTGGCTTAATCTACAGAATGCGTTTGAAGACTCGGGTTTAACAAGAAAAGTTGGTTTGCTCCGAGATTTAGTAAACACAACTTTGGATAGTTGTTCAAGCATTGAAGACTATGTGAACAAAATTGTAACCACTGCTCACAAATTGAGAAATATAGGGTTTAATGTCGATGATGAGTGGTTGGGCACTCTAATGTTGGCTGGTTTGCCGGATATTTACAAACCAATGATCATGGGACTTGAGAGCTCCGGTGTAAAGATATGTACAGACTCAATAAAGACTAAATTACTTCAGGAAGTCAAGGATACAAACGTCTCTGTTCTTTACACAAAGCATGACAAAAATACTCCCAAAAATGATTATAAAAATAATAAGCCCAGTGGTCCCCGTTGCTACAGTTGTAATAAGTATGGTCACATAAGTAAATTCTGTAGAACTAAGAAGAAAAATGGTGATAAAGGTTTTGCAGCAGTGTTTTCAGCATCAGATGGACAAATAAATGATGTGGACTGGTATGTAGATTCAGGAGCATCGCTACATATGACCAACAGGTCTGATGGCTTGTATAATGTCCGGGCACCTCCGATACAACAAATAATGGTTGCTAACAGTACATCCGTCACCGTGCAGAAAATTGGTAATGTAGATCTGGATTAATGCTTAACCCTTGAAGAGGCTCTGTCTGGACCAGATTCACAGCAATGGCTGAAAGCCATGGATTCAGAGTTTATTTCATTAAAGAAGAATAATACTTGGGTATTGTGTGACTTGCCACCTAAAAAGAAACCTATATCCTGCAAATGGGTTTTTAAAAGAAAAAGGAATGAAAAAGGTGAGATAGTAAATTACAAAGCTAGGCTTGTGATAAAAGGCTGTGCACAAAGGAAAGGCTTTGATTACAATGAAGTTTATTCACCGGTAATCAGATATACATCTCTGCGACTCCTATTGTCATTGGGAGTTAAGTATAATATGGATATAGAACAAATGGATGCTGTCTCAGCCTTCCTTCAGGGTGACATAGAAGAAGAAATATATATGTTTCAACCTCCAAATTTTGAAGAAAACAAATCACAAGTATGCTTATTAAAGAAATCTCTTTATGGCTTAAAACAAGCAAGTAGACAATGGAATAAGAAGTTGGATAGTACATTGAAAGAGATCGGTCTAACACAATCACTGGTTGATCCTTGTATTTATTATCGAATACAGAATAATTCAGATTTAACATTTTTAGCAGTATATGTAGATGATTTGATTTTATTTAATAGTTCAAAAGATATGAAGAAATTTATAAAAGAAAAATTAATGTCTAAATTTGAGATGAAAGACTTAGGTGAACTAAAGTATTGTTTGGGTTGGCATGTATCAAGAGATAGACAAAATGGAACTTTATGTATCGACCAAAAGAATTATATAAGGGAGATTTTAGAAAGGTTTGGAATGTCTAATTGTAATGGTGTGGCAGTACCAATTGAACCGAAGACACAGTTTGTGAAAAATGAGAATGAAGAGACTATTGGAAATACTTACCCATATAAAGAATTAGTTGGATGCCTATTATATTTGTCGCAAGGTAGTAGACCTGACATATGTTACGCTGTGAACACACTGAGCAAGTTTAATTCAAGACCAGAGATACAACACTGGATTGGTCTAAAAATAATTTTAAGATATTTGAAATCAACACAAGATTTAACATTAAATTATAAGATGGATAGTAAGGAAGAAATATTGCATGGCTATTGTGATGCAGATTGGGGCAGTAATGAAAGTGATCGAAGATCATGTACGGGTTACATATTTATTCATCAAGGTGGTGCAATTTCTTGGAATTCCCGCAGGCAGCAAACAGTTGCACTATCCACTACTGAAGCGGAATATATGTCTCTTTCAAGTTGCACTCAAGAGGCAATGTGGCTAAAACAAATGTTGGAAGAGTTTTGGCCAAATTTGACTCTCGTACCAGTCACCCTTTATTGTGACAATCAAAGTGCAATCAAGCTTACAGATCTTTCTAGTTTCAGGCACAGAACCAAGCATATCGACATTCGTCACCACTTTGTTCGAGATAAGGCGCAGTCTGGGAGGATTGCTATCCACTACATAGGCACTGGCGACATGGTGGCTGATGTCTTAACCAAGGCTACACCACAAGCAAAGCTAAGACACTGCAATTTAAAAATGGGCTTGTGTGCGTCTATGGGAGGATGAAGAATTTATAGAACGCACCCAAACGTCATGCATGTGTCAATGTCAAAAATGTTTTCCCGCTCTTCTTGTGATCTCTGCACCGTCAATGGTTGTACGTTATTACACTGGCTTCGAATAAACTTAATTTCTATAAAATAACTCAGTTTTTCATTAAATGTAAAATATTAAAACAACGTACCTAACTCTACAACTCCTAAATGAGCAAGTGCTAGCGTGGCGCGCTTGTAGCTATCCAGCTTATAAAGGAGTTGAAGTGTGCGCCGACTCCACTCTAACACAAATTAAAGAGAATACACATCTATCACTTTACATAATAATAAATTTATGTGAACTTAAATACCTAGATGGCAGTGGTGTGTATGATTAGTAGTTGTAGCTGGCTAATGCTGCTGCTGCTGAATGAGGGAGTTTCTCACGCGATCATTTCGCGACAATGCACACATCCAGAGCTGCATCTTCAACTCCGTGACACAAAGCTTTACACCTAGAGTAAGTAGTTTGTTAGAGAGGCAACTCGATCAAAATTTCCATATATTCTAAATTCCAGTGAAGGTAAACTTGATGATAATAAATCATTATTTATTATTTAAATAAATATATACATGAGAAACGTCCTATGCTTTCGCTATTTAAAGATTCGAGTGTTATAGAGGACCCCATGTTTCGAACTTGCACAGTTATCCACACTGACTGCACGTTAATTTGACCACTTTGCACATTTTAAATATGTTCATTGATGCATTATTTCAAATACAAGTATTTTCTGACTGCAGTATGTCTTCTTAATCGGAGAAAAGTGAATGATCGGGAAAATAAATATCAACTTATCAACACCAATTTATCAACAGTAAAAAATATTTAATATAGTTTTTAATACCAATATTCACGACATGTAGGTTTTATGCTTTATATGTATCTTTATAATGCTAAGTAATCTACTTTATAGTACACAAAATAGCTTTAATATTTGTTGATTCTACCAAACAGATAGTGAAGTAATATGCTTTTCTAATTTACTAATTATTGTAGTTAACACTGTTTTAAAATACCTTCTCCTTTTTATACGTAATCTTAACGGGAAGTCTTAATCACTTCACTTATTCAATGAAACGCCGACATTCGTCGCTATGTCTTTCATATACTCACTCGTATAGCTAGGGTTTTGAAGGAGCAAGACGCCATTGAAAGCGAGCTGTTTTTATACCTTGAAAGTAGACTAGACGACCTACTTTCACACTATTAGTGAAATGATACCTGACACGCTTTTTTCGTTTATCCTGCGCTAAAATAACTATGCTTTAAACATCAAAGTTTTAAAATTCAGTCTTTTATCATATTAGTAATAAATGACAACATAACTAAATAATCACAGCCTACTTCTACTTAACTGTATTTCTTTATCAAACTAATACGAAACTAAAAGTTTCATATAATTAGGCTCATCAAATATTCATTCAACGTATCCACTACGTTTGGCCTAATTTATAACTATTGCGAGATGTGTAGCTCCCTATGGACGAGTATGAGGAACTCACTTCAAATGTAATTTGATTGTATTGCCAGAGCTTCTACTATAGATAATTGTTAAGGCGATAAGTTCCTATAAAATAGTTAACAAACTTCAAAGAAACCTCTTATTTAAGTAAAAGCTACGTAAACTTTTTGGTAAAGCTTTTCTGTATTATATATAATAATAGACTAACTGTTGCCCATGGCTTTGGTCACATAAAACCATGCCCATTCTCTCTAACTTTCTCCATACAAAAAATAAAGTCAAACCGCCACTCAGTTTTGACGTGAATGAAGGCTAATAAACTCGCTCTAATATTTTATATAAATTGTATCTTTTTAAATCACAAAGTAATATCATTTTATAAATTCAGATTTTTACTAATAAAGACGATGCCTTGATGAACACTAGCGCCACCATCAGTTAAAAATCATTATTCACTGAAAACACAAGTTATCAAAAATCTGTCTTATGTAATAAGGGTTCTGGATCTGAAGTTAATTTTAACCATATTAAATTATAATTCCCTATAGTTACCAATTGCAAAACTGTTAAAAGTGGCCGTTTTAAGTAATATTGCAATTTGTATCTATAGGGAACTATAATATACTAATTTAATATGTTTAATTTTAAGTTTAGATCCAGAACCTTAATTACATAAGACGCATTTTCGGTAACTTGTGTTTTCAGTAAATAATTATTTTTAATTTGTTTATACTTTATTTTATTTATACTTTTACAATATTTTTATGGACTTGGTTCTGAAATAAATGTTTATTATTATTTAACTGATGCTAGTGTTCACCAAGGTATTATCTTAAATCAATCGAGTTTTTCAGAAGATCTTAACGAATCTATCTTCTGAATAAAAATGTGAAACTATCAAACGTAGATTATTAGTAATGCTTTATTTATGTAAAAATTTAAGTACTACTATTAAATCATTATTTATATAAAAAAGAAAAAAAAATAAGTAAATAAAAATTATCTTAACACATTCAAATCATAACTTTCATTTCAACAAATTAAGCGTTATATCTTTGCATCTGTTGTGAAAAGGGCCTGTCAGGGCTGCGACATTAAAACCGAATGTTATGCCGAGAATGTGAGAATGGACCGCAGTCGCCATCAAAGCCAACCCACAAAGCATAGTCCCTTTTCAGATGGAATACTTAGTGCGGATATAGCCATCGAAATATATCTTTTCAATCCTTATTTATTGGAATAACTATATACGGGATTGAAGGTGTAGGTCGACAAAGGTTCTCTTCTTAAAAATATGCAGAAATTTCGGCATAAAAATGTTGTCGAATGTTTATTCAGAATTCACCTGACTCGTTTTTGAAACTTTTTTTTCTATTTTTCCCATCGCCTTGCCTGATCGTGTTTTGGTCATTTACGAGAGGGACTCTCGTGTTAATTCTCAAAAACAAATTGAAATAAATCGCCAGAGCTACATCTTCTAAGTGAATAGTCGTAAACTAACATAGTTGTAAACGCCGGCTAGGAGTATGAGATTTTTAATTTATCTAAATATAATAAACTTTTAAATTATAATATCAGTTGTTAGTTGACCTTACGAATGCTAATATAACCTTACGTTATGAATTTAAGTATCAAAGTTTCTATGAACGTTACAAACTAGTAAAACTATGATCTAGTTCATTAAACTAGTGCAAGGCTATAAATTTAATTTTGTTTCCGTGTCCTTTAGACTAATACCTATTCTATTATCTAATGCAGTTAACATCGCTTTACATAAGCGGAATCCTAGCAGTCGTAGTTTGGTTGTATGTCTGCAAATACCCTATAAAATATAGCCTTTGACTCAAAATAAAGATTGTAGAGAATATACAGAGCCCTATGATATAAATCAATCAAAGTATTCCATGTAAATTCTCGTGATACAATGAATTCTTAAGGTTCATTATATCAAGTGGGATATCTAAGTAAATATTCTTAAGAATAAGAAATTTCATCGCAAGCCGGTATTGCGCCAGCAACCATTTCTTAATTCTTATTTTATTTTGAATAAACGTTACAGTCTTAAATCATGTCATGTTCATCATCATCATTTCGTGTATTACAATTTAAATCGACCTTGCACAACTTGGTGTCAGGCATGTTTCTTTCCTTCCAGATGCCAGCCGGGACCAATAATGCTATAGTTTGAACACCACAGCTAAAACTGTTTGAATTGAAGGACACAACATTTTTTAAAAGAAAATGTAGGTTTATTTTATTAATTTTAAAATCATAAATGTTCTTCTGTACTTTTATTATTTTTTCGGTCTTGCCTAATGTGTTGCCAGTTCCGATGATAATTACCGGTTAGATTTAGCAGTAATGTGAGATTATGTTCGCGTTATCTCCACAACAAACGGCTAATTGCAGTTGCACTCTCTATTCTCATTGCATTTACTTATGCATTCTTAAATCATTGTATCTTAAAAAAACACATTGTTGAATTATAATATGATAAACAAATAAATTGGCATAATATATTTACTGGTTCTCAGTTTGTTTAAGTTTTAACGAACCTATGCCCAATTGCCCACCCTATTGTATCATTTCATTCACATAAAGCTTAAGTCTTAGTTTGTCTTAAAAGTCTCACTTTGCATAAATTTGGCAAGTCTCAATATGGAAAATATAGAAATAATCTTTTGAAAATAGCAAGTAAAATATTTGGTCGTTCGTTTTATTTAAATAGAAATCAACAGCGCAAAACTTTTTTTTTATTATTTACAAAAAAAAAAAAATTTGTTTGTGAATATTTATATAAAATTAATGGCAATTTTTGTCATAAATTAAGCTAAATACCTACTTATGAGACATAATGAGTAAGTTGTTAGATTATAATTATATCTTTAACGAGATTTTGATTCAAGTAGATTAAGAAGCTTACGTAGCAATCGCTTTACGTAATCTCACTTTAGTGTTTAATTTTTCGTTGTTATTAGGATTTCAAACAAACTTGTAGAAGGAGCAAGGTACCTTATATAAAACATACATACATATTTCGAAGTTTTAATAACGAACATACAACAAAAGATTCGAATATTATGTTTTTTTTTTATCAATTAAGTATTAAATTATAAGTTATTAAATTACAAACCTTTTTATTTTATTTACAAACCAATAAATGCTAAATATGGACGGATATAATATTTTATTTTAGTGACAGGCTAAATAAAAGTACCTTTAAGATAATATAAACAATTAATTACATTGGTATTAGACAATACATGTCAAAAATTCTTAGTTACACCAGTAAAAATATACAAAATGAAAATAACAAACATAGATAATACAATTAGAAACAACAATAAAGCACCCGTCACTAGTATTTTATATTATGTTTGAAATAGCAATACACATAATGTTTTATTAATTTCTTTTTCTATCTAGTTATATATTTTAGTATAGAAATTAGGTAGAAACCATCCATACAAGAAAACTTAAATATTTTTTTGCAGTTAATCATAACTAACATCTCCAACAAGGTTGCACTATGTGAATCTCATGTGAATGATGCCGAGTATTCTAAGGCGTGTTGTTAAACTCGAGCGGTGTCAAGTCCCGCGCTAATTGTGCCCTACTACTAGCGCCATCTAGTACCTCTTCTCGTTTCGGCAGTGCCCTCCGTGTGCGAGGAAAAACTTTTATAATTGTTGACATTGAGCTCGAGGAGAAAGGATCTTGTCAATTAGGATTTGCATTGGAACTTTCTAAAATAAATAAGACTGTTTAGATACGCTGTGTGCTTTGGTTTTAATGTTTACGACATTTACTTTCCCGATTTACCACGAGGATCCTTTTATTTAAATTAATTAACTAAGGATGTCTATTAAGAAGATAGACCACAGAGCACGGAAGAATTTCGATAGCGCGCGAGCGATATGAAAATTCTTTGCTCTGTGATTTAGACTTATTTTCTGTTTTTTCAAATAAATTCTAAAGTTAGATAGTACGCAGTATTATAATCAGTACCCCTAGTATGAGATTTTATTGCAGTCGCTAGCGTCTGCGTTAGCGATTTTGTATGACAAATCTGTACAGCGCCCCTGGCGGATAGTAAGCCAACTAAAAAATTCCATACAAAATCCTAACCCAGTCGCTAGTCTGCGTTTATAAAATCTCATACTTGGGGTATAGTTCCTTATTCTGTTATTGCTTGGAAATGCATGTTGCAAATTGTCGCGCTATTGATACTATTAACATAGTTGCATTGGCTCACCCACATTGGGTTTAATTTTAGCCGGTCGACACACAAAAACGTCGAAGCAAAACTAATAAACGTCGAACAAGTATTGCTAGTTTAATCGCAGCTGCACAAAACGGGAGCGACAAAACCGACCTAGGATCCGCACCACAACAACCGCATAAAATATAGAAGTTACAAACTAGACTATCGTTATAATGAGTATCAGAACGAAACTATAGAATAAATCGTATATACATCAAATAAATTTCGTGGATAAATAAGCTTTCTTGTGCCAATGAATACTGACTCAAGAACACTCATTCTTATTCTCATCCCAGGACTTACCCAGTTGCTTTAGACCTCGAAGTCCATGAACCTAACCAAGCAATACTATATTTTATAGTAAGTAACTGTAGATAAACAGACATGACCCAGGCCTATCAGAACAGATATTTTTGTGGTTTGCCAAACCCGGTACAATGTGGTCCGGAGACTAAGGAAAACAGTTCAACAATAATGGTTTAAATTCTTCATTTCGAGTTCCCAAGCGGCCAATAAATACCCGCCCGTGCTCTTTGAGCCAAAGCTAACGGCAAAATCTCAGTATAAACAAAATGAAATGCATATTCCAATAAAAAATATTTTTCACTGAAGTAATAATAATGTATGACTCAAGTTATTCTTGTGTACACTCATTATTTCGTAACTGTGCCGAAGTTTAATTCAATCGCTGAGCTCCACTGAGTGTTGTGTGTGTGGGATGAGAGCACGGTTGAAGGAGTGGGGGGCTTGAGGGGACGCGCGGGGAAGATCGCGGGGCGGTGTTAATTACTACTCATGTGGCAGGCCACATATCGCGAACTTTGGCGCCCAACATGGGGCAAGCTGCTGTATTTATCTTTTAATGTCAGCTGCGGGGGTACGCCTGATCTTGTTTGCAAACAAACTTGATAATAGAAAAAGTTATGTTCAAGGATTTTATGATAGTTGGATGTGCTTAAAAAGTCAAAATGTTAATAATTAATTTAAAAGATTGTGTGGCCTTTTAAAGTAAGTAAATGTACATATTACCTAAAAAAACTATTTTCTAACAGTAACCACAAACCTTACGTTCCTGTTGTGATTTTAGACAAGTAATTTATAAAAAATAAATCAATTTCATCATACACATCTTTATATCATAAGATAAAACCAAAAACTTCAATATTATTCGCTTTCGTGATTTCAATCTAATATTCCGCATGTATTCCGCGAGCCTGCGCCGGATACCTTGACATTCCCATCCCTTGTTAGAGCCGGGATCGGGAGACGTCTACAGGAACGCGTCCTCTTCCCGCGGAGCTTTCTCATGTAAATTTCTTGGATTTCTCCTAAACTCGATATATAAGTTAAACGTTGTCTACGCGCTCTTACTTGTCAACATTGATTTTATATAACTTTGAAAGGGGACGTTAAACAACTGGAAAAAATCTCACATGTCATCTTCAATTTACTTCGCTTTGAAAGAGATGAAAAACTTATACTTTTACTATATACTTAATATTTACAATAGAAAACTTTTGTCCCAAACAAGAACTTTAGAGAACTACTTAGCCCATTAAGCTGAAAGGCAAAGTAGTTATTAATTTTTTTTAGCTAAGAACAGATTTTCTGATATTCCCTTGGAAGCAGCGCCCAGAGTGGCCGCTAGTAGATATATGTATGTTTACTTCTATTGTGCCAATGGCTAAAAACTATAAGCTATGTAAGTTGAACCGTGGCTGATAATTTAACCTAGATAATATCTGATTTTACGCTGTTCCAGTCTTTGACTTTCAATACTACCAGATGGCAAACTTTTAATATTTCGGGCGTATTGTACAGACAATAAAATAAAAATACAATATTGAGCTTCCCTTTAAGTTTTTACAGTCTAGATTTTATTTCAAGCTGGTTTTATTGTACTACCGATATTGTTATATTGAAAGAGAGAAAAAAAACAACTTTTTTGTTGAATCGTTAAATCTATATATCTATATATATATATATATATATATAAAAGAAAGTCGTGTTAGTTACTCCACTTATAACTCAAGAATGGCTGAACCGATTTAGCTGAAAATTGTCAGGGAGGTAGTTTAGAGCCAGGAGAAGGACATAGGATTTTTTTTATCCCGGGAAGCCCACGCGGGCGAAGCCGCGGGCAAAAGCTAGTTTGAAATAAATTGTCTTCTTTGTCATTCATACTTTTGTAGTTAGAACTAGGTTAGAACACTTTCTTTTGCTTACCTATAGATTTTCTTTGAGATATAGAATTATAAATCACGCGCGGCGCGAGGCAAATGTTTTAATCTATGCTGAGACCTATATTAAAAAGTTGCTTAAGTAATCATTAAACGACTACTTAAAGCTTAACCTAATCTTATGCGTTAAAAGTGTTTATATATTTATACGACCTTTATTTCAAACTGCTCATACATGCCGACAATACATTAAACGGTTTGTTGACATTTCAAATTCAAAACATAAACCTTTCTTACCGCCGCGCCGTAACCATCATGGTAAGCATAAAACGGTCGGTTTGAAAATTGAAACATTTATAGGTTATACGGGTCGATATCGGCGAGGCGGCGGTGGCGGGTCCATCGACATAAATTCGCATTAGTGCCACCTCTGGTCGACTTTACGACGCCTCAAGCGTACTTATTGCTCCGTCTAGATATTTGCCCGGGACGTTAAATGTTTACCAAATATAAAAATAATGCCGTATTGGGTTACCTGAAATCCTCTTAGTTGGTACGTACTTACCCAAACAAATTTACTGGTCGTAAGTAGAATATACTCTTGATGCTCTACAATAAAAATTGAAAGGAACATATGACTTTAGTACCACCTAGTCAAGATAATATTTCTAGTCATTATCCGACTACTAAAGAGGCTTCCTAAAAATTGCTATAGGTATGAAAGTATTCTGACTGACTGAGTATTTCAAGAAATATAATTTATCCTACAAATGTGTGTTCTGTCATATAATTGTAAACCTTTATTATAACGTTAATCTAGGTACTGCTGTATAAAAAAAAATAACTTATATAATCACTTACAATACAATCACAAGTTATCTCTATATAGTTTTCCTGAATGTATTGTATTGGACCTTTGGCCCTATATATAAGTATACTGTTTACCTTGGATGATGGTAACCAATGTACTTACCAAATTACTTTGCGTGCTTTCGTCACCAGTTAGTTCGTGCAAACTACTGCCCCGGTACGAAAAGTAATTCGGTAGGTACCTTTAACTTTGACTTCCGCAAAGTAACGACTGAATCTATTAAATATTCCATGGCACAAAGGGCTATTCTTTTCTTCGCAGCTCTATTATTTTCATTGCATTTTTATATAAAACCATTAATTACATTTATATGCTTATTTAAATTGTTAAAATAAAAATAAAGGCGTAAAAAGAATATATCTTGTACAGTTTACATCTGTTTGTCACATACTACATCTATATTTTGTTTAAAAAATTAGAAACTCTATCAAAACCAACATAAGGTTCATTTAAAGCTTACTAATTTAACTGATTACGGCTTTGAAACTACAGGATTCACGACTGTATTGTATTGTCCTAGTTGTGATTTCTTATTCAAACATATGGTCTGTAGGAGACATTGGTTGGTGGAAAATTAAGTGAGTTTGTTGAGTGTAAACAGGGATAATCCTTGGCTTGACTATGATTAGCATATCGCGGCAGTCGGCGCTCCCGAGGGTATCTGCAATTTAAATCAGGGCCTTGGCCGGGACGGGCCGGCTCCTTAGCTTCGTACTCGGAATTTGAGATTTAACACGATTGGATGATTTGGGGTTCGATTTTCTGCTTGTTTGGACTGATTGAATTCGCTTTTAAAATTGACTCGTATAAACATCAGCTCTGAAGTCGGACTACAAATTATTGGAAAAAAATTACTGATATTTTATGTAATACATTGAGATCAAAAATTCATAATTCAGTTTTTTTAAACATGTACTCGTAACATATTCAGGTCTAAATCTGCATGTTATAAATTCTTGTGATTTACCTAAAAACGTAACCGAGGCTATATGTATCGATTTAAAAACTGTCACCAGGATGCATTGGCCTATACGTACACACCCATTCTAATCAAACAAGAAACCAACACACTACCTGTGTCATAATAACAAGTTACCTTTAAGAAATATTTCATTTTCTGTCGTCAACCCCCACGGGAGTTCCTGAGTGTGATTCATTATGGGATAACAAGTAAACCCTCAAATATATGGTACCGCTTTATTTCTCTCGCGAAATATTACATGTTACAAGTAGTTTAGTCTGGTTATCTATCTTCGTACGAATTCTATAGTTGTAGAGATTAGACCCATCAATCAGGTGGTCTACTTAGAGAGCGGATGCGGAGATATTTCTTACGTTGGTACAATGTATAAGACTAAAGCGGATTATTAGTTTAGCTACTGTACGCGCAGTGCAATATTACGAAAGTCCAAGCGGGAGACATTGAGCATAGCTAGTATAAGTAGTGCTGTGTGTTAGTTTTATTGTAGTGTAAAATTACACGTTAAAGCTTTTCGGCTTCGTTAGATTTAAAACAACGAGAATAAAATATTTCCTGCCGTTAAATGAAGCCTTTATTACACTTTGCCTGTTTTACACTTCAAGCAATACATATATGAAGATGCATTAAATTTTATGCAGTAGTTGAGTGATGCGTGAACAATATAAATTCCAAAGTTATTTTAGCTTCTCTATCTCTTATGTTGCAGAGCCACAATTTTTATTTTATTTTTTCGAAGTTGTCATTGACATACATTGACCAGTTACAATTTTATTATATGAAGAGATTCACACACTAAAAAAATACTTCAAGGTCTATGCAGTTTGTAGATTTTGTATTAAATAAATTATTAAAATTGTACTAAAACAAAGCACCGTGCAGTGAAAGAGTTATGAAAAATTGCTTCCATCTGCCTCAGAATAAAGAATTTAATCGTGCTTAAGGAAACGTTATTTATGGCTTTCTTCTATGGGGCTGAATGTTTCTTAAATTTAATTTCAATGCATACAAAAATATGTCTTTTTAACGTAACCCAGTATCTTTTTACTTCGTTATACTAAGATGGATAAAAAAAAAATCACAGCTTGTGAAATTCTTTGTTTTGTATTCATTTATATATGTGCTTATACTCGTACTGCTTCTTATTTAGTTTGCGATTTCGTATAATGTGAACTCATGTCATAACCTTGAATATTTATTTTCCAATATGTTTTTTTACATGTAAATATCATTTCTAAGCTAATAAAGCCGTAAATACTTCAAATGTGTATACGTAAGTTACGAAGTACTGAGTTTCCGTGTAAATTCAATTGGGGTTGGCAAATCCAAACCGTATAGGAAGTTTGGCCCAATCGGGTTTTCACCTGCATTTGAATTTGAAATTCAAATAAGATGAGACAAACCCGTTTCGCTTGTAACCCAGTCTGTTTATCACTGCCGATAGTTTCAGACGGTAGAGAACATTGGAGGATATACCGCGTTCTTATATTTTCAGTCGAATCAAATAAAATTGCATTTGAACTACGTAACATTCATTATTATGGGTTAGTAGAAGTATGCAATCGGTGAAATCAAATTATCCAAGTCCAATGGATTAGCTCGTTGATGTCGCTAAAAATGGGAGACGTCTTGCGTAGATTGTCTGCTTCGTTAAGACAGGGTGAAGAATTGTCAAAAAAATGTCTCCCTCACGTGGAATGCAAATCAAATTCATCTGAATAAGTAAAACAATATTTTTATAGTCAAAATGAAATTTTCTTGCAGAATGAGTAAAATCAGCAACCCATATCTAAGTAGCTGTAAACGCCATCGAGAAAACGTTAAAACATTCAGTTTATTACGAAATATCTAGTATTGATAATAGTTTTTATCTACCATCAAGTCTTGGTATACGTGATATAAAATATGATGCTTTATTTAATACATAAAATTATATCGTTTATGCGAATTTATAAGATGATTTAACAGGTGTTTAACTTTTGTTATTAAAAGGCAAGGCGAGCTTTACTTCACGCACTTTCCTCGTTAATTAATAAAATGGAAAATTTTAATTGCAACCCACCCTCTTTGGGGTTCCATTAAATGATATTACACGAAACAAGTATGTTTCTACCAAGAGACTCGGAAAAGAGTCCGCAAACCACACAATAAAAAGTAAATTTGACCTTTTTTGTAGCCTGCAGTCATAGGAACTTAAGAATTTTATGCGCAATTAAGCGAACGAGCCGTTTTCATTTTATCATCAGATTTTTCTTAGCTTTTGTTCGTTCATATTTCATAGTAAAGCAAAAAGTTTATTCTCTCTGTCATTTGCTGGCCGACTGGAAGAAATCCCTTCCTCAGATAATATATTGTATTTCACATTTTTCTATAATTCATTTTTGTTTTTATAATCTCTCGTTTTGGATCCACTTCGGGCCGCTGAGCCAACGGAGTAAGGTAATAAGTGAAGAAGCTAGGACCTCTTGATTAAACGGATTACAGATGAAAATCCAAACAAAAAAATACATAGTACTCTTGAACGTCACAGTCATAGATCTTGAGGACCGATTTCGCCTCCGCTTCGTACGGTCTTAATTCTATTATAAACATAATGAAATATAGCTGTGATCGATCATTGTGAAAATAATTTGGATTAGTAAATGATCTGGATGCCATTGTGTACTGAACAGAGCCGATCAATTATCCATTGAACATAATTCGGGCGGGCCATTCAGTTCTGTAGCCAGCGATTCAATCGACACCCGCTATTGTCTCTTCATTATGTCTAATCACTGCTTTATATAGATGCGATCTTTTCTAAATGGATTGTATTATTTCTTTTTAATATTAGGAATCAATCTTGAACTTATAATTTTTGTCTTAACGATCATCGCACGAACCAAAGATCTCGGAGCATAATAAAATATTTTATACTTTAAACGTCAGCAGATACATAAAGCTACAGAGATTTAATATTTTTTTATTATATGTAGTTAAAAACTAGCTGTTCTCGCGATTTCACCCGCCCGCCCTTGGTGTGTATGTACTATAGCTTAAAACCTTCCTAAAATCAAGTTAACATATGCAGAAAAAATCTTTAAAGCCAACCAGTACCTAGTTCAAACAAACAAAACTTTCAGCCCATAATCATATTAACTAGTATATATCGTTTATTAGTTGTCAAAAGTTTTTTAAAGCCAAGGCCCAAACATTTTTTAAAGACCATTTACTAGTATATAGTTAATCGTATTAGGTCATCTTTAAATATTTTCCCAGTTTCAGTTTCTTTATATCTAGCGCATTACTAGAAGAGATTTCGTACTTTTAAATAAACAAATTCCTCAGATTGTTGACTATCAAAGAAAATAATAAATTGTTTTCCACCAACCATCGCCAAACAAGTTCCGTCTTTTGGATGAAAGGCATCTTTATCTTGCAGCAAAACTTTTTCTGCCTGTGTAGACTCGGAACCCCTTTTAATGAAACTCAAACCGACTGCCTGCGATTTAGATAAGTGTACAGCCATTCCATTATACTCTTAGTTTTGAGTTTTGAGACGATTTTATTGGATCTTTAGCTCTTCATACACATAAAATATAGGCATATTTGACAGAGTGCCTCAGATATTTTAATTATCAATTTCAGATGTTTTATATTGTGGTATTTAATAAGTTATCCATACTAAGTACTTATTTTTATAAGTACCGTCAAAAATTATATTCTTTATTTTTCTTTGAAAGTTATAACTCATATTATAAGACAAATATTTTGTTTCATATTCCCGTAAGTACTTACATAATGAAAATGCAAAGTACTCCCATCAGGTTCCAAGTTCGCCAACTTTTCTATTTACCCGATGTTTTTGCTGTAAAATCGGCTCCGACTTGTTCCTCGAGATATTTATAGTCGCCAACTTTCCCCAACTTACTGTCGGCGTCGAAATATCCTTTTAATGGCTGGCGGAGTGTCGGGTCGTCTGCAATTTAGATTAGTCCTTTAATTAAATTAACATTATGATCCCTATCTCCTCGGAGCAGGTGGTCGGCAATATTGGCCCGTAGGAACTCTTTCTTGACTTTCGCTTTGCGATTTTAATTGTTTTCTCCGAGTTTGACTTAATTTGCAATTTATTTTTGTTTTAAGCTTGGAATGAGATCATTAACTATGTCTGCTGATGTGATTACTTTTATTTATTTTAAGTTAGTATTATAGCATTAGAAAATATATTCTGGAAAGAGACGTATAACAAACGAATATAAGCAAAATAGGAGTAACGAGATTTTAAAAGTGATATGACATGAGGATTTTTTAAGACACTGAATTATAGATGAATGGAAAATGGGTCAAGGTCCAACGTCCTTTTCATAAGTCTATTTATTGTGTGTTCCATATTTCTAAGTATAATTTAATAATCAATAGTAATACTCCACGTCAAGGTTATAGACAGAGTTAATTTCGCATTTTTAATGATATCATAGATAAAGTAAGTTATTAAATTATTAACGATTGTACTTAAAAAGCCTACATAAATTTGAAATTGTTAGTTAATATATGTTAAATATTACTAAAAATAAAATAAGAACCTATTTCTATTTTCACTACACGAATACAATATTAGCATAATAACAATTTACTTTAAAGTTAATTTAATATAATAAAATAATTGCAGAGTAAAATCTAAGTTTGATCAAAATGAACAAACATAATTCAGCATTAAACTTACATCAAACTTAGGTAAAAGTACCGAACCAACTTAATTAAAACTTAAAATAATATGCTGTACTAACTTGGATAAATATTTGCAGCGGATACACTGATTCCAATTACACAAATACTTCAAATCTTGGACATAAACAGCAAAAAAAAATATATATCTAGCAGGTTTTATTAGATTAGGAATTATAAAATAAGTGTTACAAAACACTTATTTAATAATTCCTAAAATAAATCAATTATATTTATCTTGAAGATTGTCATCTAGCGATAGCAACAATGTGTATCTAATTCTACAATGCCCAGCGAAATTTACCAATGTAAATTTCGCTGGGCATTGTAGAATAAATGCACTTATTTCAATTGTTTGGATTCATAATCATCATTTCAATCATCATAAGACCATTGTAATATATTGGTTAGTTGGAAGTTCCAGGTGGTTTTAGTGTCTCTCTAACTTTGATTTTTTGGATTATCTATATTAAATATTGTAGGTCTCGACCACAAAAAAGGATACAAGTAACCCACTTAATTCTGTCATTTCTCGTGTCCAATCCATCTTTCTCTGAAGTCTGTCCTTGGCCAATCCCTCCCCTCCTTTTCCAGTCTGCTTGAGTTTGTTTTATCTATTTTCCTAGCGCTCTGGCCGCCGGCGGACGTCGGCGGTCGACCGAAAAATTAGAAATATCTCTATCCAAACCAATCGCTGGCCGTTAATCGAAATCATTCAGCTTCATACAATAGCAGTGACTGTTCTTTTAAATCTTTTGATCGTGGAATATGGTATTGAAAAAGATTTGTGATTTATCTGTGTTAATATTAATTAACTCTGATCATTAATTTATCAATTTAAAAATAAGCTTTGTTATCAATACATCTAATTTTAATATACGTACTTGAAAAGCATTTTTATGACTATTAAATAGTACTTAATAATGATGAAAAATGCTTCTCAAGTATATCTGATTCCGTCCTTAAATAATCTATTTCCAAATAAGCTTAAAAAGCAAGAAAATACAAGAAGGCTCAACGAAACTTTAACTAACTGCAGTTTGGTCAAAGTTTATTTCACACATTATTATTTATTAAAGGTTATATAAGCTCGATACATTTATAGAATCTACAAACACAAATGCATTTAATTTCTATTTAGAATCCGCAAATATATAAGTATCCTTTCTGCAGCTAAACTGTCATATGTCATAATAATAAAAATGTAAGTGCAAACTCACTTCGCCTTAGGCTCTAAAGTGACTTTCGGAGCCCGATATGTCTAAACTTGTGAGTTATTGCGCGCCCCGTCTGACTTTGATGGCTGTGAAAAATCAGAGCTAGCTTCACTTTCTATTATATTTTTCAAATGTCTTCATTTGTAAAAAACAAAAAGCATTTAAAAAAATAGTTGATCCGTTTTATTGGTCGGTTTAGTTGGTCATTGGCAAGACATTAATTTAAGCTCATCCTTGGATGTCGCGAGTATTGGTGACAGCTATGTAGACCTTATAATAACGTGAATACATTATTTTTCGGGAAAAAAGATCAAAGTGGAAATCCTACGACTAAAATTATTTAATTATATATTAATAATACTAAAGATATTTTTTCATAGAAAATAATACTCAAGTTCACATCATTGTTTCAATTACCGTAAAATCTAACACATCATTTAATCCTCGGACAGCTACATCGTTCATTTGTATCCACATTTCCCCTGATTGAAACAACGGTGTCGTTGAATAGGAAATCGGCGCTAGGTAACTTTCATTCATCCATCCTAACGAGGTCTGTGGCTATTCATTTGTTACCAGTGTTACGGTTCACTGGGTGAAAAAGTAAACACGCTGTGGGGTTCAGGTTATGCTGGGAAAGATAACCTCGCCCCTGTGGGTCGCCGAATGAAATTGTACTCTAGGATTTGCGCTGACTAACGACTGATTCATTGGTTAAGCTGCTTTGAAATTGGTTCAGTGAATGTTTGAGATAATTGATGAAAAATGCATACTTAGAGAAAACTGCATGTATTTTAAATATTTTAGTTGATAGAAATTGTTTTAATTCTGACTTGACAATCCATTCAAATTACTTGTATAATATAAATTCAATTCAATTTATTTGGTAAAACGCAAAAATAAATATAATTAAGTTGGTCATATAAAATATGTAAAACATAAAAGATTCTAATAATTTATTATTATTTAAATACAAAAAAAAAACAAGTGACACAAGAGCAAGTAACTTGTAAAATTGCCATTTCAAGAAAATTCAATATTCTAGTACTTACCGAATATTGGAGCTCCATTGCCTAATCAAATCATAAGTACTGTTTTTAACGTAGAATAACACAAATAAGATTTAAGAAAAGAACTTCAATCACATACAGAACGATGTTAAACTATATATAGGCCTTCGATACCCTACATTACGTATACAGTGGAAGATACAAACATATTTTAATCATGTGACAAACAAACCATTTTAAATCATGAAAGAGAGAGTGGCCCTCAGAGCACACGCACATTAATAAAGAATGAAGTTTCGCCCACATGTAGATACTTTACATACATAATCCCAAAATTAATTTTATTCACGAGCTTTCGTGTGTTTAGACCGGAGTTTCAGCTTGACAAATAAGAGAGCAGAAAAACGGACACCGTAATGCATCTAATCCCCTTTGGCAAGGAAAAATGCGTTAATTACATACAAGGGCAGTACAGCTGAGCCGCGAATTGTATCTCGTTGAAAATAACACGACAGTAACAAATCCTTTGTTTTGGATAAAAATGTAGTATCATGATATAAACCGCCGTTAAAATTATTATGATCAGTGCACTTGTGTTATTTTACATTTAAAAAGCTTTCATGCTTTTAAAGCAATTGTCTTTTCATTACAACGAAATGCTGCTGGTTTGTATGTCTGTCTTTTCTTCGTTCTTGTTTACTTAAATTTTCTTGTGTATATAACTACTACTTAGCTAATGATAAAGCTAGTTCAAAGTTCACATTACTTACCCTCAACCACAAAAATACCAAAGCGCACTTAACGATTACCTCCCTCCCATTACATAACGATTTTGAGCTCATTGTACAACTCTTATATGAACTAAAGAATGTATTTTTAACTTCCTTTTAGTTACAAGGGACATAAAATCAAAAGACCTCTATTTAAAAAAGCATTTCTAGAACAATAGCCTTCCCTGTCCGTGATCTTCTATAATATAATGTTGATTATTTTATTAGTACTACACGTCTGACGTTGAATTTCAATTTGCCTTTGTGTATTTGTCAACCGGTCAGCGAGCATTTTCAATTATTGCCTCTTTTTGTAGCGACAAAAGTGACATAGCCACATTATCGACCGCCGCCAGACATACGGACTAAACGTTGCTTACATTTATTGCGTCTGATATAATGTCATCGAAACTTTTTATTGGCAATTCGAATGCATCGACTTTGCTCCCGTAGGAATTTTGACATGACTCAACTATTTTCTGATAGTCTTACATGAACTATCTACCGTGGGCGGTAACGCATTTTTCTAACTACACTTGAATGATTTGGAGTCATTAGAAACTATCGTGCAAACGGTTACTATATAGCATTGATTGTATAGAGCAGAAGTAAATGGCGCATAATAAATAGTCAAAGGAAAAAAAGAAGTTCAGTTTTTGAAGTGTAGCACTTCTCTGCATCGTCATACTTTCACAGCTATCACGTTGCAGTATACTACTAAACTTTTTTTTATTCCAGACTACTTTGAAAACATAGGCATATCTTCTGAATATTTTGTATACAAATATTTTGTTTCCTTTGAGTTGATATTATGTTATATTTATTTATTGTTTTGCTTGATTAGATCAAGATCGCATATCTGGAGCTGAAAAGCATTAGGTCGGATGTCCAAAATTGCAGGTTTTCAGGAGAGCCAAAATAAAATTCGAAAATAGATTTGCCCATATTTATTAAAATAATAGGTTTTTATTAATATTATGTGTACTATCACAAAGAAAATAATAGTGGCTTTCCGTTTTGAACAATTTAATTGCATATTAAGGTGTATTTAATTTATAGTTATTATTTTTTTAATTTATGGTACATATCCGACGTTATGCCTGAAATAATAACGTTTTTGACTCTTAGTGTTTGAATCATATTAATATCCGTCTTTTTGCCTTCAATTTTTGCCACAAAACTTTTTATTTATCTTGAAATGTACAATTATGATTATACATTTTTGTTGTATATTAAAGACGGATGTCGTTATATGCTTAATAACAAAATAATACATTATATTAGAAATAAGGTTGGATAGGAACAATAAAACAAAAAATATAAAATTAAAAGTTGTATTCAACGTATCAAAATTCTGCAATTAATGCGAAAAAGTAAATGGAATAAAAAAAATCATTTGTTCTATTCTGTCTGAGCAAACAAAAAGAAAACTTCTTACATGTGAAAAAATAAATCAAATATTTTTTTTTTCAAATCTTTCACACTTTGACATAATAATATGTCAAAGTGTGAACTTCTTCTATTATTACTGTTCTTTTATATTATTAAAGAACAATAATTATTCTGGAAAATCTGGCTCATTTTGAGCATGTTTTAAGGATATATAAAATTGGTGATATTCTTTCGGTACCCATTGCAAAAGATTTATTAAATCTTTATATTTAGCAGATGATATAGGTTTCTCTTCATTCCTAATATTGGGTAAATTGGTAGGAAACTTTGCTCCATTACGTAGAAAAGATATTTTAGAAAAGTCATTATCAAAACTTGTTTTATAATTAAGTACCCCTAGTTTTTGTTGGTTTAATTGCAAGAACACACAATCTGATATTTTGAACTCAACTCCATCTTTATTCTTTTTTCTTTGAACCAAAGGTCCACCATTTTTATACAAAGAAGCAACGTCCTTAAAATGCGATAATTCCATGTCGAATACGTCAAATTTTCTTTTCCCTCCACATGTTCGAATAAATTGGGACCAATCCCTCGGTATGGCTATTTCCATGGTTTTTACTTGCTTCTTTTTCTTCTCAATTTGTGCATGTATCTGGTCCACTTCCATATGAGTATGTCCTTTCAGCATAAATTTATGATTAATAACTTTCAAATTAGTAAACTCGTGCATCAACCATACATAAGCACTCAAAATCATAAAGTTTCTATTCTGGGGACCACAATTGTCTGACCAAATGATCAATTCTTCAACATTTTCAAGTTTTAATTTATTCTCATCTGCCCAACGAAGGATACAAGAAGCAATTTCATTACCACCTCGTCCGCCAATATTTTCAGACCACAACAAATTCGTAGCGATATTATCTGATGCGTCATATATAGTTAAATTTAGGGTCCAAAGTTTACGCATATAGAATGACTTAGTGTTTGTTAAATTAGGAGTAGCTAAGCATTTTTGTAAATCTATCATTAAAACTTTCACTTTGCCATTACTATTTTTTGCTTTTTCTTTATCTTCTTTTTTCAATCTGTATCTTTCTTGAGATATTTTTATATGAACCCCATACTCTTCTTCTATCTTTTTTCTTTCTGTTTCATCTATTGTATCTTTAATTTTGTTTTGGTAGGCATCACAATCATCACATGTGTCTATTGAAGGTAGCTTAAAGCTTAAATTGAATTTAGTATTGAATATATTTCTGTAAATAGATTCCTTAGCAATTAAGTTTTCAGGTGTTTTCTTTTCTTCCATTAATTTTCGATATTGGGCGTACATAGTAGCAACATTCAAATCCGTTCCTAAATATCTCCTATCACTTTTTTGGCGGCCGTAATGACTGGAATATGAAGGATAGGAATTTATATGATCCATCACTGATTTGATCATGGCTTCTGGTGATTTATTTCCGGGAACATGCTTTCCTCTCTGGTCTCCAAGTGTTAAACCTCCAGACATCTGTTTTTCTAAACTCAATTTAACAAACTTTTCTCCGATTGAAAGTGTGTTAAGGAACATTACTTTGCAAACTTTTTCTTTTGTGTCATTATGAATAAGATTGTACTCATAAGAGAACTGTCTCCTATCGGTTAAAAAGTCACCGGATGTTTTCATCACACGTTTTTTGTTCTTGGTGACAGCGCTAGCAATAAACTGTCGGCGCTGATCCCAACTTACACATTTTTTCCAAAATTGATTGAATATTTGCTGTCTTTTTTCTTCAGTTATTTTTAAATAACATTTAGCTCTGCATGAACAAGGGTCTTTTAATCTACGGCCGTCTACGTCTATTTTCTTTTTAGCTACCGAAGAATGATATGGAGATCCTTTCAATCTGGCTATTTTGGAAACATTTCTTTTCCATTTAGTCGGATTCGCTACTTTTTTTTTTACTTTTTGCGGCATCTCCAATTCAAATTCACGATCCGGGTAATCTTGTTCATACATCTCAGCATTATTATTCATAAATGTCACTTGGGTGTTCCGATCATTTATTACGTTACGTACATAAATAGTGCCATCGTTGTCTATTGCCATAATTCCATTGGTAGGATTATCTAAATTGAGATCCAGACATTCAACCATACTACTATTACTTGGTTTGTAGGGAACTAAGGCCGTAGAAACCGAGCTTTCTTCCTTATCTGAATCACTCAAATAACCATATTGGTTTACATCAAAGACTATACTGTCGAGACATGGCTTTTTTGTAGGAACTTCCGATGTGTCTGCTATGAGATCTTCTAATGTAATTAATTCAGTGTTTGTTTCAGGTACAGCTGTATTCGAAAATGACGCATTTCGTTTCAAACTTTTATGGTTGATCTTTTTCATAAAATGCTTTTTTTGGGGTGTAAATATTTGTCTTTTAACATTTATGAAGGAATCTATTGTTGGAGAGTTGCTTATAACACTACAACTGGAGCTATCATCGTCTTCATCATCATTGGGTTCATAATTTTTATCTTTAACAGAATCATCGCTATCGTAGTCATTCCCTTGTGGAACATCTGTAAATGGGAGTAAATATTCAAAGATCGTTAAAGAGAAAAAAACTTATTACTTAAAATTTGGCATATAATAATTAGGAGTATCGAGGAGGACATAATCAACTTGTCATGCCATATATTAGCGCGGGCGATACCTACTATTAATTAAGCTTTTAACAAATAAATAGGGCCAATAGGCACTATTTTCAACAATTCTTACACCAGATAAAATAAAACATTAAGTTTTTAGATTACAATTTACCTTTCAAAGTTTCTTCCTCTGTTTTGCCATCATCAAGATTTTTTAACGTTGAATCATTAGCATCGCATTCTATTCTTGCCTTATAATTGGGGTTTTCTGGAAACATACCAATATAATATGAACTGTGCTTGTCTGAAAGAAAAGAATAACGCAGAACATCTGCTTCTCTGTCCTCGCAGACTGAATAAGCCAATCGACGGAATGTGACAATTCTAAGTTAGTAATGTAAGATGTTAGTGTGTAACACATAAACCAGACCGTCAAAATGAACAACTTTCCCATTGAACAAGTGCTGGGAAGTCGAAAAATATTTTTGCATTGTCATACAAAATTGTTTTGCCAGGCCGGCAATTTGTATGAAAAGATTATATTTTCCAGCATTGGTTTTATGGGAAAAGTTGTTCATTTTGTCGGGCTGGTTTATGGGTTTGAAGGAATGTACTGTTTTCACTAATACCCTGTATTATAGGTAGGCGATAAAAAAGAGGAATCAGTATTATTAACGAGTAGTTAACACAATATAACAGATCATTTGCGGTTCAATGCATCGAATCGCACTCGGATAGATTTTAAGCCCTCCATACACAGAAACCGAATCCTATCCGAAGCCGAAGCCGTTCCGTTTGTATAGATAGAGTTTATATGACGCAATTCACCTTGGAAATCGGCGCGGCGGCCCGACGGCGCTAAGAAAAAACGCAGACGCTTCGGCTTCGGCTTCGGATCGGATTCGGATTCAGTGTGTGGAGGGCTTTATTCTCAAGGGCCTCCAATTTAGTTTATCTGACGAACGCTAGATAGCGATTCTGCTCTCTGAAACACTGAAACGTCTTTTTATCAGAGAATCAGGAGGTTCAGGTTTCAATGTTCTAACAATTTACCCGTGGGAATTGAACCCTCGGCCACCGGGTCAGAAGGCGAACGCCTAAACCATTCGACCACGGACATTGAAGATACACGGGGACTTTATCTACTACCTACTTAATTCATCCAAGTCAGTAGTCGGTATCCCCATTTTTTCGGTCCCATTCCTTTTTAAAAATCCTATCTTTCCCAAGCTTAAAAACGCATCCGATGGGCAGCAACGTCAAAAGCGCATTAAAGCAAACAAACTGCGTTCGCCAACCCGTCTGCCAAGCGTAGTGGGTATGATATAATCTTCCCTGGAGAAATCCTTGTGAGAGGCCCGTGTCTAGCAGTGGACATAATGTGGCTGTTATGACATGACATGATGACCAAAATTCATTATTTTAATTAGGTTTATCGACAAACCGAAAGGACTTACCTAACGCACCATTATCACTCATTTGGGTCTGGATCACTTTACCACGTAGTTCATGAAGCATTTGACGCCTTTTTATCAAATCGTAGAGTAATTTATTCTGTAATAAAAATACTTAGTATTAGTGCTTAGGTTATAATACATATTATATCAAAATTACAATGTTAATTGATTGATGCAACTACTGTACATAATCAAACTACTTACCGGACAATCTTCCTCCATGTTTTACTGTCTCCAAAAAGTTTTACACAGCACAAAAGAAACTTCTCAAACTTAATTAGACGTGACCCTTGCAAAATCACAATTAAGAGTGAAGTTTGTTTATGTTTTGATCGGTCGCTGCAGCGCCAGCGAGTCTAACCACAACGCACTATCTCTATCTCACTTTCACACATCTAACTGCACTAAAGAAAGAGCGAAACGAAACATGCTGGCGTCCCCCGCTCTAAGATATGTCCACGTGACATAGTCGCGAGCGACGATCTAATCCGGAATTATCCGAACTATCTCCGAATCCGACCCATGCGTTTCAGATTTGTGAATAAAAATTTTAGGGCATAATGCCTTATGTTTTAATAGGTAAGTGATATTTAGCATAAAGTTGATGTTATTAGAGCAAAAATGTGTCATGTTAACATCGTTCTTTATGCATTATCAACAAATAACATGATATTACAAGCATAAAGGTGCATGTGAAGATCAACGCATTAAGTTCTTAGTGGCATAAGGCTACATCTGTATAACCACCCCACACAAAATTCCGAAATACATAGAGTTCTTCAACTGCATAAAGATGTATCTATAAATAAATCATCCGAAGTTTTTAATAATTCAGGGAATAAAGGTTTTTTTACACATAAGTTTATATGCCGCTCATTTAATTCAGAAAGTACTCAGATCCGACTTTATTCAGGAATTTATCTCGAGAATAAAGAAAGATACAAATACAAAAGTCAGTTTGCCAGAAAGAGAAAAAAAAGTTTAGTATGGCGATGTTAAAAAATCATTTTTGGCGGATCTGCACATCCGACCTAATGCCTCTCAGCTCCAGATATTCAAGATCGCATGTTTTATTTCCATCAAGTGATTTACTAACCCGTTTGTCTATCAGGTAGTACAAAAAACTTAGCAATTAACTATAATATTTAATCAATAATGTTTATATTTTTCGAACATTCCTCATACAAAGCTATGTACACACGACCGTATGATAAATTCAGTGTGCAGTGCCCCAGGCTCTTCCGCTCCACTCGCTTCGGATGCACGGCACGCGATCGATCGTGTGAATACACCTTTATCCGTATTTTATTTTTATTTCACTTTTATTTATAGGCCAGCTCTTTATATATGCTGTTTTACATAAGTATTTATCGAAGGCATACAGTATATCGATGACATACTTATTCTAGGAAATCTAAAGGTAATATTTACAAATAAACATACTAATTATATTTTTGTGTTTTTCTTCATTATTTTTATTGCATGTTTAAAATGATCATTATAAACATAATCTGATTTGAGTTTAAAATTATAACTATCAGCAATAATATTATGAGTAAACGTGAAAATAAAAATTATTATCTATTAAATATATTTATTAATAAATCAAGGCGCACCCGTGTAAAATTAATTTACATTTCCCAAAGCGAAAATATTGTTGGTGTTTCAAGCGAACTTACTGATTTAGCAATGATTTGTTACAAAACAAATAATTAATAGCTTTGAAATTTTCTTTGATTTGAATAACGAAATTAAACATATTAAAATGTTGTAATTCGAATAATGATTATAGGTAATTCGAAAAATGATTATAATTATTATTCGAATTACGTTATTCTTATAATACTACAGTTGGGCAAATAAAATTATTCGCCAAGCATGCACAGTTATAAGAATATTGAAATTTGAAAAAAATAATATTGATATGGAAAATTAATACAATAATATTTAAAATATATGCTCTATTAGATTTTGTAAATTCTTTTTTTTAGTCAAAAGACATTTTATGTAGGTCATAGCAAAGCTGTAATCTTAAGGTTAGCACTCACAAAATCAAATCAATCAAATGGGTGATCAAATTAATTGCATCGTTAAAATAGCTGGACGCTATTGGTGACCACTCCACGCGATTTCAGATGCTTTCGCCGGCCTATTGGATTGTCATCCGATTGGATGGGCTCGTCTGTTGTTAGAACATATATCCATTGGGCATTGTTATATGTGTATGTAAATTATTATTTGAAAATCTATCTTTTGTTTATTAATATATGTTTTGATATAAAATTAAATCATCATCTTTGCCCTTATGACGCTTCTCCTCATACTTAAGAATATCATTACTCGAGTACGTTCATTTTTCATTCTTACTTATTAATATTTGACAAAGTTTTCTATGGCCGTAATCCCAATTACATGTTTTTCTTTTTTTCAGTTTTACTGAAATGATTCCCTTTTACTACGTTCGTCGCATTAACGTCACCCTGTAGATGTTATCCCCCTAGACAGATCAAATATTCGTTCCGCTTACGGAGTTGAGAAAGCGGAAAATTGAGATAAGCTGTAAAAATAGATCAAGCAATACACATGCGAATATAAGCTTTTTCATTTATTTCACGCGCTCCAATCAAACCCTGTTAGTAGTTAAAAAAATAAGCTAATTGTATGATATTTGGATCTACTCAATGTCTATTTCTAGTCCATGTAAAAAAATTATAGCAGATTAACTACATCAATAAATACAAAACTGTTTTCTATAAATAAATAAATAAAAAAACATACGTAGAAATTCATCTTATATGCCTAATAAATAAAAAATGAATCAACATCATCAAAGAAAAAAAGCAGTATTTTCTTAACCTGAAAATGTTCATACACACGAAACTCCCCAGCGCTTTATGTCGAGCGAGTATGAAACATAACTCAATAGTTGGGCGAAGGGATTCGGACGCAGCCGAGTGGAAAATGGTCAACATGGAGGGGTATTTTCAAACTGACCGGACACCCGGACACCCGGACGGCCGGACACGTGGCCGCTCTATGAAATATGTTATGTGCAAAATCACGTGACGTATTATTTTATCTGCTACTTTTTCTTAAGTTTTCCTTTACCGTTTTAAAGACAATTTTTTTCTTTATACACGATCAAATTTGCTTCATTGCTCATGTACAAAATACTCGAAAAAACTTTTAAAAATAAAAATCAATATCAGTGGCGAATAGTCGCGAACAATCATCACCACTTTACGCATATTATAGAAATGGATACTATTTCTGAACTTTAAAACAATCCTTGTGTAAATCAGTTTACAGAAGTATAGTCATGGCTATTGAAAATTACAACTTGTGCGCCACCCAAGTATTCCATGTTGTTTTTCCGGTCGTAATTTCAGCAAAATGTCTTCCATCTACAAAGTGGAGCATTCATCCGAAAAATAACAAAAGAACGTTTGTATTCCGACACTGTCCACTAAAAACATGTGTAAATAAATGTAAGTTGTTACAAAAAGAAAATTTAATCCGCAGCTCGTGATACTTAACTTTTTTTCTAGAAAGTTGACGTCTAAAAATGTACGTAACTAACTATGTAGGTAATTCATGTTCATATTTCAATAATAATTATTCCTACCTCGACATTGTATATAATAATCATAATTATTTTTTTAATTTAAATTATAACTAAATAGTTATTCCTTTTTTTATTGAGTGAAAATAGAGACCAGAAGCGCCAAGTATTTAAAAAAAATCAATGTAGAGACCTAATATCGCAAAGATTTTGGGCTTGGGTGAATGAACCTCAACCGCGGGTAACATATAATTAGCCACTGTAAACAAATCGGAAGTGTATTTTGGTCACTATCTGATATGAAAAATTGACAACTCTAAAAATATTTGAAAGGCACTAGGCATTTTACTCTCAGAGGATGATATTCAAAATTGATGGTGCAAAAATATCTCGAATATATCGGGGAATTCCCGTGCGTTCGACCGGAAAATAGCCGACATAAAGGTCCGACATTCTGGCACTGGGACATGCGCTGCGATAAAATATAAACGAGAAACCCTAACGGCTTGTCGGACTCTACAAAACCGGTATAAATATAATGTAAACAAAAATGAAATTTGTTTGCATCATAATTTTTTTAACAAATATATTAAAATTTATAAGTACCTATTATACATATTATTTTATACAGATAGAAATATGATTATACTCAATATACTTTTCTTATTATTTAATAGCCCAATCGGCCTACGATCTACTTTGTATATCACTCTCTTCTAGACTGTGGTAACCATAGCCTAAGGACGCTTGCAATAGCTAAAGTAACGAATTCGTATCTAATTAAAATTGTGGCGTAATAGCAAAGTGAAAAGTGAAACTCAGACGCATAAATATACATGCAACAAGATGGCGCCAGCGTCGGCGGTGGCCGGTGTTGCCAGCAATTAATCTCCATTTCCCGCACGCGCCAAATCGCGCCGCCATTACGAGCTGTTTTATTTCATTAAATGGACCCATCGAATTAATGTGCTGCACAGTTTACAAAGCTCGTGAAAGAATTGGGGAAGAGGGGCATTGAAAGATTTCTATGCCCCTTTTGTGGGCTCGTGAAAAACGTCGCTGTCTTTGTTTGAGGCGAGGAAATGGCCCTGTAAGAAAATATCAGTTAATGGCTAATCTCAAATGAATGTTGAAAGAATTATAATAAACGGAATTATATTTTTAAATTTAGGTTAGTCTAGGTAGTTTTAAATTTAAACATTATAATAGTAATATTTCTTTTATATTGTTTCAGGTCCGAACTTTGTTCGTGAGTGGACTGCCGATGGATGCAAAACCTCGCGAACTCTATCTCCTGTTTCGAGCATATGAGGTGAGTCATTAATAAGCCATTATCAAAATCATGATTTATCACTACACAACTAAGTATTATTATGCCAAATTTAATGGTCTAAAGTTATTATCGACCAGCATTAGTTTGTTGCATTTCTATTTCTGCAATATAGTTCAAGCACACGCAAATTTGCCTAAACAAAACATTTGAAATTCTGACGCATTCCTGTATCTGGCTCTTTTTATTTGAATAATAGCTAATTACAGAATAGCGAATCGATCTTGTTTAACTAAAACTACTACTAAAATTCAAAATCTAAATGCTTCTAAATAATAATAATTTACAAGGTATTAAATAGATCTAGTAAATTCAACGTCTTAGTGTGTCCTAATATTTACCCGGTAGAAAATAAAACGTAAACCAACATCGCTTCCGTCACGCGACAAGAAGATCTCGATTCGGATTACCCCGTCGTAAATATCAAATGTCATGCTCCGATTCGTAATATTCGGATTGAATCGATTTTGTCTACCGATAAGGGGAATTACACTCGATCCTCGGCTGGTACGGATGGCACCACCGACATAAAGGTGGCTGAAGTTAAAACGAGGGTTAGTTTTAGTGTCTCGCGTGTTTTCTTCGGTACCGAGCACCGAGTTGTACCATTTTTTCGATAGTTAAACCGATCGTCCTGAATAAGAATTCTTTGACATGATGATACCGAAAATTTGGGTAATTTTGGTAATGCTATGTCATTTGTATGCATGTCTTCAATTGAAAAGTTTATTTGGTAAACTGTGACACAAATAGTGTTTTTTAGTCATAAAGTTAAATTAAATATAATTTGTTTGCGCAGGGTTACGAAGGCTCCCTCCTAAAGGTTACCAGTAAGAATGGAAAAACAGCATCGGTGAGTGAAAATTATGTTTTGTTAAAATACAATAATAACATTATATTTATAGGTATAATATAAGTCGTAAAGTTTATTCTTTCTTCTAAAATTAATATTATTTCCAGCCTGTCGGGTTTGTCACATTCCACACCCGGGCGGGGGCAGAAGCAGCTAAACAAGACCTTCAGGTTGGTATTATTATCACTTTCAAGAATTTCAAATATTTGATGTGATCATGACTATAAAGATTTCAAATATTAAAGTAACAGTATAGGCGTAGATGAGCAGAGATATTAATTTACTTATAATATAAAAAACTTATACATACTTCAACTCAAGACACATAAGGGTATTTCACCTACACAAAATGTTGCCTAATTAATACGTATGGCTTTACACAACATGGTATCACAACTCGATACAACCAAAGTATCTCCTTGTAGACCGAGATACCAACATATTAAACTTACAATGCTACTGTAAATACTAAAACATGTAAGACGCACGGTGTTACTAAACCTCTTCTCATCACATGCCTTACACAGCCAATGAGCACTATAGTTAATATTCTCATTGTAGACTTGGAATAACATTTTCCTGACTCGAGTAACCGCATCGTAAGTTATGCTAAACCTATGCACATATCGAATAGACCACAGGGGTCATCAAGTGAAGACAGAACCGTTTGATATCTGAGCGTGATCGGCTACTACGTACCGTGTAAATACGCAAATGCATGACACTGTTTGACAAGTTTTGATGTCACGTCCCGAGCACTGTGTTCCGACACCTTAGTAGGCGCGGGCGCGGTCTTAATAAATTACCCAATATCAGGCATATGTTTTAATAAAAAGACAATCACATCGCGTTTTCTAGAAAAACTAAATTCTCAAACGGTTACTCTATGTCTAAACCTAATTGAAATAAATTCCTGGGGATATTGCAAATGGATGTGAATACTTTAAAATTCCAAATGCAGTATCCCCATCCCGTTACCCTCCCAACACGCGTCACTGCCCCAGTGGCTAACACGTAATGCTGGGAGCACACGTTAGACCCTTCCATCGTCATTATATCGGAGCGCCGCACCGCTCGCGGCTGTTCACAGCAGGGCGTCCGATTCGACCCCGACATGCCGCAAACGATTCGGCTGGAGTTCGCTAAAAGCAACACGAAGGTCAGCAAGCCGAAGCCGGCAGTTGCCACAGCCGCGCCAGCTGCACACCCTGCATTGATGCACCCACTCACTGGACGTAAGTACCGCCGAACGCACACACCGCCCGGCGCGAGCTCGATGCCCCGCACTCCTCTACCAGACCTTATCAACACTAATCACACGACCTTATGCTCAACCATCCTTAATACGTTCACGTGGTAGCAAATCTCACTAGTTGCTGGTTGCTGCCTAGCACACTAGTATGGAAACAATAAAAGCAACCATAAATATTCTTATAGTTTTGTTATAATAATATAATATAAATAATGTCGGTCTGCAAACAATAAGCTTTGCTGTCGTGTGAACGTGACAGCAACCGTCACTGGCGTGTGAATATTTTTAACAGGTTACTATCATATTTTCAATCTTCCAAGAGGGGTACGGAATCGAGCAAACGCAGAGGGCAAGTATCTGTGATCGCTTACACGTACCACCGCAAGGCCTAGCTCTGCGAAGCTATTGTCGATTGATCTGTCGGGGTCTATAACACTGTTAACTACTTTCTACGTGTTTTCATGATATGCTATTTATTTCGTAGTAATCTTTTTCATAAAGCCACTGATAATGCTTTAACAGTGGCGGAGTTTTGGTCATTACAAATTTAATTTGCCAGAGTCCACACGCTAAGAAGATTTTTTAAGAAATCTTGTCTTGAATAATATTGCCGTGAAAACATGTCTAAAGTACACTGTAAATATTGATTTTCCTATTATTCTAATTTCACGAAATAGTTACAATAGCTGAATGCCTATGCTTAGAAGTAAAATTATAGAGTTGTCAATAACATCTGATCGTGTGTGCAGACTTGACAAGTCCATTCTTCCCTGGTGGGGGCGCAGAGCTGTGGCACCACCCTCTGGCATACGGAGGAGAGCTGCCAGCCCTGTCGCACGGGCTGGTGCACCCTGCCATCCACCCACAGATGGCACCCGTCCGATCCTACCTCTGACTAGCTGCCGCCGATAGGCCACACCACGTAAGTTAAAATTTTACAAAAAAATATTTTGTCAGTCCCCCGCCTATCAGTGCAAGAGATCACTGGCAAATCGATCAGCGATAATTAATTTGTTTGTATACACAAACATCTCAGAATCTTTCATTATACTTTGATCTACCTTAAAGTCCCTTGCTCATAATAGCACAATAGGTAAATATTTTATTAACACATGCCATTTCTCTCGGTGCTTTGTCGATCTGTTTGCGATAAAGATATTAAAAGCAAGAAAAACTCATCGAAAAATGACCTATGTAGGGATGACAACCAAATCCATATCTCCACGTTATTCTGAATTTTATAATTTGTTTTTAAAATGCGCCTAAGCTCTACCTAAACATAATATGGACTTATAGGAGTACTTGCAGACTCCCTTGACGCTGGGTGCCTGCGTGTTGCCGGCGCCCGCGCTAGGCTCCCCGGGCGCTGCCGTGCCAGGCCATGCGCCGGCGCCGACCCACCCGGGCCACCCGGCGCCTCCCTGCTCCACTCTGTTCGTCGCCAATCTTGGCCAATTCGTATCTGAACACGAACTGAAGGAAATATTCAGCAGGTATGTCGAGTTATGTTAGATGGTATTTTAATAACTTAATCGTCTGGCTGGAGATTATACTCATATTCTTTTTTTGGGAATGACAATTGGTACTTTAGTAAAGAAATTGTTTGTTTAAACAATTATAAGTACCTATTAATTTCTTTTGATCTTCAAAGTTATATAAGATATTTGTCGACAAAAGATTAATTTTCAGCCAAAAAACATAAATTAATATTTGACGCTCAATATTAAGTCAAAAAACAATTAATGATTCTCTTCAATGAATATTATGACAATTACATCTTAAAATTTTACTGTGTAAAAAAAACAAGATGAAAAAAATACTTCTTATAATTAAGCGTGAATATCGTGTACATGACTATTTACTACATATTGAGCAACAAAATTGATTTATGTATGAGTAGACCTGAAAAAACACAATAAAATGAATACCTAATATTAATAAATTGTTCTCCACAGTGCATGTCGCACCGAATCACAGTTCACCTGAACGTTGTTGGGTTAATTTATTTTATAATTATATCACGTCTCACACAAACTATTGAGAATGGCAAATCGCTGTCTAACATGTTAGTGTGAGAACGAAAGCCTGCACTTGTACCGCCCAGCATGACAACTGTACGCCATTTCGTTTTACCGAATAAAACAACTTAGCACTGTAACGCTTATCTGGAAAACTAAATCCTTTGCTGCGAATGTGTAAAGCGAAAGCTGCTTCGGAGAAACAGCGCTAAACGTTTCGGTAAAATGAAATGTCTACAATTATCACAATTAGTCGTATCGTATGATATCAGCACTTTAACAGTACAAACAAATCATTAATGTACACTGACAAACTTTTGTTATAAATGTTGCACTCATTACTTTTCTTTCATACGCATACACGTTAAAATAATACTAAATATTTACACAAAAAATAATATGAAATTAGAAAAAAAATAATAATTATAACTTACGTTATACTTACTATCTAATCTTAAGGTTTTAAAATATTTGGTTAATTAGGATTCAAAGTGAAATGAGTTTCTAAACTGAGGAGCATTTTTAAGGTAATGGTTCCCATATGTCTCATGTTATTAGTAGTGGATAACAAATAATAGACAAACACAACGCGAGGGCAAACTTTAAGTGATTGAGCTATAGAAGCATTTCAAAAAAAAATAGTTTTTAACCAAATTTTTAGTATCAGTCAAATGGTTAGATAGTAAGAGAAACATACAAAGTCAATACAACTGGGGGGGTACGAGCGCGGGCACAAACGTTATGATGATACATATAGCTGCCCGGGGTTCACCCGACTTCGCCTGCTGACGGGAGGCAACGCAGGCAGTTCGGGCCCGGTGGCCTTCGTGGACTTCGCCAGTCCCACTGACGCCGCCGCCGCCATGGCCCGGCTGCAGGGCGCGCTGCTACTCAGCTCCGAGGGGGCAATCCACCTGGAGTACGCAAGGCATAAGATGGCACACAACGGCTGGATTCTCGCACATGAAGTATGCACGCGCACTTTTAATTTGACATGTTTAAGTATAACTTTGGATCCTATTTTAGTAAGTGGTAGCTGTTTTATGGCTTACGGGTGTAGTTGGTTCAAATTTTTATACATTGAATTGATGTTAGCTTTTTATAGGTTCTAGGTTTTTATTCCTGTCTGCGTTGAGAATAAAAATTTAAATTCTAACACAGGATAAAGTATAAACACATAATTTAGTAACTTTTCTTATAAATAGGTATTATGTTTTTCAAAGTCTTCAAGTTAAGGAGTTCTCGTGACTATTTTATTATATATATTTATAGTTTTGTTTATTTAAGGACCTAAAAACGAATACTATTGCTAAATTAATTAGGTTCCAAAGTTACATTTTTATTTTAAGAACAAAGTAACTAATGTTTCACCGTTGCACCTCGCACACATAGTTTAATGCCTGCATAACATAATGTAACTGAATAAGCAGTCACCTAATTTACCTATATTTATAAGTTTATTTGTAATACAATGTATTTTTTACCAGGGAGCCAAAGGCGGAGAAGAGGCCGAACAGCATTAGCTCGTTCGTGGCTCTCGGCACTTGACAACCAGCTAACTGAGGGACGCGCAATCTTGATCCTCTAAGTCGCATCGGAATAGGAACTACTGGAGATGGAGCTTACTTCGCTAACCACTACAACGTATGTCAGCATTACGGCTAATTCGGATCAAGATTCTTAGGTCTAGTTCACATTAGACCACATGTACCACACTTATGTAGTACACGAGCTCTGTCTCCTCTTTTATTAAGTTTCCCGTTTAAACAGCGTCAGAGGTGTGGTTTATTTTATCATTAATACCAAATTTAGCGAGTTTACTGTATTATTATTAACATTCCAGGTTTATTGTTTACCTTTCATAATTAAATTAATATAATTTTCAAATTATAATTATTCTCAAATAATGTAAAATATATTTGTTTAATATTATTCATTTTTATTATGTAATATAAGATTTATTTACAACTAATTTATTGTTCGAAATGTTTGTATATTTGTTTCAATAAGACCGATGTATACAACTAAGAGGATTTGTTATGATATAGCGTAAATCAGAAATTAAACATTTTTAGGATAAATCTCATTCGAATAAGCTAAAACCAAAGGTGCCCTTCATAGAAACATTACGTTTTGTTAAATAAATATTTCAAGTTGAATGATTTTAATAAAGTTGTATGTAATTAATACGGAACTTTTGTTTTAGCCTCGATAATGTTAGCGTATTTAAATAAATTTCATGACTATTTCAAATTATATTTACCTAATACTTTCTTAGTAATTTTATAATGTTCAATCACTCGTTAAAGCGCTGGCACTCTAGTGTTGGACTTACGAACCTTTCTACCTGTTAATGAAATTATTGCAATAATTATTTAAAAAATACTATGACTTTGACGCGAAAGGACAGGGTCGCCCCTTGGTGCGCTTACTGTCGAGTGCAAAGCATCACTGAACTATCATCATTCGCATCGTACCCTACTCCTTGTTTAGTTTATCCTCTTTTGTTCATCCCTACTCCCCAGGTCCCCAATTCTTTATTTGAAATTAACACTGAATCTTCTCGTGCCTTGCAAAATTACGATTAGAAGAAATTGTTTCGTGATTTACAATAATTGGAGCATGGAGCTATCCTCCGGTTCTGTCAAACTTTACTGACCCCGGTGTTTTGCCATCACGCGATGCGACGCAATCGAGATGAGTTCAGTCTTGTTGCGAGAATTTAGCCTTGGCCTTATGAGAGTTAAATAATTAAATGTAATCATTATATTAATTAATAGTGTTTAATTACTTGGCGCCGTGCGCGCCTGCGCTGAATAGTGAAACAATTATTCTACTATCTGCATGCTTTGACGAGCTTTTTGGTAATAATCTAATTTAAACTTTAGTAGTTACTTTTATTGTGTAATCGTTAGGTCAATAATGCTAGGTAAGGGTATTTATTGTAGAAAATCAGCATAGTTACATTACTATTTAATGAAAGTTATTCATACATAATAATGAAACAATGTAATGAAATTTAAATAACTAAAGTGTTAGGATTAATCAAATGGAAGATTAATATATTTTTTATTTTTAGCTAGTTGACTTTCGCATACAGATCGACTACTTAGTTTTCTTCACTGATCACAGTGACGATTAAGTACACATCAATGCGAGATAGCAATAAACCAAAAATGAAATCTAAATGTTTATTATACATAGGTATCTAGTGACGTATTCTGCTGATGTAAACATGTAAAAATTATACAAAAAAAGTAAAAAAAAAAATATCCCTGCTTAGGCTATAATGATATCTAAATAAGGTTTTGGATATTCTTGTGTTAAAATCTTGACGCATCAGATCTATGAGGTATTCACGAGCTGGGCGCCTGCACGAGGTAGCCGCGCCAGAGGTTCCGCATGTGAATTCTTATGAAAATCTCTTAGTCAATATTTAATAGAAATTTCGTCAATTTTTGACTTAGCAAAATTTTATACATTGTTTATATTGTAACTTTCACAAGTACCGAGCATCGGGCGTATAGACCAAAGATAAAGGATATACATACATAATTTTAATACTAACCTCAGACCGTACCAAACTTGTATTTTGTAGGCAGTCTAGTACTGAGCATGTACGTTTTTGTGTGGATTTTAATTTCACTGTCAGTTTATGCGACATAGTTTCCATTATTGCAGGGTTGAGACCGATGCCCATATTTTAATATACGGGTGACACCTAGTTATGGCATCTAAGAGACTATTTTAATTGTTACCTACCATTGCTATTTTAAACAACAATTTTAACTTACCTATAATTAAGAGATTTATTAAGTTTATATTTCAACGGACTATCTTAATATATTGTTCATAAATTTAATATTATCTATGACGGCAAATCGATTCAAAATTGTCGGATTCGGGTTCTCTATATATTCGTAATTCATTGTCTGTTTTAACAATTAAGCTAAGTCAATGTTTACTTATTTAATTCGATATAATGCTAATTCGTATGTAAGTAATTGTGTAATATTGTAGTAGTGATCTCCCAATACCTTCGGCGTGAAGCGTCCCTGATCGTACTCTAAAATACAACGAAAAGTTTACTTTTCTTTTCTGTTGACGCATTAAGGATCATTTGATGGCTATAACAGCTGTGGTTAAGCTCTCTTTATTAAAGGCAAAAAATTCGTTTATTAAACTTAACAGACATCAAATGATCAAGCAAATTTAATTTGTACACCATGTTGTCATGCGCCATCTTGTGCACTCATATTGTATGAAATGTCGCCAGTTTTGTGATAATGGTGATGTTCGTAAGGGACGCTGACGCCGCCATGATTCCGTCCAACAACCATAGATAGCGAGTAAGAGACGTCCAGTGGCTGCGGACACACGTCACCTTTTGCGGGAACTACTCGATACATATCATCGTGTAATATTAATGTGTAATTAGAAGTAAAGAGCGGTTTCATAGAGACGTTTATTATGTATTCTCGTCTACTACTTGTAATGCAATCGGCTATATGTCACGCTTTATACAAAATCGTTTTGAGTTGAAATAACTCGCTTGCAATTATATCTTTTGTCTCGAATCCATATTCGCTTGCGTCCTCAATTCGTACTTATATAAAACAACTGACACGAAATGCCCTAGAGCGATATTTTGTTAACGTTTACTGTGAAATCGAGTAGGTGGTATTTGGATCGTTGTCAATGCAAGACTCGAGAGTGTGACATTGGCCCGCATGTGATAGGGTAGAGTAGGGGTGTAGCATCGCCTTGCAAGTTAGGTTAAGTGATACGGTATCACACAAAAACCGTGCATCGGAAACATATCAATACAGTGCCCCGATATAAATTTAGTGAAATCTATTCTAAGAGATACATATGAATAAAATAAAGAGACAAAATAATCGTTTGGAGTATCAAATACATACTAAGTGTTGTTTTCGTACGTTGATAAAGTAATATCGATTAGCTTGTGTTTAAAGCTGTTCATAACGCATAGTACCCGAGTAGTGTCGCGCAAGTTCTGTTTATTTAATATCGCTATAGATTTTTAAATGTTATTTTTATTGTTATATGTATTATCTAGTAAATAAACAATATGGCTTAATTACCAAATTAATTTTAATAGTTCGGTTGGATTCAGTATTAATGTCGTTGTTTTATTTTCTGTGAGGAGATTCTAGCGCATTGCTGAGGACTTATTTGTATATCGAGCAAAGTAAACCATACAAACTATGTAGTTAGTAATTAATTGTTAGATTTGTGTGACTTGGATTATTTAATGCTTTTAGAGCAGAGGTAAAGTGTTATTATTGTGGTTTAAGGAAAACATAATGACATTGTAAAAATAGTGATAAATTTAGCTTAATTATCATTATTACAACTTTTATAGATGTTCATTAATTTTCTTTTCTTACTTCGTGGAGTAATGTGGCATTGGAGACGTCATTGTTAATTCAAATAAATTGAGCTCATCCTCAATGGAAGTTTTTATTATTCGATAACCCTGTCTCAGATTAACGACTTTACAAGTCTCCAAGCAAAAGTTTTCAAGAGAACAGACTTGGTATCTAGTATTTTAATGCCAACATTCAAATTCTGAAATATTGAAGTTCCCCGCTGTCTTGGTTCAAGATGAATGGTTTCAGATTGACTATATATTTTTTATTAACTTCATTTTTTTAATAATCTTGTAATATTCAAAATTTAGTACTAAAATTTGTAGGTGTCTAGTTTAGGATAACAAATTAGACATAAATGATGGTTGAGCTTTTAAACTTTGCTTTGTAGATTTATCTGCTTTGTACGTCGACTTGTAAAATGAATCAACATAAAAATATGAGTGTTTCTATTGATGTGTTTGCACATTCTTTTTACGAGGACGACGTAAATGAATCTTTCAGTGAAGTTGCTATGAGGTCTCCTAATTTCAATGATAACTTATGGCAGTGTTGTATTTATGTTATTATTAGTTTTAAAGCATTATAGGGTCCAAAGATTGGGAATAAACATATGTGACAAATTAAATTCTTGTTTATTTATTTCATAAATTTAATGAATAGCTAACAGTAGTATAACATGACGTTATAATTCGGTTTAATTTATTATATTAATAATCAATTTATCTTTGATTTAAGAACATTTTTCTTGTCGATGGAATTTCTATAATGAAGTATATAAATTCAACATTACCTTTTTTTAAACTTGTTCTTTGCTCACGCATTTTTTGCATAATTGCTGAGGAAAATAACAACCTTCAATTTTGTCAACTAAGGTGATAATTTCTTTTTAAAAGCAAAAACAATAATAGAAGAAAACAGTTTTTATTGAGCTGTTTAGAAAATAAAAAAAATCTATGAATTTAATGTCATTTTATCAATCATTTGATAACATCATAAATACTTTTCACAGACATACGAGTAACTAGTAAGTATGACCATAAATAAACGTTTTCTTGCTTATAACCATCAGCAGGCGGGTGGGCCGTTCCTTTGCCTGTTTAAAATTAAGAAAAGTTAATAGAAACAAATTGGGGCTAGAATGCTAAAAAAAATCATCTTAATGTCTCCTACAAGTTAATACCCATAAATCACGCCTAAATTATTGTGAATCGAAATACAACCAAGAAGATAGTACGAGATGCGCCAGCGGCAGTCACTTTGAAGAGCGGAGAAGATGCAGACCCGTTTGGAAATAAGTATGCATAGTATTTAATTTCAGCGTAAGTATTAAAAGCCATCCTTTATTATATAAAAAGGAAAAGAAAGTATGCTTGTCATCCTGCAACATCTTCGAGGCAGGCCAATATATATTTTATAATACATGATAAAACGCTACATATTTATAACTATGTTAATTCAGCGTGATTTTTATACAGAAAAGTTTTTATGAAAACAGGTAAACCAATAGACCTATGACACAGAGAGAGAAAACAGGATATGACACACAAAGTGGAGAGAAACTTTCATTTAATAAAATTTGAAACTTCGGCACTAGAACATAAATTCTAGGTAATATGTGTTAATAGATTTCCCAGTCACAATCGGCACTTATATTTATTGAATCAAAACTATCTGCATTTATCGTTTACACAGCTGCTATCAAAACTACCAATTTCATATGGTTATTGTAATAAACGCTCATATAGGATGCCATCAAATTCATAAAATTAACATCAGTTAACATTCCAACTATAGCTTGGTTCTAATGTGATATTAATGATATTCGCACTAATTTGCTCGAGGCTGCGGATCGGGGTCATACTAAGTTTTGACTAAATAATTACTGGCTCCCAGACGGCACTGTGCATACTAAGACTTCAGCTTAGTGATAATTAGTTTGTATAGTTGCATTAACAGTTAGTGATTCTATTTAGAATCGTTGCGACTTTCAAAATATACCTAAGCGGCGTAACATTATGGATCCTAAAATTGTTCTTTCTGGTAGCTTTTGTACTCTCTCAGCTACCACGGCCTCTTCAGGTTACTTCCATTTCTTTATTTATTAGGGAAATTAATGTCCTGTGGTACTTATTTTATCAATAAACCGTACCTTATGCCTTAAATGACACTAACAAGCCCAGCAGATCAGTTTGCTGAAGTAGTCGGGGCACATAGCACGTAAAATTAATAGCTGTTGAGCAGAAAGTTTCTAAAATGGTGATTTTAGGCTGTTACCACTCATCTAACTAATTGGATAATTAGTGCATTCTCTGCGACACGTATACATAGTTGCCTCACAATTTTACTTTGAACTCAGAACTCTGCTACTCCCCCCACAATATGTGTCCCCCATGAATAAACTTTTAAAGGACTTCTACTTCGCAAATTGCCTAGGTTCCATTATGTACACTCGTAAAAACAGTTTATACTGTGTACTTTAATTAAGTTCTACTTAATGTATGACTGCCTTATTTACAAAGTCGCAGCAAAGCGTGCTAAGACTGCCTTAGTTTTGCTATGAATACCTAGTATTCAAAATGTAAAGGAAAATCAACAGCTCGACAACGTTACATGGCAGTCGTTAGGCTGTGTCAGATGTCTTTAGACTGTAGGCAGACTGAAAATCTGATAGTGAACTAGTATCACCAAATTTAGGACCATGGTTAAAAAGTATTCTACAGCGTAACCTGAGGATGCAACTCGGAAACACGCTCAGATGATGATCATTTAAACTAACATTATTACAATAATTTGACGAAAACTCTACTCTACTGATCTACAATTTGAAAGCCATAACTTCGAATTTCAATGAACACAAATTGTGTATAATAATAAATTGATTCCAATCGAACTGAGGGGAAAAATTCTGGTACCTGTCATTGACCTCATAACCTTAATTTCGTCAAAGAAGCACTAATTCTTAATTTGAAGTAATTATTTGAAATCTCCTTTTGTTCGGCCAGTTCAATAATCAACTTACGAATTAAGCTCATTGGATTATATTCTTAAACTAGCGACCCGCCCCAGCTTCGCATGGGCATAAAAACCTTCCTCTTGAATCACTCTATCTATTAATAAAACCGCATCAAAATCCGTTGCGTAGTTTTAAAGATTTAAGCATACAACATATAGGGACAGATAAAGTGACTTTGTTTTATACTATGTAGTGACATGGTGTAGCTATTTGTTGAATAGAAGTTTACCGATTAATTACCAATACTAGCAATCAATTAATTCTAACTAATTTAGTACTCCTGATCGATGCCCTAACTTTGAAAACCAATTATATTAAAATTTGAGGATAAATATTGTAAATACTTTTAATTAATTTTGACATGGGTTTCAAATTACTTTGCTATCATTTCAGTCTACAGGTAAAAGAGGTCAGGGTTTCTAATATTAATGAAAACAAATTTCATTTTCTGTTAAGAAAATATTCTGCTTCTGAACTCTAGCTAAGCTATTTGTGCCGGTCGCCATCTGGTGGTAGTCTTACAAACACCACGTGAGTTATTGATGAAAAGGGTCAATCGACCTACATTATAGAGATAATTCTTAGCACTGAGTTTTACTGTTTATCCTTACGAATTCTTCAACATCAGACACATAAATAAGATTGCCACAGCAACATGCCTTACATTTACGTAAATATATTTATAAATTTCTACACTATTTATTTATACTCGCCCACGTAGCTCGACAACACGGTGGCTTGGAACGTTGATCCGGTAAATCGCTTATCGTATCGTCGCTTCGACACGTGAGAGACATATCCCAGATGTTTCTGAAAGTGTTGCCACATCAAAGAGTAAGTACACTTGTATTTTGAAATATTCCGAGAATACTGAAATTCCAAATTATTTATAAATTCTTAATGTTGAAATGTCGATAATTTTGTAGACCCACCCTATTTGCCGAGTAATGTGTAACTGAGGAATGCAAAATTTGCATTAATTTAAAGTTTATTAGACGCATTGTTGGCTCTGAGTCTTGTTGTGGGAATAAATGATTTTATTATAATGTTTAGACGTGTTTATTATTTATCAACTTTTTAAATAACTGAAATCAAATTTTAGCAGAAGTAACAGATATCATAAACTACTCAAAGGGGCCACTATTTGTTGGATTTGGATCCATATGCGCATAGTCTCTAGAAATTTTGAAATTCGACATAATTCTCTGCGTGTACAATTTCACATAAATTGAATATTATATTATATTGAAATTGTATATTATATATCAAAGCCGCAAGCAAAAGCTAGTAAAATATTTAAAAAAAAATATTATTTATATTAATGTCCTTGGTCTTGTGGCTCATGGCAGTCGTTAGTCTATGTCAGATGCCTTTAGGCAGCCTGACCTGACAGTGTTGGCCACTAATTCATCCGAATCATGTTCGTATTGCTATGTTTTCCCCGTAAAAAGGATAATGGAGGTCAGATGGCAGTCGCCCGTTGTAATAACCAGTACTGTCCAGTCAGGACCATGATTTCTGAAAGGTAAAATGTAGATGCAACTGGGGGACACGCTCGAAAATGAAACGAACTTATAATAGATATATCTAATTACGATATTTTGATTTGATCCTACAACTTCAATGAAGCAAAGTAATAATATTTAGATTAATGGTCCGTTGGTACTCGGGTCCCGATTTTATGGTAACGTAATAAAAACATTTTTACATCCGATTTAATTAACTCCGACATAATAAGCCCAGCGAGGCGTAATCATTACAGTGAGCTTTTAAGCTTTCATATCGTCGGATATAACAATGTGAATAAATATATTACTGAAATGTAATTACAGGTGTTTGTTCGGTATCATGAATTACATAATGATAAAGCTTATGAGCTTTGAAACATTGAAGACCTCCGTGGCGTAATGCTTAACATACATGTCCACTAATCAGGAGGTCCCGGGTTCGATTCCCGGTCAGGTCATTGTATTGTTAAGTTAGTATCCTATAACATGTCTTGAACTTTAATGCAAACTCAATCTATGTGATTTGTTCCATATTTGTATAAAAAAGATACAAAACAAAAGGTGTTCAAAAATAAGCTACAAGAAATTCACGTTTTCCGGTTAAATCTTCAGCTTACGCTTCAGAGCCCAGAGTACGCTATTAATCATTGTCCTGATTTGGCTGAGCTGGTTATTATTTAAAAGTGAATCTTAATATTGGTGGGATATCTTACTTTATTATTATTTTAAATATACAATTGAACTGCTGCTTGTATCATGCATCACTTACATACATTTGTTATGTAATCAAGTCGCGATGCGTCCTAATGTATATTACTAATCCTGGGATTCTCTAATTTCTAATGGGAGTTCAGTTCTAATAAATGCTGTTTAAAGCTTGTATTAAACTTTGCCCTTTAATAAAACTAAGCACATGGCAGTTATAAAAATTGCAGGCTTCAAACGGAACCGCACTGGATGTTATTCATAAAGTTGCTGCATAAAAGTTTGAAAGCGACCCTCAGTTTCGAAATGGAATTAAACTTGTATACTATGTCGCAAGTGTTGTATTTTTAGATTTTGTTTTTATTTCTGAGAAATTGGGAAAGACGTCAACTCAGTTAGGTAATATTATTCCGATCCCATGTTCTAGACTTAATAAATGGGCAAAAATAGTATTCGTGTAAGCTTTCTACGAGCAAACAAAAGATTTGTCCGTTGCATCCCTAAAATATTACCTATGCTTTGAAGACCCGTCTTCGCTAAAACGAAATATCTTAAAAACATTTCTCTTTTCCATCATCATCAGAATTACACTTTTCCTAGTTGTTTCTAAATCTACATTTCGTAGGAAACCCGAGCCTTTAGAAGCGATTTTACATATGAATCAATAAATATAGACATGATGAGGATGGGACTAACAATGAATCTATATTATGACCTATTAATACACATTAAAAATCCAAAAAAAGGAAAAATAATCGTATAAAACACATTGAGGTAATATGATCCGCACGCGTTGCGGACGTGACGTCACGTATCGTCATAAAGCCTGTAACGTACGTCATGGCAGTACTTTGCCAATGAAAGAATAACCTCAATTTCTAGGGAGGCGGTACTTGCAACTGCATCACATGTGGTGTATATGTATCATCTTTTTGCGCATCCACTCAAAATATGAGTCGTATTTTGAGTGAAAATGATGAAAGTATATCTGGACCGAAGAATATTTGCACTTTTATGAAATTTCAATAAATTGGATATCAATATCTCAATGTACCCAGACTGCCGTTTATTTCATCAATCTACTTAGGTACTTTACTCTGTTATGATTAACTGGCTGATCTACAAACGTAGTAGTGAAGGTTATAGGTAGTATATTCACTGAAAAAAAGAAATTGCTGAATCAGTTTAGCTACTTGCAAATTTCTTTACTAAATACCAAACTTTTATTCCAATTAGCAAAACCAATGTAACTGCATGCCCCAAACTAGGTAAGCTAATCAGTCCTTGTTAATCAGTAGTCAAAATTTTAGCTACTATTTATCAATATAAACTAGTCAAACTCGTTTAGTTGCAAGAACAAATTGTTCGATAGCCGGTAATCGAACAATGATTTTATATGTCGTTATAATGTTTATTAAAAAATTATCAAGTATTTATTTATAAATACCTTAATCAAATTTATTAATTTGAAATCCATCAATTTATTTATTTGTAGCATTTTTTTCTAGCAAACATTGAATCATCATTTAATTAATGCTTGCCTGTCTCACATGGATTAATTACTATCAAAAATTGATTATTATCACAAAACTGTTGAGTAATTTGTAGTCAAAATGTTGTTAATTAAAACAAAATGAATTTGTTTATTGATAGCCGCTCCGTATCCCTTCCGCTTTCGTTTTCTTTCCGAACCGAAGTGTAGTACTATTACTAATTCTGTGTCAAAGGCTATGTTTATAATTACTTTGGGCCAATAATATTGTTTCATTAAGACTATATAATCCTGATTATATATTACCACAAAAATGGAAAACAATGAAAATGAGGTATTGAAATTTATTTACAAACTATCAACTATAATAATATATATTTCGCTGTAGTTACAGATACAAAGTGCCAATATTGTCTGCATCTCGCATGTTTTCTACCTCTAACTACAGCAAACTGCAAGGTGATTATAATTTAGTAAAATCGCGCAAAAAAATTAGTTGTTCCAAACAAAAGCGCACTACCTACCTACTTCTCCAAAATGTAGGTATAGAACAGCTGATTATGTTTTCGTGATTTCGGTGTTGTTCCCATAGTGAAAGATGTTATTTTTCATGAGTAGAATGACCTGTAAATTGTCCATAGTGACTACAATGAAAGTCCCCAGTGTATAATATTTAAAAGTTGATAGTTTCCAAATTATCTACAATACCTTCCTAAGTTTTTTCATTTGCAATTTATTTTAAAATATGTAACTGCTAGTACCTAATCATATTTAAATTTGATGACTACGTCACGTAGCTGAATAATCCTCTTTTTTTTTCTAAAATGTTATTTGATTAATTTTGATAATTATATCAAACGAAGGAAACAGACGTTGATTGTAAACATTGTATCTATAACAAACCACATGTAACACAAATAATGTGTTAAACATTACTCTGGGCTAAGCATTGTCCTATTAATATTTGGTTAATTCTATATTTGTATTAGCCCTATCTTTGTTTTGTAATACCTATTAGTGATATTTGTTTATTAGGTAGTTATTTTACTCTTACAAAGGAGAAAGCAAGTTCCTTGCGAGGTAAATTTTTCCTATATTACGTAACATAAATCATGTTATTATAATACTCTAGGGGACAGATTAACAATAAAACAAGTTAAAATAATAAATAAACATGCTTTTTATTCATTATTACACAAGACCCGCCATCTCTGTTTTAAGACGGCTATTAGACCTGCATCTACATCCACGAGTCAGGACCATGTCAGGACGCGAAATTTTTCAATTATAATATTATTGGATCAAGACGACTTAGTACATGCCAATAATATGTTTAAGGTGATACCTCGGTGAACACTAGCGCCACCGTCATTTAAAAATCATTACTTACTTAAAACACAAATTATCAAAAATCCCTCTGCTGTAATTATGGTTCTGGATCAGAAGTTAATTTTAAACATATTAAATTATTAAATTATAATTCCCTATAGTTACAAATTGCATTATTGCTTTAAACGGCCACTTTTAGCAGTTTTGCAATTTGTAACTATATGGAACTATAATTTAATAATTGAATATGATAAAATTAACTTCAGATCCAGAACCATAATTACAGCGGAGAGATTTTTTTGATAACTTGTGTTTTCAGTGAGTAATGATTTTTAAATGACGGTGGCGCTAGCGTTCACCGAGGTATCACCTTAATGGTAGCCTGTGGTACCGGGTCCAATAGCCGATCTAGGAACAGCTACTGGTAATTAAACCAACAAGAGCACTATTAGACAAACAATGCTGTTACCTCCACATAAAGCGTTTATCTACTAGTAAAGAAACAGATTAGCAATAGATAACATAACCGTAGTATTAATAAATAAACAAATAATTTAAATATTTCTTACGAAACTTTTATATGTACTAGTTATTTAACACTTTAGTTTTATTTAGCCAAAGTAGTTTGTCAACAATGATCCTACCGATGTACTATTAACAGCCAAACAATTTTGTTCGAATAATAAAACTAAGTTGTCACCAGTTAGCTATAAGAACTTAGTAAATAATTGCTAAACTCTATTTACAAAACACGTTTTTGTTACTAGTAGCCCTCAGTTTAGTAGTCACTCGATTTTGGTGATGTGCAGCTAAAATTTTAGCTACAAGCAACCATTTCTTTTTTTCAGTGTTATTATCTTATTTTTTCATTCAAATTCAAATTCAAAATCATTTGTGTATTTTTTAGGTTTATTAATTATTTGAATATTTACCATGTTGAAAAATGTGGCCCCTTTCTGTGGTCACTGTAGCTGTACAAATTTTATTGATTTTTGTTATTACGGTTGGAATCTTAAGGGGAGAATAAAGGTAAAAGCAGCGGCAACTGCTAGGTAATAAGCTACCTACTTGATCAATGAGTCAAAGTACAACACCACCAACATCTTACCGACCTAGCTAACGTATTGGCTCACACAAAAAATATGTGCAACAATTTAGAAGCTGAATAAACACTTTAGCTATACATCATGCACCAGTTAACCTAAATAATTTGGGCGGTCTAAATAAATAAGGGTTACGGGTTGGTAATGAACTATAAATCATGCCAGTTTTAGTGGCTACATCAAAAGAGGCGCTTCAAAAGAGTCTGCCAACACGTCATAAAGGCAAGTGCTCACGGGCGGCCCAATCACTCCACTAATTACGTGTAAGTCGGTGTGAACACGCCACGAGTAGTGTGCACGCCCGTTCCTTGTTGTCTGGTAGAGGCAAAGATCCAATAAACATTACCATTGTTTAGAACTAACTAAATTAATTAAATTGTGGCGAGTATCTTAGCATTCATGTGTATTTCTATACATATAATATAATAATAAAAATATTTTGTCTGTACATTTAGTAATTTTGATTGAAATGGATAGAGGGACATTTCAAAAGAATAATAGAAAACAATTTTTTTTAAATATTTGTCTGATCACGCTTATCTCCGAAAGTACTGAACAGATTTGCTTAAAACTTTCACCAATGGTTTTGTTTTCATTAACTCGGAAGAACATCTAAAGTTTGTTTCATCAATATAGGTTCATAAAAAAAATTATCGTCATTTGAATGAATTCGAAGGCATGTTTGCCTGCAAATATGTAGCAATATCGAACGAATGCACCAAATTGGATAATGCTTTATTTGTGTTATTGGTGTTGGGAATTTCGAAACGAAGCCCACGCGCACATAGTCGCGGGCTACAGCGAGTATATATATTATTTATTTATTTCTTTATGTACACAAAAATACAAATAAAGGATACAATATAAAACACAATAAGTACAAAGGTACTACTTATTTCAATAGAAATTTCTTCCAGTAGACCCGTGAGAGTAGAGGTGATTAATAGAGGTAGACTGGCGTGTGCATAAAATTGTGACAGTAATGATTATTAGATAACATAATAATATGTTAATAAACATAAATACAAATATTTTAAATGTATACTTAGATACATACATACACTATTATCTATATACTACATATATACATATATCTATGATGATTGCGAAAGGAAATGGACTTTCACTCGTCTTTTAAAAGAAGAAATAGTCTGTGATTCTCTAATTTCCGGTGGCAGGGCATTCCATAATCTGACAGCATGGACGGAGAAGGAGTAGGAATAAAAAGAAGTACTGTGAAGAGGTATATATTTCTTTTTATTATGTACTATTAGTAACTTTTATTTCCTAAAATGTGAAAAGATTATTTTACTTTTTGTTGTATTGTCTTGTAGATTAACCACGTCTTAAAAGCACCTTAAGAAGAAGAAAAAAATGTAAGCAGGTTATTTTGAAAGGGCTAATTTACTAATTTCTAAGCGCGCAATCAAATCAAATCATTTATATCATTGTGGAAGATAAGTTACAGAAGATGGTACCATTAAATAATGAGTTCTCTATGTCCTACCACTAAGGGTTTACAATGTTATCTAGTTGTTTATTCCTAAATTAAAATTAATAATACATAACAATTGTTAGCAATTCCTACAATATATAAATCACTTATGCTAGGTATGTTATTTAGAAAAAATAAATCACACACTATTCACCAATAAATACAAAAAAAAACAATTTACCTATATATTTTAAAGATTTTTACATTTATTGATGAATGTAGGTTGTAGGTTACCACATTTTCACTACCTAACGCTCTTTTCGATCCACCCATCAAAATATCACCATAGATAAAAAAAATGCCACAGCTTAAAAATCCGACACTTGATTGCAATTTACGGGAAAATCTATCGTGGCAACAAGCAACAGCTACAAATCAAGTTAGGTATATGGGCCGCGTAAACTTGATACTTTTAGAATGTTCGTTCCTCGATGATCCGACCATGTTTCAGAGCACATGCTTCAGAGCCTAGGGTACGCTTTAATCATGGTCCCAGATTAGATTAGAATTTATATCAACCGGTGATTTCAGTGAACCGGCTGAAATCTGGTAGACATTAAAGAAACCATATTAAAAGCAGAGGCGGTTTCGAAAAACTTTGACACCAGGTTCTGACTGAGGGACAATTGCTATGAAGCACACACGATTATAAATTAACATTTATCAGGCGACTTTTTACTGCTGACTGCTTCGAAGACTGCGACTGAATACGGTACTCCGACTCTTGTTCTCATGTACCTTACATTTTAATCGATCAGCATGCTCTTACTGACACGCAATAATTATAACAATTAATAATTATATAATATTTGCAGTTCCATATTTTTACGCTTAAATTTCGGCTATTCATTAATTTTAATTTGATATGCTAATCTATCTGGATATGTTTTATTCAGCCATCAGTTTTTAATATAAGGGTCTCTGTTTGTAGTTATCTATTAGTTTGAGTATATATATATATATTGTTTTAGATTTGTTTTAGTTACAATTTATAACTCAAGAACTGCTGAACTGATTTGGCTGAAAATTGGTGGGGAGGTAGAGTACCAGAAGAACCAGAAGAAGGTAGGGTACCCTTTATCCCGGGAAAAAGCACTATTCCCGAGGGAAGTTCACCGGGGCGAAGCCGCGGGCAAAAGCTAGTTGAGTATAATACTCAATATATAATATAGGTATATACTTATAATCTTTATCTTTGCTGCGAATTTTTGGCCCGTCAAAGTACGTAGCACAACTGGAAAGTCAGTAGAAATCGTCGATGTTAAAATAGCATGTTTGTTCGGTTCTGAAAGAATGAAAAAGAGTGCGGAAGCCGGGGTTAACTGAAAACTCGGTTTACATGTTTGCTCGTCCGTCGAGCCCGAGCGACTCGGCCGCGGCGGGCGTCTGCGAGTGGATTGGGATGTTTTAATTATGTAAGTGCCAGTAAGTACGTTTCTTTATAGTTTCCCTTTTGTTTCGTAAAAGATACAACACTTATATAAGTTGTAAGAATTGGTTTTTGTATCGTTCTTTTTCTTATTATTCTCTATCTTCTTCTATCTAAAAGGAAAAATAATGAAGAGTAATACCAAAAATACTAAAAGTTATTTACTAGCGAAGTGCTGTCTTAATTTTTTTTTTAATTGACCTGATTTTAGAGTAAAATAAATAAAATGATTGGTGGCGCTAGTTGGCTGATATGATCGCCTTAAAGATATAATATAATTTATTGTTCTTAGATTTCACACGTGCGTGCATAAGAGTAATTGCCAGATAATAAAATTCAATTTCTTTCTCTGAATATCGTAAGCACATAATGTGTTTCCGAGCTTTGCGATCAATAACGCTATATATAACTTCCTTTTAGTTACATATGAAATTCTTATAATAGAGCTGAGAGATCAGATTTTTGTGACTATTTGGTGAATTTTTTATGGATTCATGGTGCTTTGTATATTGCATTAAAAAGATAAAGGTCTGTTTATATTATAAATAGTGAAATTTTAAGTAGATGCAATATACGAGTCTATATAATAATATATAAAAATGAAACCAGTTTTCCGTTGTCACGACATAGCATGAAAACGGCTTGACCGATTTGCCTGATTTTTTTTGTAGTTTTCTAATACTCTGTACAAGGTTCTTACGGAAAAAAATATTAAGAAAGGCGGTACGAAGTTCGCCAGGTCAGCTAGTATACAATAAAAAAATACGAAATATCTTTTTCATATAAGTACTGAGTAGAACTGCTATTGATGATTAGATTAAACCACTTAAACAACATTTCTTACGAACTCTCATTCATTACTCATCAACTAAATATCTACTAAGTACATAAACCATTAGGGTCTGCAGCAAATTGCTTAAATTGACAACAAAACCTAAAAAATGTTGGGCAAGTAGAAGCGCACGTGAAATAACAAAGTCGAGGATCCTAAGAGCAGCCGGTGCCGGCTGAAATGTGGTGGGGTGTGGATGCGAATATCAAGTAGCGGCGGCATTACAGTACTAGATCCGAACGTGTAATGGCGGTCGTGACGTCACGTCCACGGCACAGCGCTCCCGCTGTATCGTGAGTTACTGGTACAATATGCAGAAATTGGAAGCGCAATGGTTGATAGAGTATTTTTATGAACTTTCATATTTGATCTCTTAAATCTATAAGATGATCTCAAAACATGTGCGCCAGTCATGGTTGTGAAGTCCACGCACGGCCTTGCCTCAAATCAAACGGTCGTTTGTTGATGTATTTTCTCCCCTCAGCTACCGAAGAGAACAAACAATATAGGCCTATAAAATAACGCGGACACTAGTGACCGCTTGGCTACTGAGGTATTAAGAATAACTGCAACTTTCTTTCTATCAATTACCACTGATTATGGCACCACTACCGGTGACGTTTGATCATCATGTGAGACTAAATCGGAGGCGATTACTGAGGAAAGTCGCTGCTGGAACAAGTTATTTCGATGGGGCTATAAGAACCAATCATGGCATTGGATCTATGATGCCAGTGTGGCCATGCCATTCATTTGGACTATATTGCATCTTCTTTTTGTACTTTTGTTATCCTGTGTGTCACTGTGCGACCTCATGTCAGCCACATAAAATGGCGTAGTAGAAGTGACAAGTTCTAAAGAAACAAAATTTTGAAATACTATATTTTATGATACTTAGGATCAACCGTTATTGAACATAATTAAGTGTATAATATTAGACACGGATATCAGACTATGAAGAAATGAAAGGAAATAAAAGTTGCAAGCAAACACAGTAAAAGTGCATGTTATTTAACTTTTATTTACAAATTAGATTAACAAGCGTGTTACGGCAACCTAATACAAATCTGTGGCGCCAACAATGGGCACACATATTTAAAATTTGTGATGTAAAACAATAGCCTTAGAAAAATACTATTGTCAAAATTACAAGTAGTAGTAGTACGCAGTAGTATTTGTAAAAATATATATATATATATATATATTACGCAAATAAAGCCGTGTTCAATTGCTAAATGTTTTATATTAAATAGAAAATCAACTGTATTTCCATGAATCCATAATGATCTGAATTAAATAAAACGATATCAAAACATAATAACCGAAACATTTAAAGGTATTCAAATAATTCCAACCGGTTGCTGTTTGTATATCGTTTAATATCAATGAACAGTCAGCATTCAAAGCGGTATTTAGTGTGCTTTGTAAGCTTTCTGAATTGACTAGGATTTATTTCATTATACCCATAGAACTAGGAACGCGGCTCTAATAGAAGTAGCATGACAAGCTAAACTGTCTTACCACTCATACACGATATTTACGTGTATGCCATCCTGGGGTTCACAGTCTACTAATGTCTATTGCGGAGTATATACAAGGACAACAAAAAAAATCAATTTTGGGTATTAATCCCGATTTATGCCTTCACAGTATGTAAAAATAATTGTATAAATCCAAATATGAGTTCTCCTGATACTTCTTTTTACGTTTTATACAAGTTAAAGCCTTATATTATGTAAAATACTACAGCACATTTAACGCCATTTTGAATGAAAAAAATATTATTCAGTCAAAAGCATGTACTAAGCATAGTGTTGTTGCTCTTACGTTTCTTTCGTCAAGTATCGATAAACGAAGTTAGAAGGCGAGTTTGGAGTAAAATTCGGGATTAATTATCAACATAATTCTTGTAGGTAAATGTCAACGGGAAATGAATGAAGAAACCAGTTTCCGAAATTGCTAGTGTTACCATAAAATTCCGGAAGATGCCAATTATTCTTGTTTGTAACGTCTTACTAAAATTGTTTACATATTATATGACAATCTTCGGGATCGAAAAGAAAAGACGAAATGTCTGGTTTTCTTATTTTCCTGTGACATCTAATGAAGTAAAACTAGACGTGGGGTTTAACGTCAAACCCAGAGAGATGATTAAGTAAAATCAGATAATTGGATTTTCAAGGTCCAATGGACTACAAAATCAAAACAGTGGCATTCACGCTATTTTTAACCCAAAAAGAGGGGTATTATAAGTTTGACGTGTCTGTCTGTGGTAATGGATAAAGTAATTTCAGTTTAGTTTTTTTTGTACTAACGGTGACTTATGTGCGAGTGTTTTCAGATATATGTTTGATGAAAATCGGTTGAGCCATTTGTAACTTGTGGGGGTAAAAGGGGAAAAGAATAACCGCATGCCTGCAAATATATACTCGAGTGGGGTCTGAAATTAAAACGCATCACGTCCACAGTACAAAATAAAATGTTCAATGAAAATAGGTTAAGCTGTGAAAAAGCTCTAGGGGTATTAGTGGGGAAAATACCTAATGCCTGGAAAATATATGGGTGAGGGGGAGAGGGGGAGAAATAAGTCGATCTACAGACAAAATTGACATTTCATTAATTTTTTTTTTTCAAAACAATGATGCCAGGCCTTAGAGGGTCCAATGACCTCTGTGAAGCAAGAGTGTGCAGGGTGAATTAAGCTTTTACCCACTTGATATGAATTAATAATCAAAAAGGGAAACGGACGCAATATAAAACATTACAGCAGCTATTAAACATTAGTTCTACAGTATATTAAGTCGATTGACTTTAGAAGGTACTAATACTTTATGCAAGCAACTTGAAAACGTTAAATCAAGCATGACTAATAATGCGCCACGACGTCAAGCTGGCACGTCTTGGGTTTGCTCCTTCCGCCATACCAAGCCCCGTGGGAGGTGGCATGGTCAAGACACCAGTTTCCACGAGACGTGATCGTACCACCGCAGGCCACTCTTTTGAAGCTTATCTATCTGCTATATTATGGATATGAAGGCTGTCCCGAACATGGTGGGAGTTTCTAACGCGGTCTTTTCGCGATGTTTCACACATCCAGCGCAGCGGACAGTTCTAATGATGGTTATATAGACCTGACCCTTAAGCCTGACCGGCATTCTGGAATCACAAGTGAAACCAGTCATCTCAGGCCATTATGCTCATGATCCTGTTTGCTTCGACTTCTGGTTATTTTTTCATATTGTTTCATGATACACTTATCGAATCGAGTCTGGCTAATGACCACCACCGCCAGATGCATTGTTTGTGACTTAATAGTTTAATAAATAGTATGCTTCATGTCAGACCATGCTAGCCCATACAGATATAAACAGTAAATTATGATTAAATTTAAAAAGTGTAATAAAATCAAATATTAATAAAAACCAATAAAAAAATAACAATAATAATTCAACGTATTCTCGATATATCGATGCTACGCGAATCTGTTACTTCACTAATTTTGCCTGCTGTCATGTCAAAATGGCAACAAATAGACGTAATAATTGTACAAATGGAATGAGTTATTACTTTTTAGAGTGACGATAAGCATTGAACATCGTGTCTCTGTCACTCTGAAAAATATATATATGGCCATCGCGTGAAAACACATTATTATCTCACTAATGATACAAACCTATTAATTATAATGAATTAGATGGTTTCGTGAGATTGGCAAGTCGTCTGATTATTTAGAAGATTAGAAGATGTTTTTAAGTTAGCTTATTACGCAACAAGCAACCCACCCCGGCTTTGCATGGGCATAATAACCTTGCTCTTAAATCACTCTATCTATAAAAAAACCGCATCAAAATCCGTTGCGTAGTTTTAAAGATTTAAGCATACAAAGGGATATAGGGACAGAGAAAGCGAATTTGTTTTATACTATGTAGCAGGGATGTTGCGGATCCCGATTTTTTCCGCATCCGCGGATGCGAATGCGGATGCGGATTTTAAGAGGCTCACATGTTGTGAGGCGGATGTTTCAAAGATGTTTGTTTCAGAATGAAAGAAATAATTGACATGTTTCAGAATGATAGTGAACAAATGAATTCCAAAATTTTAAACTTCACTTTTTTTTAATTAGTACTCGAAGTTAAAAATAGGAGCATTATACTTAATAAATAGCAATAATGCCGTTTTTTTAGATTCAAGCCGGTTACGGAAAGGCTCATAAATTAAACCCGCGCTACAAAATAATTGTTCACACAAACTAACACGTAATGATTTATTTACACGAAATAATCGATGCACCACAATAAACGCGTCGGATCTTATCACCTTTTTTTCGCTCCCATTGGTCATTGTCACGCGCGAACGGCACGCGCCATTCACAGGCCCCGCCCCTTTTCTTTCTTGTCGCAACTCGTATGACATCCGCATCCGCATTAAAATCCGCATTGATTTATTGCGGATGCGAATGCAGATGCAGATGTCGAAATCTTTGTGGAAGCTCCGCATTTGCGGATGCGGATGCGAATATTCGCAACATCCCTGCTATGTAGTGATAACCGAAGACAAGAGGTCCGCTTGAGAAGGGACTGAATAAATTAACCGGCTTGGTATTACATGGATCTCACAACTTTTGACGGTAGAACAACTAAGCGAGACTTGGAATTTTTATAAGTTTTGTTTTTGATGGTATCTCATTTCTTTTTGTAGATTACAGAGAACTACTTTACGACATACATATTGCCTCTTGATAACGCGGGCGAAGTATAAGTATGCAGGTACACTGGTTCGTTCACTGCGAATGTAACTTTGTTATCCTATATATTTATATGGGATTACAAAGTTATTTATGCAGTTGGTGTATCAAGAAAACTGGACCGAAATTGCAAAATATTTTAGTTTTCCTTTGGGTTATACACTAAACATTAATTACATTCTACATTTGAAGCTTATGTATATACTGCAGTGCCACTACCGCGCTCCAAAATTCTTGCTCTGACTGCAACAACGCAATTTTCTGATATAACTGCAAATCTATTAACAGATTTGGTACTTAACATTTGGTCATAGACTAGAGGACCTATGGATACCAGCTCATTAAGATTAGTTCAGTTTATCATATTCAGTGCTGTTATTTGAAAGAGCGAGTAAAATTAATTTTATAATGTTGCTCTAGTTAAGAACTTTAGTAAACTGTGACTAATAGAGAAGACATATATCGGGCATTAATGCATACCAATTTTCCAGTCAGAATTTCAAAAGTGAATTTTATTGTAAGGACACTCATCAAAAGTAGGTAAATATAAATTCGAGGATGAAATGGCTTCGTTTTCCTGTCTATCTATTTAATTAGATCATATATTCAAACCTAACAATAAATAATAGTACTTACTAGTAATATCACGCTAGTGATATTCCAGGTATCAGTACTGTTATCTATTCTGTGGTATAACGAGCGTAAATAGGCTAAAGTAACTGTGCGCTCATCTTTCCCGGCCTTATTTTATATTATGATTATATACAATATATTTATTTTTATATCTTCGCTCTAGCGTGTTTTTTTTTTTTTTTTTTAATTCATAATTCATTTATTTTACCCGGTTGCATCTTCAACTTACGTTTCAGAGCCCAGGGTACGCTATTAATCATGGTTCAATGGAGCGATTGACGTCTGACCTATGTATCCTATTTATTTATATATATTAGTAATTATAAATAAAAAAAATAGTATGTACTTGGTAAATAACAGTCGTATTAAGAACGAGAAGGTATCTTTATCTCCAGAACAGACCAAAACCTACGCTCAAACATTACAAACGACAATACCGTACGATACACTTCGAACTTTTTTACGAATGTGAACTTTTTTCTATTGCTCGAGAATATACATGGAAATTTAATTATTTCCTGCTCAGACTCATCATCTTTTTGTGTAGGTGACACGGTCAATCGACCATGCCACACTGGTGTCAAGAGTTCTTCGGCCTCTCCCGGCCTCTGACATGGTTCCTTTAACGACTACCAAATGGTAGCTGGGACCAACGGCTTAATATGCATTCCGAAGCACAGAGTCTTCTTTATTATCAGACGTCAGGTGATTCAAGCCTGCAATGTCCTAACCAAGCTGGAAACAACTAAATAAGCTCCCACGACCCCTGGGTCTAACAGGCTCAGACTGCTTAGTAGGTCGGAGTGGAAATACAGTGCATTTGTACTAAGCCTTAATCCTGAGTCATAAAGTCTTTTTTGTTTGGTTTTGCAATAAGAAAAGTTTGTGAACTCATTCCATAATGTGTGTATTTGGTGACGGACCCCCCCTCCTACCCTCCTTTACCTCAGCCCTTACCCCCCGCAAACGGCGCGGCCGGTTCCCATACATTTAGTGTCATATGTTATATCTATTTTAAGTGACGCAATTTTTTTTTTTAATCTATGATTATACCCCTAGTTAGGATAGTATTTTAGATAGATGTAATTCAAATACCTTCCGAAAATATTTACAAGACCAAAAGTACCTATATATTTTATATCATCATCATCATCTATTTTACAAGACATTCACTGCTGGACATGGGCTTTCTTTATAGATTTCACAATGTGACCTATTTGTAATGGTCGGTATTCAACATCTGTCTGCGATCTTGATACAATCGTCGGGCCATTAGATAGATGAATATCTTTAAAAATCGAATCGTTTAGAGGATTGAGTTTCAAGATAAGAAACACAGAGCAGAGAAATTATCCAAATAATCCGTTCTAACGTGGATTTAGTTCCAGGATCAGTGTAGCTAGCGTAGTTTACAACAAAGCCACCAATAAATGACGCAATCAAATTCCCCTCCCATTTTTTCTGAATGAAACGTTGGCTTGCAAACCAAACCAGTGACACGCTTTTCGTGCGCTATGCAACTTCTTGTTAATATTTCTAAATTCTGTGGTAAGAACAACATACTTAATTAAAAAAAAAAACGAATTATATACCTTCTCGTTTTTGTAAATCGGTCAAAGAAAGTGTCATTTTATAATGTACAATGGGTATTAGATTGTATCAAATTAGGGGTAAGAGTAACTAAGCAAATACTTCTTAAGTTTATTAATTTCAATTGAATTAAAATGGCTTCATTTAAATAAAGTAATATCGCATTATAATAATGAGATATCCATGCAGGTAGATTCAAATACAGTCGAGATACCAGTTCAATTATACCCAATTAAGAGTGAAAATATAATTTCGTTCAATCGAACCTCGCATTTCGGCAAAGTACTGAATTGAAATCGATATAACGTTATAAAACAATATGGCACCTACCCTTATACAATAAGGTGCATTTTTCACTACAAACTGAATCTTTTCCACTATACGTAGTTCTTGCTAATTCCGATTCGCATGTGGCGATGACGGCCACTTTTATTTTTTGGTGTTTCCTCCATTGGGCTGGCAGATCTATGAAAGTTTTTAATCCGGAATACAATGGAGTTAGGACAAAAAGATTTAGACTAAGATCAATGTTATATTTTTCATATGTTCTTATGAAAATTAATGTAATGTTCATTTGGGTAGACAAACAAAGAAATACGAATCAGTATGACTAAGTATGACAAGTAAATTATCAGTGCCAAATAACTGCAGGTATTTATGAAATCCCAGCAAATAAAAAAAATTATGTACACAGAAAACAAAATAGGAACGAGTTTTTCATCAAGGCTGTCAATGCTACGCCACACAATGCAATCGATCTACTCAATCACTAAAAAAACTCGCACAGTGCAAGTTACTTCAATTAGTTAAATTACATTCGGTTTAGAAATTTTTCACATATGACTTAATTTATAAGTTGGATTGTTATAATGAAATCCCACTGAAATAGAGTTTGTTGAGTCCGTGTCAATAGCAGAGACGTATGTTCTCAGTCAATGAATAACATTTGATACAATATTTTTAGTAACACAATCAAAATCAATCAACAATATTAAGCATTACCAAGAATGGTTGACATTAGACAGGCGACTGAAGCTTCGTTTTAAAATTTATGATTTTACAAAAATTTTAGTGGTCATATTTTTTTAAATTATTTTAATAACCTAGTTTTAGTGTATCTCCAGTTCTGCGCGTTTATAAGCTCTGCGTAATTTTAGATTTTACATATACGTTTTCTTAAAGTTTGATTGCGAGGTACTGAGAAAACTCAGTGGTGGTAATTTTTTAAATTATTTTAATAACCAAGATTCAGTGTATATCAAGTGGCAAGACAGTTCTTAATACAACCTGGTTTATTGTTGAGCTAAATTAAGTTAACTTAAGATTTTGCGTGAAAACAAACATTCATAACCATGCTCCGTTGGTGAGTCCTTTGTGCGTTTTCAATATCAATTAAAACAAATTTATTTCTAATCTCCGGTTCTGCGCGTTTATTAGCTCTGCGCAATTCGCCAGCAGCGATCGGCCTTCCTAATTACCACCAGTAAAAACTATTTGCGGACGACCGAATGTTGCCTACACTTAGTTCAGTCGATGTATAGTTTTATTAATACCATAATTATAATAAATTAGAATGATCCTAATGAGTATGAACTTAGGTTTTAGGCCCCATCTTTATTATCCAGGATGACATAATACTTAGCAGTAAGTGGATCAAAACTGAGGCTGCTATAATTACCAGGTTGGAAGGTCCATGTGAAAAGACTTCCTTACAAATCTCTCTTTATAAGATGATCGTAATAAAATTACATTAAGGAGCACCCTTGTACTAATGTTCTAAATTTGGAATAAATAAAAAATATACTCATGAAATTTCTATTCACAATTACTCTAAAGAATCATCAAAGTTTACTGTATCAAATCTAATGAGACCAGACAAACTACGCCAGGATTTTTTTTTTAATCTCTGAATGAAACCTTTATCAAAGAAAGAACAAATAAGAAACGAAGTGTCCTTTTACTTGTTAGAAAAACATTTTCGAGTATAAACAATACGATAAAATTGTACTTTTGTTAAGCCATTATCCAATAGCTGCTGTTCCTTAATGTTTTTACAAATATTTTTCGGCGATTACATAGATATGAAATTCTTAGAAATATTCCTAGAAATAGTTTAAAATTCGCAGACCGCTGTATCCAAGAACAATAAAATCATTTATTGGCAAAAATATAGATCATATTGTATATATATTTAACAAGTTTGTAAAAAAATACTAAAGAGTTAGTTTTCAGTCTTCATGCTAATATTCTTCTTCTTCATCGGTCCCTCACTGATGAGGATCGTGACCACATATGTGCCTCCAAGTTATACGATCACCAGTGCTATGAACCACACTGTAGATGCTACCCCCAGCGGCTCTCCTCACTCTGTTCACCCATCTGACTGGAGGCTTCCCCTGGCGCGCTTTTCTCCAATTTAACATGCCAATATTAATGTAAGTTTATTTTTTCCGTCATAAGACTTGAACGGTATCAGGATGTCAATGATATCTATCTTTGATTCCTTTATTCTTCCGAGTGATATAGGTTCTTTGTCGTCAGCACAACCAATTAAAAAAAACTTCATTTTTTATACCGTCTAACAATCGTTGATTTAATGATTACAAAAATAGACCTTTCATTAATTAATCCATTCTATAATAATTCTTCAAATCTCAAATTTGTTTACGGTTTCTCTCAAACTGTAATACCTATTTGTATTAACAAAGTATAACTGGTCTAGATGTCACGTTACATCAGAAATAAGTATATTATTTATGTAGATGCTACATACAGGTGTAATGTAAGGGAACACGCACGTCAAGTAATTCAATTTTGGGTAATGGTCATCTGTCGGGCAGAGTGCGGCAATTCATAATTTAGAGTGGGGTAGATTACGCACATACGAATACCTTTGACGAGACGGAAAAGCGAGATGAGTAAATAAAAGACCAGATTAATTAGATTGTCTTTGTGCCAAAAATATTAACTGCTAAATAAATTGAAATGTTTACTTACCTTTACAATGTTAATATGCATTATTAACATATCTCGTTGTATATCAAATATCCCATAGTTATTACTTAAGTTAAGCAAGTACTAAAAATCGATCAAGGGAATGAACTAGGAGTTCTCTTTTAATAGTCTAGCTAATCACTATTTTTTTCAATTCTCAATTCAATGAATCTATCTGTTGTATTAATTTTTTCAACTTGCAAAAACTTAAGATATACAGAACTATATAACAAACTTGCAACAACGTCATAGCAGCTCTATTCTACATAAATGCGTGAGCGCGGATACTTAGACGAAAGAAGTCATAAACGATTTAATACTATATGTTTATTATATAGTTCTAAAGTAGTACGTATTTCGATGCTACTTTAGAACTACAAAATCTGATATACAAAATCTACATACATACTATAAACATACAAAATCTCATGGGAATCTCTAAAGACATCAGACTTGTCATATCAGTAAAATTTCAAATTAACAAAATGTCATAAGGATACAAACCTCGTTGACAATCAAACCTAATAAATAAATAAAATATAATATAATAGCCAACCCAGCCGGCTGTGTACAATCAGGGTAAGTGGAATACTGCACTAAACTAATACGAGCAAGTTGTGAGTGAATCTCCTCTTACGAGCACTGAGTTAACGTAAACACAGACCGCACGCAACCTTCGAGCTTGCTAACCGACCCTCGAATAACAGAGCTTTAGACTTGTGTGAAATGGTTTGAGAGCATTGTGTATGGTCTATACTTGCTTATACTAGCAATAGTGACTGAAAAATATGACTTTACATCGTCACATTCAAGTAGTTATACTAATTTTATAATTATATAAGCCAGGACGTTGTTTGATGTCCTCCGTCTCGTATTGTATATTTAAGGACTATGTTTTGATTTTTTTTAAATATTTACAATTGATTTCGAGTTATTATCGTTATAGATAAACAAATTCTGTCTTAGTATACAGAACTGTAAATATTTGTGAAAGTCGGCAGGTTCTTATAATATTTAAAATATGAACAAATATATATAGATAGTGAAACTAGATAATTTGCTTAGAAAAAAAGATTAAACTATATATATTTGATGTTTTAATAGAAAATTTAGAGAAATACGTTCATATCAAAATTTATGTGTTCCGAAACACAAAGGAAGCATTATGTTCATTGTGTTCATTACACCATATCTAAAAATATTTATTAAAATATTTTATTTTTCACTTGTACATCAAATAAAAAATAACGACGAAAAGACAAACCCATACTTCACATTCGACGTTACCAAAATGAACGAACATTTTATGACTTCGATTCCATATCACATTTCATAAATATCAACGAACAAACGCGGTGAAAATAAAAACGGTATGATGGGGATCCGTAAAATAAAATGGGCGGGATTTTTATAACATATTGTCTGGGCGTAAAGCCGACCACCTGGTTATGAGTTACTGCCACAAAAAATAAGAATACAGAACTGAAGTCTCATACAAAGACGGTGTAATGCTTTTCAAGGGAACATAAGATTATAAAGTGTAGTAGAAGTGATAAAGGTATAGTATCTTAAATTTTAAAAAATAAGTTATGATGTACATCATTCTATACACTCCTTAAGACGAAATCAAACAAATGTTTATGATTATTACTCAGAAAGTCTATAAGTTTGTTTAATGGACTTGTTGTCTTATAAAAATATTATTTATTTATTTTTTATGAGTGGTCTTTCTGTACTTTTTGTTTTGTGTTGCTTCCCGGTAAAGGCCCGCTTTACTGTCCTCGCGAATTAAATTATCCCCGATGTAATAGGCTTCTATTTCGTCTATTTTTAGAATTCTGAGAAAATGTTCAATATTAGATTTGAAGATGAGTTATTGAAATATTATTATTGTATGAGTTAATGAAAGTTTAGATGTATTTTTACTTTTTGCTTTTGCATAACTAATTTTGACATAATAAATAAAAATGTTCTTAAACGTACCGTACTTTACTTTTATGCTACCTCTAATGCGATAGAAACATAGAGTAAGTTAGTATGTAGAGTTCGATTAAAAAGTACTGGAATATCTTTAAATCATAATTTTTATACTTATAAGTATAAACAAACAGGTCTACCCTATTTACCCGATTGATAATTAATAAAATGTTTAAATTATCACGATTTCTAAATTAGATCAAAAAGTAGGTAGTAACAAGTTCAAGCCTCGCTTGAACTTGTTACTACCTACATTTTGCTACAACTTAAATCACTTATTACTCGCAAACTGTTAAGTACTATCTATTGCTATGTTCTGAACTATCAGGGTTCTGTAATTATAGCAGTATAGTATAGTATTTGCAAATCAATAAATACGGCAATGGTAAATCAAGTTGGGGCCGCAATAAATTATCGGCTCTTATCCGAATTACGCGGTTGAAGCCCTGCGTAAATTACGCGGTAAGAGCTGTGCGTAAATTAAATCACGTATTGAGCAGCGCCCAATTCCGGAAGAGTATTTTAATTTAAATTATTTTAAAACTTGTGGCAAAAAAGTATAATATGCATTTAGTACAAGTTTGAACAGTATTCATCATTATATCATTCCAGTAAACGATTTCCTGAATGCTGCTCTTGCCGTAACGTGGTCGCCATTAGAGAACCTTTCTGTATTAGTATTGATTGAGATAGTAATTAATGTATATAGATAGGTATACAATATTAATAAACTAGGTGAACAAAACAATCAAAAATACGGCCACGTCAGGTGATTGCTGTATCTACATAATTATGTGAATACTCGTAATCAAATTGAGAAACTTAAGTAAAAACTTGAGACCTTTATAGGATCGTTCTGCATATTAATACATAAATAAAGTAGTCAAATAATGGAGACTTGCAGCATTATTTGACACTCTTACCCTTAAAACGGAATGCTGAAATGCAAGCCCTGATATTTGGTTGTAAAACATGACAGAAATAAACAAAAGTGAGGTTGGTAGTCATACAGACGTAAACCTTTTTTGCCCTACCCAGTGGAGCTCGATAGCCATGCAAGCTGGGTGTGAGTGATTGTAACGATAGCGCGCGTCAAGCGACGGTGAGTGCGTGGCCTATCTTGAATTGGTTGCCATTAGTGTCATTTCTATCTTGAGCCATTAAGCCTGAAAATATGAGAGTTTTGGCACATACATAAATATACATGGATCATGCACATTGGTTTGGTTTCTGTTCTACGCAGTGATAGCCTTTTCTGCGCCCGGTGGCACCGCCCTATTTACGGCACTGGTACTACGGAGGTCAGACGGCAGTTGTTCTATAACCTGTAGCGCTGATTAAGTACAAGGATTAAAAGCGAGCCTGGACTCTGAAGCATAGGTTTAAGATGCAACAAGGTAACACGCTCGGACGAAGACGTTATTACCCTACCCAATATGTAGAGATAAAATATGAAAAAAAAAACATATTGATTGTGATCTCTATCAGTAAAGACAAGAGGTTAGCAAATACTCAAGTAAAAATTTAAAATAATTTTATTTTCATCTATTTTTTAAAATTTCATTTCGAATGGCTTTTACTGAAAGTTCACGTTAAAAGTACATAAGCAAAGCAACCGGCGAAAACTTTTCTGGCATAAAACTGTTCTATCTAAACTCATCTTTTTCAAAGTTTCGAAATGTTTGCCAAAGGTTGAGCTTATTAAAGTTTGTGTTGGGATTTAAAAAAAAACTTTTTAATTAATTATTTTGATCGAATGGTCAACACAACATCTAATTAAATGTACTTTGATGATTTTCTTTCAATTGTACATTCCGCATTATGTTTTTTACGCATTATTATATGAAATCACCTACATATAATATATTATTGTTAAATATTTTAAATACTTTAGTAACAAAAACACAAACCTTTTATCGTCAGCGGCGTAATCAATCAACCCAAACAACCCCCAATTATAAATGGGGTAAAAACGTTTTAAATGTCGTGACTTACGTGCTAATACCGCTGATGAATATCACATGACCATTTTCTATAAATGGTAAAATATATAATTCTGAGTAAGCCATAAATCTAAATATTGCGTGTTCCGATTATATGCGTTATTTCGTAAGTAACTAGACTTACTGCTATTATATCGTAAAAATCGTAAAATTCGACCTTAACATTTCTTAGCCGCAAACTGCTTAATACGCACAACGGTTCCGTGCCAGCAATCTTTAAAATCCTAACTGTTACTCATTACTGGGCTTGCCTTAATATTTCTGGTAAATTCGCCTCTAGTAAATAATTAGTCATTGGTTGTTGAGTAATACTGAGAAATGCTAATTTCGAACCGAACATCTCTTTTTCAGTCTTCTGAGTTCGGTGAAAATTTGTAAATGTTTCTTTTAATTGTAGTTATTTTATTTATTTCAATATTTTTATTTATAATCTGTGGGCATTGTAGGTAAGCAATATTATTTGTTATCTCAGTCTCTCACCGTTCATCTACACACAATCAATCCACAATCTTGAGTCTATCCTTTTGAATTGTCTTACTTACTCTTTCCATTGTGCAACTGTAAAGAAATATAATTTAATAATAAAAGTAATATACAACATCATAACCACTTTCACATCAGGGTTAAACAAACAAACCACTTCCACATTTATAATGTTTACTTTGAAATTCCTTTTATATAAACCCCTTCTAATGTGTACAAGTCGGTATATATTTACAAAGGTCTCGCTGGCCATTCATCGAGATTATTCTCGGTGGCCAAAGGGCTGAGTACTAAAGGGTCTACATACAAACACTCCGTCTTAGATCAATCCGAGTCCCGGTTCTCGTTAAGCAAAGAAAACTTTTTAATTGTTCTCTCCATTTGTGGCCAACTGTATATCAAAGTTGCTAATGTAGGTTGCGTAATTGTTATTATGCCTATTGGGGTGAGGGACCATGGTCTTGTTGACCTTGTGACTGTAAATAATATTGTAACAACTACTTAATTAAGTGAACCTTTTACAAGTACATATATATGGAAATTTTGATGTGTATTCGTATTTCCATATCTTTGTTGATAAGATGGTAGAGATTCGGGTTTATTAAACTTAGACATATTTAAAAAAAAAAATTTGGAAGAGATTGCTGTAGCAATAAGGCCGCCTATTGTACATACATGGAGCTTGAGAGGTTGAGCGATGATGATGGATTGGAGAATGTTGATGTCAAGTCGGAGTCACCAGTTTGGAAAGAAGTCACCAGTTTGGAGTGAAACGGGAGCGATTAGGATATGCCCAACCGGTCGGTCTTATCGCAATCGCCAAAATAAGATTCAGCCAGGCGTCCTTGGGTGCACATCGACTGCAATTTATAATGCTATGAGAGCAAAACGTCCTCAATTAAAAACGACTGCTAGTTTTCAAAGCAAAAGGTCCTTATTGCTGATTGTTTGCATTGCAAAGCATCATGAGAGCTAAATGTCCTTATTTACTGTTTATATGCAATGTAAAACGACCGCTATGTGAAATGCACCTAAGCTAGACATTCTTAAAAACTTCTAATTCCTCTTTTGAGAATACGTTATAAATTGTGGTCTTTTCGAATCAGTACTGAATCTGTACCCATCGATTAGTAAAACGGGCTTATTCTTTTGACTATCAATGAAAACCAGCTCCGGTTCCGTACTACAACTTGGATTGACTTGAATTTTAAAGGATTTAACGACAACATAACATGAAGTTTGCAGAATAAATGTCAATCATAGATAATATTCTAAAGAGGTTTTATCTACACTAATGTTATAAACTCTCATTATTGAGAAAGGCCATCTGCACTAAATACTTTCTGAAATGAGGACGGTTTGCTTTTTGGTTGTTTTTTCGTAATGGTAAAATAGATTCAAAGACATTATATCTAGAGGACTAATAATTGGTAAGGCCAATTAGCTTCCGTAACCATTTTAAATTGAGGACATTTTGCTCTCAGAGCATTTTATATTGCAGTCGATGTGCACCCAAGGACAATTAGCTTCCAAAACCTTCTGATCCGTAAAGAGCCAGGCGGGGTTTTATTACTGGGGAATCGCGGCTCCAACAATGTCTTGTAGGAGGTAATATATACAGCTCTAATCTGTAAGTAGATACTGCATGCGTAATTTAGACTTTTGTAGTAATTTGCTATCTTGAATAGAGTAGGAGTGAAAATTTTTAAAACGCGTGAATTTTTTCTGTCGGTAGGAATAAGGTTCCTTGATACCAGAAATAAATCTCAGATTTTTTGAATCAGCCAATTATTTTAATTAAAATATTTTATTTTAATGACGAATTAATGGCGTCGCTACGGCTTTTGCGGCCTATTCCTTTGCTTCGTTCGGAAAAAAAAACAAATGTCATTATCATGTTGGTTTTGGTTGTCATTAGTGTCATTCATGACAATGACATTTGTATTTTTTTACCGAACGAAGCAAAGGAATAGACCGCAAAAGCCGTAGCGACGCCATTAATTTGTCATTAAAATACAATATTTTATTGTTTTTAACGCCATCTGTTGAGCTTCTTAGTAATAAATAAACGTGCAAAAATATGATTTCTAGCTCATTCCCTTGACCAATTGTAACAATGCGGATGATAAAACAGCTGGCACATTCTCTTTATTTATTTCTTTTGAAGACCAGACTTTTCATAAAATGGAAAACTTTAACAAACTGCAACTAACTAGTTACAAAAAATATGAGTATAATAATGACTCATAAGCATGCGCAAAAACTTTTTTCGCCTAAAAGGGCGGCGCTTTATTAGGCGGCTGCCGACATTCCTGCCCAAATATTGTCACAACGTGACCGCATGCCTTGTTCAGCATTCACCGTGTGTCGAGTTCATAATAACTTTCAGAATGCGTGGGATTCCCACTTAATTGATGAAACTACGTTTAAGGTCGAAATGAAATTATTTCTACATCTATACTCAGATACACAACGCCTACAAAAGTTGCCATATCAACAATTTTAACGCCTAACCTAAATCATTGTTATTAACTATTGTTATTAAACAATAAGTCAAATAAAAACTTAGGGAATTCCAGAAAATGTATTTTAATTTGAAAGTAAATAGATATACTTAAAAAATGTGGTAGGCCTCTACTGAAGCTACGAAATTTCGTAGCAGCTACGCTTTGTAGACACAGCTCTAAAGTAAAAGCAACAATATACTCAACTGATTCAAAAGGAAAAGTTACTTCAAATTAATAAGAGGCGTCACGGTCAATCGACCATGCACACCCTGGAGTCAGAAAGCATGCTAAAATTGATATTTTAAATTACTGCTTTGAGCTTTACCAAATCTTGAGGTTAATTATAATACCTATGAGAACTGAGATATGAGAAAAATTTACAGCTTTTATATATTTAACGGATGGATTTTATATTTTTATAACTTATATATACGTTTTGTACTATTTTTCGGTAATATTTACAATTATAAAATATATTACAACAGTCCTTTAACAATTTGACTTATTATTTATATTTATATTTTTTTAATATTTAAAAGCAAATAATGTCACATTAATTTTCTATTATTCTCACATTTAATTCAAGTAAACAGATGAATTTTCATTATACTATATAACAATATTATGGCGAGTCCGGCTAATTTCTCTGTTCTGTGGACGAGTCGGAACATATCAAGTACACATATACAGCCGACTCAGTTGCTGAATTTTATACCGCAAATATTGCCCGAACGTGATCTCCGCAGCGTCCTCAACGTACAACACCACAAAAATCTCTTTGGTTACCACTGATCTTTACTGCCTACATAAAAAGGTTCATTTTACCAAAACCAACATTTTGTTTTCAAACAAAATTATATGTTAACACCAAGAGCCGTAATTTCTGCACTGTTATGTTTTTAAGTAATGCGAACGTGAAAAATTGCTGACGCTAAATTGCTTTTAACATTTAAATTCTTGTTATGTGTAATCACGACGTGATAATTAATGACTTCTAGCGGAGATAAGTTGGAGGAAAGAACATACTTTCTACAAATATATAAGGACATAAATCACGGGTTTTCCGTTAGTGTACATTTTTCATACTGTGATTTAGCACTACAGTTCAGCCAAAATATACTGAATTGAAAAACAGCCATAAATATGAATGTTTGTTGGTTGGCTGTGGGTTGTGGTCGACTGCAGTCGTATCTTCTTTTATGCACTTACTAGCTTCAGTAGTGAGACAGTAATATATCACTTTATCATACTGTTTATAATGTTCCCATGCAACTTCATCATAACAATTGAATTTCGGTATAAAAATATACTTCCTTCTTTGTTCTGCATACTTCTTTTCAATTACATATAGTTAGACGAATATACAAAAATAAAAGTATTAGTCCTCATGAACCCTGTAGTTCAAAAAGTTCCTTTCAAAGGTTGTCATAAAATAAAGGACGAGCAGAGATTTTCATGAACCTCTATAAGTTTTAAATCCCACAAACAACCACTATCCTGAATTTCGACGAAATAGACTTTAATAATAGTCAATCTCTCAATAAAATCTAGTTTGATAATTTTTAAGTACAAAAGCATAATTTCGGCATAATAATGTCGGCTTCAGACTGAAGCGTTAACTGAGGAGGATGAGGACTGGACAACACGTTTGGATAAAAAATCTATATGACATTACTTATACAGTCGTCTTCTAAAACACACAACAGTGTGACACGAACAACCATGACACACACACCTAAAAATTGGCAGCGCAGTGTCAACCTTAATATTTTAACAAGTCGCCCTCATTTCCTCGACTTTTTCTCAAAGGCTGGGTTTTATTCATGAACCCGGTGACCACTGCCGGATCGTTTTACGATCGTCGATTTGCAAAGTGTCTGGTTCGATTGCCGATGCAAATTCGTCGCTTTACTACCTCACGGTAAAACCGTTCGTTTTCATAATACATTCCTCCCTGCATCTGCCAAGTTTATTTTGTTCAATTGTTATCAGATGACACACGAAGTAATTGATTCTACGACCTTTTTGCGTGAGCATTGGCAGTCTACCCCACAATCGAGCTTTATCGATAAAATCGGTAATGAAAAGGAACTATGCCCATAAAGTAGAATTATTAGTTTTCTGTGCCATTATCGTTTTGGCTTAAATTGGCACATTTTTTGTATAGAATATTTAATACTCACTATTAATAGATAGAATGTGTTACGCCGCTTTAGAAAAAAAGCTGTGCCATTCCGCAGATGTAGTTTATTGAGCAATTTTAATTACTGCTGTCGTTGTGAACCGAATGGCAATCAAAAGTTTTAAATTCTGAGTACTAACTAACGGCAAAACGAACTGTTACAATTACCTTAAAATAAAAGAAAAATGGAAACAGAAATAGGGCATATTTTATTCACGGGCCGCCAGTAAAGCTATCAGACATGTCCAAACTTCGCTGAGAGCTTGCTTTATTTCCGTTTGACCTGTCTCGTTCGACGCTATTCCTAGCATACCACGACCCAGACATGTTCATTTCACCGACAAGCTGAATGCAACTCCTGACAGCGCGCGAGCTACCTCGCTGCAGCGACACGGCTCTGCACTTCCAAATTTGAATATTTAATTGCAATTATTTTGGCCCAAGCCCGACTAGTTAATAAAGCAAATTGACATTTCTAGTGTTGCCTGCTATTCGACTATTGTAAAAGCTTTATTGCGGTTTATTTCTCTTTACCAATAAATCAATTCAAAATTTAAATTTTCTGTTTGCCTAGGTTTACGGAAAGCTACTTTACGATTGCAGTATGGAGACGAGTTCGTGTTCTTTGTTTGGCATTTTTATTTTGTGCATTTCAAAGAGTACGTGATACGGGTCGGGCACGGCATAAAATATTTTCGAGTTGACATTGTTTGTAGTCTCTATTGAATATCTCACGAGTTTACCAAATTCCCGGGCTGTAAAACTTCTATGGTTATCAAACGGATCATTTTAGAAATAAAGGAAAACTTTTTGCAAAAAAACAAAAGTAATGATAAAAACTTGACCATTTCTCCGTCACAAGATTTCGGCTGTCTAATACATTTCGTAGAAGTAATACATTATTCAATTTCCGAGTTTGCACGGAATTATTTACCGAAAAGTGGGATTTGTCCAAAATTGTTCCTGGGATGTGCCACAGGGGGCGCATAGAGTGCGACGGAGCCAGCTCTAACTTAAACCTAACTTAGATGTAGAGTCCTTGGGGAGCGAGCTGAAACCCTGGGATCACATAATGGTGGAAACACCTCACTTTTGTGGAAAATGTGTTGAAATCTCACATTTATGTCTTTCGCTTTTATTTGCTTTATAACAAATTCAATTGATCGTAATACTTACTTTTTAGAGTTTCGTACAAAAAATGAAAAAACTGAACCCTCAAAAGGTATTTTTAATAATTAAATGTTTAATATTACAACAACACAGCGTTTGTATTTCGCGGTGACATTAAGTACACCGCTCTGGCACGTCGCACGTCACCTCACCTTCGCCAGGACGCCATCGTGTCGGTTTTATTTCGCCGAATTGAAAATGTATTTTTGACTAATTTGAAAAACAAACTCATATTACCACAGATTCGTATTTTTTTTTTAATTTCCCAAAACGATAAGTCCGCCTTTGTGCCTCATTTTTTTTAAGTCAAGCTGTTTTATGTAATTTTATTATTTTGTGGTGCAATAAAGAGTATTTGTATTGTATTGTTGACATTGTCCGTCATTTTGGTGACCACGTTCTGGCAAACGCACTTTGGGAGAAGTAAGTACCTATATGAACATAGTATTTACAGAAGCCGCCCCGACGAACTACTGAAGGTCGCAAGAAGGCGCCTGATGCTAGTCGCCTCCAACCTTACTCCTTCGTATGAAGATATAGGTACAGGGTAGGCCTGCATCCATTACTTTATCTTTGTGACTTTTTAGTTTGACGAGATTATACCTCCTTTAATTCCAAACTTTCACGCAATGAGCTTTTAAGTATTTCTTATGTAATAGATAATTTCACAGTTAATGTTTCAAAATGATAAGAACCCAAAAATTATATTCTAATTTATAAATGCGAAGGTAAGTTAGTATATTTGTTAGTTTCTTTTATTATACACATAGGTGGTTAGGAGTACTAAGAACGACATATAGAGTAGGTACCTTTCATCCTGAAAATGTAAAACTAAAATGATAATAATTTCTTTTAATTAGTTTACCCATAATTTATGTCAGTGAGTTGAGACCATACTAGGGTGTATATTTTCTTTGCCTACAGTTCAGTTACTTGACAAGTTACTTGACACAACTTGGTGCGCAGCCTCTTTTGTATGACAGGCAGACAAATTAAACTTTCATCTTCTTACAACAGATACAAAACTTTTAAGTGACAGCATATCTACCTTCACAAGTTCATACTAAGTATAAATTAAAATCATAAGTTTCAAAGGTACCTACGCGTATCAAACTTTTAAACATTTCAAAAGTAAACGACGAAATATTAAAAGTTATTAAACTTCTAAAATTGTTTTGTTTTTGTTGCTAATAAATATAAAAATAACATTTTTCCTCAGAAAACAAAAGCGTTTACTGGGGCCAATTTAAATTTCGTCAGATTAGAAAAACTCAGATACCTAGGTGTGTATGGTCAATTGAACTAGAACTATAAAGGGCTACAAAGAAACGATAACAGAACAGTGCTTTATTTTTGAAACAACGATACCAAGGCATATAGGGTCGATTGACCACTCTGACACCTCAGTGTGCAGGATCAACTGAGCTCAGCGAACCAACACGATACAAATTAATCCCAAGGAAAATCGCACAACTAGTTGAAATAAATTATATGGGGACAATGGTGGGGCCATTTGTCCCCATATAATTTATTTTAACTAGTAAGTAAGTTTAAAACTTGTTTTATGGGATACTAACTCAACGATACTATATTTTTTATAATACATAATATAGTTAGATAAAAATTACATGAGATCGATATTGTTGTCTGTACATCAAAATATTCTTTATTCTTATACTTATAATAAGTTTTTGAAAGCGCTTTTGTTGATTGATATTTAAAACGACGATCTTCGTAAACTTCTAATAAACCTTCAAAGTTTTTGGTTGTGTTAATGAGGTTACTTGAAAGGTGATATTTTAAAAATAAAACGACTCAAAATGATTTAAACGAATAATTATGTTTCAGTTCAGTTAAGTGCTTCATATTCCTAAAAAAAAAAGTTATGAAGGGATTTACATAAAATACCAGTATACCTACATCTATACAGTCAAAAGAAATAATGAAGCGTATTTGATTCAATAAACACCAGTTGAGTTGGGGGCTTCGGGTGCATGTCAAACTGATTGGCCCCACTGAACTTATTTCAATTCTACTTTTGTTATTAGGGCAACATGTGAGCTCTAATATCCGAACCGCAGTTCATTCATCGGGAGCCAGTGTAGCGGAAAAAAGAGCTGAATGTGGTGCTCCGCTTGAATAACCACTGCCAATGAAAACCTCCGATTGAAATGTTTATTCAAACACAATGGACATGTGGATTGAACATTGAGGAAGGGTTTACTGTTTTTGGAAATACGCTTTTCAATTTTTAAAATTTTGGTGGCATAGATAGGAAAGTAAAAAGTTTTTATTTACTCTTTGTATTTTCTGCGCTGCAACCTCAGGCTCTTTCCACTGTTTTTCCCCCACCTATCAAGGTGGCCTCCTGTTTCCAGTATGTCAACTCCCTATAATTTTAAGGTATGCTTCAGTCTTCAACTCAATCCACCCATCTGTTACTTGCATCTCTATACCATTTAGATCTATTTTATTTAAATTATTTGTTCCACGTCCTTCTCGAACTCTTAATTTAAACCCTTATCAGTCTGTATGAATAGGCCACCTGCGCAAACATCTCATTGGAAAATTCATGTTTGTCAGTTTGTTAGTACCGTATCGGTTCATCTAGTCCTGTTATAAAATCTAAGTTACACGAATAAATCTTTACGTAGTATAAAACAAAGTCATTTTTCTCTGTCTGTCCCTATGTATGCTTAAATCTTCGAAACTACGCAACGGTTTTTAATGCGGTTTATTTTAATAGATAGAGTGACTCAAGAGGAAGGTTTTTGTGTAAGCAAACCCCATAATATCCCGCCCATGCGAAGCCAAGTCCGGTCGCTAATTTTAAATAAAGCTTAAAGCTTTAATTTATTTTCCGAAACAAAACTCCTATAAATTTGTTCACGATGGTTGCAATTCTTCAGTTTTAACAATATTCCAACAGCTTATTAGAGCAGTTAGTGATTCAACGCTGCAATAAAAATGGAAGAATATCAACAAACGGGTTCCCGTGCTAATGAAATGTAAAGACAGACAGCAGTACATCACTCGACGTCCGGTCACCCAGGGCATTATACAAACTTTAAGAGCCTCGTCATACTGGAGATTCGACGAAAATATTTAAAATATGAAAGGTAGAAAAACTATTTTACTAAAAATTTTATGAAATTTTTGTATGAGATAGATCTAAAAATCTACCTTAAAACCAGCAGGGCAATCTGATGTCAGTTTTTTAATCTTCATCTTAATTTACATGTTTGAAAGATCATCTGCTTAATATTAAGTTATTAAATATTAAAAGTAAAGAAGTAAGTACTCCTCCCCTGCACCTGCCTGTGTTCTCAGCTTCTAATTGTGTTGGCAATGTTATCACAAAAAGGCTCCGGGATAACTGATATTGTGACAACTAAAAAAAATTCACAAATATATAAGGTAACAACAACTGCAAATATTTTAAGAGCAAATTCAGACAACTAAACTGAACAACTTTTCCAAATAAACATATATCAAAATAATATTTTTCACTCTACATACTAAACTAGATCAGCTGATTCTCAATATGTATGGGAGGTGAAAAAAATTTTTTCGTATTTCGACATAAGTTTATTTGGATAAGTTGTTCAGTTTAGTGGTCTGAATCTGCCCTTAAAATATTTGCAGTTAATTTAAATTCACTATATATATATATAATCTGCAGCATCCTTATTATGGCGAGAGCGTGCATGCCCGTAGCGGCAAACCATTCGTTCGCTGCCTATCTCTGCTTACGAATTCTCTAATTGAATACGTTTATTTTGAGACCCTTTTTCACAAAAAGTAATTTTAAATCACAGATTGGAGACCTTTAAATGGAAACAGGCAATTTCGGAATTGTTAATGGATGCGTAACTGAAACTCCTCCTACGCGAGTGTATTTTTATAGAAACAATTTTGTTTTGGATTTTATGAATCATTTAAATAGGATCATAGGCGTTTTAAATGTTATCTTTACGATTAAAGTCGTAATGTTTTATAGCATACAATAGAGTTTGATATTGTTCTGTAGTTACAAGTAATGTTTACTTTAAATACGTTTATGTTAGACTCCTGTCCATGATTAATTATCAACATTCTTAAATTACCCGTCTACTTATACTCAAGATGACGGAATATACATACTTCCATATCCATACTTCCATACCTCCATACTAATATTATAAATGCGAAAGTCTCTGTCTGTCTGTCTGTCTGTCACCTCCTCACGGCTAAGCTGCTGGACCGATTGTAATGAAATTTGGTAGGGATGTAGTTAACGACCTAAGGTCAAACATAGGCTACTTTTTGGCGCAATATATAACCGAGTCCCACGCAGGGCGGAGCCGCGGGGAACTGCTAGTAGTAAATATATGACGGATGTACCCACATTAAATGAGCATCTACAGGTTTGAGTCACAAACAGTTAGTTTTCTCAAATATCATTTCTCTATCGTGCTGGCATGGATTCAAAAGAAAGACAAAATACAAAGAATTTGGTATCGCGGGCGGTCTCGAGGCATTTTTTTTATCTATGTCAAAATATACTAACTACTTCTTTTGCTGTCCAGATCATAAAAATCTTTACTGGCCAAGCAATATTTACTTAACCGATATTTTTCTACCACTCCTTTTTTAAGCATTAGTGTAGTTTAAATAAACAATTTTATTTTAACTTAATTAAGGGTTAATATTAGGAAAAGCAGTTAATTTATAAGTCTGCTGCAGAATCCTCTCGGATGATATTTATATACTAACCTTAATAGGTGTAACCACATCAACATTTTATTTATGAATTTACTCTTTGAATAAGAAATTAATTTTATTTTGCATAAATGTAGTTCTTAAGGATCTAATGCTTGTTTTGATGCATTTACAAATAAACTACAAACTTCCAAAAAGAACCCTGAAATGGTCAGAAGCAACGATTCGGAAAATAGTTTGTTCGAGTGATATCCACAAACAGCCCTGTCCCTGACTTACTTTGTATTGCTGGGATTACGCAGAGATGTCGTACCCACTTCAGTTTCCCCACTACAAAGATAAAATAAACCTATATGAAAAATAAAACGTAAAAAATAATACTATAAACCGATATCCTGTGAAAACATTATTACAGTAACTTTAGTGAGCGCCTTTTTAGCGAACTTTAGTGGTGGGATGACCAAAGGAAGGTTTCAGGCAGGCGCTGGATGCAGGCCGCTTCCAACCGGTCATTTTGCAGTGACAGTGGGCGACGTTTCGATTTACAAGGTTAACTCTTGGGAGCTACGTTATAAATCCATGTTTATCCTAGACCTGTATCTAGTCTAGTATTGGTATCTCAAACGTATTTGTGTGTATGTTATGTTTAAACCATTAACAATTTAGCAAAGCAAAATGATACCCTGTAAGATAATCACAGTCACAATATTTAAGTTAGAAAATTTCCTACTGAAAATAGACTACTTTAGTCAAACAAAAAAATACCCACAATGTCTATTTTAGATTCTAAAGTTATCTTTTTCTATATAAAAAGGATGATTTAAGGAAACCAAAGTATCATTTACCTCATCTCTCTCTGTATCTGAGCTACATGAATAATATGAGAATGCACAAAGCTCACTTTAAAACTCATATCTTCCGTATTCAGTTACTCTGTTACACTGTTCTAAAATGCAAAAATATATTTGTATCATATGTAAAGTTGGCAGTAACTTTGAAAGATGTGGTGTGATAAGTTCAAGGCGGTCACAGCAGTCACGGAAATGTTTTGAATACAAACTAGGTTTTGTGTTGGCTAGGACAACTTGAATTCCTATATTTCTTATTCGTTTTTGATAAAAGAAGACGTCTCTTCGATAAAAATTGTATGCTTTCCTGTCTATTTAATGGGTACCCAGATCAATTGACCCCGCACACACAGCCTGGAATTTTCAAACTCTCTAAGGATGTAATATAACATGGTTATTTGACAACTACTAGGCTACAATTGGGTCTAAAAACTTATTACGTGCTATCCGATATACGCAATATCTTCAGTTATGAAAAATCTGGTAAGTACTAGCCTGCCATTTTATGACTCATATTATGATCATAATAGTCTTCATTAAATAAATGCTATGCTTTCTAAATTCAGACTAATAATCACTTTACTAGGTATTTATATAGTGACAGTGTATCCGACATAAGGCCGAGGCTGCCTTGCTCGAAATGTATCCAACATCAACTCATGTAGTGGCCCGGGGTGCCCAGGTTGCCCGGGGAAGTGATGCGATGGATGATGGGGGCCTGGTGGGGGTGGCATCTAAAAATACATTTTATTATTGACATTTTACATTCAAATATTTAGGCGATGGCCGATTTTAAATTGTCTGAGAAACTTTAATGTTAAATTGTCACTTTAATCAATAGCATTTTAGGGGGGACTTTTAAATAGGCAAAAACCCGTTTAGAATTTACATCAAAATCAAACTGGGTTTAAAGATCTTACTCTTCTATTTTAAATAATTATTAAAATTTCATCTTGCATATTTTATTTTTGTGTTTACTCGATTGAAAGGGTTATTAGTACAACTACTTTCGACATGAGAAAACATCATGCAATGAAGAACACTCATCATCTTCATCATCATCATCATCATTTCGTGTAGATTTCAAGGTCAATCAACCATACACACTCTGGTGTTAGAGTAGCAAGAACACTAATATGTACAAATACGATACGATCTCGTAAATAATGCTGAAAATCAATTCGTCTTACTCTTTACTTAACTTTTTTCCAAAATCAAAGAACCGAAAACAACGAAAATATATTTTTTACTGGCTTGTTTGATGCTGATCAATAGATATTATATATGGAGGGTTATCTGGAACGTTTCAACTCAGGATATTATTAACTTTTAGCGATAACGCTGGGAAATATTGTGACTGTAATCAATAATATGATAAAACATTGACTATTTTATAAATCGATACTAAGTGCGATAGGTATGGCAACTAAGGCTTAAGGCACAAGACGATTTAACTTATAGAGTCGATGTAGGTATGCGGTAGGTAAGCTGACCACCTCCGTTTACAGTTACCCTTACTATCCAGAGGACGTGGGTTCAAATGGAAGCTTACTATGCCTATTTCGGGCTTTAATGATGATGAAGATAGTTTCATGAGACGTTAATCCTTTGGTCCCGGTTATCACACATCGTTGGTAAAGAAATCACGACAGGTGTCGAAGGGCTCTGATACCAGGGTATGTAGGGTCAAGTAAACTTGTAACCCATACATTTTTAATGAATATGAAGAGAAATTAATTTCACTAAAGGTTATACATAAAAAAATTCTCGTGAATCACTCTATGGATAGAGATTAAAAAAACAGCATCAAAATGCGGTGCGAAGCTTTAAAGATCTAAGCATATATCCATATCCATACTTCCATACTTAATATTATAAATGCGAAAGTCTGTCTGTCTGTCTGTCTGTCTGTCTGTCACCTCTTCACGGCTAAACTGCTGGACCGATTGTGATGAAATTTGGTAGGGATGTAGTTAATGACCTGAGGTCAAACATAGGCTACTTTTGGGCGCGATATAACCGAGTCCCACGCGGGCGGAGCCGCGGGAAACAGCTAGTACAGCATAAAGCGGAAGCATCTTTGTTTTATACAAAGTATGTACTAGTACTAGGTAAGTAAGGAATGTCTTGATATATAGGTACGATGTCACCCAACACTTTAGTTATCGGCAAAAAAGCCTACAGAATATTGTTTTTATTTTCACAACAAAAACTATTTACATCAAATAATAGAAATTTGATCTTAATAAAATTTCCAAATTCTCTTTGTAAACATGTCTTAACCTTGTTGTAAAAGTACTTTACCAACGACTGGCTATATCGTAAATTACTGAACTATGTGAATCATATATAGGCGTACCCTCTCCATCAAGATAAGACTTTATTTATATTAATATTACGACTTGAGGGTTTTTCCTAATGTTTTATAGTGTAGTACTAGAACCTAGTGATTGTTTGTTTAATTGTACCTAATACATAGAAATAGCTCAACTCAATCTAAGTGTCAACTCGCTGCTAGTTGCATTGCATCCCCTGCTGCATGACTTCCATATTACAGATGCTTTTCCGTGAATCCATCATCATTGTTATTCCCGAAGTAACTTTTTAGGAAAAATATAGTAGGTACTTAATAACTACGCACGTGGGTTTCGCTCCCGTTCACGTGGGAATTTCGGGAATCCACGTCTTCTCTTAAACAAAGTTTTTCATGACTATAACCAACACAAAAAAAGAATTAAATTGGGGCATTCGTTTGAAATTGCTATACATTTGCAGTCAAACATGCCTTGAGTTCATTAAAATGACGATAACTTTTTTTGTGAGAAACTAATATCATAAATGTTTGATCTATTATTTTATAATTAGGTAACCCAGTGGTGTTGGAATCAATAAAATATACACAGTAAATATACAAGTAAGTACCATAGCCTTATAAGATTACTTTTTAAAATCAAATTAAACAAAACAAAGGAGCTATTATAAAACATTGTATTGAAATCGATTGGGAATTCTTCCCTTCGCTATCCGACAAGAAAATTCCATTTTCCAAATACAAAACGGGTACAGACGACAAACCTAAATACCTTGTAAGCAAACGAAGCGCAATAAGTAAATAACATTTTCCTCTTTGTAGAAATTTCAAAACAAACGGCCGATGAAAAACTCTAAACAACTTTTAACGGGCTGTGATATTACTTATTTAAACATTGAAGTATCTCAGTTCCTTTTTAATAATACATTAAATTTATACTTTTGTTTTGATATTGTTCGTAAAAAATAGGATCTAATATACATACATTATAAGGAGCGGAAAGTATATTAACTCTGGTCGATGATGCCTGGTAAGTCCTAAAATTATTTACGCCAATAAGTTACGGTATCTTTCCAAAGTTAAAAAATTATTACTTACATTATCTAATCTATAAGTAATATAATAATTAATAGGCAGATAACAAACTAGGAAAGAACAGTGTATATAATTTAATAAGTAAATTGGCTGCATGATGAAATATAAAATATTTAATAATGTTTTATTTCTTATAAAGCATCAATGTAGGGAGTGTAAAAAATTAAACACAGTGATAGGATTTCATTAGTTTTATTTTAAAAGAATTAAAATAAAAAAAAATAATTACATTAGTAATGGCATAGATCTAACGTATTAGGTTCCGCCCTAAACTCCTCTATTTATTGGATCAACGTAGGAACGGCTCTGGTCCAGGGTGATGGTGTGGAGGAGGAGGGTGATGGTGATGATGGTGCGGAGGTCCGGATGGTGGTGGATGGTGCGGGGGGTGATGCGGGCCTGGCGGGCCGGGCGGTTGCGGGTGGTGAGGGGGGTGATGAGGAGGATGATGGGGCGGATGGTGGGGTGGATGATGAGGCGGATGGTGAGGTCCTCCGGGTGGTCCGTGCATTACTGTAAAAATAAACAATAAGTTTTAACATCGACCTGGATTTGAATTGAGTGAGGTAGTTTAAAAAAATTACCACAGAATTGAAAATTAACTAATATAGGAAACAAAAAAAAATATTCCCTTTTTAATGGTTTTCTCCATAGATTAAAAAATTTGCCTCGCGTCAAAGTCCACGCGCGATTTCCAAATTCTTTGGTTTTCTCTTAATCGTTTTAATCTAAATAAACAGATAAACTAAACTTCAAGTATTGCCTCTACAATAAATGAAATAATATTAATATTGTCTTAGAATCGACTTCGTGGGGACAATTTTTACATATATTGTCTATATACAAGACTAGTCCCAGGAATCAACATACAACTAAAATGTACAATGCGGTACAATGTGTGGAGTATTAAAAAACAATTAATAATTTTACCCAAAATAAACAAAAAAATCTTAAAACCTAGGTACTTTACCTGTGTTTTTAAAATACTTTTAATAATAAATACAAAATGTACTTCAGGTTGTGTAGTTTCTGTGTTTATAACAAAACTAATGAAATCCGCAGCTAGTGTTATATTAAAAGGCTTTATTTTATCAGCTGCTGTACTGATATGTATTATGTGTACTGTGTATTAAATATGTAAGTTACACCAAATGTATCTCTAGGACGCGGAAATAGGTTTTAAATTGTTATATTGGATACGTTCATATGCCTGTATCTATATCGAATACCACTTATCGATTACTTGTTATATGTGTAAGGTGTGCTGGATATCATAAGTCAAAGAATTACGTTATTTAAAAATTATATGGAGTAAACAAAGTCTAAGTAATTCTACAGAAGATAATCTACCACCAAGGAGGCGGGACTCATCATTATAAATTTAAAAGCTAGGTGTTTGTCGATAGTCCTTTGATTTTATTCTTATCTATCATTAGCGCGTTTCTTAATTTTTTGATATGGTACGACGTTCACTTTCTCCTGTGTTTCATCTGTATGTCATCTATTCCTTGATCTACCTGGTTTCCTTTTATCTTTCCTTCAACGTTTTTCATAAACATATCGTACCGATCAATTAAGGCTTGACAGAAGCACCAAATAAAATGAAAGTAAACAAGTAGAAAGAACTTAGTTAAAAGTAGAATAGTCCTAGGTGATGTTGATGCAATAGATCCAAGAGTCAAAATACGCTCTAATTACCTCGCAGGCTTAGTTTATCATCATTAAATTTATAGAAATACAATCGCTGCTAGTATTTCAAATGCGTCCCTCAGATGCGATTCACGATGCGTGGGTCACATTTATTTCTAGTGTTATATTTTGTTTTCATATTCAAAAAGGTATTAATCGATTTTTATTAAGTTGAAATTATTCTTTTATTGCACTGGTTTTCATGACGTTCAGACTTGAATTACTTTACGCGATTTATTTTTGTTTTGGTTATTTATAAAACATATAAATTAATTTATCACATTATTGTAGCATTCATCTTTTATCGATTATTGATACGATATCGGACTCCAGGGCATTTTACGCGTGAAAATAATTATTTGTACATGATTAATATCAGGCATACATATTATCAAAGATTATAGAATGATATTATGTAATGAAATGGTGATAAAAACTACATTTTAAGAATATAAAAAGATTTTGTAGGTACCTACTCCTATATTTTTCAGAATCAAAATAGGTTAAAAAATTAGATTGAATTCAGTTCAGTTAGTTAGTAGAAGAAGTGCATTTGTATTTTGAAAAATATAAACAATATTTCCTTTTTTATTGAGGTGTAAGACCATTAATTGTTACTTTGAAGCTGAACTTCTGATGCCTGATGGTCTAAACTTAAACATTATTAATAATAAAATTTACGTTTTGGTAAACAAAGACCTGATTCACCGACACATCCGTATGAATCACGTGTTATTCTTATCTAAACTTATCGATTTTCAGAATTCACCTGATATAGCTGCAATGATAAACAAATGTCGATGAAAAAATCAACAATCGAACTGAAGAAGCCGAAGTGAACTCGTTGTTTCTGCAAATATTTTGATTTTCACACGAATTATTTTTTAATTTAGTTGCGCACAGAAAAATTAGGGGTGAGTTCAGTTATTTTTTTCTTTGCTTTTACTTTATCATTTTCCGCTATCTGTCCCTATATATGATTTGAAACTACACAAAGGGATTTAGATGCGGTTTTTTTGAATATGTAGAGTGAGTGACCAAAAGAGGGGAGGCTTTTGCCCAGCAATGATGCATTTTTGTAATTGGTGCAATAAAATGTATATTCAATTATTCATTCAATGGTACACACATACAGCTAGGAAAAAAAGAGTGATTCAAGAGGAAGGTTTTTATGTATAACCCATAATATTGCACTCGTGCGAAGGTCACCAGTTTGGAATAGAACAAAGATTACCAACACTATTACAACTTAAACAAATATATCTGTCTGTATTCAGCCATCAAATTGCATGACCCTTTTATTTCTAATAACTGAAAATGTGGTTTTACCCCATTTGGCTTAGTCAAAGAAAATATCTTACGCTACGCGAAGCTTAGTATATAATATGATTGTGTAAGTATATGTACCAATGTGATGAAATTTTATTAGTTAAGACAGGCATCCAACAACCTACAATGCAAATAAATAAAGCAATAACAGTTATAGTTTCCATTATACTTGAAACGGGCGAAACCTACACACAATTTTCAAACTGGGGATAGTAGTGTTAATACCTTAAAAACCTACGAATACTCCTTAGCTTAGCTGAGTTATGGCCATTTTGCCTTTATCATTGTTCTAAGTCATTGTTTTAGTGTCTGTGGCAATTCAAATAATCCGTTTCTGTTCTATTCTAGCTTTATTATATACCTAGGTAAAACCAAAGAATTTGGAAATCGCGCTACAGACAATTATTTTTAAATCTATGGGTAGAACAGACACCTATCTACGATGACAACTTAATCCGTCATTCTTGCGCATTATGTTTAATTTTTGGTTTCTTTTGATGCCAATACAATTATGACCTTATTCAATTGTAATTTTACAGAAATGCCACCTCCTCACGCGATGCCCTGCGGGCCACACTGCGGCCGTGGTCACTGCCTACCGCACTGCTACCACTACAGGGTGCATACGTTTACACCGCCACCACCTCCTCATCATCATCATCCGCCTCCGCCTCCACCCCCTCACCACTATCCGCATCCGCCCCACCATCATCATCATCCTCCACCGCCTCCTCACTATCCACCACCCCCGCCACACCACCCGCCACCACCTCATCACTATCCTCACCACAGTATGTTGCGATAAAATGTCTTTCTGAATAGTAATGCCTTGATCACATGTATCGAGTACAACACTCAAGAACAATTTGGACATAACTGGGATTTCTACTTCAGAAAAAGATAAAAAAAAATTAAACTTAAAAAATTAGTAAATATGACACGGATGACACGGAATCTCTTCAGTAACCGTTTAACATGGGTTTGGTCATATTTTGCATATCTCAGTCTTTTTATAAAAAAAAGTAATAGAATAAAAATATTTTCGCATATTAAATGTAAAGTAATTTGATCTCATAAAAATATGGGATCTGTTATTTTTGTATATGGTTTTTTGTTAAATAGAAATTTTATGCATGCATAAACTGATATCTGCATATTTCGTTACTTTAAACCAAAATATGTTTCTGATACTTACATATTATTTTATAACCAGATACATTTTTTATATCTGTTTCATTGGAGAAATTTTGGAAATGGAAATTTACGTAACTTTTTGTATTTATATATATATACTATTTTATGAATTTTATTTTTTTTGTGTAAACCTCTTTTTTATTAATAAAAAAACAATAAATAAAAGACAGTTATTTATATTTTGCTGTTATAGCAAAACAAAATAAAGTATTAACTTCCACATTAATGTTGTTATTTTTACGTACTTTTGCCAAATCGCAAGAATACATAGTAAACAAAATATGGATATTGTTTGAAATAAAATAATTAATTATATTATTATATATTATGCCCTGCTAAACAAAGAACATCGAAAATTTCAAGCAAATACAACCCGAGGGAACCAAAAAAAATGTAACAAATGTAGTAAGTGCAGTGTTGTAAGATAAGTAAAGTAGGTTTTGTTTAGGCAAAGGGCATAGTTACCTACATTGACTTACTTTACTTCATGTAGGTATACAGTGTGAGATTATCTAGCTAGATGTTTTAATATTTTTATAGAATAATTATACAAAAACTTTGTCCATAATAAATTTCAACTATCCGGTAATCTTTCCAGAGCTGATAAGTGTAGAAAATATTGAGACAGAGTCGGTGGAATAGTGCAGATAAGACAGCAATCATTTCATAGTTTTGTGTAGCGGCCATAGTGGTAGCAGGAAGTAACTAGGAACCAAACAGCGCTCTTATTAAGAAACTTTTTCCTCATAACAAGATTACGTACGCCAGATGTGTTGAATAGGGTTTGGTGCAAATACTTTGGGGAAGCGGTAACTGTTGGTTTTACTTGTTATTGTATGCTATAGAACATATCCATAAACAGAAAACTCAACTCAAAAAGATTAAAAGCTTACCCTGAACTCTGTAGCTGATGGTGATGATGGAGTATAGTAAGCAGTTGTTTTAGGTTACACATAGGTACACAACACACACGCAGTGGGTAAAAAAGTTACTAAACATTTATGTTGACTACTTGGATACCAGTATCCTATGAGGATCATTTTTTATTTTTATGTAACTGGTTACAAAACTCTGGTTACATACGCGGCTGCAGGGTTATCAAAGGCATTGTGTAATTGTTTGTTATCCCTAAATAAATAAAATAAAATACACATTTTCAAAGATGGTAAATATAATCTTATCAACTACATGCATTTCTAAAAACAATGATTAGACCAACAAAGATTAGATAAAGTACCAGCTTATTATTGTTCTACGAAAAGATCTATGTTATTATATATAAGTATATGTATGTGGATGTATAGATTGATAGGTTAATTATCATTTATACTATTACATATGGTGATATACGAGTATATATATTTTTTTTATCATCCCTTTAAAATCTGTCCGCGATGGGGCACTGGTGACTTGTGTCACAAGTTTCCTTTGGAAGCCTACTTCAGGCACCAGACCTTCACAGAGATGGGTTTTACAGAGAACATATTCTTAATTGTTAGGCCTTAATATTAATTGACTGTTATTGCTTTCTTTGTAAACTTAATTGTGAAGGTAAATTAAACTATATTTTACTTTTACTTTTATATATAATATTATGATTATCAGACAATATTATAAGAAAAAATATTAATAATGACGTCTTCGAAAAATAATCAATGATATCAAGGAGACGAATTAAATATGAATATCTTGTAAGTAATCTTGGTACCTCAGTAAATAAAACTATGTAACGCTATATAAGGTAAAACCGTAGGTCGACCGCCTATCTCGATTCTCTCCTCTCGTAATGGCTACTTGTATCATTTCGCACAGTTTTACGCACAAAAGGCTTTAAAAAAAAAATTTTTTTTGCCGTTAACAAAAAAAAAAATTTTAAGCGTTTTAGCGTAAACGGAGCGAAATGTGGCGAAAGCGATACAAGTAGCCATTACGAGAGGAGAGAATCGAGATAGGCGGTCGACCTACCGGTAGGGATTCGCGCTAACTTATTATTTAAAATAAAAGTAATATTTTATTGTAAGGCCTCCCAAAATGTGTTTTCCAAATGCTGCCCTCGGTGCATCTATAGCCTTAAGTTTATATTCTATCCACGAGCGCACTATCCGCGCTTTCAGAAAGTAATCAGGGGAACTGTTGTTGGGATTTGCTTCAGATCGGTACCAATATACGCAATTTATGTAATCGAAAACATTTAGCAAATACTGTCAATTGGAAAAACACGTCACTGATATTTTTATTTATTTATTTATAATTTATTTCAGCCATGATTGATTATTGCCACGTTGAAGACGACATTCAAAGATAAGAGATAACAGTCGAGTTACGTGTGATATTCTTAAAAGAATTTTAATAAACATCGATTTCTGAATCATAAGAAATACACTTGTCCAGCAGCAAGAATAAAAAATAGAAAAATATATGTGTTTCACGCTACTTTGAAAATTATATTTACTATAGACGAAACATATAAAAAAAATCGTCTCCCGACCGTAATCATCGCATTGTGCGGTTCGTTACGCGGCCAAGGAAACGGAAGTAACGTCCATTTGTGCCTATCAATCATAGTATAAACGCTACAAACATTACACGGAAATAACCTGGAGCACGCCACTGTTAGTACTGAGAAATATGTTTATATGTACACGACCTGTTAATTACACCAGCTAATAAAAGAAAAAAAATATTAATACACAGTATTGTAGTAAAACACGCATAGTTGGAATATAGGGTTCATAACATGCTAGTATAGCATTCTATAATCTGTGATAACATACAGAGCTGCCCTAAATGTCTTTTTTTATTTTATTTTTTATAGCAGTATGGTAGTGAAAAAGTTGATAACAAAAAAAATCAGAGAACGAAAACAAACAAAAAATTAGACACCAAAACTGGCCACCATATCCTGTTCCTTGTTTTTCTTAGCGATGAAGTATCTTTTACTCACAATATACTATATAGTAGTATACTACTATAAGTATACTACTACACTATAGTGTAGTCCTCTTTTCTTCCAGTTTCATATCGATTATCGAAAAGAAAATGTGATTATAACCAACCTTACTGCACTGGGGATACACGACTGCCTTTTACGTATTGTCATTATACAATACCCACAGAGACTACAGAAAAACAGTAACAGAAAACCCTCCAGTTTTAAAACTCCCATAAAACTAAATCATACCGCTCATCACAGGATTTTACGGGAGCTGCAGTAGTGAGGTGAAATGTAACAGCTACAGAAAAAACATTTGCAAGTTTATACCGCCATCAATCGAATGGTGGGCGGTACATAAATAGTGAACACGTAGCATCACTTTTGGACGCAGTCGGGCAGTCGGTACTTGAATTACGGTTATAGGGGTCGATACAGAAAATAGTGTATATACAGAAGTTTGATGGCGCTTACATAATTCAAGTTACTAGTTATTAAAAAAAGTATGACATCGCAAGTATGAAATAAATAAATAAAAATACAAACTGACTCAAGGAATGTATGACGATATCGCTGCCACGCAACGCCTGAAATTACCTGCGAGTTATGCGTCCTGCAATAACAGACGTAACTTAAACTAGGTTAATCTCCATCTATCTTTTCTTTTGGCAACTTGGAAATACCCCTATAGACGGTCCGTTATTTTCAGATGGCCTTTCTCAAGTAGTGAAAACATTGCCCGCCAGTGTGGTGCATCCCCCCAGTTCATGAGCCACCTTTTTACATGCCCGGCATATCCCAACTCTTCAGTATTTGATTTATACTGATCTACTTAGTGATGTTGCACAGATTATGTGAATAACGGCAATGCCTGACTAAAATAACATAAGCATATATAAATAAAACCCAAAAAGAAAAACATTTATATTCGAGTAAGTACAAACACGGTTGGTTACACGAAATGTTTCGCAACCTATTCATAAAATTAAATTTTCAGTGCTTACCACCTAACGACGGAGGTCGTAAAATTAATATTTACCTCGAAATTGTCAAGGAAGAAAAATTATAAAGGAAATATCCTATTTCCACTTTAATGTTTATTGTCATATCATGGATACGAGCTTAATTATAATATGGTTCGTAATAAAATACTGATTCATGCTTTTCATCCATTGCTTCTTTAAACTTGTAGGTATTGAAATGTTAAGTTTATGCTTAATCTTATTTTTCTTTTTTGTATTCCTCTCCTATTGAAGGTTTGGAGATCGAGGTGATTTTTTTCTTTTCATGCCGCTATTTACTCGTTTGGCAAACACGGCAGCTCAACGTTAATAATAAGAACTTTTTAAAATATTGTTTGTGTGTTGGTTGGATTTAATTTTTTGATCATGGGAAGATAGATATAATCTGTGATAAAATTTCAGTGACTGCCTATGGCCCTTATAACCGATGGCCTATGGGGCAGAAAGGCCAATAAGCACAGCATTATACCCACCGACCAGATAGTTAGATGACCTGAAGAAGGTCCCAGGCAGGCGCTGGATGCAGGCCGCTTCCAACCGATCATTCTGGAAATCCTTGGGAAACCTATGTCCAGCAGTGGACAGCCTGCGGCTGAAATTATGATGATGACGAGATTTTTAAAGCCAAAGTGCAAACGAATTAAAGTAAATCCTCTATTGATAAAACAAGTCAGCTAATTCTATTGTTAAAACACGTAAGTAATTAGAATTCTGTAAGCTAAGAAAACTAGTTATTTCAGAGGAAAAGAACAGTAGAAAGAACGGTACCCGATCCCGCACTTAATTAAAAACTTTACAACAGGTGGCTTCCTACTGTTCGTAGGAAGGAAAAATACAAATGCTTGCACATATGCAAATGCGAGCGAAGTTTGCAAAACCGCAATATTGCTGCGATGTCGAGTGTGGAATAAAAAGATTTTGTTATTATGAAACAAGATGCAGTTTCACTAACAAGGGTCATGCACACACCCTCATGCACACACTATAACGAATGCAACCTCATTAAAAGATTTCTCTCTCTAGTTTCTTCACGATTCATAAGATTATCATGTTCTAGTTAGCTAGAGAAAATATTTTAAAAGCATATATTGCCGACTGCTTTGTCGTATTGCTTAGGACTGCCTTAGTAAATTGATAGCGAAAGGCAACCTTCAAAATATGCTTCATGCCAACTTCTGTCTGCCAGCATTAGGTGAATAATAAATTCTTCTTATACTACGAGTATGTTGTACATAAATGGAGTAATCGAGTAGTCGCAAAGATCAAGTTACTTCTACTCTACAATATATTTATTTCAGGCAACAAACGTGTCATTAAGGCCCATATAATGTTCTAGCCGTTTCCCGTGGTTTCACTGGTGTGTATTATATTGTATACCCTAACCTACCTAACCTTCTCCAAGAATAAGGCTCTCATATGCGGAAAGAATTTTTGAAAACCGACCACTTGTTCTAAATTTATAGCTTTCAAACAAACAAACTCTTCAGCTTTATTGTATTAGTATAGATAGATAACTTATCCTGAGAATACATATAAAATAAAAAATCCAAAACTAAAAGCATCACATCTATACCACATTTCTGGAAAGAAAGGTTGTATTAAGACGGAAATCAACCTCATTGCAAAACTTTTCACTAAATTTTCCAATATAAACATTTGCTTATATAAAACAGATAGTGACAATCGCTTTGCAAACATAGTTTGGCTACAAACTCGCAATACAATACGCTAACCACAGACAGCTACAGACGCACAAACTTCCTATCTCCATCTCAAGCCTACTTTATGACAACCTACACAGCTACCCATAAAATAGTTTATGTTCCTCAACTATTTCTCAAGGGATTGCCGCTGAATCTTTGTAATCAGAGATAAATGGGTCGTAACTTGAAACTATGCGTGAACAGGAATCAATGCTTAACGTATTGTTTAGGCATCGGTATAAAAAATAATGATCGCTGTGATGCAATGACCCTGTTGCTAAGCCTCCGTTGTTTGTCCGTCTCTCTGTCAGCAGGTTCTACTCACCTTAATACCTACGTATAAACTTAATACTTTTACAAATTATGTGTATCTGTTGATGTTGTAAAGAAATTATTACATCACTACATAGTATAAAACAAAGTCGCTTTCTCTGTCCCTATGTTCCGTTTGTATGCTTAACAACTTCACTGTCCAATAAGTCACATGTGAACAAATCAATTGTTATAACTATTGTCATAATTTTATGGACAGTTGTTAAATCTTTAAAACTACGCAACAGATTTTGATGCGGTTCTTTTAAATAGATAGAGTAATTCAAGAGAAAGGTTTTTATACCCATGCGAAGCCGGGGCTTGTCGCTAGTTGTAAATAAAAGGATTTTAGGGACCATAGGTACATAAAGTCTTTATTAAGAACTTTTGATTCGAAAGGGATTGGGATGTGCCGCCTTTTGTATGCAACGTCTTATTTTTTTTTTTTTTGTATATAACATTTATACCGTCTGAGTGCAAGAAAGTAATATTAAGCAAATAAATACAGTAGCTTTACACCACGGGCACGGGCTATTCATATTCTATAATTAGAATATGAATAGGGAAATATTATGTAAAGATTAACATCTACTGACGATTCGATTCTGATTTTGATCGCTGTGAAAAAGATCCCATACTGATAATTAGCTTACTATGTATGTGTATGTGAGTATTACCTACTAAGATTCGTACACGCGTCGCTCAACACGAAATCGCTACAAGTGTGAATAATTATGATTGTGTGTAATTTACGAGACAACACATTACAGCAACTAATTTGAGCTCATGTTTCAGTTAATTCAAAGATCTTGTTAGAAGCTCACAAAAAGGTAACATATGTCAGTTTCTGAAAGGAGACAAAAGTAATATTTATCAAGGAAAGGTGATGCCTACAATTACTTACCTACAGTCTTTAGTTTAATCAAAAAAATACTTACTGTTATTTATTTCGTAATTAATATTTTATGTATATTCACTTGTGTGAATTTCGAAAATAATGTATATTTTAATAAAATGTCCGAAGTATCTAATTGTAATCGGGGCTTCGAGCTCGAGCCGAAGCATTAATTTTCAACAGGGAAACGTTATGATGTGAAGGGAGGCTATAATTTATTTAATATCAATATATAAAAGGATCACTATTTGATATTAAATTATGCAATTTTGCTAAATCAGATAAAATCTGCTAATCACATATGTATTACGCCATGTATGGCGTAATACATATGTGTTCTCTACGAGTAGTAAACGTAAATCAAATGCTCTTTTTTTACATTGTCATTTTATGTCAAGTTACGCCCATTTCTCTCAATAACTACGACCAAAAGCCAAGTGTTACAAAAAATATTGTCAACGATAATAATATTATACAGACACCAATTTATTGTGGCTGTAAGTAACAACAAAGCGTAAGCTTCGTGGACGATATTGCGGAGTTTCGATGCAAAATGGCGCATCGCTGAAATATGCGACACCAAATGAAATCATAAATTTCGGTAAACAGCCTGGCGAAGGTACGCATCGCTCTAGCCGTGCCAAAATCTTTCAACATTGTCGGTTACTTTTTTATAAAGTTATAGAGAAATATGTAAGGAACATAGCCTTCCATTTCCTTTTTCAAATCTATAATATTTGCTATTTAAAAATTGGACTTTTTGCGATTCAACCTTCAATTAACCCGTCTGCACCAAAATTAAACAATGGTCCTAACCTATCTGCACCAAAATTAAACAATGGTCCTACCTATCACATGTGCGTGCATGTGCCACTGCAGTTGCAGACTTCAACTGACTTCAACAAGTTATTGTTATTTTTCCGCGATATGACAATTTTTTTTTTTTTTTGCATAGTTTTTACGGCCATGGAACCTAGTCCTTTAAGGCCTTTCTTGAATTTATTAATCTTCTTCAGTCCTACTTAAGTCAGTCGAGTCAAAAATTCAAGTCAATAGTCAAGTCCAGTCAAGTAAGTAAGTCTAGTCTAAGTCAGATGGCTAAGTGAAGCGGTGGAAAATTTTCACTTAGCCATATCATGGAGATTTTGGTGACAAAGATAAAAAGTCACGTAATCGACACTGTATCACTTCCCAACACTCACGCTTGTTCACGAACACTTTGCGAATAATAATCCACCAATATTTTGCACAAACACTCGAAAAAACCTAAGTTTTGGAAATTAAATACAGCGCGGACATAGCGACAGTTTACTTTCCCTCCAAAAACTCCGATATGACAATTATAACAGCATAAAAGTCAACAACCAAAAAGACTGGCACGTCTCTAAACCACGCACCAAAAAGTAAATATTAAAAAATAAACCGACTGCATTTTAATATACCCATTGGTGGATACATATAATATTCCCATTCTTATAAACTTAATTGTACAGAGGAAAATAAAGACATTATGAGTTGAAAGAACATGACCCTTCAACAGCAGTCGGGTAAAAGAAAAGCATAGCATGCTAAGGACTACAAAAAACATGTCAAAAAATTTAAATTGCCGGTGATCTATTTGGTTAGGTATGGTGATGGGAATTTGGTCTCTTGAGGATCTGAAAAACGTTTTAAAAAAGCAGGTTTCCATTATTATAGATGTATTTAACAAAATACCACAAATTTATTTTGTACACTAATGTACATCTGTTATTTTCGTAGGAAATGTCGATGCATAGCCAAATATATGTGGCCATGATGGCAGACATAATTGTCTGAGAGGAAATGCGTTGGGTAACCGCAATGTAGTGGTTTGGTTAATACTGTCCATACCTGACTATCCATCGACTAATGGTGGATTTACCCGCGCAAGACTATATTATAGAGTGAAGACATATTGGCATCAATATGTCTTCACTCTATAATTATTTATATATTATGTAGAAAGTGATTTGAATTTAATATATAATTTTAATTTAAAGGAATTATATATATTTTATAAGGTAAAATTCAAAGGAAAAATAAACATATAATTCTGAACATATGCATTTAAAGTTATTTTTAAATCTATATAGAGCTACATCGGGCATTTTGTTTTACCGCATACTTCAACAGTGGTTCAGGGAACCAAAAATAGGACCAATTTTTGTCAACAATATGTTAATCTACTTCAATTCATTCTACGAGTTACCTACTATTTTTTGTTTAGATTAAATCTCATATTTTAATAAGAACTAAAAAATCATGAAAACATCAGAGATATTTTGTTTTTATATAAAGATATACATAGTTTTTTTTAAATCTGTGTTTGCCAATTACTGTATAAATAATAAAATCACATTAAAAATTTATTTTAAAAAAATAAATAAAGTACTAAAGCGTGACGTACATATGGAATATTTTTATTGTTCGTGACATTCTCTTTACAATCATTTGATGATCACGATTCCATTAAATCAATAATAAGTGACAATATTATTAGCATGTTTATTTTTTATCAAATATAGTTGCTGGTTTTTGCAGGTCTGCCTGTCTACCTTAATGCAATCATTTGTTATTTTTATAATTGAAACTATTTGTTTAATAAAAAGGGTTTAGAAATTTTACCTATGTTCTTTGATATGTTCGCCGACCGTAAAGTCAATATCTTTAAACGAAATAATAACTATTCTCTATACTTATTACCTATATTGCAACGTGCCAATACGAAATAAAAATATGCAGCTATTCACAGTAAAAAATAAAACAGAATATAATACTCTTGATTTTTTTCTTATACTTAAATATCAGACATTCACTATGATGCTTTAGCCTTCAAGCGAAAAATCTAATAAAGATTATTAAATTCCACGAAAGTGCCACAGCTTTCGTTTTATATTTTAATAAAATCATTTTTCACGCCAGAAACCCTTGCAAAGACTCTGCCCGAGTGTAGATGTCGAAGAATTATTTTTCTCAGTTGTAGAAATATTAATTTCAATAAACTTCACACTTCTTTATCCTATAAAGTGATGTTGCTCGAGTGGACTCCATTATATTGCAGTAAAAAATAAGCCATTTCATGAAAAATTGGTTTGATAGTTAAGTCGCAAAAATATCTTTCTAGATTTAAGAAGCTTGGGCAATTGAAGGAAACTTTATTGAACCTATATCGCCTCTACAGAATGATATTTTGTTTTCATTATAAATGGATTCACAGATCAAGCAAAATTTACAAGAACATTTAATATTAGTTAATATTTAGTTCGTTTTGTTTATTTTGTAAAGAGTAAAAATATCTTCAATTGTAAAAGGATACTCTAAATAATTGAAAATTTTACCTCAGTGCCGACTGGTACTTCGTAAGTTGTGCAATAACTTGTCGTAGCTAGTTGGTGGACTGTTTTACTTTCGCGATGCACCACTCACCCTTGCCCTGTCTGCAGACCAATTATTTTATGCAAAACGTCAGCTTTGCTGTTATATTTGCAAAATATAGTGTCTCGACTCTGTCTGAGGTTTGGAATTATAAAAATAATAACACAAAGTATTTGTCTTTAATGTTTTCCATCTGTTTGCTGACAAAATTCTTACATAACAATAGTTTTTCTTTTGTTTGTGCGAGACAACGAGTAATTCTATAATTGTTAATTCTTTCATCTGTCGACCAATCCACCTAAAAGGTTTTGTTCTCAATAATTGACTAACCATTGCCTAGCCCAAACCGCTGAAGATAGAAAATCGATAATAGAAAAAGTTATTAATTTTATATTGACGCGGATACACATTAAAAGCACAATTGAAGGGAACTTCATTGAATCTATGTCGGAATTTTATATTGACGCGAATAAGAAGTGACTTTCAAACATGCGAACTTAGTTTCTATGCGAATAATTATTTTAAGTGTTTGATAATGTCATGTCATGTGATTAACACATTGTTATGTTTGTAACAACTAACACAATTTGATACATCTGAAAATATATACATTTTATTATTTATAGACAGACCAACGTACAAACAATTTTATCATGTTAAATTTCCTTTTTTATTGCGCATAAAAACTTTATAGGGGCATAAGTTGTAATACTACAAAAGTATATAAATATAAATCTACAAAACTTTCTCATTACACTTAGTAAAATATCATTGCCGTGATGTTGTATTTCTTAGTTTTATTTTTGATATACTTAGCCCACTTGTATTTAAATCATAAACATTCAATATGGCGCAAGATAGGCGTACAAGGGCCTGCACCGATACCGATATTTGGTAATTTTGCATCCATAGTTTTGCAAATGCAGACATTTCCCGAATATCTTATGAAACTTTATAAACAATATCCCGACGAAAAAGTTGTTGGCTTGTACCGAGGATATCAACGCATGCTTCTTTTAAAAGACCCCGAAATAATAAAGCAAGTTCTTATAAAAGACTTTCACATCTTTAAAAACAGAGGATTAACCCCCTCAAGAGGCAAGATCAATCAAAACTTAGTTGTTGCTGATAATGAAACATGGAAAATATTGAGGCAAAACCTTACACCAGTGTTTACGTCAAAAAAAATTAAAGAAATGTTCCCATTAATGCAAAAAAGTGCAGAAAACTACGTGTCCTCTGTAGAAAATATTACAAAAAACAATAAGGAACAGGAAATAAAACGGATAACAGAAAAATATGCTATACAGGCCACCACTGCTTGTGCCTTCAGTGTGGATACAAACCCTTTTACAACTGAGAAAAATGATTTTTACAGGGTAGCAAAGCTGGGGCTTGTACCTTCGTTCTCGACAAAAGTATCCGTTCTTTTGGATGTTATATTCCCAGGAATCAGGAAGTACATTTACACTAATCTTAAAGCAGAAAAGTTGTTTACCAACATTGTTATGAATATTATAAAGCAAAAAAGTCAAGGAATCCAAAAATCAAAAGATATCTTGGATCTAATAATTAACTTTCGAAATCAAGGAAAACTAAGTAGACGGGGTGATAATGGAACATCGGAAATGGATCTTGATGATGAGCTTTTACTTGCCCAAGTGTTAATATTTTATTTTGCTGGCGTGGAACCAACCTCCTGGTTGATTTCATATATACTTCATGAATTATCTTTAAACCAAAAAATTCAAGATCGTCTTAATGAGGAGATATGTAAAATTACTGAAAAGCATAACGGCAAGTTAACATACGATGCCATAAAAGACATGTCGTATTTAGATATGGTTGTAAATGAAACTTTAAGAAAATATCCAATCGCAACAACTGTATTTCGTAAAAGTGAAACAGATTACGTTATACCTGGAACCAAGATACTTATACCCAAAGATACTATTGTTGTTATATCAATTGGTGCATTACAGAATGATCCGAAATATTTTATGAATCCTGAAATTTTCAATCCTGAAAACGTTCTTCCTGAAAATATTAAAAGTCTCCCACAAGGTATTGATATGTCATTTGGAGATGGTCCGCGTAATTGTATAGGTAAGTACATTATTACTGTCGAAATTTCAAGCTAGTTAAAAAATTATATATATTTTACATAAGTAAATGTTTTTATTTATTGAAAACTGTATTATTATTGATACAAGAGCTACAATAGATAGCATTCTCTGTCAGTTAACCTTTGGAAATTACAAATCGATAGTGTGTAGGTGTCAAAATATATATGCTTACATGATTACATATTATATATAAACAAATAACTATTATAAATACATACTGTGCCGACATAACAAAGTGGAATAAGGTAAAGGAAATGAAGAAATATCTATTATAGAGATAACTTTATATAAAACTGAACATAAAATTGGTCGTACCGAAGACGCTGGCAGCATAGCCAAACTAATTTTTTGGCCGAGAAAAGTGCCATTTTTATTCAATAATGATTCTTTGCAGGTATGCGGTTTGCGCTCATCATGGCTAAGATCGCAGTAGCAGAGTTCATCAAGAAATTTAAAGTGAGCCCATCTCCTAAAACCAAGTTACAATTCGACATTGAACATTTCTCTTTGATTTATTCGTCCAAAGATGGCGTGTGGCTACAAGTCACTCAGCGATAAAACGTTCCCATTGTATTGATACAATAAACTATTTCATGTAATTTTTTGTGTTGTCATCATCTAGCCACTAGCTTAAACTTAAAATGTTTTATTTTTTAAATTTGCAATCGATATCCTAAGAACATATCGTTAGGATTTTCATACCTAGGAGTATCTAGATTCAATTTAAAACAACCTAAACAAAGACTAATTATGGTTAAGTATTGTGGTTACGTATGATTGTTCAAATTTTCACGTTCTACTGGGTAAAGTAGCCTTGCACTACGTTTTATATATCTCCTAACGTATACCTTTAGCTTTTAGCATCTAAGTGTATTTAGTATTGTACAAATGAAGAGTTTCGTCCTGAAGTCTCCTTGACCCTTGTCTCCTCATGGTCTGCGGATGCAGCATTTAGCGGAGTGACTGTGACTAGCCGAGCCGAGACGCAATCAGGTTGTCAGTAACCGGCTCAGCGTGGGCTAACGCAGTACCTTGTGTCATCGTTCATAATATATTATTCTGTCGAGTGAATAACGTCACTGTGTACATTTGCAAATGTAATGATAACAACTGATAGTGAGTTCGTAATATAAACCGTGAGAGTACATTTACTACAACAGTAACTCATAAGCTTACAAAATGGTCTTGTTTTACCTATGTGTTGTTTTATTATCATATGCTTATTATTTGTATTCTAAAAGTAAATATAATTATTGGAGTCAAAAGGGTGTTAAGGGGCCAGATCCTTTGCCGCTTGTTGGAAACTTCGGCAAAGTCATGTTACTAAAGGAATCTGTGCAAAAATTGTTCCAAGATGCATATAACCAATATCCAAATGAAAAGATTGTTGGTTTATACCGAGGATTTACACCAATGTTGCTATTGCGGGACCCTGAGTTAATCAAGCAAGTCTTGATAAAGGATTTTCCTCTATTTCAAGATAGAGGTATGAGCACTAGTCGCAGTAAACTTGGTAAAAATTTATTTGAGGCTGATGGTGAAACCTGGAGAATATTAAGACAAAAACTAACGCCTGTGTTTACTTCAAAAAAGCTTAAAGATATGATACCACTTGTAGAACAATGTGTTGATAATTATATTAACTATGTAGAACATTTAACAGAAAAAAATATTAATCACGAAATTAGATCGTTAAAATCAAAATACACCTTACAAGTTATTGGATCGTGCGCTTTTGGTTTGCAGTTAGATACATTTAATGATAAAGAAGATGATTTCAGTATAATGGCTAAACGAATATTTAATCCTTCTACTTTCTCAAGAGCATTAATTATAATGGATATGATAATTCCTGGAATCAGAAAACTGTTTAATACGGCGACTGACTTACAAAATTTCTTTTTAGACCTTGTATCAAAAGTAATTAAACAAAGAGAACATGAACCTATGAATCGTAAAGATTTTATGGACCTTATGATAGAGCTAAGAGAACAAGGAAAAGTTAGTCGAAAGAGTGAAGATGGTATTTCGGAAATAGATATGACTGATGGTTTGATAGCTGCACAAGCATTAGTTTTCTATGCCGCCGGGTTCGAAACATCATCTGCAACAATGTCCTTCATGATCCATGAACTGGCGTTACACCAAGATATTCAAAATAAAGTCTATGAAGAAATATGCCGAGTAACCGCAAAGCACAATGGCAAAATAAATTATGAATCATTAAAAGAAATGACGTATTTAGAAATGGTATTCGACGAGACCTTGCGAAAACATTCCGTCGCAGGTCTACTAATACGGAAATCGTTATCAGACTACACTTTGCCTGGTGTCAATATATCTATTTCTAAGGGTACGCCAGTGTTGATATCAGTTTCTGGACTTCAATTAGACAAAAAATATTTTGATAATCCGGCAGAATTTGATCCTGAAAACTTTTCTCCAGAAAAGAAAGCTGCACGACCACCTTGTACATACCTACCTTTTGGAGATGGACCTCGCAATTGTATTGGTAAGTACTAGAAGCTCAAAATATTATAACTGTTTTGTCCTTTGAACTAGGCAAGTCTACAAAACCAAACATATACTTGTACATGTTCTTGACTCGACTACTTTTAGTAACTACCTACGAATACGAGCTTGGTAATATTACGCTTACTCAGAGGAAACAGCTTGCACGAAACGCATTTTTGTATTTTTTATCTGTATGTTTGTATGTTCTCGCTTATCTCCAATAGAACTGACTGAACCTTTTTATTTAAGATTGACGTAAAACTTTCACCAATTGCTTTGTTTTAACTCAGCAAAACATTTAAAGTTTGTTTCATCAAAATCCGTTCATTTTAAGTTATCGTCATTTATATGAACTCAAGGCTGAAGGCATGACTTTGTCTGCAAATATATAGCAATTTCGAACAATTGCACCAAATTGGATAGTTCTTTTTTTTGTGTTGGTTATTGTCATGAAAAACTTTGTATAAAAGAAAACGGGGTTTAGTGAAATTGCCGCAGGAATTTCGGGAACGCTTCCCGGGAACAGGAGCGAAGTCCACCGCAAAATGTCGCGGGCCTTAGCTAGTACATTATATTGTTTATATGTACCAACAATATATTTTTGTTGTATATTAATATTACTAATATGACATTTCCTTTTAGGTATGCGCTTCGCTGTAGTACAATCGCTTATGGGAATGGCGGCTTTCCTCAAGAAGTTCAGAGTAGAACCAAGTGATAAAACTAAATCTGACCTTGAGTACAAGCCCACAGGAATAACTTTGGAGAGTAAAGATGGAATATGGGTGAAAATATTAAGAAGATAATTTACATTCGTGGTATTAAAAATAAACAGAACATTCGCCTGTTTTTTAATAATCTGAATAAAAATAGAAAAGCTTTTAAATAAATACACACAGGTTCAAATACAAGATCAACTATCACATAATCGCAAAATAAACGAAAACACAAATATATACCATTCTACACTGTACGTATTAATTGAAAATGCCCAACTAACGAAAAAATAAGTACTAAGTAAAAGTGAAGGGATTATATGTGCGATTATTATATTAAAGGCTAAGCAAAATCAGAACAAGGGACAGAAGGTAATGTTGAGATATGATTAATTTAATACGCCTCGTTAACGCGGTGAGCGCGGGCTATAAATTGATAATTGAACAGAAATACCCGTACTTAAAGCAAAAGAAAATATTCCGAATTTCTACGGCTCTAATAAAACTTATACAGGCATTTGATTAATTATATTTCATTTTTGATAGTTTTTTTAAGTGGAAAATCTAAAAAAAAAAAATCCAATCTGATAAACAACGTCTACGTTATATTGACTGACAAATAACAGATATTGGTAATAATTAAAGGTAGAACTTTTTAACATACGATTAAATAAATATAAAAATTTGGATTTATATTTTATTTATTAAATTTAATCATATAAAATATGTAAATAGCAGACTAAACTATGCTTACATGCTTTAGAAAAGTTAACTTTATGTATAGACATAGTGGCCATAGGGCCACCTCTGTACTCCCTATAATTTTTAGCCGGGTGGCGCGGTGACTAGGGCCTTGTTTATGAATTTTCTGTATAATGAGAGTTCCTAACCTCGTCATGGAAGTTGCTGGGGTCCGCAAAGTTGAAATTTCATACATTAACTTTTAAAAATATGTATCAATTAGCATCATATATATATTATCAGCAAATTCAAATTGTTTATTTTCAATATAGGACATTCTTATCACTTATTGACGTCAATCATTAGCATAATTATAATAGCATTAATTATCCTCCATGCATCAGTTTTAAAAATATGTATCAATTAGCATCATATATATATTATCAGCAAATTCAAATTCAAATTATTTATTTTCAATATAGGACATTCTTATCACTTATTTACGTCAATCATTAGATCATTAGCATAATTATCATAGCATTAATTATCCTCCATGCATCAGTTTTAAAAATTAAAAATATTCAATTATTAATTGCTAGTACTACTCGAAATAACAAAAAAAGAAGCTGACACAAATATTTTTATTAAAAAGTATTGATGCTAATATACTACACTTTTACATACAAATACACGCTAACATATATACACTCTTACATAAATTTTATTCAAATCAAAAAGTTAAATTTGTCCTCTAAATAATTACTTAAAACACCTTTAAATAAATATAAATAAATAAATATATAGGGACAAATCACACAGATTGAGTTAGCCCCAAAGTAAGTTCGAGACTTGTGTTATGGGATACTAACTCAACGATACTATATTTTTATAACAAATACCTATAGATAAACATCCAAGACCCAGGTGAATCAGAAAAGATCATTTTTCATCTTGACCTGACCGGGGATCGAACCCGGGACCTCCTGAGTAGCGGTCAGGCATGTTAACCATTACGCCACGGAGGTCGTCATTTTGGTCACCTTTGGTCGAAGTGTTATAATTTTGTCAACATCGTTTACCCAAAGAAACCGCCCAAGTAAGCTGTTGTTACCAACTAAATAAATTGCCGGATTTTTTAAAGGCTTTACGCGTCTGTGATCAATGGGGAGGCTTTGCTGCCTGTAATGAAGGATTTTACTGCCTCTGTCCCTCTACAGGGCATTTCATATTGCCATCTCGTTCGCATCGTCTTCGAACAACTTGGAGAGTGCGGTAAACAGCAGGTTGTCAATTCTTGTTAGTGAAGGTTTCTTTTACTGGAAATTATTTAAGAGCTACGTTATTTAAATCGATCTAGAGTAGAGAAGTGTAACAAACCTGGCCGTATATTAAAAAAAATGGATATTTGAATCTTTGTAAAAGAATACAGAGCATAAGCTCACATTTGATTCAGTTTTTAAAATAAACTCAAGGGAAATAGTCATTATAAATTCTCTACAGAAGTGTATATGACTTCTTAGAATATAGATAAATTCAAGATAAACAAGAAATAAGTAGTATACGTAATGAATCGGAGCATTAACCTCATTTTATGATAGCGCCAAAGTTGTTTAACTCAATTTGTGGAATTCTACATTATTTATTTTTGATGCATTTTATGCAATTTAATATTAGAACTGAGTCGTACCGAAAAGTAGCAGTAGGAGTTATATAATTTATAAATTCACCTCATCTGCAATATGAAACTTTTTTATTTTTACATTGGCTGTTGCCCGCGTTAATCAATCGGGCATTCGCATAGGAGGCTGCTGTTATTTTTTCAATCGCCGGATGACTGACGACTGATTGCGTAATTATAACAAGGAAAGGCGTATATACACTATTATATACATACTGACAACTAACGTAATGATAGTATGTTATTTAGTTATTTGCTGAATTCTTGCGCACAATCACCAGTAATTTTAATATGTAATATATTATGCATGAAGAATTCTGTGTCTTTTTTATACTTTATATCCTAAACGAATAATATAGGTTACAAGGACTGAAGTTATTTTACTTAGAATTTCTTTTTAAACATGAATAATAGATTTTATCTTCTGTAGACGAAGTACCTACAATAAAATACATCGTCTCTCTCTTTAACTAATAAAGTATTTATCAATCTAGAGCCTTTTATAAGTCACATTATCAGCACTACTTCAAATAAAATAATTAACAACAGTCAGGATGATACACGATTTTCGTAAACAATATTGTAACTATTTATTCATATTTAATTACAGAATGTGTGCGTGTATGTGTGTGTGTGTGTGTGTGTAAATTGAGAGGTTTTAGAAAAGAACGAATATGGTAGTGATCAGGATGTAGGAATGCCATGAACAAGCTAGCCCAAAGAAATAATACCTAGAGGGAATGACAGATAAATTGTAAAGAATATTTCAACCAAATCGGTTCAGCCGTTTTCCTGTAAAATAAATACAAACATCCATACCAATTTCACGTTTATATTATTTTAGAATTTTTTATATTTAAATAATACGCTGATAGGTAGACTGGAGTATGTATTATATACCTGCCTTCTAGTACATTATTTGCGGAGAATCGTTAAAATTAAATAAAGATATGAGATATCAGATAACAGTCAATAATAGAACACTTGTGATAGTGTTCTATTGTGTGGTACTAGATATGTAAGGGCTTATTTGTTGTTTATAAAACAAATAAAGGTAAGCGAAAAGTTTTATACAATTTTTAAAACAGCTATATTTGATTATTTAAGATATTTTTTATGATAAATTAATCCCCATCCAATTATACACTAGTATCGCACGGTTTATTAGTGATTAAAAAATGCAACAAAAATTCAATTACGCTATGAAAAATTTAATCATCCATTTATCCTCGAGCTATGCTAAAATTAAGCATGATATTTTTACATAAACTTTTTCAGGGTCTCTATAGCAGGCCAATTACAGAAGTAAGCGGGAATAGGGACTTGATTAATATATTTAGATTTTAATATTAAGTCGGGCGGAGCGAGGCGAAATAGTTAATTAGGCAAGCGTGGAAATAACCGGGGCTGTTAAAAATTCAGAGCGCAAAGTGCAGATCGGTGTCGTTGCAGTGTCGGCTGCATTTAGCCGCGACTGCAGTCGGACAGGTCGGCCCCAACCTGTCTGCTCTCAAAATACACTGGCTTTTAGTTCTTCAGGAGCTGGACATGTTTTTTCATGGATTCATTTATTTTCTTACTAGCTGTTCCCCGCGGCTCCGCTCCGCGTGGGACTCGGTTATATCGCGCCCAAAAGTAGCCTATGTTTGACCTCAGGTCGTTAACTACATCCCTACCAAATTTCATCACAATCGGTCCAGCAGTTTAGCCGTGAAGAGGTGACAGACAGACAGACAGACAGACAGACTTTCGCATTTATAATATTAGTATGAAAGTATGGATCTTGCTTAATTAAAGATTAAATTTTAGATAATTTGTATGTAAAAAAACAGGCATAAAAAGAATTGTTACTTTCTACTCTCACTCGAAATATGAGGTAAGACATGGTTAAACTTCCGTTGTGGTCTCTAGTTCTCTCTAATAGACAAACTTCTTCCCTGTCTTCCGCCCTTCTCTTCCTATCGATGTGTAAGATTAAAGGCAGAAGATTCAATTTAACTTAGTGGGCACTAGTTGCATCAAATGAATGCGGATTCATGGCCTATAAAATATTTATAATCTTTAAAATAATAAATACCTAATAAAATTGTTTTTTTTTTCTGTTATGAAGGCCAACTCCACCTATCCTTTTTGAAAACTTAATTTTCTTGTAGAAATTACTATTACAAATAGTATAATATACACACATGTATACTACCCCTATTAGGCTGATTAACAAGTAGACAAACATTAATCCAATTTTGTCGTAATTGTTTCATTGTTCACTATTAAACTTATTCTCTTACTTACTTACTAACTTAGTCTTATTTATTCTCTAACAATATAGACAAAGTATGTTTCTTATAAAAGTTAGTGTTATTTAAAAAAAAAACTCAAAGTACAACGAAACAAAATTCATCCAGTCTCTTGGTCTATAATAAAGCTGATCCCAGACTAAACTGAAAATAGCGAACTGTAAATGTGAAAATTGATTTTGACACGTTTGGCTATATCAGAAATGGCGGCAGAGCTTCCTCTATAATGCAAAACCTATTTCCGGATTCCGTCAAACTTCTCAAAACATGACAATTGAAAAATTGCTTCATATTTCTTACTTAGAAATTTTGATTTATGAGCGTCCTGAGTTTTATCGACGTCTGGAAAACGTATTTAATATAATGTTATCGATATTTAGACATTTATGTTTTTGATGTAAAAAAATACGTTGTTTTGAAACTGAATCTACATACAAAAGTTTATACGTCTAGTTATATATAACTGCTAGATAGTACTAGTTTTACGAGCTTTTTGAAGCACGGGAATCAAGATAGAAATGCCACTAATGGCGACCAATTCAAGATAGGCCGCGGACTCGTCGTCGGTTCACGCGTACTATCGTTACAAATACACAAGCCTTGCTAGGCTAGCGAGCTCTTTTAAAACTGCCTAATGTAGTTATATAATTAGCTAGTTTGTATTGTTGAAAGCAAACAAATCTTTTATAACATTTAGATATTTACAAAGTACAATAACCATCTAGTCTACATAATTATCAAACGTATCTGAAAAACCCATTTGAACAGATGATAAGTTCTCGTAAATCCCAACTAATATTATATACTGAATCATATAAATGTGTTTTACTTAGTCGCATGAGATACAACTAGATGAATTGATTCTTTCTACTCTACTTTCTAAATTCATGCTCTGAACTCACGCGTAACGTGTATTGGTTAACTATCATTTATCCACTCTGCGGAACGAGGAACTAACTTGTACCAAAATATGTTCGTATGAACTTGCAAGGGAAACTTCTCAGCTACTCAAGTTCTTAACTACGGAGTTAAGACAAAACCTATGTTAATATCAAGTCTGGGTAGACTTCAATTATCGCATATATGTAGAAAAGTATACAGTGTTTAGTAAAAGTTGAATGTAGCTTGGTACTTAACTGTTTTTGTTATTGTTGTAATTTTGATAAGAAACAGATAGTAGCTGCCGGAATAACTGCTGGACTTAAGACTTTCCATATAAATCTCTCTCGCTATGATTAATTAGAATCTACCTATATAATATATATAATATAATAATAATAGCAATATAATATCAAAGTTATTTTTTTTATGTCTCGTAACAGCAACGTAGACCCAATATCCTCGTAGCAGTGACATATACCCAGTATCATCGTAGAAGTGGCGTAGATCCCGTAATCCACTCAGTCTGGTAGCAGTTAAGTAGATCCAGTAACCCGCTCAGTCTCTTAGCAGCGATGTAGACCCGGTAACTCGCTCAGTCTCGTAGCAGTAACGTAGACCCAGTAACCTGCTCAGTCTCGTAGCAGCGGCGTTGATCCTGTAACCTGCTCAGTCTCGAAGCAGCGGCATAGATCCTATAACCCGTTCAGTCTCGTAGCAGCGACGTAGATCCTATAACCCGTTCAGTCTCGTAGCAGCGTCGTAGACCCAGTAACCAACTCAGTCTCTTAGCAGCGATGTAGACCCAGTAACTCGCTCAGTCTCGTAGCAGCGACGTAGATCCTATAACCCGTTCAGTCTCGTAGCAGCGACGTAGACCCAGTAACCAACTTAGTCTCTTAGCAGCGATGTAGACCCAGTAACTCGCTCAGTCTCGTAGCAGTGGCGTAGACCTAGTAACCTGCTCAGTCTCGTAGCAGCGGCGTAGATCCTGTAACCCGCTCAGTCTCGTAGCAGCGACGTAGATCCTATAACCCGTTCAGTCTGGTAGCAGCGACGTAGACCCAGTAACCCGCTCAGTCTCGTAGCAGCGACGTAGATCCTATAACCCGTTCAGTCTCGTAGCAGCGACGTAGACCCAGTAACCCGCTCAGTCTCGTAGCAGCGACGTAGATCCCATAACCCGTTCAGTCTCGTAGCAGCGACGTAGACCCAGTAACCCGCTCAGTCTCGTAGCAGCGACGTATATCCTATAACCCGTTCAGTCTCGTAGCAGCGACGTAGACCCAGTAACCAACTCAGTCTCTTAGCAGCGATGTAGACCCAGTAACTCGCTCAGTCATTAGCAGTAACGTAGATCCTATAACCCGTTCAGTCTCGTAGCAGCGACGTAGACCCAGTAACCCGCTCAGTCTCGTAGCAGCGACGTAGATCCTATAACCCGTTCAGTCTCGTAGCAGCGACGTAGACCCAGTAACCCGCTCAGTCTCGTAGCAGCGACGTAGATCCTATAACCCGTTCAGTCTCGTAGCAGCGACGTAGACCCAGTAACCAACTCAGTCTCTTAGCAGCGATGTAGACCCAGTAACTCGCTCAGTCTCGTAGCAGTGACGTAGACCCAGTAACCTGCTCAGTCTCGTAGCAGCGGCGTAGATCCTGTAACCTGCTCAGTCTCGAAGCAGCGACGTAGACACAGTAACCCGCTCAGTCTCGTAGCAGCGACGTAGATTCTATAACCCGTTCAGTCTCGTAGCAGCGACGTAGACCCAGTAACCAACTCAGTCTCTTAGCAGCGATGTAGACCCAGTAACTCACTCAGTCTCGTAGCAGCGACGTAGACCCAGTAACCTGCTCAGTCTCGTAGCAGCGGCGTAGATCCTGTAACCTGCTCAGTCTCGAAGCAGCGACGTAGACCCAGTAACCTGCTCAGTCTCTTAGCAACGGCGTAGATCCTGTAACCCGCTCTGTCTCGTAGCAGCGGCGTAGACCCTGTAACCCGCCCAATACCATAGCAGCGGCGTAGACCCAGTAACCCGCTCAGTCTCGTAGCAGTGATTGACCAAGTAACCCTTAGTGCATGATAATCTTTTTGTCTATTTTAGAGCTGAAATTACTTACTTAAATTAAAAAAAATTGTCTTGACTTTTTGAAGACTTTGAGCCCGGGATCTCCTAGAACACGATGTGCTATCGTTTTTCCCTGGACGAACTGCCTAATTCTATTATTTTCCGATTTTTGTTTCGATTTAAGTGCCTAGGACATAATACCTAATGTATGTAAATATTCGTAGATGTTCCCTTTTACAATCCACTATACCCTACGTATTCCATGCAATATCGGATGGTGAAAATTAATTAAACAATTTTGGGGTTAAATGGTAACAGCTGCGCCAGATATTATAATTGATATTGAAACCCTTTGTGTTAGGTTGATTATTAGTGATGTCAAGATTGGAACTCCGTGGCAACGGCAACGCAACTATAGCAAAGAAAATATACACATCGCGAAACTATAGCGAGATGGAAGTAGGAATCTCAACTCTAAAATACTTTACGTATTTAATTTTTGGCACTTATGCTCATCTATCCAACTCTGTGAATATGATAAACAATTGTTGTAACCACTATCACGTTAGATGCGCAGCTGCGGTTGAGAAATCTTTGACGATTTATTAATTTTCTTTGTTTACAGCAGACTGAATGCAATTTTTTACCTGAACCTTTGACCTAATACCTAAGATGCATGGTATGCTTATCTACCTTAGGTTGAATGATACTTTTCAATGTGGTCCACTCATAAATTAAGATTTTGCGTTATTTCCATGATCGGCTGCTTCCTTGTAGTCCTTATTTTTAAAGTGGGTTACTTTGAAAGTAAGGTAGAATCACCACCCACCTAAAATATAATGAGATAGAATCAAATTTCGAAGTTAGTGTAACCTGTGGAGTAGCCTACATTTTTCCCACGCCCACGGATCCACGATAAATAATAGAATGAATTTTTGAGCTGGAAGATCCATGCGTTGGAATTTATGAAGGTAGTTTGTAAATACGATGAAAATGTGCTTTATTCAATACTGGGCGTACATTTTCGTCGTTTCTACATTAAAGGACACATTAAGCATTACGAAATTGCATGGCGTAATAGGTTTGGGTTCATATGATATTTAGATCTAATCTGAAATTGATTTGGGATGATCGGCGGACAACCGCGCGCCCTATCGAGTCTGGTCACGTACAGAGACGTAGCATACGTATATACTTGCCCTGACATGGGATCCCGAGAAAAAATACAGGTTTCGCATGATTAGGTGTGGTAATCCAGTGAATTGATAAGGCAAACAACGAACAGGCATTGCATTTCAAGCTGAAATTACAAATCCGGAATCTACAAACACAAATCACATTATGAAGCAATGAAATCACTTTTGTTGTTTGATGGATAATATGATAAGTTTTGGAGATGTCACAGCTTATCCATAGGTGTATATTTTATTTGACATGGGTAGGTATCCAGTTTTTTCAGCTACTACTTTTTATTCACTTCGCATGGACCTTTAGAAGTCTCGATGATTTTGTATTTCGGTACCAACTATTTAGGCGTAAAAATTCTAATAACATTCAAAAAAAATTGTAGCAATGTAATTATTTTTTCTGATTAATCATTAGTGTATAATGATTAGAAAGCGAAAGAGAAAGCTCGATTGAAACAGCAGCTTCAAAATACTAATTCTATGTATGAATCCTTCATTTTAGACAGGTGTGGTGTGGTTCTAACACTCGATAAAAATATAAAAGAAAAATTTAAGAAGGTATCTAAGCTAATAGTTAATTAAAAAACGTCTCTGCTGCAAAAAGAGATGAACCAATTTAAAGTTGGTAATGAAATGACTTGGTTGGATGAGTTCGTCTGTTCGTTTTTAACACGAAACTTGTAATAAATGTACTCTCCCAGCCCCAGAGCGGAACACATCAGTTTAACTGTCACTTGCCGCTATTTCTGACTCGAAACAATTCCAGAAATGAAATATTTTTAAGGCCATTTGCTAGAAAGCCTTCCACTAGCGGCAGACACTACGTTATTTTTTATTTATCTCCTCTGCAGATAAAACATGAATTGAATTACTTACCTGTAATACATTTTAGACTTCCTTTTGCTTTGGTCTGATATCCTAAAGAGTATAAATCATTCTTTTGTAGTTATCTATGCTATATGTTTTCAGTCATCTCGATATGTGTTTTTATGTCAGACTAGCAGTCCACTCCGGCTTCGCCTATTGTACTCACCTAGCCTATGTCACACGGGGATAGTGTGGCTTTCCAACGGTGAAAGAATTTTGCAAATCAGTTAGGTAGTTTCAAGAAGCCTATTCGATGCAAACAAACAAGCAAAACTTCCCTATTTATAATATTAATACATAAGTATAGATAATGGGATTTGCAGTATATTTAGATACTTCATTACACCGCGAGGGCCCTTGAATGGGCTCTATAACAATACTAAGTGTTATTTACTTTAATAAGTGGTTTTATTTAGGTAGATATACTTAAAATAAATAAATGTAAGTTATTTACTAAATTTTATATCAAAAGACCTTTAATTAAACTTTTATATTCTACGATCAAACCAATAGAACATCAAATACCCACATAAAATAAAATATCAGTCTAACGAGTAGCTGCACTGTACATTCCTGTAAAATAAAACAAACGAGTATTAACTGAGTAACATGACGACAAACCTTCATCAGCATTATTGAAAGGCAAATAAGGGCGGGCGCACACGATCGCGTGGGGCGCGGCGTCCGAACCGGTCAATACGGTCGGATTACCAGGCTTTGTCCGGCTGATGAATAATTGTGTCCACCATCCGACCCGGATTAAACCGCTTTCTGCTGATTTAATTGACAATCCTGGTATAATTGTTAGCTATTAATACGACACACAGTCCACTTGTAATCCGATCAAAGGATATCCCATTTACTTATGTAATCTACAACGTCAATAAAAAAATACTATGAAAAATCATTTCCAGTTAATTAGCTTTCGCTAATATAATAGGTTCATGTAAAATCCTAAATAATTATATTATGCTGCGACAGGCTGAAGTTAGGACCACATGCATATGTCAGGAAGTTGCTTGGCAAAGCGGTGTCTCTCGCTAGTCAACGGTACCCAGAATAAGAAAGCCTGCTTATTGAGTAAAGGTGACTCTTTTGACACTCTAGACGCAACGTGTGCAAATGTGGGGCGAGCGGTCGATGTATACTTTCTATCACGCCCTAGCTGCCCTGTCCTACACAACATAGTAGAGAAGATAAAATTCTTATCAAAATCAATGTAACCATAGCCGTTTTGATTATGACTCACAGAAAAAAATTAGAAGTTTTATGCTTTTATTTCCTAAAAGTCTTACTTGATCATCATCATAATTTCGTGTATCATGATCATTTGACCATGCACACCCTGGTGTCAGAGTTCTTCGGAACAGGCAGGTACTAAATGCCTTAACCACTGAGCTACGATCACGAAGGCAGTTAATTTTTTGAACAATATATATAATATAATTACATAAATATATGTACAACTTGTGTGTGTTGCTTTAGAATAACGTTAAGGTTTCTAAAATAGACAAGACTTGGCCTAAACAAACATACAAGCAGTGATAACATTTTGAACCTCAAGCTCTCGAAATGACAGATTATCCCAATTTATTTCTAACACGTATATAAGTCTTGGTAAGATCGAGGTATGAAATCAAACAGTAGCATACTCTATTTAACCCGCGGTGGCTAGGAATGGTCGTGGTGGCGGTTGAAGCAATCGCAGCGTTAATTACCTTGGAACCCGACAAGGGACAAAAGGACCCCGATATAACTTGACCGACATAATTCGCTTTGGTTATAATGTAATCGCAGTGAGTAGGTAGTTGTGAAAAGGTTCAGTCCGCTTTGACCGAGCCATTGTGGAGTAAACAATAACCGAATTGTTGGGGACAAGTTTAATGTTAATGTAAGAGATTAATCTATCGGTTAACTTGTGATTCAATTGATTTGTACCTACTTATCTAATGTTACCTGATTTCATACTATGTAAGCAGCCATGACTGCCTTATTAGATAATAAATGTAGGTAATTATCTTTTAATCTCTCATTTAGTCAAATTCTTTAGTCCAGCAATAATTACCTACTATATCAGTTGGGAGTTATTTGCATGCACAGTTTTAGGGTTCGCAAATTCTCCAGTATTAAAGACAAGCCCGTACACACAAAACCGTACAAACAAGCACGTAAACAACGAGGCGACTAAATAATTTAAAATAAGGTCAGAAAATTTTGCCAATGTTAACTAGAATAACTCCATAATACATTTTCTATAATATTTATAATTAACTTTAAAATAAATTAGTTTATAAGCACTACTAACAAGATGAGTCTTTGTTACTTGTAATAAAAATATCATTCAATGACTCTACATATAAATCAATAAATGGGGCAATAGAGTTCTGTATGTCTATCTGCATAGTAAGTATCTTATGGATAATTATTTTACTTATTTATTTATATTAAAACAAAATTTTAGATTTTTAATTTTCATACATACGATATATTATATAGTTAATTAATAAGTTTATTAAAGACCAATAACCTACCTTAATTTTGAATCATTTCTCAAGTTCCTATGTAAAAAAGTAAGTAGAGAAATAGGCATCATCAAATGACTGGTTTACAAGGGGTAGTTGTTAAATTGGGGAGGCTATTAAGCGGAATATTTGAACAAAGCAGTTTACCCTTGGCACATCAAACGAGACCACAACGCCAGCGTGGCAGGGCTTGCATTCCAACGCAATTTTCATTTATAATGGGAACTAGCGTTTGGGCTTTGATTTTTTGTCGAAAAACAGTTAATTATTGTGTAATATTCATCCTATACGTAGGTCCCTACTAATGTATTGTGATTTAAACAGGGGTTAGTAATTTCTTTCATCATATTTTTTATTAATATATTAAATTAAGTTTTATTTGATTTATTGAAAAATAAACAAACACCCTTTCTTTTGATATAACCTTCTTACATTCAGATCAACGATGTATAGCGAATGAGAATACGAGTCTGCTGTTTTGTATCGCTATTTATTTTGATCTTCTAACTATTAATTCACAATAAATTGACTCCACAATTAATAATGAAAGATTGGATTTTCTTGACAGAAGACAACACTTTTTGAATTCGCAGTTTCTTTTTCATGCGTCGAGTTCATGTTCTGAAGAGGTCGGTACGTGCCGCCACATCACCCCCCTTGGAGTGATGATGTTCCTGATGATGATAATGATGATGTCTGTAAAATAATTATAAAAATTTGGGATTAAACCTAACAACTCGCCCAGATCTCGTGGTGATGGGCGGAGGAACATTGTTCTGAGATGTCCTTTCGCAGTAGTCATCTGAGTCAGACATTGAATAGGCTGGTTTTGCTCTGTCTATAGATATTTTAACCGGGCCTCTATTTAAATCAACGGTTATTGTCTTCTCAGTTCGGCTAAGAACCTTATGTGGACCTGTATAAGGTGGTTCTAAAGATTTCTTTACACCGTCCTTCCTTATAAATATGTATTTTGCGGATTTAAGATCATCATGCAAAAATACTGCTTTTGGTGAGTGTCGAGATGCATGTTGAGGTTGTAAACGAGTGAAATGTCTTTTAAGCTGCTCTGTAAAATCTTCAGGTTTGACTTCTTTGTTAGATGACGGATGAAGGAATTCGCTAGGTAACCTTAATGGTTCACCGTAAACTAACTCCGCTGCAGAACATTTTATATCCTCTTTCCATGCTGCTCTTATTCCAAGTAGTACGACAGGTAATATATCCGTCCATCTCTGTTCGCCATGAGCCATGATTGCAGCCTTTAACGTCCGATGAAACCGTTCCACCATACCATTGGCTGCTGGGTGATAAGCAGTTGTGTGACGAAGTTGGGTACCGCAAAGATTAGTGAGAGCTTTGAAAAGGTTTGATGTAAATTGGCGTCCTTGATCCGTAGTGACGGTCTCAGGACAACCAAAACGTGAAATCCACATGTCGTAGAAAGCTTTTGCTACTGTTTCAGCAGAAATATCTTGAAGAGGTTGGACTTCAGGCCATCTAGTGTATCTATCCACAGCTGTCAAACAGTATTTAAAATCACGGGATGGTGGTAATGGACCTATTAGGTCGATGTGAACATGACTGAATCTTGATGATGGAAGTTTAAAAGTACCTAATGGTGCAGATGTATGACGTTGTATCTTTGACTTCTGACAAGATTCACAAGTTTGTACCCAAGTACGACAATCTTTGCGTATCGAGGGCCATACAAACCGGTCAGTGACCATCTTGGTGGTTGACTTTACTCCAGGATGATTAAGAGAATGAATTGAATTGAAGATCTGTCGACGCCATTCCTTGGTGATGAAGGGTCGTGGCTTAGACAGAGAGACATCACAATATATGAAGATGTTTGATCCTGGAATGGGTGTAGGAATCAACCGTAAGGATGAAGATGGGTGAGTAAGTAAGTCTTGTAGTTCAGGATCTGCTTGTTGAGATTCAGCTAGTTTCTGAAAACTAGGAGGCAAACAAACAGCTTCAATGCGTGAAAGTGTATCAGCAGTAATATTTTCTTTACCCGAAATATGCTTGATGTCTGTTGTGAATTGCGATATGAAGTCCAAATGGTTGAATTGTCTTGGGGAACATTGTTGTTGCTTTTTCTGGAATGCGTAGATGAGAGGTTTGTGATCCGTATATATGACAAAGTGTCTACCTTCAATCATATAACGGAAATGTTTGATACTTTCATAAATAGCTAGTAGTTCTCTATCGTAGGCGCTATATAATTTTTGAGCATTATTCAACTTCTTTGAAAAGAAAGCGAGTGGTTGCCATTCTTTGTTAACCAACTGTTGAAGTACCGCACCCAAAGCTGTGTTTGAGGCATCAGTCACAAGGGCTAGCGGTGCATCTAGCACAGGATGAGCTAGAAGTGTACATTTTATGATACTTTCCTTGCAGTCGTTGAATGCTTGGAGTAGTGCTGGTGTCCATGTAAGAGAATCAGTACCTTTAACTTTAGGACCAGAAAGCATATCATGAAGTGGGGCTTGATCGTCGGCAGCATTTGGTATGAATCTTCGATAAAAATTTAGCATGCCGAGAAACCTGCGTAAGCCATTAACCGTTTTTGGAGGATCAAACTCTTTTATTGCTGTAATTTTATCTGGTAATGGATGAGTACCTTGTTCAGTGATCTGGAATCCGAGAAAAGTTACTTCATTTATGCCGAATTCACATTTGCCAACATTGATGCGTAGACCATATGTCTCAAGTCTTTTGAATACAAGTTCCAGATGTTCCAGGTGTTGCGATTCTTCTCTGGAAAATATTAAAATGTCATCCAAATAAGAGAAACAGAAATCTAGGCCACGTAGTACCTCGTCGAGAAATCTTTGAAAGGTTTGAGCTGCATTTCTGAGTCCAAAAGGCATATACGGAAACTCAAATAATCCAAATGGTGTCGTAATTGCCGTTTTAGCTACATCTTCAGGAGCCATAGGAATTTGATTATATGCTTTTAGTAAATCAATTTTGGAAAATATAGTGCAACCAGATAGTCTGTGTGAAAAATCTTGAATGTGACGAATGGGATATCTGTCTGGTATAGTGCGGGCGTTTAATGCACGATAGTCGCCGCAAGGTCTCCAACCATTCTTCTTAGGTGCTAGGTGAAGTGCCGAGGCCCAAGGTGATTTTGAAGGGCGAGCAGTGCCATCTCGAACCATATCCTCGAAATGTTCCTTCGCAATTCGAAGGCGATCAGGTGCCAGTCTGCGTGGTCTGCAAAAAACTGGAGGTCCTGGAGAAGTATTAATGAAATGGGTGGTAGAGTGCTTGATTTCTCGATGGATGCCAGGAGGTTTGACCAAATCAGGAAATTTATCTAGTAATTTATGAAAAACAGTATTACCAGTAATTGCCTTGATGCTTGTTTGATTGCAGTCTCTAATTGTGCCAAATGATGAGAGAGTAGTAGTACAATCTAATAAACGTCTGTTTTTACAGTCGACTAAAAGGCCATAATGTGCGATAAAGTCAGCTCCAATTATAGGTCTTTCGACGTCAGCAACAACAAAATTCCACGAAAAGTCTCGTCTCAATCCTAGATCCAAATGCATAGTCATTGTTCCAAAAGTATTTATTTTTGTTCCATTTGCAGCTGTTAAAACGTAGTCAACTGGTTGTCTAGATTGACGTAAGAAACGTTGTGGTAAAACGCACAAATCAGATCCTGTGTCAATTAAAAATTTAACTTTTGTCTTTCTATCTGAGATAAAGAGGCGACTCGTGGGTGTAACTTGGCAGTTGTCGGTCGCAGTTACAGACTGCCGCTGGAGTTTTCCTGCTTGCTTTTTACGTAATTGCATGGTTTTGTGCATTTTTGTGCTTTCTCACCAAAGTTGTCATGATACCAACATACTCCTGGTGTTCGGCTTCCGTTGCGGCTGTGGGATTGAAATCGTCCTCGACAATGACTGCGTCCACGAAATCGCTGATTAATTTTGAGTTGGGCTATTTCCTTTTTCAATTCATTAATTTGTTTAAATAAATCATGATAATTGTTTGATGTATAAGAAGATAAAGCGGTTGATAGAACAGATGTTTGTTGAAAATTTCCTTCTGACGAAACGCTCATTTTTAAGTTTTTTTCACGTCGTTGTAAATAAAATTTTAGGTCACCAATATAGCGAATGAGAATACGAGTCTGCTGTTTTGTATCGCTATTTATTTTGATCTTCTAACTATTAATTCACAATAAATTGACTCCACAATTAATAATGAAAGATTGGATTTTCTTGACAGAAGACAACACTTTTTGAATTCGCAGTTTCTTTTTCATGCGTCGAGTTCATGTTCTGAAGAGGTCGGTACGTGCCGCCACAGATGAATCCAACGACATTAATTAAGCTAAAATCCATCAAGCCTTATTAACTTGAATAATAAACCCTTTTAATGGCGCAGACGAGAAAAAATAATCAACGCTATTTTGTACATTGAAAAAATATTAAGAGCACTACTACTATCGGTAATATTAAATAACTTATTGTGTAAACAAAAGTAGCACGTTTAGTTGCAAAATAAGAAAACTTATTCCCGTCCGCGGTTATATTCTAACTGAATGATTTATCCAACTAGACAAACTATTTCTCAATTTCTTCATACTTTTAACAACATTTGGGACGTAATGAAGGAAACTTGAGCAGTATTTCATCCAACAATACTCCAAGAAACGCAGTTGCGGAAACATTGCCAGCGCCGGGTAATTGATGAGAAATCTTTAAAAACTTTGTTTTGGCCTTATAATTTGTTATTTGTTAGACGTGCTGCGACTGCTACTTAATAAACATACCTAAGTGGGGAAGTTGTAGAGTTTTAAAGATGATTACGTTACTTAGAGTAATGGTACGTGAACTTGTATCGTGTTTCCAAAGCTCTTAGTTCAATTGTCTTGGGAGTCCGAAGGTGTCGAGTGTAGACGGTGTTTCCTCTTTCAAAAACTTGTGTCTACGTTCTTTCAAACCTATAAAAAGTACCTAAGTATGTGTTTATTAATAAGATTTTTTACTAAATCACTCAAATTATAATGCTGAATTTTTGTTGATTTGCACAAGCTAACATCTCAAACCAACTGGTTTGATTTGAAAAATACTTTTTGCATATGTTTTGATTCTAAAGGACACATATTAGAAATCAAGTGAGCTTGTATAGAAAATATATATAGTTATATAGCAAAAAGATATGTACTTATGTACTGCCATGTCCTAGAAACTCTATACTAATCTATAATATAAAAAATATTTTACCGTTATAAAGCTACACTATCCCAGAGTCTGTCTGTGGTCTAGTTTTAAAAATCTAATGTTATTTATTATATCTACATTAATAATACTTTTATACAGGGTTTGTCCTTTAACCGATGAAATAGCTTCTGGTACAGGAAGGAGCTAATGAAAAGTAAGCACCCTGCCAATTTCCCTCAAGCACAGTACTAACTAAAAGTAAGCTCATCGCCACCACCTGCCCATGGTGCACTAACACAAATTCTGGACGTTTTGGAGCAAATACAGCTAAACAGAAATAGGACTAGGCAGAATATGTTTATCGCAAGCGGGCAGAAAGGTGTCTAAAATTTGCTACCTATTAGATATACCGCTAAAACAAACATTAATAATTGTGTACTTACCTGTCTTCGTTTTCATATTTTATGTTCATCTAGTCTTTGTGTTTAAGAAACACAAATTATTCAAAGATATTAATTGCATTCCATGTCCGTCTGTTTTACTTTACTTCGCTCAGAAACACTTCACAAATCTCCAATTTACACTTTTGTTCTGTAATTAGTAGCTACAGTTCGCAAGTCGTGCCTCAAATAACAAACGGAATGCTTGAGTTTTGTTACTGACACCGTGAATGTGTTCAACATCATTTATTATGCTATGAATTATTCTCACTCTCAATGTGAGAAATGAACTGACTGGAAAATGAAACATGTCTCACGGTTTTTAAGCTTCTTTGCTATTTTGTCTTTGATTTAGATAAATCTTCATGTAAATCCGTTTTCTCCTTGTTTTCTTTAATCTTTTGAGTTATTTAATTACATTGATAAGAAGATAGTACGTACATAATATTTTTGAAGTAACTAGTGGTATAATTTTTCTCCTTTAGGCATGAGCAAGTTAGATTTATCATGCTTTATCCCTGACATGACGTACATATTCGTAAAACCTTACTCTTTATAACAGAATACACTGAGAGGACTACCTTTTTATCTCTTTATAACAGAACAAAGACAAGACTCTCAAAATAGCCTGACCGGACATTTTAAAGCAGTAGTCACTCAATAAACTGAAACTTGTCGAAAGCCCCGAATGTAGGGCATGTGCAAAAGCAGAGGAGTCCATGCATAAGCCACATTATGTGTTGCTGTGTCTATACCCAAACTTTGAGACCTATAGGCACTTTGCACTAGGTGATTTCTGAAGCTGATGCAGTCCTTTTTCAGAAATCCTAGTATGGGTGAGTAAGAGGTGGGGTAAGGACTACATAAGGATTCAAAAGTTCGACGTGCTTTCTTTAATTTAGGACCCATACATAATATAAGATCTAACAAATACCTTGTATCGTTACTATAAAAAACCATAAAAGGTATTTAAGGATTTATTCGTTTGAACTTTGCTTATCACATCCCATTAAAAAAATTGCATTTATTTAAAATAAATTTTAGTTGGTTAATTTTTATAACTATAAAACCACAGACAGAACATTTAATAGTACTAACTTTATAAAACTACTATACCAAAATGGTTACACAGCTAAGTAGTAAGTATTATCTTTTATAGATTCAGTACAAATTTATTCGTAATTGACATCTTTTTTGCGAAATCGTCCAAAATTCGCGCAGTACCGAATGAAAATGAGATCGTTTAGGTTTCGTCGAATTAGCTTTCTCGCGTGTCGTAGTCGTGTCGTGTGGATCGCGCCCCGTTGCGAGCGCGCGTGATTTCCCTGCAGACTTGCGTAGCTTCGTCACTGCACTCCGCTGATTAAATGTAAATGTATAATCAGCTTTCGTTTCCCAAATCAAAATGTGATGATTTAAAATTTTGTCTTTTCTGTTAACTATACACTTAAATTATGGAACTAAAATAATCCTATCAAGTGTAGGGACTGTTCCGTTCAATGAATTTTCTTAAAATTTATTGGTAGCCAATAAGTATTTATGTATTTTTTCAAAACTTTTCATTTAAAATTATTGAGTAATTTTCATTTGATTATGTTGTATCTATAATAGTAACCGTGCGCTTCTTTGTCATGCTCTTTTTATTAGGATTATTTTCCTGTATTAAAATAAAAACATAAGTGTATTCAGATTTTTTTCAATATTTTAGACCCAGGGGTTTATTTAAAAAAAAATTGTACTTTTATAAATTAGCTTGTTGATGTTCGAACATAAACGTTTACGTTTCGAAGAAGAGACTACTATATATATCCAGCATTTAAAATTATATTGAAGGTTAATTATAACCATAACACAATTCAAAATTGAACAGCGAGAGCATAATATTAGGAGGAATTATAGCGTTTACTGTTCGAGCGGTTAAACCAAGTGTACCTACAGCGTGTTGCAAGTTGGGATAGCAGCCAGTTAATTTCGGAACGATGTAGATAGGGCACGTTGTCATTTGAACACAGCACTCTTCCTTCCACCACCTCGGTAATTTTTATTTAAATGTGCTTCTTAAATAAATATTAGGCCAAGGCTTTGTAACGTTAATATATAAAAGGAAAATGAGAATACATTTTTTTCCTGGGAAATATTAATTCCGAGGTTGATTGATGGCTCAGACAAATTACCGGTACAGTCATTGTAGATAATGATACGTTTTGTGTGTTTGAACAAACTCATTGTGGGGCTCCGGGCTGTGCTGTGACTGTGAATACCGATTTACATTATTCTTAGATTTGGCCAATTTTAAATGACATTGAAAAAAATTATATAATTCGTATTCTTTTGGAGTGTTGTTACTTGCCAATATATAAAAATAAATATATCTAAAAATTAGGTTGAAAAAATCTCTCTGTGTACCCAGTGTAAAGATAAACTTTTTGGGACATAAAATAGATGTACCTAACTAGGTATTATTTCTCGTAAAATGCAAACAATACAGCAAAAGTCATCTAGATATTAATATGTCCTGACCACAGGTCCTGACTAAAAGCACAAAGCATTATGTGTGATTTTATTTCATGAAGTTCATGTAAAATATGTATTCTTAATCAAAGATTCTTACATATAGAGATTATCTGGGAGATATTAGTTGTGCATACTGGTTGGTCCGAGAGAAAAACGTATGATCGTATTTTTTTCATATTTATTTATAACAAGGTGTTTCCATCTTATTCCTCTCATAATTCTTATTTATTAAATTGTTTGCTAATGAGGCGGAAAACTTATGTGTCCGCCAGTACCGGAGTCAACCGCTGTCGCTTTTTCCGGCGTGAAGTTATTGAGCCGCGCTCTCAATCACCCGCCAGATTTCACACTGATTGATCGATTAGACTTTAATTTTGAAATGTTAATACCGCCTCTCGGGTTGAGACGAGAAAACACCCTGAGGATTTTAAAAATGGTCAATTAGCATTTTTAACTTTTAAGTAAAAAATCTATCTATCTAATAATTTAAGAGTCTTTCTTGTCAGTGGAGTCTCTTCCAGGTGTTTCTATCTTCCGATAGCCTTTTCACCTGATACGACACGACTCCCACTTTTTCCGTTATTTGTTCGATAAAACTCCTTCTTGGTCTAGTCTCCTCTTCCCCGCTTAATTAAAAAATAAGCTAACAAAAAAATTATAAATCAATAGAGCAAAAAGGTTCTTGTATACCTTCTGTTACTTTAAAGATAGGTTTGATCTTGCAACTGAATATATGTTATAGATAATAATTGATTCTAATGTCATATTTTTTACTGTCTATTATACGGTCTATTTTACCAATCCTTCTCTGTCGGTATGCATATCTGTTTATCGGGAGGCTCTATCTCATAAATCATATATGGTAGAGACTCCAAATTCTTACAGATTATGTATTTTTGTTGTCGCTATCTCTCTTTCATCTTAATGTTTTATAGTTACATGTATCATGCTGAAACCCATATCTGTTAATAAAAAAAATAGAATGAACTTGTTTAGTAAAAGTGATAGATTACATGGATAAATAAAGTAAGAATACAAAATTAAAACAATCGTTATTCTATTTATTTCTGTAAGTACATGTACTTGGTATTCAAATTTATCACTTCGAAAATATTTCTAATCCCTACTGATAGTAACTCAAAAACGTATTACTCGGAATCAATGGGTTATTGTGAGGAAACGATGCTCCAGGGCACTATAACGACTACGTCCAAGGTATTATGAACGTAATTAATTACTCAGTTTAGCAACCCTTCACGAAACCCTCCCAGATTGGTTTAAGCATAGTTCTAGCGTCTTTACCATCGATATACCTACAGGTATAACCAACTGCAATATGATCAGAATTTACTTTTTGACTACTGAGTATCGGTAGGTATTGCATAGGGATAAAGTCGTTTATTTTCCTCTATTAGACATGCTTAAGGGATAATATGAATATAATTAGCAAAATATCGGTATGTTAATTAACAATATATACCTACTTACAAATTGATTATTTTTAATCCAATATCTTCGTATCGGCTTTTTATTGCCATATAGTACTAGTTTATTTCTATACAGAAAATAATTTTGTTTCGTTTAGATAGGTACCTACTTTAAGGTGATACCTCGGAGAACACTAGCGCCACCGTCATTTAAAAATCATTACTCACTGAAAACACAAGTTATCAAAAATCCCTCTGCTGTAATTATGGTTCTGGATCTGAAGTTAATTTTAATCATATTCAATTATTAAGTTAAAGTTCCATATAGTTACAAATTGCAAAACTGCTAAAAGTGGCCGTTTTAAGCAAATCACCTTAAAGAGAAATGTAAGTATAAAGAGAGAAATTACCTTCATTAGCTTTTGTACACTGAAATATGGTTTACACTTCAATTAAAAAAGCCTTCTCTTTGTTAATGCAAAGGAGTTAAAAGGTAATCTTTGAAGAAGTTACTCTACAGATAAGGCGGCGGCAGGATAAAAATAAAAGTATTTAATTCCTTTCATACAATTTCGTGCATAATAACGAAACATTGTTAAATTTTGTCCAAAGCTCGAGCGCATTCGTACGGAGAAGTTTGGTAAAGGCTCGTCAGTCTACAAAGTACTACAAACCAATGAAAGCAAGACTTGTACGAAGGAAGATCCCAGATGTGGCCAAAGTTGCGAAGGCAGGAAACATTCGATGAATTCAACCGCGTCGTTTGATCCACAAGCAGAAATATTTTTCGAAATATCGACAAAACTTCTACTGCAACTTACATCAATTGCTTTTATATTGGACTAAAAATATGGTCTTTTTTTCTGCGAAAGCCGTTTTTATTAATTTGCCTTAATGGCACCCGAAATAGTATGTTTATCTGTTATTATCATGCCAGATCGATTTAAATAAAATGTACACAAATTCAAAGAGCAACTTACCTTGCGAGGTATGCGTTACCTGCATCAGCAGTAACCTGAAAAATTAGACAGTGTTGCATTGTCACTAACACGTAAACCCGGATCATGTTCCTTTTGGTCTGGTTTTTCTGTATGGTTTACGGACGACAGTCGTTTCATTATAGTACAATGCCAAATCTAGTACAGTGATTAAAACCGGACCCTAGGCCCTAGAGCGAAAACTAACGCAGATGATGATGATGATGTTTTTCTTCAGCCAAGACACTAATGTGACGTCATATCTAGAGCTAGTTAAGTTGGGTATTTCAGTATAAAAATAAATTTAATTTTGTCAAATCCCAAAATTGATATTATAATAGTACTTAAGTGGCGACAGCATTTTCCTAATATAAAATTAATAAAACTGTTATTATGAGATATTTTGAGGTATTATCAAAAAAATATAAATCAAATAGTCTACCGGGTCTACGTTACAGTACCCCCTAATTTAACAACAATTGTCTGAGATAATTGGCCCTGAAATTTAAATTTGTTCTTTCAGTCTTCAACCGGTTAAACGTCACTGTTAGTAAGTCCTCCTCGGAAGGACCTCGTTATCCAGACTTTATTTTTCTTTTTCCAGACACGTACTAATTATTGTACTTTAGAATAGTAAGTGCCGCTTTTCTTCTTGCAGCTTCAAAATGCCAAGAAAAATCTTAGCCGTTCCTTTTTGACGTCTCATTTTCAACTTTACTGACTGGTTTTGCCGAGTTCGGGAAAATAAAAGTGAAGTCATTATATAAATATCTCGGAGCTACAAACTTCTTGAAACTTTGGTTTTTCTTCAAAACAATCAAGACAGAAAGTTTGTTTTCCTTTAAGGGATCATCATTTATACAAAGGGAAGGGACTTTGTTTGTTATTAAAATAATGAAGGTACCTACAATAGACCTCACCTATAAATAACAGTTCAAAATTTAGTCCATTACATTATTCAATTTAGTAATCAATCAATCAAAACTTCTATATACTTAATATTATAAACGCGAAAGTCGGCCAATCCGTCTGTTGCGCTTTTACGGCTTAACCGCTGGACTGATTTTGTTGAAATTTAGTATGGATATAGTTAAAGACCGGGGGTCACACATAGGCTATTCTTGGCGCAATATAACAGAGTATCACGTGAGCGGAGCTGCGGGATAACTGAAACTTATTCGAACACAAAACAATAATTTCCATTTTTGGAATCTTTACATTAGTAGAAAGAATTTCATCTAATATAGCTAGGCATAAAGTCTTTATATGAAATGATAAAAAAGTTTATTTTAGGTAGGTATTTCAGCGCGGACGTGATGTGAAAATGAAAAGCTCCTCGCGTTGTTGAGATGACAAATGCACCGGGGCGGCGGCGGCAAGCGTTATAATTCCAGGCTGAGCTTTCTGGATCTCACTTGTAAACTTATCTACGCGACTGTACTGCGATGCGATGATGAAAACTAATGAGATATATTGTAGCTACAAAGAAATACATAATAATTTCATTACACCTAAGGTGGTACTCTTTTCTCTGGGGCTTACTGTTTACATTTGTAGAGCATAATTTTTTCGGCATCGATAGACAGACAGTTAGACAGACTTTCGCATTTATAATATTAGTAAGTATGGGTTATTCTTAGGCAACAAAGTTTGCAAAACGAGCGCACAGCCTCTTATTTATAGACTTATCTCTTCTGTGGCATACCAAACCCTAGATGAACAAATAATAAGCAAGCACTTATTTCGCCCATGATAATAAGCCATTATGTTTACAAACCCGCTGATCAGAAAGATACACTTTTCTTATTTCTCATTTTGGCTTGCTAGAAGAGCTTTATTTAGAAATTTGCTATTAAAGGATATTTCTTTTTGTGTGTATAATAAATAAATAAATAGGTAGGTAAGCGTATAAACCTAAAGTATGTTATTATTAAAAGTTCACCTGGATTTACTTCAGAGTTGCCTTCCTTTTGTTAGTTAAAGTTACAGCCGGAGAAATAGATAAAATTTAATTAATTTATGCTATAAAAAAATTATATTTAAATTACCTATCTTAAAAACTAGGTTCTGCTACGTTTGCTGCTTTACTACTCGTCTCTGGTCGATTTACATAATTTAACTGAATTATAAATATATTTTAGCTTATTTTCTTTGGCTCCGACTTATAAATTTGAACGCTAATTTTGCGAGACCATAATTCTGGCAAAAAATAAAAGTGACATCGAATCTCATTCAAGACAGCGTTAAAAAAAAACTTTAATCATTCCAAAGTTTATTTTTTGTGTCGGAGAAAATTAGGCTGTTCTTAAGAGCGCCACGGGCGCGAACGCAAATCCGATTTGAGTAATGAAACGAGACTAATTAAAAAGTCGGAAGAGAAATTGTGGGAAAACAAGGCTTTCTTCGAGTTGTTATTTACTTTGGGACTTACAGCTCATTTCATTCTGAGTAAAAGATGACCACACTTCTATCTAACAAAGAAATATAATTAAAAATAAAATATTTATATTACGTCTAATTCTAACTTAAGTTTTTCTCCTTCACATTGAAATGTAGAGTTCGTCTTCTTGACCACACTTTCATTTGTCCGGAGCAAGCGGTGGTTGCCTAAAGCAAATATAGGTTAGTACTGGAAGTGATTAGCACAGAATAGATACCTAGATAAAGTACTAACTGATGTAAGTACCATTAGATGATTAATGACTAAATAAATTTAAGGAATGCAGTGCCCAAGTGGTTGTCGAAGTGGCCTAGTACTTAGACCTTTTTTGGTACGGTAGGTCAATGCCTAGTAGAAGTACCTACAACGCCTGACGTGTAACCCACCGTAATGCCCTAAAATGTAAAAACCACTAAAGTAGTCGACTTATAACCTCAATTAAATCATAAAAAGTAGCAGAAACAGAACGCTAGAGCAATCATAAAATGTGCGCGAGCGTGTGGCACGCAACAATGCCGGCCGACAGCGCTCTATTTAGTTTAATAATAAAAACCATTGAAGCGGTTTATACGTGAAACAAAACTTGGGTGGAATCGTAAGAAAAAACATTAGTTGCATCCCATTCAATTGGCCACATTTTACGAGTTTACGGGGAAACAGTTCTCTTAAGATAGTAATGTCAGACACGCCGAAAACTAAATTGGTTAGTCCAAAAAAATATGATAGTGATTTTTATGTGCTTTTTCGATAAAATAGACCATTTTGGAGATACTATTTGAAAGAAAAAAATCTTAAAAATGGAAAAAAAAATATTTAAATTTTTAAAGATTCATACAGCGATGACGTCACTCCCCGTTGAAACAGAGTATTTAGGTTATGTTTACTAGAGTAAAAATATGAAAATGAAAGATCGATTTGAATGGCTTGTGCTTGCAAAGAGTATATAATCCCTATTTTGCCAACTCTAGTGTACAATTTATTTGACCATGGATTAAATTTTTGAAAATGAAGGTCATTGGGTTTTTTGCAACTATCTCAAAAAATACTTGTTTAATAAAAAAATCTGATTACCGCAAACTGTTCAATAATCCTATTCCTGGAAATGGTTTTCGAATTAGACATCTTTGTAAAACATTGAACTAGCCAATTGTATATAGCTAATGAATATGTTGAAAGACAGTCATTTTTGTGGAAACTTCAGTGCTCTATAAAGTTTGAGTTTTTCTTAACGCAGACGCTAGCGACTACGATAGCGATTTAGTATGGCAAACCTATACAGCGCCTCTGGCGGATAGTAAGGCATCTAAGAAATTCCATACAAAATCCTAACGCAGTCGCTAGCGTCTGCGTTAAGAAAAACTCATACTAGGGGCACTGGATAGTAGAGCAATTTAACATAACGGAGCCCCGTGGTTCTGCCATCTAAGTACTTAAAATTATTATTCCTTTATTCGATTCATTTTATTTTACATCATTCATTTTAAAAAGGGTGTGTTGTTTGCTTTAAGGTCAGCAAGGCACGCGTCGCACTTCTGGTGTTGCAGGCGATGTCCGTTAGCAATAGTTTGCATACCACAAAACTAGTTCTGCCAGCGGTAGTAATTTCACGTCGTAAGTACCACTTACAATTATATTATACTACGAACGCTCGCTCACATACCAACTAAAATTTTAAAAGGAAAATGTACAGTAAAACGTACGTCTGGTCGATTTAAAACGCACTTAGGGTCTTTAGAAAATAACAACCGCCTGTATTGTAGATAGGTAACTGTACTAATCATATTTGGTTTAAAATAGCTTATCAGGTTGGACTATGTATGACTCCTCACTCAAACCAGTGAGTCCAATGATTTTCATTCGACATAACCAAATATAAATATAAATAAATATAAATATATAGGGACAAATCACACAGATTGAGTTAGCCCCAAAGTAAGTTCGAGACTTGTGTTATGGGATACTAAATACTATATTTTATAACAAATACATATATAGATAAACATCCAAGACCCAGGTCAATCAGAAAAAGATCAATTTTCATCTTGACCTGACCGGGGATCGAACCCGGGACCTCCTGAGTAGCGGTCAGGCATGTTAACCATTACGCCACGGAGGTCGTCACAAATCAGTGAGACTAATGAAGATCGACTTAATGATTTTGAGTGTCATACATCTCATAGATTATAAAAATAATATTATCGTGAAGAGTAATAGAAACAACATCATAGTACAATACAACAATATTTATTAATACATATGTTGTAAGACGTACAAAATAGTTTAGGGCTAAATAACCCGAGTTTTACACAATTTTATAATTTCTGCTCAGAATAAAATCGAAGTGGCACTAAGTACCTAATATCAATAGAATCAGAATATCGTAATACTTGAATACAACAAAAGAAAACAGGTAACTTTTGCACTTATCACACAGCTTACCAGCAAACATTCATTCTCACGTTAATTTCATTATTTTTATGTTCTACTAGGCCATTAGATGCTTATAATTGTAATCTTTAACATATTAATATAAAGTTAAAACTACAACATACAACTAATGCCTACTTAATAATAGATCTATGTAAATAAAAATGAACGTTTGTATGTCTATTACGCGTTCGTAAACCATTGGTTCGATTGTGAAGAAAATTTGGTGCGTTCCACCACGAAAAAAGGCATTGCGACGCATACAGGTTTCAATTAGTACATTAAAAAATAACGAATCATAGTTATACTGTTACTGTGCAATTGCGATATTAAAGGGAAATGAAAATCTGACAAAATTGATTCTAATTACAAAAATGATTACTTACAATTAATGGAATTAAATATCTCCGATTGTACTACCATTAACAGTATTAACAGTATTGCTACAACGACAGAAATCCATTACATTTCTTTTCACTTGAATAAAGTACTTATTAATAAAACTGCATCTACACTTATGCTTACATGTAGTTGAAAAAGATATACTCTATACTTATTTATCAGTATTTTAATATTAAAGTAGGTTTAATATTCAACACTACAAACAAACTTAAAATGCAGTTTTAAAGAATCCCGTGCTGCACTCAAAAATGAAATTAAATATAATGATTCAACACTGTATCGCAAAAAATAATATCTTGTGTTTCATTTCGTTCTCGCACTTCATATTTAAAGAAGTAAATAATCAACTCTGTTTGCGTATATCAACATGTTTTTAAAACGAAAATAAATGAACACTTTTCACTGTATCGCTGAAGAAAAGCCTGTCTCTTTCATACTCCTCCAGATCAGTGTGTTAAAGAAGGATGTGATCAACTCTGTCAGTACACGTCGTCAATCAACAGGATTCGATACCAACGCTACGTAGTAGCTCCACTGTTGTGGCTCATTCACATGGAGGTCGGAGACCAGAAGTTCATCTCTCTGAGTTCGGAAGGCTTAGGGCGGAATGTGTGCGCCGATTTGACGACCTTCGGCTGCTGGGGAGACGGCTCGTTGGAAACCAATCTAGGTTCTTTGTTGTTGGGCGCTGGACCCAAATTCTCTACTGATTCTGCAAGGGTACCTGAAAAGAACATTATATATTGGATATTTTAAACATTGAATACAACAAATAATGCTCAGCCTTAGCAATTATTCTTACAGAATAATAAGAAATTACTACAAGTGTCAGAGCCGTGTCAACGGCAAAGATCAATAAATAGTGTAATTTAGGTACAGGGCCGGAACTAATACACTTCCCTGAAATATTCCAGTTATAATTTTCTTTATATAAAAAGCAGCAGCTAGCTATTTTTCTCGCCTCGACTGATATCGCTAGCCGGCTGTCTTTTAGGTAGATACCTTCAGGCAGTTTGAAAAATTTGCCACCAATACTGTAATGGCAACTAAACTCGCTAAAATGTTAGATTTCTTATTCTATTCAGATTTTATTTTATTTTTCATTAGTGAATATGATAACCACTAGAAATTTGAAGTAGAGGTGGGTTGGATTAGGTAAAACCCGTACCTGTTCTATCTAATACTAATACCAAAAAATAACTAATCCAAATACCTAATCCGAATACCTCTTCCTAATCCCTGCCATTCGCAGCCAATTCCCAACCTTATGTCATACATCGTAAAGTTCAATATTGTTTCTAACACGATAGTATTAGATCTTCAAAGTATTGTTCCTTAATCTGTGTATTAGATAACATTTCTGGATCGAAACTCCTAATAGTAACACTGCTGCACTAACGAATCTAATACACCTAATCCCAGTAATTGTTAATACTTTATTTGCAACTGATTTTTGATCTTATTCTTAAAGTGCGTAAAGGTCATTGTTGTTTAGATGAAAATATTTGATAAAAGTGTACCTAATCCATACGTTTAATTCTAGTAGCAAATATTTTTTATTCGCAACCGATTTTTTATCTTATAATAATTAGTTTAAGGGTCAGTGTTCTTTGATGGATGAAAGTATTGGATAGGTACATACCCAATACAAGAGCCGACGAGAATATTCAAAAATCTTCTCAGTCGATTTTGAACTTTACGTCGTATGATTTAAGGATGAATATTGCTTGCATCGAAAAATACCTAATCCGGGGTGCCAAATATTAGGTACGCACTGGTATCGAAAAATAACCTAATCCACGCACCTAATCTAATATTTATGCCTCACCTCTAATTTGAAGCATTGAGTAGGTAATAAACATGTTTTACTTATATTATTTGATTTGATGTGAAAGTTATATATATTCTTTCTCAATATTTTATTAATTACTAGCGACCCGCCCCGGCTTTGAATGGGCATAAAAACCTTCCTCTTGAATCACTCTACCTATTAAAAAAACCGCATCAAAATCCGTTGCGTAGTTTTAAAGATTTAAGCACACAAAGGGACATAGGGACAGAGAAAGCGACTTTGTTTTACACAATGTAGTGATAATTTATAGCACTAAACAGCTAAAAATAATATATATATAAGCTGACCTTTTAATCGTAAGTCGACTGCGTCTTCCTCGGCTAGTGTGGACGTGGACGCGTTCATATCTTTCTTGAATCCGAGTAGTGCCATCGTGAGCCACGAGCGATTGGACCCGTCGGCGGTCGGCTCAAACGGTGATGTGAAGTATCTAGAAATAAAAACGTTCAACTTAGCGAACAACAAAAACATAATATTTCTAGGTATAATACAAAACTCTGTGGAGCTTCAATTAAAAGGTAAATCTGGTGCAACGGTCGTATTTGTTATGCATTGCAAAAAGAAAATATTTGTATTCAAAACAAGCAATAGGTATTTAAAAACAATCCGATTCGTGGACATCACGCGGCTAACATGATGAGGTCATATCCTATTATAACTTTTCGTAATCACCCAAATAAAAAGTATAAACAAAACAATAAAATGGAAACAATTTCTGCATAATAAGAACCACATCAGAACGATATTTTTTTAAGTTGATAAAATAAAACATTTAACAGACTATATTACATACGTTTATGTATATAATTTCAAATATCAAGGAATAAGAAAATGAAATAACCTAGTACCTAATTTTAAATTATTCATTATTTCATCTTGTGCGCTATCAAGACAATTGTTTTATATACTACTAGCTGTTGCCCGCGGCTCCGCCCGCGTACGCCTCGGTTATATCGCGCCCGAAAGTAGGCTATGTTTGACTCCTAGTGCATAACTATATCCATACCAAATTTCATTACAATCGGTCCAGCAGTTAAGCTGTGAAGAGGTGACAGACAGACAGACAGACTTTCGCATTTATAATATTAGTATGGACTAGTCCACCCAGGCCTCGCCCGTGGTACATACATCGCCTATGTCACTCAGGGTAAATGTAGCTTTCCAATAGTGAAAGAATTTTTTAAATCGGCGCTGTAGTTTTTGAGTTTATTCATTACAGACGTACACACAAAAATACAAATCTTTCCTTCTAATATTGGTATAGATTTACTTACGCATCATCTCATTGTTCTTGTCATACATCATGTACACACACATGACGTTACTATAATTCGGCTAAGTAAATATCACATGCAAGAGATAGCGAAGTATGAACTGCGAGGCTGCATGTGTGTTTATATCATACATATCATACTATCAGCAGGGACGAACAAAATTTCTGCCATTAACAAACTGCTATCAAACTTAATAACAGTAGAGTTACTTATATTTATTTCGTGGTGATGGACATTAATATAAAGTGTATCAGTTTGCATATTTTACTGCAAGTATTACAATAAAGAATATCTGGGGCATGAAAGTACCTACCCTTACCATCTATCAAGGGACTATAGCCTGATATGATTTACTTATTTTATATTTTAAATGTTTTTTGAGGACGATTGATGTCATTTAACTGAAATTGTGTGTTTCAAAAACTTTCCGGTCCATTTATAATCTTATTTCCCAATAAACAAAAACAGCCTTCCATTTGTTTACTGAAGTCGGTTGACCTTGCAAATTATTATCAAGCAAGCAATTTGTAAACATACGAGAAATCAAACATGGTCATTTAATTTGACTTTGCGGATCTACTTACGTATTCCTACTGGAATATTTTGATTTCAAAACTACTGCACCGATTTTGATAAAATTTCAATGGGACTAAATTAAAAATATGTCCTTTCGAACAAAAAAATGAAGAGAATTTTTGGAAGTCAGTTGAAAATGATACAAAATAATAACCTTCATTTACAATTCATTTTAAACATACTGGTTTCGTAAAGTCAATGCTACTTGGGGCACAAATAAATGCCAAGTTAGTTACGAAATACATTTTAATTATATGCGTCTCCATTTTCAGACAGTATGCGTCCGTGACGCTTATCATCCAACACTATTGACTATTCATTTTTAAATCTTCCAAACGCAAGTTTAAATTAAAATGCTAGCGATTGATTAAAACATGACACTCTTCTTATCATGTTTTGAAATCGTAATCAAAGACCTACATGATAAGCGTAAACCTTTCTAGCCAAAATGTAGAGTCATTGTCACCATCCATCAATATTTTTTTATCATTTCGACAAATCTAGTGATAAATGTGACGTCGATCTTAAAAATAATATCGAAAGTTAAAAACACTTATATGCTATAGAAAGAATAGAGATTGTATTGTAGCTTATTGCGATTTTCGAGAAAATAAACAAGTGAGCAAAATTGTTTTTTGCTTGGAGTGTATGCGTACTTTATATTACGAGTTAGCTTGGTAGTAATACTATTGAAAATGATCATTTAAAAGCAAGAAACATACAAAAAATTTGCTCGTTTGTGTAATACAACTTTTTATCTTACTGGCCAACCAACAAGGAAGGTTTTATACATGAGTTCAGCGAATGTAGTAGTGTTAGTGGTAGATGTACTGTACATAGTTATTAGACTAGCTTTCGCCCGCGGTTTCAGCCGCGTAAATTTCCCACGGGAACAGTACTTTTTCCCGGAAAGAAAGGTATCCTATGTCCTTCTCAATACTTCTATTTAAGTGTATGCGACATTTCAGGAAGATTGGTGCAGTAGATAGGGCGTGAAAGCGTAACAAACAAACAAACTCACTTTCGTATTTATAATATTAGTTAGGATTAGAATTTAGATCAGAATTGTAACTCACCGATTGCCAATCATCTTGCGGCGGCTGGTGGGGCTCGAGTTAGGCGAGGTGGGCAGGCTCTTGCTGCCGCGGCGCGTCGCCAGCTGGTAGCGGCCGTCCGCGGGCGGCGGCGAAGACGGAGCGTCCTCGTCGGAGGGAGACGCGATCGTGAACCCGCGCGACGACGAACCCATCGTTATCATCTGGTGGGCGACCTGACGATACCAAACGGTATTTTAAGTCCCGTGATTTTTGATAATCTTTCGGCAAAAACAAAATTTGTTCTTTGTTTTTATTCAATGCAATGTAATGTAAATACAAACGCAGCGTGAGGTATCAACTAAAAAATCGACGACCAAGTTAAATTATATGCAAAAATATGCGGGATGCCCCAAAATGAGACGCTGTGTCCAACATCATTAGCTACATGTAGACCGCGGCTTCGCCTATGTGGTAGATACACCGTCATACAATGTAACAATGTCCTTCACAAAACAAAATAGAGTCAACAACCACTAGCTATGTACATGTATACTTTCTCGCACATAACTAATAAATGCAAGAAAAAACTTAAAATAAGTACCTACCACATTAATTATAAAATATGATGCAAGAATAAAAAGTGATTGCGAGTTGCTGATAAGACCTAAGACAACCAAATTGGGAAAACATTCTGAACACATACATATGTGCACGTTCTGCTGGACCCCCCTGTCGGTAAGGTTATCGTCTCGTCTTTAATCATTACCTATTTTCGGTTGTTCAATTTATTCTGTCGGTATTTCATTCACTAAAAATTATAACGTTCGGGCGATCTCATAATAACCGTATAAAAAATGAGAAAATTCAACCATCAACTAACTTTATGGAATTATTTTGTTCGAAGAACCATCCCTTAAAACTAATAAAAATCAGACCCAAAAGAAAATAAAACAAATGAGTATGGTATTTTCAATAGAAGGCATACACGATCACGATAAAAAATATGTACCGTAATAAAAGGTCTTCTTTTATACAATAGATATTTTCGCAACGATACACACACAATCATATTGTCTCCTTGTTTATAGTAATCCAAGGCACGCAGCTCTAGTTGCTGTTAACTAAGTGCAACACAATGCAAAGATACAACATACTAAGAGTGCACAGATCAAGCGCACGTTTACCTGCATACCTACATAGCGCTGCGCCTTGATTATTAAAAACAAAATTTGTAGGTACTTTTTTTTCAGACCTACTGACACTATCATAATACTTGCATACATTCACCAAATATTATTAAACATTTGTTTATGTCGTCATGTTGAAATGCAGTATATCGAGCTTTATTTTTGTCTTCACACTATTTGTAACACGATATCAGATAGTCCGTACTGACCTTGACGACAGAAGTGCCACACGCCGCGCCCTTGCCTTTGAACCCATCGTCTACTCCAGCTGGTTTTGGCTTGGCCGTAATGGAATTCACTGTAAATAACAATTTTTTTTTTTATTTTTATAAATTCAAATTACTGCACTAAATTCTATAACTTTTACACTTCATATTTTCTTCTAGTACCTGGGCGACCGAGCTTCGCTCGTTTTATGCAGAAAATCTTATTGCATGAAAAAATGGTAAAATGAATTTTCCCAAACATGGGACATAGCTAGATTACCTTTTTGACTATGTAAGAACTTAAGTTTGAAATTTCAAAGAAATCATTAGAGCCGTTTTCGAAAACGCGAGTAGAAATAAATTTATTGCTCGTTTAATAGTATAGGATATACTGATTGGATAACATTCAAGACTAAGACTTTGTTTAATAAAAACACAACGAGTGTCGCAATAATCCCACAATATGCAAGCAACAATCGAACAATGAGTAAGCATACCTAATTAGACTAATATTATAAAGAGGAAAGATTTGTTTGTATGTTTGAATTTCATTGTTAATAAACTTGAAAACTACTGGACTGATTTCAATAATTCTTTCTCCATCTCTGAGTAACATATGCTATATAGTATATGCACATACAGGCGATTGAAACCGCAAATATGTATATTTGCGGTTAGCTGTAGCTAGTGTTATAATATAATGACGCTTTAAACACGATACTCTTGTACACAAGCATCATTTATGGTCGGATCATTACATTACTAATAGTTGGAACACATTGCCCTACCTTATTTTAAACTAGAAATTAATAACATTTTAATGTTAATTAATAACTACGTCATACTAACGACGATCCGACCTACATTTATGACAAACTCGATTTTACAATAACATGTAGGTATTGGCCCACCCAGTAAGTATTATTTAATTGAATCCTGAGTAATGTAAGTGTACCCATATTAGCAGTTATGTACATTGAGCTGCAGAGAAATATGACCCCCTTTCAATAGTGATACTTTTGGCATAGTCAGATTTATCTGCAGCCGACTGTACATGAGTTGTATATACTACATCCAGCCTATAACCTTTCAAAAATATTTTTGGTAACTTGGAACTGGGAGAAGAGGTAAAAGATTTATTTTATTTGATAAACTACAATAGGATGTAACCTTCATAGATGAGAATGCACATGACTTCTGAGAAGAATATGTATACAGGAAATATAAAGGTCAGATAATGCAAGTAAATATAATATAATGAAAATAAACGAACTTTTATTATCCGTCCTATATCATCAACGTTACTCTAAATAGATTTATACCGCCGCACCACGTCATCAAATTGCTATCAAATATTAAAGAATCCCCCCATTTGAAAGTCAAGTCATGTGAAATGCTGTGCATTCCATAACAAGAGAATATGGAAAAATTTAGAGAAAATGACCTAAATTCATAAATGTGTAACAACTAGTAAAATAAGTTGTTTTCTACACATCATCCCTATAATTTAATAATGTAGCATACCCTAAACATACCGAACATACGTATCATACTCGCCATAACACATTTAAATACCTTACATAATATTTTTGTTTATAAAATAAATATATTTAGTCAAAATATAAATTAAAATTGAAACCAAAAATTACAATATATACACAGAAACGTAATGGGAAGTCCAGGTAAATATTGACGGTATATTTATCGTTATACAAATATTGCACGTTATTCGCGGAATGGTATCATTACTTATATAAAATAAAGAGAAGACAGAAAAGGCATCATATACGCCTTGTTCAGTTCATAATGATTTTTCATAACTTTAATTGAAGACCTACACAGAAACAAATTTCATATATTATACATTGCATAATCAATGAAAAAATAAATGAATTGTATTCCTAATTTAAAATGCTTTTTGTAGGTAGTAAACTACTTAATACAGTTTATAGTGACAAAAACTTTAAACGAAACCTAAACCAAACGATTACGAATGTAAGAAAAGTGCTCTTAAGATAAGGTGGTGTTGTGTTGAACGATTTAAGGACCGTAGTGACATTGTGAATTTGTATAATGTTTTTTATTGTGACCAAAACAACAAGTTGAGTTTAATTAAAATTGAGCCCTAGTCCTATGTTTTGGAAGCCAGTTAAAATCAATCAATGTGAAGAAATGGACGCATGCTACCTATATGTACCCTCATTATTCTCTACAGAATGTTCACAACAAACACGTAACAAGTACGTCCACAGTCAGCAGCTAGCGATAGATGCAACAAATCATACTGATAACAAAAACTCTTTAGTTTATGCCTCGTTATTTGCTTGCTCCAAGCTTAAGCTTTAACATTTTATTTATGGAAATGATTAAATATTAACTAGTGGTTCTGTGAACAGTAGACCTCGCGAACCTCATCCGTTAACCCCCTTTTCGTTTTTTTTATTACTCTATATAGAGTATATATAGGTATTTCTTATTCTGTTAATTTTTTCCCTCGTATATTCACAAAAGGATTTTTTCTATATTTTTTTATATTGCCATAATATCCTATTCTGGTCTGACGGTCATAATATACAGTCATATAAAAATAAAAATAAAAATTTCAAATTTTTGAATTCAAAGCGCAAAGTTGTAAAAGAACAAGTACCATGCGGCCAGTGGTATAAGCAACATAGCAAATAGCAAGCTTCCCCCATTTTTGCCCCCATTTTCCTTCCAATCAAAAAACGCTCTCGACAAAAAATTGCAAATAAATCAAGGAACACGTGTGTCAAGTTTCATTAAGATCCGTTCGTAAACAACGTCACAGAAAACTTTCCCCCTTTTTTCCCCCCTTTTCCCTCCAATCAAAAAAAACTCTCGACAAAAAATTGCAAATAAATCAAGGAACACGTGTAGCAAGTTTCATTAAGATCCGTTCAGAAATGCGACCTCTAGCCCGGAACAAACAGACAGACAGACAGACAGACAGACAGACAGACAGACATCCGGACAAAAGCAAAATTTGCCAGTCTCGAAATGGAGACTCTCGCTCGCGAGCGAACTCTCGCTCGCTTCGCTCGCTCGGTCAATGATAACCGTAAGTACGAGTATTTATCATTACCGAAACTGTTAGGTAATTTTCGTTGCCAAGCCTAATCTCAAAGGTTAAACCGCGAAGAACAACTAGTTATATCCATACTAATCCATACTAATCCATATCCATACTAATATTATAAATGCGAAAGTCTGTCTGTCTGTCTGTCTGTGTCTGTCTGTCTGTCTGTCACCTCTTCACGGCTAAACTGCTGGACCGATTGTGATGAAATTTGGTAGGGATGTAGTTAACGACCTGAGGTCAAACATAGGCTACTTTTGGGCGCGATATAACCGAGTCCCACGCGGGGCGAAGCCGCGGGGAACAGCTAGTAATACAATAAGACAAGAAATAATATGACAAAAAATTTCCAACTCACACAACTATTATATGATAGGTAAGAGCAGTATTCTCACCAGCAGTGTTGATTGGCGCGATGCCATGCATCACATCCTGGCAGGGCTTCGTGTGCTTCGACCAATCTCTCTCCTTGATGGTATTGAACGGCGCCTCTGTAACCAGCTTAGATTCTGCGGTCACGGGTTTAGCAAAATCCTGCTCGAGTTTTGGCTTCCCGAAGAGGATGTCGGTCTTGGGATACCGAATGTAGAAAATATCCTCTGGTGCTGGTGGCGATGCCGCAAATGGCTCGAACTCCCTGGAACCAATTAAAGAACATCTCAATTAGGCTGACCCTACAAAGTACAATTACTTAATTACTCCTAATGTTATAACAATTTATGTTTTACTAGCTGTTCCCCGCGGCTTCGCCCCGCGTGGGACTCGGTTATATCGCGCCCAAAAGTAGCCTATGTTTGACCTCAGGTCGTTAACTACATCCCTACCAAATTTCATCACAATCGGTCCAGCAGTTTAGCCGTGAAGAGGTGACAGACAGACAGACAGACAGACTTTCGCATTTATAATATTAGTATGGATTAAGAACTCACGATAAATAACTGTTGAATTGTGTTACGATGCTCCTTTTTCTGAACATTATTACAAAAATTAAATAACCAGTCTTCACTTGATTGAATTAATCTAACGATAATTCAATGTAGCAGGGCAAATACAGAGCAACTGTTTTATTTTTAAACCACGCGTAATGTATTTCAGCACGCGTTTTACACGAGAGGGCGCTGTATGTAAATCAAAGTTGAACTGAAAAAGAACTGTACGCGGTTTTGCTTTTTATACGCCAGTTCCTGATGTTTATTCTGGCTTGCGTTTAATCTTATCACGATAATATAAATGAGCAAAACATTATGTTGAAAATAACAAGTCGAGTGTTACGTCACCAGCAGTAAGCCAATCCGATGAGTTCATTAGCACACTCCCTCACAGAAAGACACATGACGACTGTGACGGGTGTGCCGTGTGGTGTGGTACGACATTTAGGGGTCAAAGACAGAGCGTTGGATATCTACGCAAATAGCACCAGCACGCAACCGGCTCGGACATTTTGGCAAAGAAAACGATTTTTAAATGAAATTTGTCACATAACGTCACGCTAGTGTGGCGACCTATTGGCTAGCTCATTCATAACGCAAAATGTTTATTTGGCATATTTTTTTTTTCTTTAGAAGCATCTAGCTTCCAGTTGCTCTGAAAACATTAGTCTGTTAAGGAAAGTCTTGCTGTCGACAGCTGTATCTCTACCATGAGTACCTGTATCGTCTATTAAGTGCCCCTGTGCGGGTTGTAAGATACTCGTAACTAAGAATTCCCATACAAGTTACAATTCTAACGAGATCTCTAGACTGCGCAAACAACATATCATGGTAGAGACACTGGTAGTAATGCGCTTATATTGCCAACCAGATATATTTTATAAAAGTATACTCCATAGATAAAATCTTCAACGCCTATAACCATACTTAAACCCTTTCGCTGGTACCTCTCTAGATAACAATTAAACTGCTACTACTAATTTATAACAGACAGATAAGTTGTTACAGAGATTAACGCATTTTGAGCTTAGACTATTTTTTCAGCGAAAACCGGGGTTTAATCGCATCATGTGTCGACAAAACCTTTATAAAGGACAAAAAACAATATTAAATGTATGTATATTATTTAGTCACAGAATAAGAAATAGTACAAGGTATAGTACACAGTACTATAAACTTATTTGTTACGGCTTAATTAGTTTAATTGATTATCTTTAAGTTAAATGCAATGCCTATATTGTTTTGATGGAAAATTGTAATAACATGCCAATGATAAGATTATCAACACGGAAAACCACTAACTATAATATACTAGACCTATTTTATGTCAGCACATTGAGTGACAAATAAAAACAAACATCTTATAGTTATCTGCACTTCTTAATGACTAAACTATCTAACTTTCATGTATCATACATAATCTATACCAATCTAGATCCAAATTAACACAACTATCATGACAAGCTTATTCCATTTTGACAGAACTTTCATTAGTAAATAGCTGAAGTAGTGCCTAAGTCTTTTTTATTGATTTGGGTAAAAGAGTTCGGGATCCGCGTAAAAGAATTTTTAAATTGTTAAGATATTTTTAAAACTGAATTTGAACAATATTCATACTTACCTATCAATTAAAATCATACACGTTACGTTCCTTATCATACCCCACGTCATTTGAAATCAACAAAATTGTGCAACTTATTGTTATCTGATATAACATAAATATGTAAGTACCTTTCTAGAAATAAAAAAGAAATGTGCTTTAAATTTCTGGCTCTGAAATCGATCACTCATTTTTTATATATAAAAATATATATATGAGTATATGAGCATCCGATTTCGATGTTTTAGGTTGATTAGGTAAGTAAGATATTCCATCAAAAAAATGATGAATGAATGGTAAGTGTGTATAATTTCAGCCGAATACGTTTAGTAAATCATAAACAATGCATACCCATATACGTATCCTCACTAAATTTCAAGTTTATAAATCAAATTATAATATAATAATATGTAGGTAGATACAATATTGGAAAACAAAAAGCGATGCGAAACCGTGAAGCCTGATAAAGAGTTGGGTCGATGATAGCTTTATCTTAAAAACCTACGAATAATATTGACTTTTAGATTATCGCATAGCACCAGTGAACTTAAACAATGACGGTAGGCAATCGTACGAGATGAAATGCCTCCTCCCACTATGGTGACTCGTAGGATCCCCAGATCCTCAGCGTCAATAGGTTACCTTACTCAGTCCGTACCTGCTGCTTGACTGCTTATCTAATTGTTATAAAAGAAAATCGCTGAACAAATACATTAGAGGTTCAGGTAATCGAGTTCGTTCTAGACTTACCTTATCAAAGGTAAAGTTTAACCTAACGCACTGTACCCGGTTAAACCCGATCGAGCTTAGCTCATAGTTGTTTACATTTCCCCAAAGATATGCAAAAGAGCTCACATCTAGCTAGATAAATTTCTCTTCTACAATAAATCCTACACTCTTAATTAGTTATTGCCCATGGCTCTGCATGCCCGCGTGGCATCCAATGTTCTGTCAGTAGTTTATTCGTAACTACGGACAGTTTATTTTGTAAAGACAATCTTCCTCGCGTCTTACCTAAACGAAAGAAAAATTTATCTACCACAAAAAATTGTTAGAAGCCTCGTTAGTTCATGAAATAGATAATATAATAACCTGTAATGTAAAAAAAAATTGTGGCAGGTGTTAATCCGTATAATTTTGAACTACCTACTAGAAGCGACCGGGCCACATAAAAGTAAAAGGCAGGCAAACCACTAACTAGCTAGCCTTCAAAGTGTGAGTAGTGAGACACACCCACTCGAAGCATAGCCTCCAGTTGTGTTGTCAAGGCAAGTCATATACACTGTGACGTCATACACAAGAGTATGCTAACTAGCTGAGCATAGCCGACTGTTCAAAACATACCTACCAACATACTTAACTAATATTTTGGTACGTATATAGTTGTTTTTCCCAAATAGGTGGTACCTGCTTAAATAAAACATAATTGAAACAAATGTCTACCATTTTGTAAGGAATTTTAACTAATTTGTTTACAAATATTAGATCAAACATGAAAAAACATGTATTTTAAGTTGTATATACCCATGTGTTGTGTATAATAATCTACAGAGATAGATTAAATTAGAAGTCTTTTTTGATGTGAAAATCACGGGTCAGAAAGATAATAGATTTTTCTAAATAAAATAAATAAAATGCTGATGTTTTTTACATTTAAGGTAAACTTTGCGATTGTGTTGGCTACTTTAATTTAATAAAAATAAAAATCATACATTATAAAATGTAGGTACAATATGTATACAAATACAACGATGTACATACCAAACAAGGCAAGCAATCGAAGCCACAGGTAGGAATCTTGTAATACCTAACTAAAAAACTAGATAGGTACATACATATTTAAGAATGATTTAACCTTGCACGTGGGATACAATTAGACGTGCCAGTCACATGTTTGAAACGAATGTTGCGTATAATAATATGTTGTAAGCTTTAACTGCACTCATCCTTGATACAATGAGTTTTTGCGTCTGTACTGTACTTGTGACTGTAGTTAGATTTTTGTATTGAACCCCTAATTTATTATTTCCAAGCAAAAATCATAACTAGTCACCTAATACTGGTAACTAGGTACTTAATAGTGTTGAGGCGCTTACCATTTATTTATATCCACAATCTAGAAGCGTACAGAAGGAAGTTAGGTTTTAAGTTTGAGTGAGGTGGTAAGTTTACTTTTCTAAGTGGCCTCTTGGTAGCTACCTCTACACTCTCTCTACCAGAGTCGAAGAAGAAGAAGACCTACCTCTACTAAGTCATTAACTATTTTATTTTCGGAAAATTAAATATTACCTAAATACAACTGGAACTCTATCAGAGCTCCGGCTCACCCAGCCCTAGTATGTACCTATTTTACTTTGCATCAACTAGCCACGTTATCATTATTTATAGACAAAAAGATGTAAATTGCGATAAGAAAAGGTTACAAAAATATTTTGTTAACTTTGTTCTGCTTTAAAACAATGTATATTTTCGATTATCTTTGACCAACCAACATGATTAAACAAAAAAAACAATTCCAGTAATAACAAAGATTATCTTCTTACTAGAAACAATGACCAAATATAGCTGATGAGATGAGAAGTTGAGTAACTAGTTCCACAGAATAGATTATAGAACGAACGTACGACCAGTAAGTTTTTGCAAAAGTAATGGAGTCCATGAGCCAAATTTTATGTAACTTCTGTTACTCAATGACTTTAGCAAGAGAACGGACCTTCTTGGAGCAGCGTCCTTACCTGGAGGACTATAGGCACTTCTCACCAGGTGATGTTCTGAAGCTCATGCAGTCCTTTTTCAGAAATCCCTGTGTGGGCGAGTAAGGAATGGGGTAAGTAAAAAGGACCCAGTGTCCAGAAGGTTCGACAAGCTTAACCCCATACATAAGGTGTGTAAAATTGTTGTCGCCCCTATAAGGTCGCCTCTGCTACAGGTAACCGGACATAATGGACAATATAGTTTGTACTGGCTCTCCGCATTGACAATCAGTGTAATCTGTAAACTAGGGCATGCATTTCGAAATTTCGAAACTTCATAATTTCGAAATTTCGGACAATATTTGCTTGCCACGTAATTTCGAAATTTGAAACTTAAATTTCGAAATTCCGAAATATTTTTTTATAGGAAAAAAGTTTTTTTAGTTTTATAAAACGCTTTCATTATAGTTTCACATCATCATCCTAGCGTTTTTAAAACCCAGGGTCCGCTTACTTATTTTTTCTACACTTTGCCCGGTTTTTGGTATCCTTGTTGATGAGTCCATTAATCCATTTGCACGCATATCCCGCGCTGTTGCACGTATATATCGTTTTGAGTTTGCCCCTTATACCAGGCCTCAGAGAAGGCAGCATAGCCTTGTTCACTTGACACTTGTTCCCAACGTAGCTTGCCGGTTTGCGCAAGACGTGACCCTACCATCGAAGGCGTGTTCTGAAGCTTATCCGCTATGTGACGTACATGAAGGCTGCTCCGGACGCGGGAGTTTCTAATGCGATCTTTCCGAGATACCCCATACATCCACCGTATACGAGCCATGCCTCACTACTGCGACAACAGGGTTTCACACAGCACACCTTCAAGTAGGTTCCAGAATGCCGTTTAATCCGTGTCACTGCGATCAACTTGGGGACCTACTATCATCTCCTAAAACCATGTAAGAACGAGTGAGTAAGCGGGACAGTGCGCCACGTGATGTAAGGCGACATCTGTCTTACTCAATCGTTCTTGCATGGTTTTAAGAGATGGTGGTGCATCAACTACTTTTAAACGGGAAAGCCAATCGTCGGCTGGAAAGGTTACCGAAAACCTCCAGCTTCTCAGATACTGGAAACTCTATCAGCCAACCTTTTACGCTTACAGAAATGGTATCAGCTGTCAAATCCCTGAAATGTGGTAAAGCTTCTGGGGTTGACAACATTTCTGTGGAGCAAATAAACAACTTAGGGTCAGTAGCTATTTCATGGCTACTAGAAACATTCAATACCTGTCTAACCTCAACTAAAATACCACGTCTGTGGCGTAAGTCGAAGGTGATAGCACTATTAAAACCTGGTAAGCCAAGTGACGATCCCAAGAGCTATCGGCCGATATCTTTACTGTGTCATACGTATAAACTTTTCGAAAGAATGCTGTTGAATCGCCTGGCTAGTTTGATCGACTCAGATCTTATTCCGGAACAAGCTGGTTTTCGACCAGGAAAATCATGCTGTAATCAGACGTTGAACCTCACACAGCACAACGAGGATGGGTTTGAACTGGGTCATCTTACTGGAGTGGTGTTTGTAGACCTCTCTGCTGCGTATGACACAGTAAATATAAAACGGCTTTTGTGGAAGGTGAGCGAAATGACTGGCGATTACGCCTTCACGAAAGTCCTTGGTGAACTTCTTCGTAATCGCCGCTTTCAGGTTCACCTTCTCTCCGAAAAAAGCAGGTGGAGATCACAAAAGAATGGCTTACCACAAGGTAGTGTGCTCGCGCCTCTGCTTTTCAATATCTACACCAACGACCAGCCATCTCCACCAAACACAAATAGATTCCTGTACGCCGACGATTTGGCATTAACATCTCAAGCGCGGTCTTTTGAGGAGGTCGAAGGAAGTTTAAGCGAAGCACTTGAATTACTGAATTGCTATTACAAGCAGAACTCCTTGCGACCGAACCCCTCGAAAACCCAATCTTGCGCATTTCATTTGAGGAACCGAGAGGCCCGACGGACATTGAATATCCGATGGAGAGGTGTGCCCATCACTCCTGGCTCGACTCCAAGGTATCTCGGTATTACCCTGGATAGAACGCTTTCTTATAAACAGCACTGTCTTAACACAAAGCAGAAAGTGGGCACACGTAACAACCTCTTGCGCCGACTTACGTCCTCTAAATGGGGAGCCTCTCCACAAGTTCTGCGGACGACTGGATTAGCTCTGTGCTTCTCTGCAGGCGAATATGCTAACCCAGTCTGGAGCCGATCAGCACACACGCCGCTGGTGGATGCAGCTCTCAACGACACGTGTCGGATTATAACAGGTTGCTTGAAACCTACACGTGTAGAGAAACTGTACCCTCTGGCTGGAATCGCTCCCCCAGACGTCCGGAGAGATGTGGCCAACTCTCTTGAAAGGGCAAAAAAAGAGAATGATCCCCGGCACCCTCTGTACGACCACGTGCCGGTTACGCAAAGGCTGAAGAGTCGACATAGCTTCGTCAAAGAGACTCAACTCAGTCGAGAAGATCCATCTGGAAAGAGAGATACCCGTCGGCGTCACTCCTACCGCTGTGCGAGACCCTTCCCCCTGGACATGATCTGCCATGGCCTACTTGGAAGTCTTTAAACAAACTCCGGACCCAGGTTGGCCTAAGCAAGGACAACATGTACAGATGGGGGTACAGCTTAGAGGTGACCTGCAGATGTGGTGTCTCTCCCCAGACCATGGCACATCTTTTATCGTGCCCTGAGTGCCCAGCCACCTGCACGCTCGGGGACCTATACGAAGCCACTGACAACGCCTTGTCAGTGGCGGAGTTCTGGTCCTCACAAATATAAATTTGCCAGAGTCGACTCGCTAAGAAGAAGAAGAAGAAGAGATGGTGGTAAGCCACTAGTGGCGCGTAGGCACTTATCAAGTAAGTCGTAACCCCTTCAACAAGCACAGTCAAGTCCATCACTCCCTCCACCTCCCATGGCTCTATCAACCTCTTGGTTATACGAGCCGAATCTCGGGAGAGTGCGCTGTACTTGCATTTCGCATCTCTTTCCAGTCGCACCTGCTTAATCTCACTACAAGTTCTCTATAGTGTCGCCTATCTATGCAACCATTGCATATTAAATAACTCTCCCCGTACGCCTCGCTTGCCTTTTTCTCGGCCTGAAGCCAGCTTCTGTCTTCTAGATCTCTGAGATTGTCTGTTTCAGTTTTTCTCTTCGTCTTCTTTGTCTTCTTGTAACAGTATTCTTGATGTGCTCCTACTTTTCAAGTTATGCCCCTTCCGAGCCCGCTTCAGATTTTATGCCACCGATGCGGGAATTCTTTTAGCTGCTCAAAGTTCGCCTCAGATCCCACGAGATCCCAATAGTAGACCGGGCCCACCCTGAGCGGGACAACATTATCTAATAGTTCCCTACGCGCCTCCTCATAAAGCCGGCTCGTCAAGTCCATCAGTTGGTCTCTGAAGCGTTTCATTTCCAAGACGCCATTCCGGTACTCCTCCAAAAGCACTACGGCCCTCGATCGTCCGGTTAGCGTGCCAACATTCCACGTAGCGAAGAGGAGCTTTTTGCGTTGGGTTGGGGCTAGCGTCTAAACCGAGCCCTCCCCAGACACGGCAGTCCTTGCCCACATGTCACAGGAGTAAGGCGAAGCTCCTGCGCAGTTATTGCGGTGGCGTCCTATTCTTGATAATATTCCTTCTGGTTCTTCTATTCTTCTTACCATTTATATTTGGCGATTTTTGCCTTTCCGGAGCAGCTGCCATAACTCCTGTCGTCGAAACACTGTACATGTGAATCATTCTGTAGACAAAACCTCGGAAGATGAAAGATTCTGTCGTAGAACAGTCCATAGGAAAAAAATCATGTCGAGGAAACTCTCAAATGTGAAACATTCTGTTGGTGAACCGTTTATATGAGAAAGATTCCGACGGTAAATTACTTACTCAAAAACGAATCGTCCTGTTGGTGATCAGTCCAAAGGAGAAACAACTGTCGGAGAAAGCTGGTACAATCCTTCAGGCCCAGGCCAGGCCTTAATCAGCAGGCGCACCAGCTTGCAGGTGAGGTTGACTTGGGCCCCAAGGATGCTGATGAGGCCCAAGAACGTTTAAAGTTATAGTTTTACAAACGTTTTCATATTCCAAAGGTGTTCCTTGAATTTCGAAATTTCGAAATTTCGAAACTAATCAACCTAATTTCATAAGCCAATTTCGAAATTGAAAATCTATGAAACTGTACGCCCTACTGTAAACCATTTCTGCATGTTGGATTTGCAGCGGCCAACCTAAGTTCGCAGACGGTTCGAGGATCTGCAGATTGGCCAGGGTAGCGTATAGGAAGATCCTCTACAATGGGGACATGTTCTTGGGGAGGAGGGTTTGCAAGAAAGTAATTGTGTTGTTTGTCACATCACACAGACTGGTGCGCTAAACTGATGAAATTGGGCATGGAGAAATTTGAGTCTTTATAAAGGGCAAAGGCTAAATTTTGGTTAGAGGTACAAAGCGGGCGGTGCCGCGGGCGGTGCCTCGGGCAACTGCATTTAATTGATAAAATTGAAATTATGTATTGAAATTTATTACTCGACTACGCCAGAACGGGTGAATGGATCTCGATGATATAAGACACAGAAATAAGATTAAATTCTGGAATAGGAGTTCCAAACTAGTGGAGGTGCTACATGGACAAAAGTAATAAAAATCAAAACAAAGACCATTTCGACAGCTGATTTCTGTTAGGTACTAATCTTTAATTAATCACAAGATAAACTTTCAATATGTATATTTACAATCTATTGACGTTTCATGTTTATAAAACCCATGATAAGTAAGTATATTTCAACAAGCAGTTGTCTTGGAAACTCGAGTTTTTGATAATATGAATAAAAATAAGTAGTCATCAAATTTCATGATAGCTGTAATCTATATCACAGGGTATAGTCACTGTCAGGTAACATATTAAATACATATATATGTATAATGGTACAATTATTCACACTATTAGCTTGTACAACATATATCCTGGAATCTCTTGTTAAAAACATTTATTAAAACCCGACCCTTAATTAGGAATATGAACCACATAAATATTTTTTAAGTAGGTCCTTAAAATGATGTCATTATCATCACCACTATATTCTGCTTGTACGTACATACATCAACTATTCTGTCCTAGTGCAAAATTTCCACTCTTTCAATAATCTTGCCAAAGGTAATTTAAAGTGATACATGCTGAAATAAAACTTATGCAGTATGTTTAAAGCTTACAATTGCCAGAGTTACTATGATCAAAACATTCAGAGCTTGCCAAAAATGCGAACTGTGAACTGTATATTCATTTTTTATTTTTAAGCACAGCCTAAAATAGTGTAAACAAAAAGTAATTTTGTGATTTCATGGACATAGTTAACGACAGAGGAAGTTAAAAGAAAGTTACTTGGGTCGGGTAGAAGGAGCAACCCTAAAATGGTTGGCTCTACGTCATCGCATCGCAGTAAAGGATGCTTGCAAATAGTCTCACAACAAAGGTTGCCAAAGACCGGACTGAAGACTTCAAAGCAACAAGCTGAGGAATCAACTAGGAAAGCGCTAAGATGAGAGAGAGATAAAGACGGTTATCTGACAACAGTTAGTGCATCGGAGGGAAATTTCTTGTGCCAAAGTGTGGTCTGATTAAGACACAATAAATTTATTTATTTATTTATTTAAAAGAAAGACCAACAGCAGATATGTACACATTGTTAATTTAAATAAGCTACTGTTTGCAGAACAAGTCTGTCCCAAAACCATGACACATTTTATTATCATCTTTCTTGTATGTCCTATTTAATACCACTGGTACTGTTAACACTATCGATAATTCTGTCAGTGTAGCTATTGAATAAATTAATACATGTTGGTAAAGTCATCTACCACTTCAATTATGTCCTTATGCATGTGTGTTTTTTATTTATTTGATTTCGCGGTAAGTTGTGAATATATTAATAACTAGCTGTTGCCCGCGGCTCCGCCCGCGTGTAGTTCGCTTTTCGCTTAACCTGTGGAAACTACAACTATCCAGACCTATAGTTAAATCTATAAGTAGTATCCTATTCCCGTGCCAATTTTATAAAGCCATTACATTGCTACGATATCAAACTGAAAATATTAACATTCATACTATCACATATTTGTCTCTAAAAGAGTAGACGCAGCCTATTACAGGGTGATTAGAACCTAACTCAATAAATAGTGTTATGTTAGTTAAATTAGACCTTACGACACGACCGTATGTTCCGTCGAACAACAACTGAACTGACTTGCTGGTTCGATTATTTTTTAAACCAAAGCCAAACCAACCAACTATTCAATTCAAATAGCTTACAATACAATACAACAAACGACCGATAAACAAACCAACCAATAGAACTAAATAAACAACCAAAATTTTTTTGAAATAATTAGAATTAATTGCTGGAAAAATTTCAATCTGCTATAATACCATATGAGAAAAAAATAATTAAATTAACTTCAGCGCCATCTATTGATATTTTATGTAACTAAATTATACGCCCACACACATTCAATGTGTTAATTTTTTAAAATTTAATAGAGACTGCAGTGTGTTTTTGTCTTCATTGATATCGATAAAACAAAGTAGAAATTGTAGCTTTATCTATATTAAATACGTTTATGTAAACCGGATTCAACTCTGTAAAAGTTTTGAAACAGTGCTAGAAGTAAACTTCAATTGACCATAACTTCTTTTTCCCTTAACCGATTTTGACGAAACAAAATTTTGACAAAACTGTTGAACGTATATGTAATCCACCTGTGAAAACCGCGTTCGAATCTGTTGAGTAGTTTTGAAGTTATAACGTACCAGACATACAGAAAGACAGACAGACAAAAATTCCAAAAATTGTTTTTTTTGGTTTCTGTTACACGTCTTTCTTTAATCGCCCCGTATCAGTTTTTTAGAAAAATATTTAATGTACAGACATTCAATTTTTACTGTCTTATTATATGTAAAGATAGATAGATAAGTACAAAATCCATATCCATACTAATACTATAAATGCGAAAGTCTGTCTGTCTGTAACCTCTTCACGGCTAAACTGCTGGACCGATTGTGATGAAATTTGGTAGGGATGTAGTTAACGACCTGAGGTCAAACATAAACTTTTGGGCGCGATATAACCGATTCCCACGCGGGGCGGAGCCGCGGGGAACAGCTAGTACTTATATATTAACGGACTTAACGCTCTTAGCGTTCTCTACCAGTCAACCATTTGATTAATCTTCTTTTTCAATGTCGTCAATGACAAACTATTAGATATGATTTGTAAGGGGTTGCGATATCGTTTATCCTGAAATATATTTGCAAATGAATTTATTTGTTTCTTTTCAAAATTATAAAAAAAAAGTAAGAAAATAATTCTAGAAAACAAATAAAACACGAAATCATAAAATTATTGTTTGTGACAGGATTCGATCCAGGTACTTTCTTGAAACATTTCTTTACTAAAGTATTAAAAAATTCTTAAAAATTAATACAAAACGATAAAAAAAAGTAAATAAAAAAAGTAAGTAAAAAAAAGCAAGTAAAAGAAAGTAAGTAAAAAAAAGTCATGTATAGCAGGATTTGAACCCTCGACTTAAAATTATGATCTACGACCTCTACCGATAGGCCAACATACGTTGCTAGAGATTGGCGAAATTTCAAATGGGATTTGTCTATAGGTACGCAAATTCGCGCCATCTATTGAGATTTTATGTTACTAAATTTACGATCAAATTCAATGTGTTATTTTATTAAAATTAATAGGTGCAGTGCGTGTTTTCGTCTTTATTGATATGGATAATAAAAAGTAGAAATCCTAGCCTTATCTAAATTAAATTAAACGTAAGTAAACGCATTAAAAGTTTTGAAGCAGTGTTTGAAGTAAATTTTCAATCGACCATAACTTCTTTTTCCCTTAACCGATTTTGACGAAACAAAGTTTTGACAACGCTCCTAATCATATGTAATCCAACTGTGAAAACCGCGTTTAAATCCGTTGAGTATTTTCGAAGTTATAACGTACCAGACAGACATACATACATACATACATACATACAGACAGACAAAAATTCCAAAAACTGTTTTTTTGGTTTCTGTTACTCCTTTTTAATCGCACTCAATCAGTTTTTTTGAAAAATATTAAATGTACAGACACTCGCATTTTAGTGTCTTATTATATGTATTGATAAATAAATAAATATTTTAGGGACAAATCACACAGATATTAAAGCAGGTATTTTAACATTTTATTTATTATAGAATTATTTATTTACTATCACTATCACTACATAGTATAAAACAAAGTCTCTTTCTCTGTCCCTATGTCCCTTTGTATACTTATTAAATCTTTAAAACTACGCAACGGATTTTGATGTTGTTTTTTTTTTTATGATAGTGATTCTAGAGGAAGGTTTTTATGCCAATGCGAAGCCGGGGCGAGTCGCTTGTTTTATATAATTAGAAATTTCGTTGAAAAAATTTCGAAATTGAAATGTCTAATTATTAGTTACTGGAACAAATTGACTGATTGATAAGTTTTCTCAGCTCCATTAATGATTTTTTTATAAACTGATTTTTTTATAAACTGATTTTTTTATTTGACTGTAATACTGATACTAAAGTAAACATGAGTAAACAATAAACTGTGTTGTAAAGTAAAGAAGAAGACTTTGAAACACTGTTTGATATATGTAGACTCCAAGCTGGAACAGCTGCCTGTCTATAAATTATTGAATAAATTGTTCATTGTACAATTTATACATGATATTGTGATTATTATATACTCTGTTCACTGCATTCATGTATTGTATATATATATATATATATAGCCTCTTAGTTTCCCAAAGAATCAGGCTATATATTATAGCTTATATATATAACAGAAAAAAAACGAAATTGGTTTAATAGAGAATACACCTACAAAAATAAACATTTCCTCTAATTTTAGTATGTATTGACAAATAAAATTTGTTACCTTGTTGGCCGGGATTTCATCCAAACTGGAAGTGTAAGTCCATCATTGATTTCTGGATCACTAGAAGCCATATTTGATAAACAACTGAACAATATTCAGGAACAAAATATTACAACTACCTTATGTAGTGAAACGGATGACTTAAACTGTATGACTGAATTATTTATCATGAGCAGAAAGATAAGATTGTCTCAGAAGGTGTCACACTTTGACATTGAAAATAATATAAATACATAGATATTAGATATGAATAAAAACCTAATAAAAGCTATTTACAATGAGTTAAGAGATTAGTTTTAACTCAAGATACACTTTGAGATTCACTGGATATTAAAGAAAGGGATGAAGCCATCTGAAACAAAACAAAATATTCAATTAAAATAATTAAATATTGGCAGATTGTAAGAAATCACCTATTTTGTTCATTTTTCTCACGTTTGACATTACATAAAAATCAACATTTACAATACTATAATAATTGAAACTTTGTCATAATTAAAACTGGTCTGATTATACATGTTATAAGAAAGGATGCCGAACACTAGGTGCTTAAAGGTTGACATGGAGAGGACAGGGAAAGGATATATAATTTTTTTTGGATTAATTGATACCTATGTATGGCTACCAATGTGGACACTAATGGGAAGAGCCAGTTAGTCAAGAGAAAAAATAATCATTTGGGTTTTATTTTTCCATATTGTATTGCAAGTTATATCCCTACAGTCTTGATATTTTTTTTGTTTAATAGCCTTAATTGTCCCATTCCTGGGCAAAGGCCTCCCCTGTTGTCTTCAAACTTGAAAAAGTTCCCAAAAACCCTTAAACTCTATGTTTTTTCTGTTGTTTTTGTTTTGAATTTTTATCGATGTAGGTATATATATATCTCTCTCTCTCTCATCTTAATCCTTTCCCGGTTGCTTCCTCAGCCGATTGCATCGGAGCCCAGGGTCCACTTTCCTACTTTTACTCCTCACTTTGCCCGGTCTTCGGCAACTTAGTTGTGAGACTATTTGCACGCATATTGTTTACTGTGACGTCGAATCAGCACTTATACATATATTATAGTGTATAGGTATATACATATTTTCTTTTTAATTTTTATCTTTGCCTAAAATCACTTGTATTATAGTTTGTTTGCATATAATCATTTATAGGATGTCAGAATGAAAATGATTAGATGTAAGTTTATTTAGTTAAAATGTTATGTTTTGATTTCTGTGCTTGTACCTTATTCAATAAAATATATAAATGAAATTCGAAGAGGCTTATTGATATAACGGGAGATCGAAGAGCTGGCACTTTCCTCGGCCAATGCATTAGTTTGGCTATCCAACGAGGAAATGTTGTCAGCGTCTTCGGTACAATGTGGCAGGGTCTTGCGCACCCTTTCGTATACTATAACCCCATTTTTATTTTAAGTTTTGTATTATTATTTCAACTTATTTATTTATAGATAATTATGTTATTACAAAATAACGAAATAAGTAGAAAATTTTCACAGAACCATGTCCCAGATTGAGATTTTAGTGGATAATAATTTACACATGAAATTGAAATAGGGGTGGGAGGTTGGTATTTAACTTCAGCACACCAGATCAGGGTTCGGAAACCTGGTTAAAAATATTAAGCAGATCATATATGTTTACAGAGACCAATAACATTTTGATTCCGCTGAATTGGTATTTGCCTTAGCCAGGTATTAGGACCCTAAAATCTATTGGTGTTTTAATTTACATTTAATTTTAACGAACCTTGAACAGCTACATATTATAGAAAGAATAGAAATATAGAGACAACCTATTAAATTGAAATGTATCGATGATGAACTGTTTAATCACTCGCTACGCTACACATAAATAAATAGCAGACACAAAGGATGTAATAGATTTTTAATTTACTTACGGCATCGATTTTAATATTAGAAGCACATAAAATATTCATTTTAATATCTGAAAACAGCAACTTATATAGGTAATTTAATTCGACAAAGAAAATAACCACGCACGACGAACGAAAGCCTAAATTACTTATTTTAATTTCCTCTTTGGACTCTTTGGTTGGTTGGTTTGGTGACAGAAAAGCGTACGTCACATCCGTCAGAACATCAACGTCGTCGTCTCGCCGAATCGAATTTTTTAAATACTTTTTAGGGCCCTGCACCCATAGCCAAGTGACAATTTCGAATGTCGACTGTCGACAAGAACAAAATGTATGGGATTGACAAAGCTGCGGTAAATCACGTTCACGAGGTGATAGGTACCTCGGTGCACACTAGCGCCACCATCACCAAAAACACCAGTTATCAAAAAACCGTGTAATCACCCATATTCTCAAACGTTTCCTCAAACTCCACTCATCCTCACTCGAACTCAATGGTATTCATAGTTGACACTAGCTTCCTCACCTTAAGGAAATTACTCAATGGAGGTGAGGAATGAACTGTCAAAATATAAGGTTGGTCGAGAGGTACCTTAAGGAAGCCTCGAACGTTTCGTTTAACGAAAAGTAGGTGCTTTTATTGAGGACCAGATTTAAAAGAACTTGTACCTACTATAATAAGTTCTTTGTGTATTAAGTATTTTGTTGTTTTATAATAAACTAGCTGTTTCCCGCGGCTTCGCCCCGCGTGGGCTCGGTTATATCGCGCCCAAAAGTAGCCTATGTTTGACCTCAGGTCGTTAACTACATCCCTACCAAATTTCATCACAATCGGTCCAGCAGTTTAGCCGTGAAGAGGTGACAGACAGACAGACTTTCGCATTTATAATATTAGTATGGATCTATGCCTGTAAACTAAAATTGATAAAGAAACTTTGTCAAAAACTCTCTTTACGTCAAAAACTTAAGCATTTTACCAACATACAGAAATGAAACGGAACGTCATTCCTTGACATCCTCACTGGAGTTTGCTCAAGGAAACAGTTAAGAATACCGTTTTCAAGGAAAGTTGGAGGACTTCCTTGAGGCGTCCTCGAATGAGGTTGAGTGGAGGAGACATATGAGGCAACGTTTAAGAATATGGGTGTCATCCTCACTGGAGTTTGCTCAAGGAAACAATTACACCCATATTCTCAAACGTATACTCAAACTCGACTCATCCTCACTCGACCTCAATGGTATTCATAGTTGACACTAGCTTACTCACCTTAAGGAAATTAGGTACTCAATGGAGGTGAGGAACGAACTGTCAAATATAAGGAAGCCTCGAACGTTTCGTTTAACGAAAGGTAGGTGCTTTTATTGAGAACCAGATTTAAAAGAATTTGTACCTACTATAATAAGTTCTTTGTGTATTTAAGTATTTTGTTGTTTTATAATAAATCTATGCTAGTTAGCTAAAATTGAAAAAGAAACTTTGTCAAAAACTCTCTTTACGTCAAAAAGTTAAGCGGTTTACCAACATACAGATATAAAACGGAACGTCATTCCTTGACTCATCCTCACTGAAGTTTGCTCAAGGAAACAATCAAGAATACCATTTTCAAGGAAAGTTGGAGGACTTCCTTGAGGCGTCCTCGAATGAGGTTGAGTGGAGGAGACCTATAAGGTAACGTTTAAGAATATGGGTGTACTGGAGTTTCCTCAAGGAAACAATAGGCTTGTGTCCATTAAGAATAAATATAATGGATAGGGGTTTATAATGATTAATTATATTATGGAGAAAATAACAAACAATTTTAATTATTAAAAGCGTTAAAGATTAATAATATTTTTTAAAAATAAATTTCGTAAAATGAAACCTTTAGTCACGTGACAGTGAACACCAATCAGAAAGCGTTACGTCACGCCGTGCGAAATTCCAATCTTGTCTTTGACGTTTCGAGTATCACTACCGGTTCTTGATAAAATTTTGGTTTTTAACAACTAATATCAAGTTGATACAGTTTTTGCTAATTATAATTTGAAAGAATTAACCATGGAATCTTGATTCAGCAAAGCAGACAGTAATAATTTGCCCAGAATCGATGCCGTTATGCTTGGAAATTTTTTCGCGTCGAACAGTAACTTTTGCTCATCTGAATTTCGCAATGTTAAAATTTCCTTGTAAGTATAAAATATTTATTATAAGCTTAAATGCTATGTGATATTTCAGTTCGGTACACAAGAACTTAATCTTGTGACGTACATTTTGCAAGATACTGTTTACTATTTTACTGTTCCCTTCATATGATACTCCATATAATTAGTCATATCATTTGGCAACTAGAATAATAAAAGGGTATGTTTGTAACATTAATTAGAAAACTAAAATGAAACGTTCACTCCTAAAAGTGAAACAACTTAACCTGAACTCATGTATTTATTATTTAGAAAATAGGGGTTCTACAAAACATATCTAGTTTGCTCGAATGAAGTAATAGATTGTATTGTGTGAAATACTTAATCAAAATGATCTTCACAAAAATACATTCTTGAACCTGTTGATAAAGTTTGTTTGTTTGTAATATCTTTATTGCTTTAAAACACATAGTAAATAGAAAATTATTAAAATCAGAAGACAATGGCGGACTTATCCCAGGAAGGGATCTCTTAGCATAAAGTATGATCTCTAAAGTATGAGCATCATCTCTTCTTGCAAGTTTTAGCCACTTTTTCCGTATTTCTCCATTGTTTGGAACATATATAAATAACTTGTTTGGCGTTTTTATAGTCGTGCTATCACACTGGGGCACTATACAGTACTTATAATATGAGAAATTTATTATTAAACGATTAAAACTAGCTATAACGTACGAAGACACGATCGCTCTTTGGTTTGTGATATTTCAGTTCGGTACACAAGAACTTAATGTTGTGACGTACATTTTGCAAGATACTGTTTACTATTTTACTGTTCCCTTCATATGATACTCCATATAATTAGTCATATCATTTGGCAACTAGAATAATAAAAGGGTATGTTTGTAACATTAATTAGAAAACTAAAATGAAACGTTCACTCCTAAAAGTGAAACAACTTAACCTGAACTCATGTATTTATTATTTAGAAAATAGGGGTTCTACAAAACATATCTAGTTTGCTCGAATGAAGTAATAGATTTTATTGTGTGAAATACTTAATCAAAATGATCTTCACAAAAATACATTCTTGAACCTGTTGATAAAGTTTGTTTGTTTGTAATATCTTTATTGCTTTAAAAAACATAGTAAATAGAAAATTATTAAAATCAGAAGACAATGGCGGACTTATCCCAGGAAGGGATCTCTTAGCATAAAGTATGATCTCTAAAGTATGAGCATCATCTCTTCTTGCAAGTTTTAGCCACTTTTTCCGTATTTCTCCATTGTTTGGAACATATATAAATAACTTGTTTGGCGTTTTTATAGTCGTGCTATCACACTGGGGCACTATACAGTACTTATAATATGAGAAATTTATTTTTAAACGATTAAAACTAGCTATAACGTACGAAGACACGATCGCTCTTTGTTTTGTTTCGCACGGCGTGACGTCATTCAAGACGCCATGACAGTCTTGTGCGTTTTGGATACAAATTGAAAAATGGTTTTTTAAAACGCGAAATTTATAATGTAAACGCTCGATTAAAAATAAATAAACCTTTTTTTTCGATAAATGCCTAATAAGCTAAAATATTAAGCAGTTATTGAAATTTTGTCAACTAGCCTATTAACACCCATATTCTTAAACGTTTCCTCAAACTCCACTCATCCTCACTCGACCTCAATGGTATTCATAGTTGACACTAGCTTCCTCACCTTAAGGAAATTACTCAATGGAGGTGAGGAACGAACTGTCAAATATAAGGAAGCCTCGAACGTTTCGTTTAACGAAAGGTAGGTGCTTTTATTGAGGACCAGATTTAAAAAAATTTGTACCTACTAATAATAAGTTCTTTGTGTATTTAAATATTTTGTTGTTTTATAATAAATCTATGCTAGTTAGCTAAAATTGAAAAAGAAACTTTGTCAAAAACTCTCTTTACGTCAAAAAGTTAAGCGGTTTACCAACATACAGACTGGAGTTTGCTCAAGGAAACAATTAAGAATACCGTTTTCAAGGAAAGTTGGAGGACTTCCTTGAGGCGTCCTCGAATGAGGTTGAGTGGAGGAGACCTATAAGGTAACGTTTAAGAATATGGGTGTAAGAATACCGTTTTCAAGGAAAGTTGGAGGACTTACTTGAGGCGTCCTCTAATGAGGTTGAGTGGAGGCGACCTATGAGGAAACGTTTGAGAATATGGGTGTGCCACCCATATTCTCAAACCTTTCCTCAAACTCCACTCATTCTCACTCGACCGAGTGTGAACTCGTTTTTTAGCAGGGGGCTTACTATTACTATCTTCTCTAAAACCATCCACAAACGATTAAGCGAGACGGCGCAAAACATGTAAAGGGACATCTCTCTTACTCAATCGTTCTTGCAGTTTTTAGAGGTGATAGTAAATTACTAGGGGGTTATTACCGTCTCTTAAAACCATGCAAGATCCAGTGAGTAAGGGGGATGTCGCCTTACATCATGTTTTACGCCGTCTCGCTTAATCGTTTATGGATGGTTTAAGAGAAGATAGTAATAGTAAGCCACCTGCTAAAAAAGATGATCCCTCGAAGGCCGGCTAACTACGACCTCTACTAAGGAAATTACTCACTGGATCTTGCATGGCTGTAACCCCCCAGGCGGCTTACCACCATCTCTTAAAACATGCAAGAACCAGTAAGGGGGATGTAGCATTTCATCTTGTATCGCGCTGTCTCGCTTACTCACTGGAACTTGCATGGTTTTAAGAGACTGTAGTAACCCCCCAGGGCTGAAACGAGTAAACGAGATTGCGCAATACATGATGTAAAGCGACATCTCCCTTACTAAATCGTTCTTGCATGGTTTTTAGGGATTGATAGTTGCCCCCTGGGGCATATAATGTATTGCGCCATCTCGCTTACTCGTTTCGAGCCTGCTAAAACAGATCATGGTTTGCCCTGCCCTGGGGTATTCCTACAATATTGGAATTTAGCGTTTTTCTGGAAAAGAGCGAAAATCAAATCACAAACTTCCGAAAAATGATTTATTTATCTTTTATTTAAACAACATTATTATGCGCAAGCGCAAGCAACTCGCAAGAAGTTATAAAACAACTAACAATATGGTGATCATCCTAAGCTGTTCGTTAAGTGCTTATAGACATTTTCTTTTAGTAATAAATGCTTTTACAATCTTAAAATATGTTACTATAACATTTGATTATTTGCCCGTAACAACACGCTCCCCCATACAAATAAACGTATAACACACATCTAATCTAACATTATATAGGAATAAATTTTTTAATGACAAAATACCAGCAAAAATATATTAAAACAATGGGTCAAGTCAAGCCAACGCTTTTTTTAATCTGTGGTTATACAATACAGTACTCGGATAAAAAAAATATTCAAATAAACATTAGAAGAAACAAAAAAAGTGGGCTGTTTCTATTAATTTCCGCTGAGAAGGCTTTGACTGTTTATTCAACCAATGTTTACATTGACTCATCAGTCGTTCGAAAAAAAATACTTAACACAATATAGGTGACACCCATAACTAACACAACATCTACCGATCAACAATAAGAGATACTCTGCTACAGCGCAGACTTTGTACCCTAGGCTATAAATTAACTTGCATTTCACACATGTTGAAGAATATAGAATATAAAAAACTAGTGTCTTAAAAATATATTTTCCACCTCTTCACCAGTACTTCTCCAGAGACTTGACGAGATCCATAGGGTCCACATTTGGGCCGTGGCGTTCAACTGGGACGCCGTTCTTGTCAATAATGAATTTAGTGAAATTCCATTTGATGAAATTTCCTAAAGTTCCTCCTTGCTTGTGCTGCAAAAGTAAATATTTAAGTGACTTAAAGTAAGTACTAACTATAAAACAAATAAATACAATTGAAGTCTCTCTTTTTAATGCCAAGGTTAGCTTTGCTTGTAAGTTTGTATGGTACTTTGATTATTTCGAATTCTTTTCAAAAGATGAGACCCAGAATTTAAAAAATGTTTACCTTATCTAATACATCTATACAAATTAATAATATAGGAGTGTCTGTTTGTAATATTTAAATAACCGCTTTTGACTAAATGCTTATGGATGTACGAGTATACACGGTAGGTACATATACCGAAAAAACATTTTTTACAATTTTTGTCTGTCTGTCTGTTGTTGTTAATGTCTGGAACGGCTGGACCAATTTTGACGGGTTACTATCGTCTTTTAAAACCATGCAGTTCCAGTGAAAAAGCGAGACAGCGCGATACAAGAAATAATGCGACATCGCCTTTACTCACTGGATCTTGCATGGTTTTAAGATATGGTGGTAAGCCACAAATACTTTTTGTTAAATTCCACGTGGACGACGTTGCGTTTATACAATTTTATTTCTTAAATCTTAAGTAAATTAAGATTTTTTTTATTCTATCAAAAGTAGCATAGATAAATAATACCCATTATTTATCTATGACAGTAGCCAGCATTCTCAAGGCTAATTTACACTTTGACCTGGAGCGACTGCAGTCTGACCTCCGTAACCCTTATTACAGGGAAACCAGACCCACAGGAAAATGACCCGGGTGTGTTGGTGGCCAACACTGTCAGATTTTTCAGGCTGCCTAAAAGCATCTGACATAGCCTAACGACTGCCATCTACCGATAACAGCCGGGACCAACGGCTTAATGTTGCGCAGGATTGCAACAGAGCTAACACTTAAGTGACATTTCAATCGGATGAAAATACGAGATTTAGGCTACTGAGGTCGAAACTACGTTTTTTTCTATAGATAAATTTTAATTGAATCACATCTTCAAATTATGCTCTGGTATATCTTGAGCAAGAAGCATATATTTATTTTAGAATGAATATTAGGTGCAGTACCTATTCATTCTGAAATAAATATATGCTATATAAGTAGTAGTACATAGAAATAATAGGTAAAGCTTAAATAAGCCTAAGTATTATAACTATTCTCTATTCTGTGGCTTAAAGACCTTGAGAGAAAGACTACAGATAGACATTGCATTTGAAGCAATAATACTAAAATGTGCATACAACCTTTAAAAACTTCCATAGAGGGCTGGCATTGTCTCCATTGACGTCAACCTTCTCGAACATGTCAAACTTGACCTTGCGCTCAGATATAAAGCAGACTATCTCCTCAGGGTTGCCGGGTTCCTCCCCAGCAAACTGGTTGCATGGGAATGCCAGAATACGGAGGCCTGTATACAAAATAATATGACATCAACATTCTTAATGTCTTATTTCAAAATTGATATGTTGTAACAATTAACGGTTTATTAAAATGTTTAAAAATTTTATCACACAATGAGTTAAAAAATATTTAGTGTTCTCTCTCACAACAGGCTTTTAATAACATAAATACTTACATAGATACTGACGCATTTTGAATTGTCAATTTTTGCATATCAGACAACATTTTATGAAATTGTAGTAAGAGATTAGATTTATATATAAATAATATATATAAATAATAATAAAAAAAAACCTAAAATATTCCATTACTACACAAGCAAGAGTAAGTCATAAACATACATCAAGAGATAAATGGTACTTGAAAAAGTAAAGATAAAAAGGGGAATAAAAACAATGGATTCACCTTTGCTCTCAGCATATTGATCATAAAGCTCGTTAAGTTGCTTGTAATTGTTTGCAGCAAGTCCACACTGGGACGCAACATTCACAATTATGCAGACATGACCTTTATAAGCATCTAATTTTACATCTTCTCCTTTGATATTCTTGACTGTAAACTCATAGATGGATGTAGCCAACTTGTAGTCAGGATTATTAGCAGCAGCCATTTTTCTGTGAAGTATTTCATTAGAATTTTTTTGTTAAATGATACTTTTTTTATTAGATTCATTATAAAATTTTGATAGGTATAAGAACTTTGGATTTGCAGGTGAGTCTTGGAAACAGTAATTTGTCTTGTCCAAGCTGATGATACCATTAAAAGCTGCCACACACAGTGTGAATTTTGTATTGTTTCTATGAAGCATGAAATAGCATGTAGTCCTTCATAGAAACCCAAACAATACAAAATGCATGCCTTCGCATCCGGTTTCTGCTTGTGGCAGCTTTTAATCCTATCTTTCTACAATGGAGATATTTCTTTTTGAGTGCCCAAAGGGTAAATAATGGACCCTATTTCAAAGACACCTGTCTATCACCAGGCTACAACTCATGAACTGTGATAGCCTGACAGCTGAAATTTTCACAGATAATGGATTTCTGTTGCCGTTTTAACAACAAATAATAAAAATTTGACTTAAGTACATAGTTAGACTATTCAGTGCATCACAGTATTAAGCACAACAATATTTGTTCCAGTTGAAATTCTTAGAAATGTATTTGTTTCTGGTAGGTAGTTATAAATCTACCAAAATATTAAAATCAGATTATGATTAATATTATGATGAAAGTAGGTATTTATCTCTAATTTCTTTGGTCTGGTGGCCCCAAATAAATTAGATTAAGCACAACTAAAATATAAAACTTGTAGAAATACGCATATTCTAATTTCTATAGCAAAAAAATAGTTTGAATGACGATTATTGACGATCAATTTGAGGGTCAGATTCAGATAGATATATATACCAATTTTATCAAAGAGAATAACTCTATATTTTATATATTTTTTTATTAAAAACAAATTCTAAAATCTATATGACGAAGAAAATATTGACAAACTGCCAAGAAAAACATACTATTACAGGCTAATTCAGGCTATATAAAAAAGAAATCTCAAGTCTTAACTCAAGCTGAAGTGCGCATTTATTATTTTGTTGACAAAAACCGAAACTATTTATAAATAAGTAAAGCGTCAAAGCCGGTAATTATTACGAAATACTTAAAATTTGGCTAATATTGTTACTTACACCGTACTTAGCTGCGCTCGTGAAATACAAATTAAATTTCCAATAATAGGCACAACAAGCTTCGAAATAGTTCTACTTCCAATTGTCATGATTCAGCAATTCAGCAACAAAAAACAGGAACCGGCACCGGCGCACCAAACCAAATAGGATAGGTACACAAACTAATAGTATCATAATAGAGAGTTAGGTAGATATGTAAGATAACTAAAAATGTTCAAACATTAGGATGACAAAATATATTTACTACGTTTTAATTAGTTTTGACATAAAACCGTTTCTACAATAAATAAAAAAAAAATACAGAAAATAACACCAACTATAAAATAACATCCTAAAATAAATTGCTTTATAAGTATTTATGTAGTACTACAATTTAAGTCTTTTTAATATTTTCATTTTAAAAATTTAGTTTCCGAACTAGTTTTCGAACGCTCACTTGACATGTTTGTTTTGTTTTGACTTGACATTGGTTTGACTTGGGTTTGACACAAAATTTGACAATTATCAAAAGTTGCCAGAATATGGTACAACTCCAGCTATTCTTGCAGGTGCATCCAGCACAGTTGCCAAATATTATATATGGGTTGGGTTTGGGTGTTAATCGACCCACCCACACTAGCTCATATTCTTTCTAATATGTGCACTAGTTCTCTCATATTAAGGAAATTCCTGACTGGAGGTGAGGATCGAACTATTAACTTAAATATAAGGTTGGTCGAGTCGAGACTCGAGAGCGATCGAGAGCTACCTTAATTAACACCCATATTCTCAAACGTTTCCTCATAGGTCGCCTCCACTCAACCTCATTCGAGGACGCCTCAAGGAAGTCCTCCAACTTTCCTTGAAAACGGTATTCTCAATTGTTTCCTTGAGGAAGAGTCAAGGAATGAAGTTCCGTTTCATTTCTGTATGTTGGTAAACCGCTTAACTTTTTGACGTAAAGAGTTGCCAAGTTTCTTTTTCAACTTTAGCTTACTGGTATAGATTTATTAGAAAACAACAAAATACTTTATACACAAACAACTTATTACAGTGGGTACAAGTTCTTTAAAAACTGGTCCTCAATAAAAGTACCTACTTTTCGTTAAACGAAACGTTCGAGGCTTCCTTAAGGTACCTCTCGACCAACCTTCCTTATATTTGACAATTCGTTCCTCACCTCCATTGAGTAATTTCCTTAAGGTGAGGAAGCTAGTGTCAACTATGAATACCATTGAGGTCGAGTGAGGATGAGTGGAGTTTGAGGAAACGTTTGAGAATATGGGTGTAAGGTTCTAGGATGGTTTTAGACCGAAATATAGGGAATGGAATGAAACATGGTGGCTTACCACCATCTCTTAAAACCATGCTCATTACTCAATTGTTCTTACAATTGAGTAAGGGAGATGTCACCTTACATCATGTATTGCGCTGTCTCTAGAGATGGGATTTTGTCCGGGCTAAAAATCGGAAATAATAAGCGCCCGATTTCCGTCCATTTACGCCCGATAAAAGTCCATATCACTGGGCGTTTACTCTAAACTTAAAAAAATGACTACTTTATATAATATATTTATTGATAAAATAACATAACCATACATTTTCGGTAAAAATAATTTGTTTTTACCCGACTGCCATAAAAAAATAGTGTCATTTTCTCATATTTCTTATGTACCATAATATCATCGCTATATCGTACTTACGTATCGACCGCATCTTTTCAGTCTGCAGTGCTCTTAAAAAGGATTGTGTACCAAGTTACATTTAAAATATTTGAAATGAAATAAATTATTTATTTTCAAAGTTAAAAATGAAAGCAATAAATCATAGCTATGATTTCTTAAAAACATAGAACTAGGGTTGTAATTTTTCATTTTTAAAATATTTACTATGGTTATAAAAATCTTTGCATTTTTAACCGACTTACAAATAGAAGGTTCTCTTCTTCGTCATTTTGAGACATTTTTTTTTTTTTTTGAAAGGACAATTTCAATTTGATCCCATTAAAATTGTATCTAAACCGGTGCAGTTGTTTGGTTTTAAATCTGCTAAGTCAAATAAAATGAGTTTTTTTTATTTTTCGTAATTACTACAAGTTGTTTGTTGGTGATATAGTATTTTGCAAGGTCAATCTACCCTGTAAGCGACAATATTAGTATTTAAAACCCCGGCACGACCGCAGTAATCCATACTAATATTATAAAGTCTGTCTGTTACGCTAAACAGCTCGACCGATTCATCATCATCGTTTAAGGTAGTTATCGCAGTCAATCAATCATGAACACCCAGTGTCTGACTCCGAGATGTTGACCACACCCAGTGTCTGACATCGAAAATTCGAGATGTAGACCACACCCAGTGTCTGACATCGAGATGTAGACCACACTCAGTGTCTGACTACGAGATGCAGACCCCACCCAGTGTCTGACTACGAGATGTAGACCACACCCAGTGTCTGACTCCGAAAAGTTGACCAAACCCAGTGTCTGACATCGAGATGTAGACCACACCCAGTGACTGACTCCGAGATGTAGACCACACCCAGTGTCTGACATCGAGATGTAAACCACACCCAGTGTCAGACTCCGAAAAGTTGACCACACCCAGTGTGACATCGAGATGTAGACCACACCTAGTGTCTGTCTCCGAGATGAGACCACACTCATTGTCTGACATAGAGATGTAGACCACACCCAGTGTCTGACTCCGAGAAGTTTACCATACCCAGTGTCTGACATCGAGATGTAGACCACACCCAGTGTCTGACTCCAAAAAGTTGACCACACCCAGTGTCTGACATCGAGATGTAAACCACACCCAGTGTCTGACTACGAGATGTAGACCACACCCAGTGTCTGATATCGAGATGTAAACCACACCCAGTGTCTGACTCCAAAAAGTTGATCACACCCAGTGTCTGACATCGAGATGTAGACCACACCTAGTGTCTGTCTCCGAGATGAGACCACACCCAATGTCTGACATAGAGATGTAGACCACACCCAGGGTCTGACTCTGTCTGTGTGTATTTTGTGGCTTGATGTGGATTGATGTGGGGTGAGCCTTCTGTATGTTATTACTATTAAGTATTCTGTGCTGCTGCTGTATGCTGTGCTGGTGCTTCTACCAACTTAATGTATTGGAAGATTCAATCCATTATACATTGAAAATTGACCATATCCTAAAATGGTTCTGTTTGTAATTTTTATGTACGGAACCCTAAAAACATTTGTATAATATCTATAATGAACGAATACAATCATAGTTTCATATCTAAGCTGGTGACTTTTCAAGAGTTGCTTGAACATCTAATTAGGAGTTGACCTTTAAGCTACAATAGCAATCATATTTCATGTTAAAATGGTTTATTATCTATTCCAAGACAGTATATTATAACTTAAACACGTGACTTATAGCTCATAAGCCACGTGAAAAGCATTATAATATAAGAATTTTTGTTTCCGCCCAGCGATAGGACGTTTATCGGGCGCATATCGGGCTTAAATTATTTTCGATGTCGACCCATCTCTAGCTGTCTCGCTTACTTACTGGATCTTGCATGGTTTTAAGAGATGGTAGTAAGCCACCAGTGCTTTTTCCTCAGATGAAAGGTATCCTATGTATATTCTTAATACTTCCATTCCAGTATGCCAACTTCAGAAAGATTGGTGTAGTAGATAGGGCGTGAAAGCGTAACAAACAAACTCACTTTCGTATTTATAATAGTAATAATAAATATTAGCTGGGATTACGATATTTTAAAACGATAAGTGTGGTGCATTAGAATAAATAGTATAACTGGGGGTGTCGGTCGCCATTGTCTTCGTTTTTTTTTTTTTTTAACTTTTTACGGCCATGAAAACTAGTCCTTTAAGGCCTTTCTTCAATTTATTAATCTTCTTCAGTCCTACTTTAGTCAAGTCAAGTCAAAAAGTCAAGTCAGTAGTCTAATCTAGTCAAGTGAGTAATTCTAGTCAGTCAGATGGCTAAGTGAAGCGGTGGAAAAATTTCACTTAGCTATAACTTGGGAGATTTTGGTGACAAAGATAAAAGTCACGTAATCAACACTGTATCACTTCCCAACACTCACGCTTGTTCACGAACACTTTGCGAATAATAATCCACCAATATTAAGCACAAATAGTCGAAAAACCCTAAGTTTTGGAAATTAAATACAGAGCCGACATAGAGACAGTTTACTTTCCCTCCAAAAACTCCATTGACTTTGTTGATCAAGTTGTTCGCTCGATTTTAAAAAAATATATGAGAAAAAACATTCTAATATTTTTTAAAACAATAACGAAAGGGTCACGCACGACGTAGTGATTACATACTCTTTGGGTCACGTATACAAGTTCACAACACAAGGAAAGTATTGAACCCAAAGAGTTCCTCTGCTATTAATTATTAATATAGGAATATTAATAACTTATTGTAGTAAAGGCTAAAAAAGTATTGGCTCCCAGCGTAATTTGAATTGTAATTGAAAGAAATTCAAATCGGAAAATATCGAAAAAAAACAATATCCACGGAAACTACTGAAACAATAAAGAGAATCCACATTGATGATTTCGATTTGGACCAAAGCCAAAATTTGCCAAACTGAGCGCGACTTAAGGTCTACGGTCCGCTATTTCTTTCCAAATTAAAACTAGTTTCAAAATTTGTATCGTTTATAGAGGTGAGACATACTAGGTAAAACGCGGACTCACACCCATATTCTCAAACGTTTCCTCAAACTCCACTCATCCTCACTCGACCTCAATGGTATTCATAGTTGACACTAGCTTCCTCACCTTAAGGAAATTACTCAATGGAGGTGAGGAACGAACTCTCAAATATAAGGAAGCCTCGAACGTTTCGTTTAACGAAAGGTAGGTGCTTTTATTGAGGACCAGATTTAAAAGAACTAGTACCCACTGTAATAAGTTCTTTGTGTATTAAGTATTTTATTGTTTTATAATTAATCTATGCCAGTAAGCTAAAATTGAAAAAGAAACTTATTTTATTTATTTATTTTATTTTTATTTCAACATCACTTACAACTATCATTACAGGGAACCTAATGCGATAGTGAAGTTTAAAACTACAATATTATGCACGTATGAATCGTGATCAATTTTGTATGCCATAACATATTACAAATAGTGCCACCCTTGTAAAGTCACCCAGAGTACAACAGAATATGTCCAGCTTATTATTGATAAGGTTGATAGTGCGGAGTGCGCGCGTCAGCGGCGCCTCGTTAAGAAGGTTGGTTCTTCCGTGGAGCACAGCCAGCAGTTGAGGTTGCCGCCGCCTCCACACGTATCTATCTGGAACGAACAAACCCACTTTTTCCAGTATACTTTCATTGTGCACTTTTCCTCTTAAGATCCTAAAGACTTTGGCAAAAACTCTCTTTACGTCAAAAAGTAAGGCGGTTTACCAACATACAGAAATGAAACGGAACGTCATTCCTTGACTCATACTCACTGGAGTTTGCTCAAGGAAACAATTAAGAATACCGTTTTCAAGGAAAGTTGGAGGACTTCCTTGAGGCGTCCTCGAATGAGGTTGAGTGGAGGCGACCTATGAGGCATCGTTTAAAAATATGGGTGTGAGTCTTGCGAGTACGCGTCCAGAAAAAGACTAGATCCAAAGACTAGGTCCACGAGTATTTACGAGTACGCGACTCAATGGACTCATTGCGTATGCGTACCCAAATGATTCCCGTAAATGCGCGTCTTGCGTATATGGACATAATGGACTAGTTTTACAAGTATTGAGTCTTCACATTTCGTATTGTTTTTATCCATTTTTTTTAATATCGACTAAAAACTTTCCTTCATGTGTATTTAAGTAAAATATATATATATATGAAATAGCTGGCGTATTTAGAAGTTTTCAATCGATTTTATATACATTGATTATTTTTATTTACATTTTTTTATACTAAGTGATTTTTAATCTTTTTTTTAATTTTGTTTTGTTTTCTTGTTTTTTTCCAATACGTTTATACATACTTACTTTCATAATGAACGTTCGGCGAAAGCAAACAACTAACAACTGTTTTTATAATTGCAAATTTTAAGTTAACAACAAGTATTATTATCACACTTAAACAAATATGCTACCAAAAGAAAATAACCTTATTGTGTTTGTACTTAGTGTTTTTTGAACAAACAATAACTCGCCGAAATACATCGCTCGACGGCTCGGTGCGTCGAGTCGGGTGATCCCGAAGTTTCCCGACGACGTCTTCCGAAGTTCCGAATAGTCCCGAACGCTCGCATCCTAGTTTTTGGGTTGCGTGGACCGGTGAAGTCGCCGTACTCGTAAATACTCGATACGCTAAAAGACTCGCGTGCGGGAACGCGTACTTACGCGTCCAAGCCAAATCTAGTCCAAAAACCTGTTCCAGTAAATACGTCTCACCTCTAGAAGAAAAGCCCCTCATTGTTCTTAGGAAACCATACAAATAAACGAATCGTTTTTTTGTATGGTTTCCTAAGAACAATGAGGGGCTTTTCTTCGAAAAGCTTGATTTTCTGGGTATTTCGGAGAACACTAAGGAAAAATAGTTAGTTTGGGCAACACTGTTGTTTGTTTTGTATTTTGATCAAGTTTTGATTGCGGTTGTACGTAGTACTTGCGACTTTTTTTGTTTTGTGATCATACCGAACGAACAAATGAATGTGAATGATTGATTAGCCTTAACCATCGCTTCGCTCACTCACTTCATTCTCTCTTGTGGCAGATTTTCTGCCATTTGGGCAGCAGATTTGACACCTAAATTTTATATTAAGCATATTTAAACAACAATGTATTAATTATTTTATCCTTTTTAGTTGAGTACCTAATTGGAGTCGGTTTCGTTTTTTTTGGCAAAAACAATTTTGTCTCGAACGCTATGGTTCGCGTAGTGTAGGTATATTTTCATGCTGTGGCTAAAATGTATCTTGTACCGGTACCTACCTACAAGAAGTGGTTAGTGGTGGTTAGTGGTGGTTAGTCGGTGTGTGTGTGTGTGTGTGTGTGTGTGTGTGTGTGTGTGTGTGTGTGTGTGTGTGTGTGTGTGTGTGTGTGTGTGTGTGTGGTGTGTGTGTGGTGTGTGTGTAGGAGTGGTTACGGTGCGCAAACGGTGCGTGAGATAGTATGTAGTATACTCACCTCCATTGAGTAATTTCCTTAAGGTGAGGAAGCTAGTGTCAACTATTGAATACCATTGAGGTCGAGTGAGGATGAGTGGAGTTTGAGGAAACGTTTGAGAATATGGGTGTGAGTGGAGGCGACCTATGAGGAAACGTTTGAGAATATGGGTGAATGGCACACATTACATGCTCGAATCGAGATAGGCGGTCGACCTACAGACTTGACTTGAGAATTTTGACTTGACCAAAATATTCCAGGGGGTTACTACCGTCTCTTAAAACCATGCAAGTTCCAGTGAGTAAGCGAGACAGCGTGATGATGTAAGGCGACATCTCCCTCACTCGTAATGGTAAGCAACCTGAAGATTAATAAAAAAGAGGCCTTAAAGGACTCGTTCCTAGAGTCATAGAAATATTTAAAAAAAGACAATGACAACATTGACTATTGACAATGACAAGACAATTAGATAGATCTGCCTGCTTAGCTAGCTAGATCCACGGCAGATAAAGCTCAAAGAAAAAAAATTATCGATAGAGAACGTCATAGACAATCGCAAATATACATTTTGACAATTGTCTTGCCTCCCGTACTTCATTCTTCACCCCCTTGTTCGCCATACGTTATTCTCTATGATTTTTGACTGACTGGACCATGTGGTGACTGGAAAATAGCATTGTGTTCACAGAGTGCCTTTATTATATTTGAAAATTGTGTTGATAATGTTTTGGTGGTGTTGTATTCCTTGTTAAGAAAGCAAAAGGAATAGTGTTTTACTAAGTACATACCTAAGTTTCTTAAAACCAATGCAGGACCCGACTAACCTAACTAACATACAGAAGCTGTACCTAAGCTTCTGTATTTATGTGTGTCACAATCACTAAGAGATGTTAACAAGATGGCAAGTTACTACGGCAATCGGCATATCCCAATTTATTTACTATAACTGATATACACACTGGGGTACATAGCACAAGCACATTCTGTGACTTGGTAAGTTGGATAATGTAATGGTAATTATGCTAAGTAGGTACCTAGTTACCTAAATAGTTTTATAATGTTACAAAAGCGAAAACCTTTTATTTCAGTAACTGCTTTAATAATCTAGTGGTTAAGGCGTTTGCCGGCAGACCTACTGGTCGTGGGTTCAATTCCCACAGGAAGCATATTTTAATGTGCTTTCGAATGCATGTAATGGGTGCCCTCTGGTTGTTGTTAAAAGAATCAAGTCAGAGACAGAGAGGCCATTCCGAATGAACTCTCACCCCGGGGATAACAAAGTCAATTGGCCTTTTAACACATGATATGAATGAATTGCTATTGTATATTTTCAACAACCAATAATATCATCTTTGTACTTTTATGTTGCAATAAATAGTCTTTATTAAATAATAGTCTACAAAAATAAGTTGTTTTAGTACTAGAACAAACTCTTTAGCTAATATTGTATGTTATTTTGATATCGTAGGCATGTACTAGATGCAAGCCGCTTTTGATTGGTCATGCTGTAAATTCTTGCGAAAAGCCCATTTCCAGCAGTGGACAGCTTGCGGCTCTTATGATCATAATGATATCGCATCACTTTTTAATTTTGGGATTATCAAATGCCCTTAATAATTTCAACATTTTCCTTTTCAGTTCACTATATTGATGGAAAGGGAGTGTCCTTCGTAACGCAACACATCAAGCTCAAACAAGTTGTGAATTTGACTTATTGGTAATTTTTTATAAATTAAAAAAAATATTAAGAAATAATATACTTATTAAATGATGTGTAAAACTCATTCGGTCTTTTATTTTGTATGTCATTACAACATTTTCATTAAGAGGTGATATTCCATGTTATCTTTCAGGAGATCCTGAAGGATAACATGGAATATCACCTATTAAAGTAACGGTTATACCTGTGGTTATACTGTATAAAACTTAAAACTCATTCTCCTTTGCCTAAATAGCTTTTTTAAAACTATAGCTGCCACGACGATATAAAAAAAAATACTTGTCATTTTGTATTTTTGCAGTCAGTGTTGCCATGAAATTTAATTTGCTATGGCCCAATTTTAATGTTCAAGCTTGCCCGTCTGATACGTAGTATCTCTATTTAGTTTGTGGCTAGATCTATCTTGTTATTTATAATTGGAAAATTCAAATTTATCTTGTAATATTTTGCGTTGTATTAGAAAATTATAATGTCTACAGAACAGGAACCAACTGACCTAGATTGGGTGCAATTACGTCGTGATATGAGCTCTGCTGCTATTAATACTGAAACAACGAAACAAAAGTTTGAACGAAAATTTAATGAAAACCCATTTGTACCTATAGGTATGAGATCAACGATTTCCAGAACGTTTAGAACAATATTTCTATGTTTTTTATTTATTTATGTATACTGCTATAAATTTATATTGAATATACAATTTTAACTTTTAGGATGCTTAGCTACAGCAGGAGCTTTGTCATATGGTCTTTGGAGTTTTAGAACTGGAAGAACTAAGATGTCACAGCAGATGATGCGTCTCAGAATTATAGCCCAAGGATTTACTATCACTGCACTTGTGGTTGGTGTGATGATGACAGCAGGAAAAAAGATTACATAAGTTATAGAAAACCTAAAGAAACTTAATTTTTAGATAATTCACATTAATGACAGAATTTCATTCTCATACACAGCGAAACAGTCTTTTGAACTTATAATTCACTTTAATTAATATGATGTCAATTTATATTTTCTGCTTTGAAGTTATGGTTAATCTTACAATTCCAATCACAGCCCATACTTCTTATAATATCGTAGTTTACGGTATTGTTTGTGATATAAATATAACACAAAAAGAAAATCTAAAAATGTATGTTAATTTTAGTAATACATAAATGCTTTAAAAATTACAGAAAAGTTTTGTACAGAAAGATTTATTTATCATAAGTTTGTGAAATAAATATTAAAAGTTAGATAGTGCATAAATTCATATTTATTTACGATCACTAGCTTTCACCAAAGGTGGAAAACCTGTTTCATGAATTATTGGAAAAAAATGAGTTTCAGGAAAACAATATTTGTCAAATGAGGAAACCTCTATCCTATTTGACTGACTGCTAACAGATTTAATAATGGCAGTTTATCCTCAACATAATACCAAATCTATTTTAATATGTTTAGTTGAAATGTAACCAAGAAATGCTGGAATGATGATTGGTTCTGGTTTTTGAGAAACCAAGCTGCTCAAAATGTGCACAAAGTTTTACCACAGATTACAGAATGGTATATTAGTTTAAAAGATAGAAGTTCAGTTGAAATGTAACCAAGAAATGCTGGAATGATGATTGGTTCTGGTTTTTGAGAAACCAAGCTACTCAATATGTGCGCAAAGTTTTGTCACAGATTACAGAATGGTATATTAGTTTAAAAGATAGAAGTTCAGTATTATATACAAAGAAAAGATCCCAACTAACTGCCCCCTAATCATGAGATATTTCAAACGATTGAGAGCAACTGTGCTCCTGGGTGGCTACTACCATCTTTTAAAACCATGCAAGATCCAGTGAGTAAGAGAGAAGTCGCCTTACATCATGTATTGCGCTGTCCCGCTTACTCACTGGATTTTGCATGGTTTTAAGAGATGGTTAGTATTACCGTGGTCTAGTCATCAAACTAATATAATAAATGCGAAAGTGAGTTTGTATATTTGTTTGTTTGTTACTTTTTCACACCCTATCTACTGCACTCTACCAGTCTTCCTGAAATTCCGCATACACACATAGATAGAAATCTATACTTCCATACTAATATTATAAATGCGAAAGTCTGTCTGTCTGTCACCTCTTCACGGCTAAACTGCTGGACCGATTGTGATGAAATTTGGTAGGGATGTAGTTAACGACCTGAGGTCAAACATAGGCTACTTTTGGGCGCGATATAACCGAGTCCCACGCGGGGCGAAGCCGCGGGGAACAGCTAGTATTCTATATGTTGAAATATCGTTTCCTCTCTTGGGTCTGCTGGAACTTCCAGCCTGGAAGAGATTTATTTAGAAATAAGCAGCAGCACCCTTGTACTAATGTTCTATATTCTATGTTTTTTTCTTTTGTATATTTTTCTGTGTATGTACATGAATTTGAAAATAAATACATATTGAGAAAGACATAGGATACCTTTCATCCCGGGAAAAAGTACCTACTGTTCCTGTGGGAAATTTACGAGGTTTTTCTCGAGTATTTGTGCATAATGTTGGTGGATTATTAACCTTTATTTTTTCAGTGTTCGTGAACAAGCGTGAGTGTTGGGAACAAGGTTAGTGTCGATCACAAGTGTCGATTACGTGACTTTTATATTTGTCACCAAAATCTCCAGTTGTAGTTTAGTACTATTTATTTAATTTAATTTATTCATACTATTTAAGTATTCTGTTTAGATAGCTAAGTGAAATTTTTCCACCGCTTCACTTAACCATCTGGGGGGTTACTACAGTCTTATAACCATGCAAGTTCCAGTGAGTAAACGAGACAGCGCAATACATGATGTAAGGCGACATCCCCCTTACTCACTGAATCTTGCATAGTTTTAAGAGATGATAGTAGGCCACCTGTCTCGACTCTGACTAGACTCTTAAGTACTGGGGGGTTACTTTCGTCTCTTAAAACGCTGTCTCGCTTACTTACTGGATCTTGCATGGATTTAAGAGATGGTAGTAACCCAGTGCAGTAAGTAAACGGAATCGCGCGTTTTCGCATGGTTTTATGAGATGGTGGTAATCCACCTGAAGAAGATTAATAAAAAGAAGGCCTTAAAGCACTTGTTTCCATGGCCGTAAAACTTAGAAAATATTTAAAATAAATGTTTTTTTTTTTACTTGTTGGTGTTTTGGGTTTGGGTTGGGTTTGTTTTGGGTGGATCACTCAATTTGTGGAATTATTTGTTTTGGTGCCCATAATAACTTAAGCAATGTCTAATTAAAGAATAACTGAACAATTAAAAATGAATGGTTTTATTGCCGTTCATTGTGGTATGTATGTAATAATAATACTATTACTTTATTGAATGGCTGTAGGTGTGTTACATTATTCAATTTTTTCTAGGAGCTGGATATCACAGTGATTCCTTAAAAAAAGATTATCAAAAAACATGTTATCTAGCCTGCCGTAAGGCCTCGGAAGCTTTAAAGAATGGAGGAAATGCTGTAGATGCTGTAGAAAAAGCTATTATAGGTTTGTTTGAATAAATTTATTTTACACAAATTTTATATTTTAGCTAATAAACTAATTTCAGTTTCTGTACCTACACATACCTAGATAATAGTTAAAATAATTAGGACATCATCTGGGACGTCAAAGCCAATGTGGCGATCTCCAATTCCGAGCTTGTTGCTGTTTTACAGTGAAGGCTTCTTAGTACATACATCAAAATTGAGAAAAGTAATACACTAACAACCATTTCCCAAATCAGAATAACAGCAGCATGGTCAAAGTGGTAAGAGATAGGTAGTATACTTTTGACCCCAAATTGCTGTTAAGGCATAAGCTATTGCTAATTCTGTGGCATAAGGGACAGATCTACAAATCCAAAATAGGCCTGTCCTTCTTTACCATGGTGAGGCGTAACCCATGCCTGCTTGTACAAATAGACATTTAATATTGAAGTTAAACTCTAAATTCTCTGGTCTGATAGCCAAAATTTACTTTTATCAATATTATCATAATAATATATTCCAATATAATCCAATCCAATATTTCCAAAATAATATCAGCTAAAATGTTTTAATTTTAGTTTAAAATAGAAATGTAAATTATGGTTGTTTCTAATCTTTTTCAGAATTAGAGAATAGTCCATTGACAAATGCTGGCTATGGATCTAATTTAAGCTGGGATGGATTGGTGGAATGTGATGCTTCACTAATGAATGGTCAAACATTACATTTTGGTGCATGTGGGGCAGTGTCCAATGTATGGAACCCAATTACTCTAGCAAAACACTTGTGTGTTAAACAGTGTGATAATTTATCTCTTGGTCGTGTGCCACCATGCATCCTCACAGGAAATGGAGCCAGATCCTGGGCAGAACGAATGGGTTTAGAGATTGTTGATGATAGGAAAATGATCTCAGCTCGTTCATTTCGTAACTACAAACATTGCAAAAAAAAGTTAAAAAGATATTCAATTCAGAATGATATAAAATTCAGCCCATTGGATACTGTTGGAGCTATCTGTGTTGATTCAAATGGTGTAGTGGCCTCAGGCGCCAGTTCAGGTGGTGTTTCATTGAAACATGAGGGAAGAGTTGGCCAGGCAGCCTCATTTGGCAGTGGAGTGTGGGCTGTAATGAGCAGAGATGGAAAGAAGCCATCAGTAGCTGCCTGTACTTCTGGCTGTGGAGAACATTTGATCCGCACTGAACTAGCTAAAAATGCAGCTGAGAGCTTGCTATCACCATCTCCTACACTTGGACTTGATAAGTGCTTTAAAGAAAATTTTATTGAATCTCCATTTTTGTGGGATGTTCCTGAACGGCTAGGCGGCGCATTAGCTTTGAAATTTGATGCAGAAATTGGTGAGGGAGAGTTATTATGGGGTCACACAACTAAGACTATGTGCATTGGGTATATGTCAACAGAGAGTGCTAGACCCAAGGTAACTTCTATTTTTATAACTTATCAATGTCACCTACCCGTACAGTACGAAGAGTATCTTTTTAATGAAATTGCTTACTTCTAACTTTTCCACTTTTTTTTCAGTGTATAATATCACACCTCCCACCTAAAGTTGAGCCGGGACGAAAGGCAGTAGTGTCCGGGCAAGCATTCACAGTTCCCATACAACCCTGTCCAGTCGTCACATGGGAAGTCCAGACTGATACAAACTGCAATGGATCTCTTTGACTAAGATTAGTTTTTAAAACAATTTACTTCATAGTTGTGACATTGATTATGTGATAATATACCCAAGTATTTAATAATTTATTTTCTAAAATGAGATATGTCAAATGGCATGGTACTTGTTTCCCCTTTTAATTTTATCTGATCTGTAGCAAAACTGTGAATTACAACACTTACTAATATATTTTACAAATTTATACTGCTTAAATATCAAAAGTAACTTATACTTCATGTTTCTGACAATAGGTTATCAGTTTATTTATTGACATAAGTAGAGTGTTTCCAGCAAGAGTTTATAAGTGTGTGTGCCACAAGGAATAGAAATTGAAAAAGCGACTGCCTATAATTTATTTTTACTTTGGAGTTTATCTTTCAACTTAATTGGTTGAGTAGATTCGAAGAAAATCGGTGGTCATAGTTACACGGATGTGATCCAATGAAGATTCTGTTTTGTCATATTTATGTACCCTAAAAATTAACAAAAGACAATAGTCAGTTTTTTTGTTACAAAGAAACAAATGTAGAGCTTTGGAAGGCATGTTAAGCCATTGGTTGTTCCTACTGGTCTGGCTTCGCATCTTCTCCATTGTAATAACCAGTATCGCCAAATTAGGACCATGATTAAAAGCGTACTCAAAACTCCGAAGAATAAGCTGAAGATCTGAAACATAAGCAACTAGGGAAACACGCTCGGATTAAGAAGACAGTGATAGTCATACATACAAATATACAGGACAAATACATAACCCTCCTTTTTGCCTTTGCCACAGTCAGTAACACATTACAAAAATTACAAAGGAGTTTTGGCGCCAAGCTAAAGTCACTCAGTTATCGTCATTGTATTTATTTTCTAATATTTGTGTTTTTTCGAGTATTTGTGCATTATAAAGGTGGATTATTATTCGCTAAGTGTTCGTGAACAAGCGTGTTGGGAAGTGGTACAATGTCGTATAAGTGCCTTTAATCCTTGTCACCAAAATCTCCCAAGATAATGCAAAGTGAAACCCACCGCTTCACTTAGCCTTTGACTAACTTGACTAGACATGACTACTGACTTGACTCTGTGACTCGACAAAATGAAGAACATTTATATAAAACGATACTGGCAAAAATAAGCTATAAGTTTGATTGCCATATTGTGGATATTGTGGAAAAAAAAAGGAAAGGCTAAATTGTTGTAAAAGAAAATAATTACTAAAAGTACCTACTCTTCAACATAACAGAAAAACCTATAAGAAGTTTATTCAATCATATCAAAAACTCTCATTTACACAAATTTTTAATATGTGTTTTTCTTCTTTGCATCCTTTTGTTATTGAACAAACAATGCCATATCGCATATTCTTTCACTCTATTGTTGTGTAAGCCTTTCATGCCCTTTTTTGTATATAAGGTAGTTTGTATGTACAACAAAATATAATTTACATAAGTACCTAAATTATAACTTGTTGTTTCAGTAGGTAAGGTTTAATTCTGAACGCAATAATAATTATTAAGCGTGATCTCCTGAATCTACTACATAGTGAATCGCAAAATGAAAATAATAAAACGATCTTTTGTTATTTCATGATTTTATTTCGAGATGTCCTGTATTTAAGTCATGTGCTATTATATAAATTCGGTGAGAGGCTATTGATTATTGTACATTTAATGCTTATGATCAAAACAAACTTAAAAAAATAACTAGTCATAAAAAAACAAATTTTGTTCAAAAGAAAATAAGTAAAATTGGAAAAACCTGAAGAGCACCATAGTTTTAGTACCAACATATTAAACATAGCTCTTATTTAGCAAATTGCATTGAATGGCCTAGTAACTGCAATGGTGCTTCGCGATTCGAATCAAAACATTAAATTTAAATATTTAGTAAAGGCACTAATTTAATTTCACACATCACATAGTACCGTTTAAAACATTGATAGTAAAATCAATGTTTTATGTAAATTGCAAAATTAATTTCTATAAAACAAATCATATTTTTTATTCATTATTTGTACTGAACTAAATAAAAACTAAGAAGGCTTATGAACTAATTTACGTTTAGACGAAGTTGCAAAGTATTACATTAGATTATTGATATAATAAATAAAAACAATTTTGTACAAATATTAATTATGCTTCAGATGAGAATTAAATTGTTATTAAAAACTTAAAAAATAAGATAAAATTAAGTCACAGAATTACTGGCAAGGCAGAGTATGGTCACAGAATTAGTAATTACCACTTAAATAATTCACTGGATGTCATTCGCAAACGAGATATTACATTTCGATTAAAATATTTACATTTTATTAAGTAGCCTCATAAAATAATAATTAGATTCCATCCAGATAAATCTATTGCAACACACAATAAGTACAAAATATGTTTGATGCATGCATGCCTATCACATATGAAAGAAGCCTGTGCATGCTTATGTCATCAGTCAACAGTTTGATGATAATAAACTACACAGCCTATCTGGACAGCTCACAAAACTCACGATATCCAGGTATTTCTTGATGTGTCCTATCTATGCCCTATACAAAGTCGATGAGGTCGATGAAAGCAAAATTTGTATCGTCATACGTTGAGCTCCAAATGTTATGACGTGAATAAATCAAGAAATGCCTAAATATCGCTATGTACCTTTGCATTCCACGAGTATCTAATTTGCTTTTAATATAAAAAATTAAATGCATTTTTACGTATCTCGTGAATAGTGTAAAATATTATGTTTAAACTCAATTAGCTTGAGCAATTTAATTAAAAATCTATCCATATATCTACAATGCTGTTGAGCAATATCGTTTTTGATAAGCCAAATTAACTTTTTTTTTTTAATATTTAGCCGAACGACAATGGATTGCTTCACAAAATGATTTTAAGTATTTTATAGGTATAGCTTTATAAGTCAAAATCCTTGGTAACAGTGACAGCATTGTATGATATATTAAATTATTTCTCATCACTATTTACTATTTTTGCAAAGCAACAGAACTGTAATTAATAATCAATAGTCAGGATAGTGATACTAACTTAATTATTTCTATGTTATACATAATATCTGGATGTCTAGTAATTCTTGCGAAGCCGCCTTTCGCAGCTGATATAGTGAAACATGCGAATTCTACATTGTAAATTAATCACTACATCAAGAGTACAATAGTAATATCAGCGATATATCGTATTAAATACGACTGTTTAACTAATTGACTATATTAATTATAGAAAATAATATCAAATAAGTTGTAAATCGTATATTCCCTACATAAAGCAATTGTTTTTATTTTATTTCAAATAGTAAAAAGTAGCTATAATCAATTTTCATGTATAGAATAGAGAGACACAGGTAACTTTAGGCGACAATTTGCGTCGGATCTGTTTTCTAATTGCATGCGTAGTTTTCATCTATGCGATCATAACTCGATGACAAAATGGTCGCTAACCAAATAGTTAGTGTTCCAGTCATGCACCAACGCATTTATGTATTGGAATATTCATAAAATTCATTTCCCTAAAAACTAAAGACATGGAAAATATACTTAATTTAAATTATATTAATAGAAGTATACCATAAAATAAGGAACAGTTTCACACATTCGGCGCAGAGAATCTCGTAAAAATAGAAATTAATTAATTGTTTACGTGTTTACGCCATATTGCGTTCCCGGCACTCAGTGTTAACTAAACATAACACTCAGTGTTAATTAAACACAACATAGGCTTTTTGGTGTTTGTCGTATGAATTCCTTGAAAATTATTAAATTACAAAAATATATTGAAGCTATAACCCACCGAAACGTATTAAATTTATATCCTTTTTTATAGTACATCAATGCAACCAAACGGTTCAACAATTGTGCAACTAATTAACACGAAAAACGTCACAGTTAAATATTAAAAATTGCAATTGTAAAAATAGAACTCGAATTAAATGCCAAGCTAATACTGTCATTACGGTCCATCACATTATTATTCAAATATAACTGCCAATATATCATCATCCCAATCACATTACTTTCATCACTTCATAAACGGTAAAGATATCAAAATTCAAGGCAACTCATCAGTCTGATCAAGCATTCCGTTAAAGCAACATTATCGTGCAACATGTCACACACAACCATACTCATACCAAATCGCGGATTCCTTTGAGTTATCAGATTTCTCATTGCGACTAGTTGCTCTTCTGTCGTGTCGTATTTCAGACTCTTGTAGATTATCATCAACTGATCGCGAGTTGTCGGACGTAGTACGTTGAAGGTCGTTCGATCTTTCGTTGAGGCTTTGACACGCTCCGTCGCCTATGACAGTCGATATACGATTGTACACCAAATATGTCGGGTTCTCCTTGATCGGAGTACTCTGCGGTTTGGTCGTAAGTGTTACGTCGGGATTGTCGTCGGCGACGTACACGGTTCTCCTTGTTCCAGCTGTGCCAAATACTGGAGAAGGCGTAGATACTACAATAAAAAGAAATAATTTCTTTATATTATGTTTTGATAGAGGTGCAGATATTAAATAGACACATTTGGAATATTAATAAAATATTCGACGAGTAGCACAGAAGGATATAGGTGTGTGAAATACTTTACCTGCTGGTAGTCCTGTATCACCTTCCAGTCCTTGATAGCTATTGCGATGTGAAGATGGAATAGTTTTATGCGGCCGCCTCCTCAACGACGCTCTAATAAGCGCATCGTCCCCGCCGCCGCTATGCATAGATGCGGTCGATAGCCGTCTCACGAAATTACTCTCATTCGTCAGCCTCGAATCTATACTAGGGATAGACCCACTTATATCAGTATTATCGGATTTTTTCAAAAGCTTGTCATCAAATCTTCTATTAAAACTAGAATCTGAACTGTGCCTAGGAGACTCTACACTTGGGTTGGAGGACCCGGGGTCTTGATCAGAGGTTTTGGTTATCTTTTCAATATCTTGGCTGCCTGGATCAGATTCTCCCGATTCGGACCCTGCTAGTGTTAATTGTGATTTCGAACGACTTGCATCCTCTATCCTTTTGTTATTTCTAGAAGGGACCTTATTTATTAAGTCTGTGCCAGCCTTTCGAACCCGTTTTACAAAGGAAGCACCGAAACCGCGCCGTTTAGTAGTACAATTGTCGAGTTTTTTATAATGTTCCATAATTTTCTCCTCCAACTTTTCTTTCTGTCGGCACAAAGCATTCACTTTATCAGCAAACATCTTTTCTTCTTCATGATAATGCTGTTTGTCCTTTAAAGAATGTGCTAATAACTCATGGTACTGAGTTAAAAGTTGAGATACATGATCCATTAAAGATCGCCTATCTGCGTCCAAGCTTTTGTTCATTTGCACTAGCATTTCACAATGTTGATTTGTTTTGTTAATTTCTAATTCCATACTTGTCATAATCTCTAACTTAGTATTTAAATCTCCAGACATTTCAGTATTCCTTAATTTCAGTTGCGTAACTTCAGTTCTAAGGTTCCTATATTCTTCCTGCATATTTCGATACTCATTTTTGAGCCGGTCACTAGCTGTGAAAAGATTTCTAAAATCATCCTTTAGTTTTGAATGTTCAGCTCTAAGGTTTGTTAAATTACGTGATTCTATTTTCAAATTTTCTCTTTCCATTTCATAATCTGTTATTCTTTTTTCAGCAAATTCTAATTTATCTTTTAACTCTCTATTTTCTAATTTTATATCTCTGAGAGCAATTTTTACCGGTTCTCTTTCACTAAGCAATATTTCGTACTCACTATTTAATTGTTCATGAAGAGTCTGTAGCGCAACTTGGTCTCTTAACAAATTATCTTGTTTGTCTTTCAAGACTTCTAATTGTTTAATGACTTCTTCTTTTTCTGCAGCTAATTGACTATTAGCAAGTTGTAAAGTCATTTGTTGAGAAATTAAAGAACCATTTTGGGAATTCAATGTAGCTACATTTACTTGTAGCTTTGCATTTTCAGCTTGACAGTTCTCTAAAGATGCCTGAAGTGCTGCTAAATCGGATGTTAGCTGCTCTATTTGAGGATTGACTAAACTTTCATCAATATCATTCAATTTTTCTTTAACGTTACAGCTACAAGGAACAAATTTCATCAAGTTGGCTTTAGCAGCTATTTCAGATATCAATCCTTCATGATCAGTATTTGTGATAATTTTTTCCAGCAAATCCTCTACACTAACTTCCTTAGAAATTATTTCAGAAACGTTTATCCCGATTTTCTCCATACAGTTTCTTAATCTATCAAAGTTTACTTTTTCTGAAATTAAATCCTTTTGTAATGTTTGTATAGTTTCTGAATCAACTTTCTTTTGTGATTTTAATTCTTGAGTTTTTTGCTCTAAATCCTGAAGCCTGTGAATTGTATTTTGCCCAACTTCAACTTCTCGCGTAAGTCTTTCAATTTCTTTTTTCTTTAGTTCAATCTCAGTGGTTATCTTATCGAGTGTAACATCTTTTTCTTCAATGGATTCTCTTAATTTATTAACTTCCCTTTGAAGGTTATGCGCTTCTTTTTCACTGTAGGTCAACTTTGTCTTAAGTTCTTCAGTTTGTATTATTAACGCCGTTACTTTTTCAGCTTCTGGTTTTAGAATATTTAGCTCTTTTGTTCTTGAATCCAATGTTTTTTCTAAATCATCAGCTCTTCTTTGTATCGAATCACATAACATCTGAATTCGCTGCTTGTCTTTGGTCAAAGATTCTAAATGCTTTTCAAAGTCCTGTAATTTATTCTTCTCAGAATCCCTGTCAATAGACTGCCTATCTATGAATGCCTTTTGGCTATCTAATGAGTCCTGTAATTTTCTATTTTCTTCTAAAGCATTTTTAAAAACATCTTCCAACTCAGAATTTTGTACCATTAGTCGATTAAAATTCTCTTGCAATTGCTCGCATTTCATACTTAGTTTCTTCTTTTCTTTCTCCAATTCTAATATTTTATCACTACTTTCCAACAAAGACTGTTCTCTCAAGTTATCTATAGTGGACAATAACCTCTTATTTTCTAATTCAAGTTTTAAAGCTCTTGCTTGTGCATTGCTTGTCAATTGCTCAGATAAACTATTTTCTCCAGATTCGAGCGTGCTCTCACATTCATTGTCGGTGTCTAAGTTGCTGTTATTGCTTTCACTTAGTACAGATTTTGTAATATATTGTAAATGATTATTTTCTTCAATAAGTTCCTGGATCTTTTGCTGATCTGCATCTCTTTCCTGCAACACATAAAAAAAGTTGAATAAGTATTGAGCACTTCACGAATACATGTGAATTCAACAATCAATTAATACGAACCAAAGCTATATCATTAGCTTCCCTTTTCAATTTGATCATAGCGGCCTCCAGTGTCAGACATTGTTCAGCTCGCTTCCGCGCCCTCTGTAATTGTTCCTCTAAGGCATCTCTAGTTTCCATCAGCGCTTTGTTGTCCTCTCTCAGCTCTGTTACTCTAGTCTTATAATATTCAGCATCAGCTAGACGATCGCGGTAGCGTTGCATCTCTTGCTCTAACCTGCAATTAGGTCAGTAGAATACAATGCAGTAATAGAGAAAAACAAGGCCAGAAGCAGTGAAACTACGTTATTTTATTATATTTACCTATCGCACCTATCCGCCTTTTCCCTGAGCGCATCAACTTCATCCCTGTATGCTGCGGATTTCCTTGCTTCATTGAACCATTCCTGACTGTCAGTGCGAAGTTTATTAAGCACCAGTTTAGTGTGCTCCAATTCTTCTCTACATTCTGATAATTGCTCTGATTTTTCTTCTCTGAAATAGGTACATCACAACATCATCAAGCTATTAAAAAATTAATTTCGACTAAGGAGTTAAGGAGGTGGTTTAGCTATTATTATGTCCATAAATCTTTTGAAATTTTAAAAAGAATTTTTGCTCGGATCGGAAACATGAATATTTTGATTAAAATTATGTAATTATGCTTAATGATAATAACTAAAAGGAAGTTTTAAAATTCTTTTTTTTTCTAAACACAAGTACATCTATTCTCTGTCCTAAAGAAGAAGAAAGCAGTGATGAACTGAGGGTGCTATAGTCAATAACAATAATTCTTACTAACAATTCCTGTCTCTGCTTACGCAGTCGCGCCTTCCAGTCAGCCAGCTCGACCGCCAGATGTTGACTCTCTCCATTATTCTGGCTGACATTCTGCGTCGAACGACTCTTCGCCTGCTTCTCATTCTCGTTATCGCACAGACCCTCGTTTAGGACTAAGGAAGCCCAGTTCAGCAAATAATGATCCCTCTCCTTCGCCAGTCGTCGCATGTGATTGAACATTGTCGGCGATTGAAATAGGTCGATTGCATCTGGTGTCAGTACGACGGTTTGCATGTCGGTCACCTAAAAAAATATATAATAAGACTTTTAGGCGGAAAGATATAAGTGTATATATTTGGTGGTCTTAAGTTATTTAAGTGACCTGCCGGTAAAACTAAGTGTAGTGCCTAAAATATTAAACATGCAATTTAAACCCAAATATTCAAAATTGTATGATTTAAACCATTGTAACTAATTAGGTAAAGATCCGTAACTAAACAAAATTAGTAACGTTTTAGTGACGTAATTATGGTATAAACGTGTAAGATAAACTACGGGCAAAAATGGTTGCGACATTTTGACACCTAATTTCGAACAAGGCCATGATGTAGTTGTGAACACGGCGCACAGCAAGCCTTACTTAAATATCAATGGAACATTAAGTGAAACAACACAAAACGAGAATCAAATGAGTCACCCATTGTTTTGAGCTTTATAAAGAAATAATTATAACAGAAGTATCTGAAACCACATTTAAAGAATATCCGATTTCATAAACATTAATTTAACAAATATTTGTTACAGAGTTTCTCTCAGTACTCGAACGATAACCAGTTACCGCGTAATGTTATGGGTTCTATTGTTCCTTCCAAAAGCAGATGGGACTAAGTTATTTGCCCAACACCTTGAGTATGAACATAAAAGATCCTTTTGCTATACTTTATATAAGTGCCTACCTACATCTAATGCTCGCTCTGGGATAAGAACCTATGGAATTTATTTCATATCTGCCAACTTAAATCCTGACTTCACCCTTAACAATGTACTTATAGCTTAAAGTGAAAGTCCAAGCTAGGAAACGAAAGCATCATTGAGTTTTGGAGAGTTGATGAAATTTTATGAAAAAACATTTACAAATAAAACCAGAATCATATCATACAATACATATACAGAATCCATATAGGTAGAACTATAAAATAGATTTGAGAGACTAAATTAAGTGTGATAAAGTATTTATATATCCCACCAAAAACATAAATGTAAAAAACGAGAGCCAAGTTCAATACAAAAATTATGCTTGGCGGTGAGCTAGACCGCAAAAAGAATGGCGATCTAAATGAGTGCCAAGTTCTATGCAAAATCGAAATATGTTTTTATAGGAACAAAATAACATTATGAACAAGTATTAAACTCTATTTCTTTGCTTTATTAGATACCTATAACAATTGCTGTTATTTAAAAATGTGAGATCTTGAAGTAGGTCAGATTTGACTTGGCCAGTTTTCATTACATAAGTCATTTTATAAAGTTATTCAACATTTTAATTGTGTTAAAAACTGGCCAAGTCAAATCTGACCTACTTCAAGATCTCACATTTTTAAATAACAGCAATTGTTATAGGTATCTAATAAAGCAAAGAAATAGAGTTTAATACTTGTTCATAATGTTATTTTGTTCCTATAAAAACATATTTCGATTTTGCATAGAACTTGGCACTCATTTAGATCGCCATTCTTTTTGCGGTCTAGCTCACCGCCAAGCATAATTTTTGTATTGAACTTGGCTCTCGTTTTTTACATTTATGTTTTTGGTGGGATATCATTACTTTTTGTAAAGAAAACTAGGCAAGTATTCCTATTTAATGTTTTTTTTTTGCGTGACAAATTAACCTAAAAGAGCTACAAACAAATGAGGTTTTGAAAGAAACGATTTACGTAATATTAAATAACTCACAAATGCCGTTAAAGTACAATACTAAAAAGGAATAATTTATATCTGGACTATTCCAGCTATAACTCAAATAAATTTAGTCGAACGACGCAGCATTAAACGCAATCTAATAGGTGGGTTTCCGCTAAACAACCGGGCATAACGAGGACGCTGGCGCGAATGAGCGCCGCTAAGAGCATACTTTGGTTCGTTCGCATTTTAAGTCGTATAGCGCTGTGAGCCGCGCACAAGTGCAAGGCGCAAGCGAGTTCAAGCAGCATTCTTAGACTAGTCAATACATACATATATCGGTACCAATAATACTTCGCTATTGCCTTGACCTTGGTATACATACACATTGGAGTTTCTTTTAGGGTACAAAGAGTTCGAACTAACAAATTTATACCTTAAAATATTATTTCTTATTTTCAAAAGAAATCAGAGAAACGAACCTTGGGCACTGATCTTTGTTAATTTAGTGAGCCGTGGACTATAAGATAACTACTATGCAGGTATAAACCAACCGACCCGCTAAATTTTAAGTAAATCGCTACCGCTTATAATTTTGTACCATAAGTCAGAGCGTGACGCTGATTGGCTGGTGTGCTGCCGCGCGCCGCTGACGACACACCGTTGTTGGCCGGTTGTTTAGCGTGTAGGTATTACAAGTTTTTTGTATGGGGACACCACTTATTTTTTGACTTTTTTTTATTTTTTGATTTTTTCCTACGTTTTCACACTATTTCCGAGCTGGATTCCAAATTTCATCCTTCTAGGTCATCTGGAAGTAGGTTAGGTTTAGGTACTATAAGTCAGTCAGTCAGTGCTAAAATTTACAACTTTTTGACCTTCATATCTTTATAACCGTTTGAGCTAGCTTCATGAAATTTGGGCTTCTACATGTCCTGATGGATCTTATTAAACACACGTAGTTTTATGTGTTTACATTAAAGAGGTTTCGAGTTATAGAAGGGTCAAAAGTGGCACCAAGTGGTTCGTGTAATATTACACTCGGCGCTGGCTAGCCAGTTCCTTTGCTTGAACTTGGCTTGACACGCTGCCGCGTGTCTAGATAACTTTATTGTACCACGAGTAAAACACTTTTACTTTTAAGTACTGTGACAATTTTGTGTTTTCGTCGTTTTGTGACTTCTGACGAGTACGCATGAATTCGCGTTAAACATCCTCCGTGCATTAAGCATTTCGCCATGCAACCATTGCATTATCTTTCTTTAACACAAAAACTTCGGTGTCAGCTTATCTTAATAATGGTTCGTTGGTTCACACTTGTAGTACAATGCGGGTGGAAAGCTCGCGTTTATTGTTGTGCCTCCTTAATGAGCGATATAAACGAGTTTAGGCTTTCTTTTATTCATAAAACTATTGAACTATGAATGACTAAAGTTAAATTTGTATTATGGTACAAAAAACAATTCTAGTAACATTTTATTAGCTTTGTATTTGAATTATAATACTGTAGGTAGAACATGCTCTTAAAATATACATATCCATACTAATATTATAAATGCGAAAGTCTGTCTGTCTGTCTGTTTGTCTGTCTGTCTGTCACCTCTTCACGGCTAAACTGCTGGACCGATTGTGATGAAATTTGGTAGGGATGTAGTTAACGACCTGAGGTCAAACATAGGCTACTTTTGGGCGCGATATAACCGAGTCCCACGCGGGGCGAAGCCGCGGGGAACAGCTAGTATATATATATATTATCATCATCCAATCGCGTTTCCCAGTTGCATCCTCAGCATATGGTTTAATATAAGTAATCATTATATATATATATAGTATAAAACAAAGTTGATTTCCGCTGTGTCTCTATGTATGCTTAGATCTTGGAAACTACGCAACGGATTTTGATGCGGTTTTTTTAAATAGCTAGAGTGATTCAAGAGGAAGGTTTTTATACCCGTGCGAAGCCGGGGCGGGTCGCTAGTGTTGATATAAATAAATGATCCTATCCACTTTCCACTTTATTTAAAGGACCGTTTTAACTTTATTAGTAACCTTTTGGGTGCTAATCCCAATGCACATAGTATAGTTTCCCTAAGGTTAAGTTTTCTTATTCACAACTCAAAATACTTCTCCAGATCTTTCACTGTTCAAGCAGTTCGTTTTTGGGATGCCTTCCACTTGATATCAGGAATGCTCAGATGATTTCACAATTTAAACAGCTTGTTAAGTCTCATTATCTTTCGTCCCTTCCCTAACCCACCTGTATTCTTGCAATAATAGATGCGACCTTTTTAAAATGTATTTGAATTTTATACATAACATGGAACCAACGGTCGACCCACGGCGGCGGTGTCACGATATCTTAATACATTTATCTCTGGAATAAACTTAATAAAAATAAAGTAAAAATAATCTTTTTTTCATTTTATAGCCTAATTTTTTACTAGGATGGGTAGTTTTTTACAAAAACCTTAGCAAAATATCTAATAGCTATGATACTTATCAAAGGATTTTAAAACATACCTGCTTGATGCATTCCACAATATTATGCTGTAGTTCAACATCCAATTCCTTGATCCGGGTTATGAACAACTCTTTATTTGGGCACTGAACAGCTGCTCCCAGCAGCAGCAGCAATAATAGCTTCATGTTCTCCAGACCTTCCCGCGACTCCGGAGCTTTCCCCATACAAATGCACTCTGGCACAACCAGTAAAGTCATCCCCAATTCTTCCTCATATAAGGCTTTGACATTTTTTACTATTGCGTCAAAGTTTTTGACCCGCCCCAATATAAGGGCTTGGTCTTCTAAACCAGCTAATTTTGTTATGTGGAATGATGGCTCTGGGTCTATCTGGAGGTACAGTTGGTGCAGAATCTCCCCATCGAAGAGAGATTGATATTCTGCCACAAGGTCTGGATTGGGGAGGCATGATTTAAGCTGAAAGAAAAGGAAACAGTGAGTAACTGCAAATAATAATATTCCAGATGCCTAAAGGACTTAAAGCCAACCAACGGGAAAAACCAACTAGAGACGACACGCGCACTTATTTCTATGTGAAAAAATCTGCTACATATTGAGCATGGGTGAGGAAACACATACAATAAGTATTAACACTAATAGATTATTCTAACACGATGCTACGCACATATCAAACACAAGCAAAAAATACATGCGCACAAGTATAAACACTATGACAGGTGGTCTTATACTTTTAGCAGGGGGTTTCGCCTATCAGTGTCCACTCCGGTTGGTTTAATACCCTAAGCTAAAGGATGATGTTCACTTGACAGCTCCAATCACATCAGATCAGCAGATCTTACAGAGCACCATATGATAGCTTCCAAACATATGTGTTTCTGCGTCAAGAATTTTTAATTGAATATTCATTTCAGAATATTATTCTAATTATATTTTAACTTTAACAATAATAAAGCCATAATCAGAAATATGATTATTTTGGTTTGCAAATGTACTAGAAATGTGAAAAAGTAAGAGATTAACATAGGTATCCTAACTAATATTATAATATGCAAAAGTGACTTTGTTTGTTATCTTTTTACGCCCAATCTACTGGACCAATTTTCCCTGAAATTTTGCATACACATAGCTAGGAGTATTGAGAAGGACATAGGGTACTTTTCATTCCGGGAAAAAGTACTGTTTCCGAGGGAAATTCACGCGAGGGAAGCCGCGGACAAAAGCAGTATGTGTATAATTTGCATAACCTCATATCTAGCTACCTCCATAGTCCAGTGGTTAAGGTGTGTATGCCTTTAGGCACAAAGGTTGTGGGTTAGGAACCAGATCAGAGGCCAAGAGCCAGTTCTAAAGAACTTTGCCACCTGGGTGTGCATGGTCGATTGACCATGTCACCTACACAAAATGAAATCATGATATAAAAATTCAAGATATTAATATTGAGACTAGTCATTAATAGTGTGTGAGATGTCCTATAGTATAAAAGTAAAGTAGATGTCCTAAAGTATAAAAGTAAAACAAAAATCTATGAAAAGATCCACATGGGAGGAAAACTTGAATACACAATCATATAGAAACTGATCTAGGACATGGGCTGGAAATTCCATTCTATAAGTGATGTGGAAATTGGTTTTAATTAAGTTTCTTTTTGCATTTGTAAGTCCAAAATTCTACTACTTCTGGGTCATACAACCAAGCTCATCTAGGTACTTCACAGGGGATAAAGACATGCTACATGTTTTGTTGGCCTAATTAAATATATACATGCAATCCAACTGTACCAATGAGTTATTTCCCCTTTTTTGGGTTAAATTTAATAGTTTAAAGTACCTATGTTACAATAATATTTAAATTTACATAAATTTGCTCACGTTTTAGAAAACACTAAGGAAATTTTATTGTTATAACTGCGGTTATGGGTCCGCTATCATGTTAATTAATATGGAACAATCAAGTGGATTAAACAATTATGTTAACTGTAAAAAATGATTCTTCTAAAAACAGGGTCTGATATATTAGTTTTATATATTTTTTGTTGAAACTAAAATAATAATATTGGAAAAGTATATTAGATGTATTACTAAAATGTAATGTAAATAATTTCTAAATGTAGTAATGTAAGCTTAAAAGAGCAGGGACATATAAAAATACATAAATAAATATTTGGACATATTCTTTCAAATTTGTGCATAAATATAAAAATTCTCGTCCATTCACACGGAACGGCTCACGGCCTAAGTATTTTGTCTCACGCTTCATTCTTACAGATGTAATAAAAACAGATGCACGGATCACTGATCACTCACCCACGAAACTAGGGGCCCACCTAAGAAGTCTTCGATTTCAGAGCCCGACGCGGCCATTCTTGCCGAACGTTAGGATGAGCGGAACCTACTTCTTTGATCCTGAAGAGGGCGCATGGCATCAAAGATATTCTCAATATTGAATCGAGTACAGAATATTTTCAACATCTGCAAAATACAAAGAAAGCCGTACGTATGTAACTACACAACCAACACAAAACTCGACTGACTGACACTAACTAGCAGCTGGTAGTGTTGCCAGTTGTGGTGGCGTTTAATGGCGGTAGAAACGATAGGATATCTGGTGGCCTACTATCATCTCTTAAAAACATGCAAGTTCCAGTGAGTAAGCGAGACAGCGCAATACATGATGTAAGGCGACATCCCTCTTACTCACTGGATCTTGCATGGTTTTAAGAGATGGTGGTAGACCACCTGAAAAGGAACGAGATTGGCGTTCGAAGAACGCAATAATGAAAGTTCCCTGCCGACGAAGTATTTTTTGAAACGAAGTTCCTTATCGCGCGTTGCGAAAGGGGGCTAGACGGAAAAAGTAAAGACCAAAAGTTGTAAGGCGCACCTTAGATGCTTATTCATGGACTTATTCATTGGATGGACTCGAAAGGTGTGAAAAAAATCGTCGCAAAATGAGGGCTTTTCAAAGAAAAAAAAATAGTGACTATTTTTCTTACTGAATGGCGTTTTTTTTTTTTTGATGTGGCAATCAAACCTATAGGCGCACCCTAGACGCTCATGCGTGCATGATGGAAAACCATCAAACAAAGGGATGGTAATCGAAAGATGAATGGGGAGTTTTTGGAGGGAAAGTAAGCTGTCGCTATGTCCCGCTGTATTTAATTTCCAAAACTTAGGTTTTTTCGAGAGTTTGTGCATAATATTGGTGGATTATTATTCGCAAAGTGTTCGTGAACAAGCGTGAGTGTTGGGAAGTGATACAGTGTCGATTACGTGACTTTTTATCTTTGTCACCAAAATCTCCATGATATAGCTAAGTGAAATTTTTCCACCGCTTCACTTAGCCATCTGACTCATACTAGACTTACTTACTTGACTGGACTTGACTATTGACTTGAATTTTTGACTCGACTGACTTAAGTAGGACTGAAGAAGATTAATAAATTCAAGAAAGGCCTTAAAGGACTAGATTCCATGGCCGTATAAACTATTAAAAAAAAAAAAAAAAGAAAGATGAATAGAGTAAGGTACACATTACATGCTTAGGATTGTTTATTTGGAAATCAGTCGATTCAATTCACCTTTCGAGTACCATCCCTTTGATTGATGGAAAACCATCATGCGTGCATGAGCATGTAATGTGTGCCTAAGGCGCACCCGAGGCGCTCATACGTGCATGACGGAAAACCATCAAACAAAGAGATGGTACTCGAAAGGTGAATTGAATCGACTGATTTAAAACAAAAATCCTATTTTTTTTAGTTTAAATCTAGAATTTTGCGATGATTTACGATGGAAAAATTAAATCAACTGATTTCCAAACAAAATCATCGCAAAATTCTTGATATAAATTAAAAAAATTAAAATGATTTGTTTGGAAATCAGTCAATTAGTACCATTCCTCTGTTTGATGGTTTTCCATCATGCAGCATGAGCGTCTAGGGTGCGCCTACTCGAGTAGAGTGCAGTGCACAGACTAGGGAGGAGATACTATACTGATGATAGATACTGTCTTGTCATCAATAACAAAATAATAGTGATTTTATTACAATCTACAGAACAACACACAAATGATGTTAAGCAATTTTGTGTGAAACTGTGAACTTCCAAATAAATAAGTACTGATTGTTTTTTGATTTTTGTTCATAGGTATATGTTTGAAAGTATTGTGTGACTGATTATCAGCATGTTTACCAAAGGCTCTAATACTAAAGTAAAATTTCAAGACCAACAGTTAGATGATTATGTGTTGGAGGTAAATATTATATAATGATTTCTTATGTTTTCGCGATTGTTACACATTAAATTAATAAATATATATATAAAATATTATTATATTATTAAATATTATATATAAAAATAATTTATATAAGTATATTTATAAATTACTAGCTTTCGCCCACATGAATTTACCTCGGGAACTGCTTTTTCCCGGAATGAAAGGTACCCTATATACTTCTCAATATTCCTAAATAGGTGTATGCAAATTTCAGGAATCTTCCTGTAGTAGATAGGAAGTGAAGAGGTAACAAACTAACAAGTATACAAACTTACTTTCGCATTTATATAATATTAGTTGGGATTTTTCTCTTCAATCGAAAATCGCTACTGTTGTTCCTGGTGGTCATAAAAAACTAACTCGAAATATCTATCACTGACTTCGTGAAAGTTTTGAAAAAATATCAACCCACTCGGACCTTCCTTATTGGAAAGTTTATCCGCATGTGGCATTAGTTTGAAAGTATTTTTAAGGTTTATTCTTTAAATGAGTTTATTAATATTCAGGAACATGCAAATTTTGTTACAGAATTCAGTTCTAAAGAGTAAGCTTCAAAGCAAAATGGATGCTCTGCTGATTATGAGCAAGGAACTAGACAAATGCAGTATGGAGAGAGATCGATTTAAAGTTCTAGTTGAACAGCTCAAGAGTAAAAGACCTGCCAAGAGCCAACAGGAGAATGGTGTCTATAGATTCATGCCTACAAATACTATTAGTGGAGGAGATATGTTGACCAAAACACAGGATCTTAATACTATGCTTAAGTTAGAGGTAGGTTTTGTTCTAAAATCTGTTAGTTGTTTTAGAATTCTGTACCTTGAAAGGAAATTATACGATGACTGATGTATTTTTTGTTTGCATTTATTGGTTTTAACCTGTTTGCTCACAGAATCCAGATACAACAAAAAAATTATTATATTGTTACCCAATCAGAACAATATTTTTTTTATATTACCTGCAAGACACCCGAAAAATAAATAAATAAAAATAAGAGTATTAATATATGTAATGACACTAAAGATCCTTTATACTTAAATAGGTAGAAATGTTGCACATTAAGTTAGAAGAGGCCACGGGGGACATTGTGGCTCTAAGGAAACAGTTAAAAAATAATGTAGTGGAGGACCTTCAGGGAAACGAGAAGCTATTTGCAGACCTCTCTTGTTCTAATAAGGACTATGAGCAGCTAGTGCAAGAACTAGAAAGAGTCCATAAAAAGGTAATTTATGTTTTTAATTCTCAGCAAATAATAACCCTTTTTTTACGTTCAAAAACAAGACCTTATCAAGAATTCTGGCAAACTTCTTGTGATATGTAATATTGATACGCATCTCAGACCTTAGGTTAAATTAATCCCATCAATTCAATTCATTTATTTGCCTTAAAACATGGTAGTACAAGATTATACAGATCACTGAAAGTAGAGGGAGAGTATACTTAATATCTATTTATTCATGTTGTTAACTGTATTTACATTTAAAAGATAAGGGAACTGTATATAAACTTGATTACCAACTGGAAGCATTTAATTATGAAGGCTTCTCTTTCTTGCTTCACTTGTAATATTTACAAGTGCAGAAAATGTCTGTAGATTTTAATCAAATATTGTGTACACAAATTAGTAGTTGTAAGTTACAACAACAAATACCGTAAAAATTTTTTATTTAAGCTCATTTTGTGGGTAAGCATTGTGGTGTAAATTTTTACTCTTTCTCCTTTCTAAATGAAGATTTAACATTGATTTACACAGTATCAGCAACTGCAGTTAGACTATCGGGCGACATTGGATGAAAAGGAGGAAATAATTTCAGACCGGGACTACTACAAAAACAAAGTGCAGCGATTGAATCATCAGATTAGCTACATCCTCTCCAACAGAGTCAAAGCACAATCTGCTGATAACGACAATGACGACCCTCCGAAACCGATAGTGGATATTGATGCTCTAGTTACTGAAAACAAATACCTTCATGAGAGGATTACACAGTTGGAAGTGGAAAAAGAGATTATAAAACGTACACTTACTAAATATAAGGTAAACTGGTAATATTTCTTTCCAAATCCATACTGATAACAGAGCGCAGCGTTTAAATTATTTAATTTGGCATGGGGACACCTTGAACCTTGAGGATGGGCGTAAACTACTGGTTGCGATTACCAACATCAACGCGGGCGTCATTTAAAGTCGCATCATTTATTTTAGACTAGCTGTTTCCCGCGGCTCCGCCCGCGTGTAGGTCGCTTTTCGCGTAACCTGTGGAAACTACAACTATCCAGACCTATAGTTAATTCTATTGTATCCTTTTCCCGTGCCAATTTTATAAAGCCATTACATTGCTACGATATCATTAAATATTAGGGCCACTTCTTTCTCAAATACCGTTTTTAAAATCAATAGGAATCAGTATTAAACAGTCGTAAAATTCTGAAAAAAATATATGTTTTTATTTGAGGATCTAGCAGAGTGAAATTCGCTTACAGTAACAGTAACAATATCAGACAAAATTCGCTCGATAGAAAAATCTAAGTTGCCTCCTTTGGAAGTTTATTTTCAATACTATGCCTAAAATAATAAACTTATTGTCCTGCTTTTTATACCAGCCTTTAGATAAAGTATTTATATAGTGAAAATCGCTGAAGTAGATTTTGTAGTGTTATTTTCCCAAATATGATGTCTAAATGCCTACAAAATGAGTGAGCGCCGCGACTACGCAGCTTACGGACAACGGACCTTCAGAAGAAGGAGCCCTTAACATTCATACTATCAATCTTTGTCTCTAAAAGAGTATACAGAGTCATTAGGACCTAAAATCCACTCCCAAAGTTTTAGTGGGCGTGAAAAGTGGAGAAAATCTCAATAAATAGTGATAAGTCAGATAAATTAGTCCTTACGACACGACCGTATGTTCCGTCAAACACTGATTTGATTATTTTTTAAACCAAACCAACCAATCAATTCAAATAGCTTACAATACAACACAACAAACGACCGATAAACAAACCAACCAATAGTACTAAATCAACGACCAAATTTTTTTTTTAAATAATTAAAATTAATTGCTGCCGTAAGGAAAAATTTCAATCTGCTATTAAAATAAAGTCAGCGCCATCTATTGATATTTTATGTAACTAAATCATACGCCCACAAATTACTCTTCTTTAATTGCCCCGTAGAGGTTTTTTAGAAAAATATTTAATGTACAGACACTCGATTTTTACTGTCTTATTATATGTATAGATATATAAGTACAAAATACTTTTATATTAACGGAATTAACGCTAAGAGCTTTCTCTAAGTAAGAAAATAATTCTAGAAAACAAATAAAAAACGAAAACAGAAAATTATTGTTTGTGGCAGGATTCGATCCAGCTACTTTGTAGAAACATTTCTTTACTAAAATATTTAAAAAAAATAGACTTCAAAAAAATTAATACAAAACAAAAAAAGGGTAAAAACAAAAGAAGTGATGTCTAGCAAGATTCGAACCCTCTACTTAAAAAAAAATGTCCGCGACCTCTACCGATAGGCCAACATGCTTTGCTTGTTACTGCCGAAATTTCAAATGGGTTTTGTCTATAGGTACGCAAATTAACGCATTAAAAGTTTTAAAGCAGTGTTTGAAGTAAATTTTCAATCGACCATAACTTCTTTTTCCCTTAACCGATTTTGACGAAACAAAGTTTTGACAACGCTCCTAATTATATGTAATCCAACTGTAAAAACCGCGTTTAAATCCGTTGAGTATTTTCGAAGTTATAACGTACCAGACAGACATACATACAGACAGACAAAAAATCCAAAAACTGTCTTTTTGGTTTCTGTTACTCTTTTTTAATCGCACTCAATCAGTTTTTTTGAAAAATATTAAATGTACAGACACTCGATTTTTAGTGTCTTATTATATGTATAGATATAAGGAAGGGAATGATAAGCAAATTAATCGTGTTTTGTTTCAGACACTGCTTGATAATAGGCATAAAAATGATTCTCTAAATCTGAAAAAAGGGTTTACAGATGTGATGACACAAAAACAATGTAAGTTTATCATAGTTATAACAATGTTTAACATATGTACCACCGAAACTAAACCAGGCAATATTTGATTTATATTTTCAAAGATGAAGTAATAAAACTTAAAATTGTTTCATTTCAGTAAGAGAGTTTTTGGACATAAATTCCAAAACAGGAGTGAAAAGAAGTTCAGCTGCGGAACTTAAGTCGATATGTCTAGGACTATTTGAAGCACTCAATGACAAGTCGATAGCCTTACAACACCAAAGGAAGACGAATCAGTACGTATTTTTGTTGTGTAGAGCAGTACTCAACCGACTTCCAAATAAAAAGGAGGTTCTCAATTCGGCTGAATATTATTTGTTTGTTTGTTATGTCATATCTCTGTCATTTCTGAACAAATTTTAAAAATATTTTTCGTTAGAATGGACTTTCAAATGTATCCCATTGAAATTTTATCAAAATAACTGGAAAACTTAACTAAACTTGGCTAGATCAAAATGAGTATATTTTTATTTGTCGTATGTTTACAAGTTGCTTGCTTGATAATGGAGTAATTTGCGAGGTCAGTCCACCCTGTATACCCCGGTATTAGCTTTTTAAAAACCCCCTCACGGCCGCTGCAATGATTTATATTTTATGTACGATTTCCTTTGGGATTTGACACAAATCGTATTGGTTGCAAGTGCAGTTGACCCTGCTCACTATGGTGTCAGATTGGTCAATCGATCCTGTATTTCTTGGTATCATTGTATCAAATATGGGGCACTGCAACTGTTAGTTTATTTGAAGTCTATTGGAGTACTGGATTAATTGACACTTATATGGCAATCAAATACATTCTAAAAAAAGTGTTTTTTAATATTTTGACTAAGCTTTGCGTTTTATATTTCAGGATTTTAGCAAACAGAATAAGTGAATTAGAGAAAACACTAGACAGTTGGTGTAACGGACAGAAATATATTCCGATATTCCCCTCGCAAATGCTTCTAGATGAATTTTTACCAGACACAGTCTCAGTGAAATCTGATGAAACCAAAGTTAGGACTGTAAGATCACAAGACAACTCTGATAACACTAAGAGATTATCTGACAGCGACGATGATGCGATAATAGATAATAGTAATTCGCCAATAGATAGCAGTAATTCTAATGAGAATTGTCATTTCAGTGGTCTTAATAGGTATTCTAAAACAGTTTTACCAGTTGAGCTTGAGGAACTTGTGAAAGAAGCACTGGCTGAATTAAAACCTCATAACTGAAGCTTGGTTATATTAAATATTTGTAATTGTATGCGCTTGGGCATGTGTGCAATATATTTGTCGAATATAACAAGTATTATAATAAAATTATAAACATTCCACGAATTTTCTAGTCTATTATATTATCTAGTCAATGTTTCTTTATCCAATTTTAAGTAGCTATAAAAATATATTTACAAAATAAATTAAAGATTTATCGCAGAATGTTTTTTTATTTATTATAATCATGATGTTGTTTTTATTTATAGGTCATTGACATTAAAATTTTTAACATAAGGAAACATAAATAGACAAAAATAATTTATTGACGAATATACAATTGAAAAACGTTAATAGGTCCATACAATATCTATTGGTAAATAAATTAAAATACTTATTTCATATTACAAAGCTATTCAAGGGAAATATCTAAATGAAATAAACTTTGGCCTCTTATAAAATACTACATAATTAAATAATTCCAATATAATTCGAAACTATGCAGTATTTTGTGAACAGTAATCAGAAATTAAGTGTAGAAAGACTCTGTTTTCGTTGCAACAAAATAAAGCCCAAGTTCTGCCATTATTTAATTAAGGCCACTCATCTCTCTGTTAAAAAAGCCTTATTAACTCTCCATTAAAACGAAGTTAATGTTCGATCGAATTTCAGCCAATTTGATAAGATACTATAAGTATATTAACTTCAATTTCACGGAAAATCTGCTTAAAATTATGTCTATGACTCATAAGTCACACACTGCATAAGTGTACTCAACAAAACCAATACGTAAACTGCGTTCACCGTATATATATTCGAGTACCATCTATCAAACCATCTATTTGTTTTGTACTACCTATGTTCACAAAATAAATAAATTTGAATTTACATAACACGTGGTACCGTCGCGTTTCTTACTTCACTAATGATTTCTTGCAGATTATCACGCAGACAATACAAGATTTGAAAGTTCCAAGTGCTGCAGATATACTTCCTGCAGAATATCGTAATAGAAGACGCGAAAAGGATTGAAAAAAAAATTGTAGTACAGTATTCTGTAATTTGTGGTTTTACTAATCAGTAATTGAATATTTTTCTCAACAAATTACAATTTCAGAAAAATTAATTTTACAGGTTATTTGTTTAGTTGGCCGTATACTTCACATCAAGGGCATTACCTAAGGGCACTCAACAGGGAATATAATTTTATAATTAATAACAATAAAATATAATAATAATTTAGTGAATAAAAAAGATTATAAAGGCAACTAACCTATGGAAACTAAGATAAATGGCTCTCTAGTAAACGTCACACCGGAGAAGGGGTTATAGTATAACATGGAGTGCTATTTTAGAAATGTATGACATAGCAAAATCGGTGAGTCGAATGATTATCGTTCGTTTTCGAATGATTTTTATGCAACATAACCTTCGCCTCATCGATTTTGGGTGAGTCATGAATCTCAAAAATAGCACTGGTCTTGCTAGATGCTTACATCATTCTTATTGCTTTATAACTTTATTAATATTATATTGACGATTTTTGTTAGACACTATCTTAAGCCCTGCTCTGTAGATACAATTTTTCTGCTACCATGTAGGTATGAAAACTGGCCACCTGATGGAAAGCGGTTATCTGTCGTCCCGAGTGAACAACGTGGGCTTGGTAAATCGATAAAAACAAATAACACTGCAAAATGTTGCTACTATCTACGGTTAATGTAGATACATATTTGGAACAGTGTTCAGTATTTTTTCCGTGGCAGCCAAACACTGTAACAATATCTTATTTTGATATCTCAATTAGTTTTGATTATGTTTGAATCTCAAGCGATGCCAGTGTAATGCGACAGTGCCGCCGCCGCTGCGGTGTTGAGGTGTAAGGCGGCCGCGTCGCCACGGTTCCTCGCCGCTGATATCGCGGACAACACCAGCTTTGACAGCAACGGCCGGTGGCTGTGTTCGGAGTACCGTTCGTAGCTTTCGAGACCCTCCTGCAGTTTGAGGATCAGACTGTCATAATTCTTGCGGACCACCTCCAATATCTGTTGACAAGAATTTTTGTGTTATAACAAGCTTTGGCCCGCGTAAATGTGACCTATATCTCTCTTCGGCCCTTCAACTATTAAATTATCACGTCGATACGTCGTTCTACACTTCTTATTCTTAGCGAGTCGATTCTGTCTAATTTATATTTGTGAGGACCAGAACTCCGCCACTGACAAGGCGTTGTAAGCACTTACTAATTTTAGGATTGGATTACTCACAAATTATGTGGTTAAATATCGGAATAAATGTAAATTTAATAAGCTATGTGTAATTAAATAATTACCTGATCTTCAGTGGGCGTGGACAGGTTTTGCGAGGCGAGCCAAACCTCGATCTTGGGCGAGAAGTGTTGAATTATGGCACGGACGTTCACCAGACAGTTGGCGAGCCGTAACGCTTCTGCCTTGAACTCGCCGTCGCCAGTCGAGTAGCGCAGGGCTGAAAAGTTAAAAAAGGTCCTGTTACCTTAAAATGTTCTATTTAGCAAAAACTGACCCGCCGAACTTCGTCCTGCCAGTAAGTTGATTTTGCGTCTATTATAAGAACATAGTAGGCACTCGGTTTATGCCTTATCAAGACAATCGTCAATTCATTTTTATTATAGAACACATACATTGTATTGCAGGGAGAAGTCGCATGCATAGCTTTACCCATAAAAAAATTCATTACCAATGATCATTGTCAAAGCAAATTAAAATAAACTTTTTATCCATAACTAGAAGATATATTGCATTGAAAAGTACCAATATATAAGGAAAGTGTGAAGGTAAAGTTGTATACGTTTATATGTGGTCCACTGTAATGTGTCCTCGATGTGTCACATATGACCCAGTTACCACTTCGAATACTCACCCATATAAAAAAGGTTATCAAACACCTGATGCATTCTTATAAGTTCGTAGTAGAGCTGGTCATACGACGCTGGCGTCGGCAGGAACGTGTCTCCAAATGTGATGAACAGATTGAATATGTTCACAACCTGAAAAAGAATGCAATTTTTATTCAATAATTAATTTATATTTTTATGTAAACTTAACTAAATAAATAAAATGAAATACGATTTTTTTTAAATGCATTTTTTTTTAATTGCTTATATTTTTACTTTCAAAAATCCGAAACCTGGTTAGTAATCAGAAACCAAACCAAAAACCAGTTAATTTTCTGCCCATTCTAAAAAAAAATAATAAAACAAAATTATGGCCAGAAAAGCTAATTAATAAATAAATAAAAAAAATAATTAAATAAAAGAAAAGCTAAAAAAAGGAATTCATTTTTCGGTAAATAATTTGGTTTGGTTTGGTATTTACCGAAAAATATCGGTGTTCACCAAGCTAGTTCTGTCAAATCTACCGCTATCTGAGACACGACCAGTCGCAGTACCTGCTGCGCCATCACGAAGATGTTGTGCCTCCTGAGCAGCTGCGTCTCGTTGGCGACGAGGAAGCGCAGCAGCGCAATGAGCGCGGCCCACAGCGGCCGCCAGTCGCGCGCCAGGCGCACGCGGCTGCGCTTCTGGTAACCCAGCAGCCGCACCAGCACGCCCGCGCACTGCGCGTACAGCGCGCCCGGGAACTTCTTCAGCAGGTGGCACATCATGAACTCCACCAGCAGGTCTGCCGCACATACACAGGCTCACTACGTTGTACGTACTACTCTTACTACCTTGTAGGGTAGGGAAGTGAGCAGGGAAGTGGGCAGCGCGCGAAATGTAAATAGGTTACTCGCGTTGTCACTGTCCATACCGCTGCCGCTGCCCGGCGATCCCTCGATTGTCGGTTTTTCGCGCGGAAGTCAAAGGACGGGCAGCGCAAGCGCGAGTGAGTGTTTACATTCAGCTTAAAACCATGCAAGATCCAGTGAGTAAGGGAGATGTCGCCTTAAATCATGTATTGCGCTGTCTCGCTTACTCACTGAAACTTGCATGTTTTTAGAGATGATGCCACCAGATGAGCAGTAAAGAAGTATGAGGGCTGAGTGTGAACGCTCACTCGCGTCGTTATTGACGCAGAAGTATTTTGGGAAATATTTCCGGCAGCAACAGGAGCAGTGGCAGGGGCGCGTATATGGAAACCACTTCTAGAATACAGAACCCCAATACTTCTGAGATGCGGGAGCCTTTACTAGATTGAACGGGGAAATTCTAGAGATAAAATGCTACCCTGCTTTTAGTTCTGTAATGCGGGAGGCTTTATCGACGCAATATTAGCGTTATGGATAGAAATTCCTACCACTAGTTACTCAGGTTAGCCTAACTTGTTTTTAATTCTGTAATGCGGGAGGCACATACAATGGTTACGTTAATGATGTGAATTCCTACCTAAGCTCGGTAAGGACTTTAGTATAGGTAAACGGGTAAAGAAGTATATATAAATACACAGATTGATGGCTCGTTTACACGCATTAAGTGATTAAGTGGTTAAGTTAATTTTAACCAAATTTTAACTTAATAGTTACGTATAAACGATCACTTAATGGTTCTAAGTCATAAGTAGCTAGTAGCGAGCCATAAGGAACAATGGTAAATATCATATAGTTACTATAGCAAAAAATAAAAATAATTTGAGTTGCATAAAATTATAAGTTTATATTTAATAACTTTTTAAGAACAAAACAAGACTATCGAGCATTAGGCACATTTTTGTTTATGTTTTTAATCAACGAATGAATCTGTTTAGGAGGTTTCCCTGCAGAGATGCGGTTTTTAGAATTTCTGCCCACGCCTTTTTCTTTACGTCTGCTCACTGTCTCTCTCGGCACTCTTACGATCTGAGGTCAGATCGCACCTAACCCAAGTACCTACCTACTTTTATGCTTTCTAGGGATCTGAGTAGTGGAAGTACTTTTAATTCGAAGTCTTGAATACTACAACAGAAATAATACCCGAACCCAGATCGGTTGCAACTCTGAATAGTGGAATGGTTTAAGGAGACTTTTTGTGAATTCATTCTAGTAAACCAGTCCGCATCTCAGAAATACGGGAGTTCTGAATACTGGAAGGGTTTCCATATACGCGGCAGGGGCTGAGTGTAAATGTGGTATCACACATTTCTAACAATTATACTTTCTCTTCTAATGTACACTAACAGACCGGTGCACTGAAGTAGGTATGTAGAAAACGTTTATAAAATTTTCATAAACATTTGGCATTAAAAGAGGTTTAGTAGTTTTTGAGATATTGAAATTAAGATAAATGATTTATTTAGTAAATTCGAGGCATTGTGATACGAACATAATGTTACTTTTTAAAGAAAGTATAGGTACAAAACGGCCCACATTATAATAAACAGTTACCATAGCTTATGGTAATGCGCATGATCAAATTTCCCAGCTGGAGCTTAAGCGAGGTTTACGTTCGTGGGAATTTCCTAATTTCAAACGGTTACACCGATTCTTTTAATTACAACCATGTGGTCCCATTGCCTAAGAAAACGATTTAGTTTCTTTTCTTGACACAAGGATTGAAAAAATTCAATACAAAAAAATTCAAATACAAAGGTCCCGGTTGTTTTTGGCGAAAAAAGAGTGAATTATTAAAACATGTTTTTTTTAATAATCGTCATCCTATTACAAACTTTAGTGCTTTATTTAATAAGTTATCGGTGTTAGTATCTCAGTTTCTTAAGTGATCGATAGATGTCGTTAACATGTCTCAGTACGGGGAGACTCTATTGATACAATAAAAATCGGCGCGTTCTGTACCTACACTAGTATAGTATTCTGTAATCTGTGTTACAACCAAGAACTATTTTAATAGCATAAGCTTTCATACAAAAACCTTGAAGATAACTATGTTATTATTTATACATTAGAATTTTACCTATTAACGTAGAGGCCAACGGCTGGGACGGCGGTTCTTCAGGTACTATTTTCCTATGCCTCATTGGAAGCCTATACAATTGAACCTAAAACAATGTTAAAAAAAGGTTAATTTATTTACTATTTTTAACAGCATACAGAAGAGATGATAGGTAATCAAATTTGGTTTGCGTCTCGATGGAGCCTTCAAGCTTTGAAATCCGTAAACTTTAACTCAACCCAGCAATTATCATACCTATGCTAGAACCACTACAGAACAATTTGGTAAGTACTTATTTTTATTATCGTGGTGAACCTTATTTGCATAAGCATAGGGATGAAAATTGATTGTCTATCCGCTTTCAAACTTAATGGCATTCGGTCGATGAACCGATATCTAGAATTTCGTAAAACTAGCGATCAAACACGTATAAATGACAATGAGGAATGTTCTGTACTGATCAATGCGCCACTGGTGGCGAGTAACTGGAACTAATCAAAGACTCCTATGATGAAACCAATGGGTCTAAAAACGCCACTTTGAGCAATTCATCGAATCGAATTCATATTACGAATTCCTTTTCCAATTTTTTTGAAGAGGAATTGCAAAGTTTAGTTGGCCATTTTACAAAAAATAGAGGAATTGCTACAGAACTTCTAAGGAATTCGTAATATGAATCGATTGGATGAATTGCTCAAAGTGGCGTTTTTACACCCCCAGTGCTCATTTGGTTAATTCATCTCTTCTATGTAATTTTTCTGTGGTACCATAGTTAATTACTTACCCTAATTTGAAATTAAATAATAATATGACATAACAGTATTCCAATGACATACCTTAAAAGTAAGATTTTGGTCGTGCATGATAGAATTAGCAAATTGTTCCTCGACGATGCACGTCAACGTAACGAAGCACAAGCTGCATTTGTTGAGGCTGGCCTCGCTGCGCGTGTCCGCCATTACTATTGAACTGGAACAAAATTTAATTAAAAGAGTGCTTATTTAGAAACTAAATACAATATGTTATTTTATTATTTTTTATTTTACTTACCAATATTGGAAGAATGTGACTAATAAGTTTGTAGGTTGTTCATTATCAAGTGCTTGAATCTGCGATAGATTTGGTGGCGTCTGTAAAATAGAAATGCAAGGTATAAATATAACTTGAGACATTTTTGTAAATTATCAATTACACTTGCTGTTTCCCGCGGTTTCATCCGCCTTCAGTGTTTATGTATTATATAGCATATAACCTTGGCCAAGAATCAGGCTATCATATTTTTAAATCCGAACGATATTTGTAAAGTTGTGTTCAAACAAAAAAACTCTACTGCTTTATTATATACCTAAGTACTCGTAGATCGAGAAGGGAGCCAGAGATAATGACATTTCCTACTCATCGTCCAAATTTAAGCCTTATCCTAGTTGCTTAGGAGCGGGTTTAGGTTGCTGGGGTCTGCTAAAACAAAAACGCGATGTCTAGTTCTTTACCCGACTACGGCGAAGCCTAAGCGAGGATCTGCTCGGTCGTCGTCATGAAGTTGTAACATCGAGACATGTCGTACCTGGTGGGGCGGCAGCGTGGTCACACAGTTGCAACATCGAGACATGTCGTACCTGGTGGGGCGGCAGCGTGGTCACACAGTTGCAACATCGAGACATGTCGTACCTGGTGAGGCGGCAGCGTGGTCACACAGTTGCAACATCGAGACATGTCGTACCTGGTGGGGCGGCAGCGTGGTCACACAGTTGCAATATCGAGACATGTCGTACCTGGTGGGGCGGCAGCGTGGTCACACAGTTGCAACATCGAGACATGTCGTACCTGGTGGGGCGGCAGCGTGGTCACACAGTTGCAACATCGAGACATGTCGTACCTGGTGGGGCGGCAGCGTGGTCACACAGTTGCAACATCGAGACATGTCGTACCTGGTGGGGCGGCAGCGTGGCGGGCGGGGAGGGCGGCGCGGAGGAGGCGGCGGCGGAGGAGGAGTGCGCGAGCGTCGTCATGAAGTTGCGGTTGACGTGCGCCGCCTCGTACAGCGCCAGCAGCATGCCTTCCTCCCCGCCGCTACAACACACACACTATATAAGCGGTCGGCTGGATTGCAACTCATTACAAAATACCTTAAAGATCCTATACCTTAAAGACAGATTTTGTAAAAAGCAAACGGAAAATGTTTCCAGCAATGCCAAACTTCATGGTGGATACAATAGGCTAAAACGTTTTGATTTAGCATTATTATTAACAGGCCTCTCACAGATTTTCACACTGGTCATTTAGATACAGCCTGCAGTTAGTTTATCGACATATAACGTTTTAAAATTAGCGTCGATTTCATGTAAGGTATAATAAACATGCTAAAACTTATTTGTTAGTACAGTGAGTGAGTGCCTAGTCTGTGTCTTAAAATGTATGTGCTACTTCCACATCAGAAATCTCAGGGCTAACCAATAACATTTATGTTGTTATCAGTAAGTCCTGTTGCCTGGTGAAGTCATGTAAGATGACAAATAGCGTAGGTTGTTCGTTTATTCCCTTACCTATTTCTTTGGCCCCGAACCACTGGCTGCGTATCGTCGCTGGTAAGGAATATCCCGCCCACCATGCTGGTGAGAGACGACAGCCACCCGCCGCCGCCGCCGCCCTGCATCCCTCCAAACGCTGACATCACAAAATCGTTTAGTGCGGCTGTAATTACTTGACCATATCTGAAAAAAATATTGTATAAACATCACATTCCATTTTTTTTTATTATCCTCTTTTCAGTGTATTTATTAACTATGCTGATTGACAGGATCCACTTTACCTCATCTCTAATTAATGCAATACCAATGATGGACGAAGGCAAGGATCTACGCGCTGTCTACGTGCAGAGCCTATAAACACCAAGCGCGCTGTCAACTCGTAGCTTTACAGCACAGTAATAAGTAATTTCAATTAATTTGAAATGTATGCAAAATACTTCATGCAAATAAAGCCTCATAAATACATGTGCCATAAAAAAGTAGCATACACAAAAGTATACTCAAGATATCACTTACCCATTTAAGGCTAGTTCATCATCTAGGATAGACAATTTTACAACATAGGGATTGGCAGATTCCTGTTTCTTATAGTTTACTAAACACATTAAAAGCATCACAACATCATAACCTGAAATAAAATAATAGATTGAGATATCTATAGCCATTTTAACTCAATAAGACGAAATAAAAGAGCTATTTAATTTTTTGCAAGAATTATATTTAGCTGTGTTGAAATAAGTGAAATATGCAGTGTATAAGGCAATCATGCCTTGTACTATTGCCGCCAGAAGTGGCGCATTGGGATATTAGTGTGAATCCCAAAACATTTTTATCAAATTCCTAAGGAATTAACAATTAAGAATTAAAAATTTCAAAATATTAATGTTATTATGGGTGGCAAGCATTGAGCTTGCTAACACAGGATACCTTGTTAATTAATCTGTCTATCTGTTCAAATCTGACTGGCTTTTAGATGCACAAACAAAAGCATCCAATTCTAAGCAATGACACTAGTACAAATTAAGATGTTTCTGGCTTTAAGCTAAGATGTTAAAATAATATAACGTAAAGTGGATTTCATCCAGAAAGCTTACTTTAATCTTTAAAAACGATGCAAAACCGATTTAATAAGGGAGATGTCACCTTACATTATGTATAGTGCCATCTCATTTACCCACTTGTTTTTGGATCAATTGTAGAGTAATAGTAAGCCTGGATGAAAAATATCTTACCATGTTGTTGCCTTTCAGTGGAAGTGCATAATAACTGAATCAAAGGCTCAAACAATGAATTCATCATTAGGTACTCCACTAGGGGATTATCATCAATGTTGTCCATTCCAGTTGCTATCACCAATAAAAGTTTTAGCACCATTGATTTCAAACTGTCAGGAACATCACCTACAAATAGAATGAAATCATACTAATTCTTTGTTGTAAATCTAGTACAGTAAAGCGCAAAGTACGGGCCACAAAAGGATTTGATCCTCGGCCCACGCATGGTCCTGAATATGTATGAACCGCAAAATAATATTTCCAGCAAAATTTTGTAGCATAAAAGATGCATAAATGATCCAGCTAGACAGGCTGCGTAGGTTTTATGTTGTGGGTTGATGGGTGTGAAGTCTAAGTTACTTACTTTGTCACAATTTGAACTTGTATTACAAAATGTTATGGCCAATCAAGATTATGAGATATAACTATCTATAAATCTAAACCGATTATTTAAACTTACAAAATTTCTTTATAAATACTTTCTCACCTGACAAAATAGTACTGCAATGCTCAAATAACTTTTGCATCTTCATTTCAGCATTTTCTGTACCAATTAATATCAGTTTGATATTTAGGCTGGAGTCCTGGCCAACTCTCTGATACATTGTGATCAAGAGGGCACTCAATGTTTGAAGAGCATATACCAATCTAAAATTTTAAATACAAAGTATGATAATTGAAACAGAATAAAATTTAAGTTAGCATTGTAGCTTATATATTATTTATATCTGAGAAAATGCTAGGGAAAAATAGAAATAAAATCAATAACTTATTGACAAAAAATACACAGATAACATATTTAAATCTCCATCCTATATAAATTACATATTATTCAAAATCCAATTTTATATGATGCATGCACTCTTTTTTTATTGCAACAGAAAATGTGTATTACTGATATGTACACAGCTAGACTTTTTCTTATAAAAAGTTTTTAACTGACTTCATTTATTACCTGATGTGATGTTCCTGACCTAACATTTCTATACATTGTGAAACAAGAAGATTAATACTTTCTTTCATATTCACTAGTTGCTCAGCCGACAACTTCAGGATTTCGGCTTCAAGCTGAGGAATCTTAGGCTTCAATAGAAAAAACTCATCCCAAAATGTAGGGTTATCAATTGTAAGGTCTTCGCCCCTAAAAAAAGATTCGTAAATCTGCACCACTTTCTCTTTGAGATGTCTTTTAGACCCAGAACCACTTCTTTTTCTGGTAGCCATAGTAAAAATATCGCTATAATTCAATAAAAATTACACTTCAAAACACCGCAAGTTTGTGTACGTTATTGCTCCACGTTATCGTTATTTATCACGAGCGTGTTCAAAGGTACAACCAATAGATATTTTTATGTTAAAACTATGATATTTTAAATTATAAATATGCATTTAATATGAATGATAAATATGTAAACGTATGTAATGAAAATGAAAATATTTTAGTTTATTGCACTGCACGCACGCAGCACAGACACTTCATTTCAACAATAGTTTATGCCTGTCACTGTCATTTGTTGGCTGACACTGACAATAATTTGACAATACTGACATTAACATATTTCATGACATAACATTATCGGCGCAAATGGTGCATTTTTTTTAGAATAATTTTTACGGCCATGAAAACTGGTCCTTTAAGACCTTTCTTTAATTTATTAATCTTCTTCAGTCCTACTTTAATCAAATCAGTAGTCTAGTCAAGTCCAGTCAAGTAAGTAAGTCTAGTCAGAGTCAGATGGCTAAGTGAAGCGGTGGAAAAATTTTCACATAACATATTATATACTTACATTTTTGAAATCAGTACGGCACTATTTAGATTAAATGAACAATTTTTTTTTGGTCTGTGGTACATTTTGGTATTATGTTCACGTCACATAATATCTAGTCTACTCGGAAGAATGAAAGGAATTTAAAGATACTTCATATATATCTGATTCTCATCTCTTATCTTTGTCACCAAAATCTCAAAACATAATGCTATGTGAAACTTCCACCGCTTCAATTAGCCTTCGACTAACTTGACTAGACATGACTACTGACTTGACTGTGACTCGACAAAGTAAAGAATATTTATATAAAACTTGATACTGGCAAAAATAAGCTATGTTGGATTGCCATATTGTTTCAAACTTTGCATCGCATTTCATGGCCAACAAAGCATTTTTTTTAAAAACGTCGGTGCTACCAACTATGCAATTCTAATGTCAAACAAAAGTGTAGGTACTTACACTATCTACTACGCCAGAAAAACTAGTCCTTGAATTTTTTAATCTTTTTCAGTCCTACTTTAGTCAATTCAAGTCAAAAAGTCGTCCGTAGTCTAGTCAGAGTCAGATGGCTAAGTGAAGCGGTGGAAAAACTTCACCTAGTTATAACTTGGAAATGGTGACAAAGATAAGTCACGTTACCGATACTGTACCACTTACGAACAAGCGTGAGTGTTCACAAACTGCGAATAATAATCCACCAATATTATGCATTAATTCTCGAAAAAACCTAAGTTTTGGAAATTAAATACAGCGCGGATAAAGTGACAGATCTTTCCCTCCAAAATCTGACAAACTGTCAATGCGTAAAGAAAGAAAGTATGATGAGGAAAAGAGATGACAGCATCCGCCATGTTTGTCGCCATTTTTTTTCCCTAAAAACTGCTTTGTGTGTGCATTTTAGTTTGCGATTGTGGATATCACAGAACAATATTACTCCCAGCCTAGCGGAGGTAGATATGCTTCATTCTTCTATATCGATAGCGATTTGGATTGTGGTTCTGTAGAAAACATTAAAATTGTTGTAGAAATATTCTTAGACAAGTTCCCATGAGGAATATTTTTCTGTGCTGTGACGTTTCATGTATTTAACTATATAACACGAAAGTAAGTTTTTTGGTGATACGTGGTTATTCGTTAGTTTATAATAATGAAACCCAAAAAGAGGATTCAAGAGTCATCTGAGGAATCAGAGCAGTCTGCAGAAAGTGTAGCTAGCAGTTCATCCGACAGCGACAGCGAGGAGTCGTCAGCATCGGAACGCCGGTACAAAAAGAAAAGAAAACGTGCTGAGTCTTCGGACACTGGGAGCGATTCAGATGATCAAAAACGTAAAAAACGCAAGCACAAGAAGAAGAAAAAGAAGCACGGGAAAAAGAGAAGACGTAATTCAGATGAGTACAGTCATTCCGAAGAGAATGCGTCGTCGATGAGTGAGGGGGAAATTTCCAGGAAAAAGCGTAAACATAAGCATAAGCATAGCAAGCGTACGCATCAATCATCGGTTAGCGAAGCAGGTAAGTTTTCATTGAGAATTGCTGACATGATGCTCGCTAATCTTCTTTAACCTTCATCCTACATGGTGGTTGGAACCAACCACTATGATTCCAAGGACAGTTGACATACAGTAGGCTGGGTTAATCATAAAAGTAATGCCCACACATATTTTTCCAGTAGGTAGCGATCAAAAAGTTGTTTTTATATGCTGCTAGTGTGTTCAATAATATAAACACATTAATGTTTTTTATAGTATCAACTGATTTTCTGGAGAAAAAGAAGTGAGTATGCCATTTGCAATTATCAGTTAGAAAACCATATAATTTAGTTTCAACATGAGATTTGCTATTGCTATATTGTGATGTGGTTAAGTTTTTCCTTTTGAACAGCTGTGGGTAAAGTGGACATAAACAAATGACTAAATGGCCTACTTACAAAAACAGGTTAGAGTATACGAAAGGGTGCGCAAGACGGGACTTTTTCGGAGTGATTTCGCTCGTCATATTAACACCCATTTTTTATTGTCCCATGTCGTAGACAACATTATTAGCGTGAAAACTCGGAAAATAACGTGCGACGTTTATTTTCCGAGTTTTTCGGTATATTCGATTTTGGCAACCCAAAAAGGGATGGCGGCATTTTTCACAAATCCGACTTTATGGAGGGTCATAGGTTAAGTTATGGTTATATTGCGACCCCCAAAATAAGCGAGCGAGCGAAGCGAGCGAGCGTTCGACTTGCGCACCCTTTGCGACACTCTGACCCAAAAACACACACTATTTTGATGCAAAAAGTTGAACTTCATTTTGTTTTGTAAAAAAACTGAGGACATTGTTCATGAAGACCCAGAACCACAACATTTTGTGGTACTAGTGGGAACCTTTACCTTCTTCCACTGAGTTAAATGAATTATGTCACTAACGTTTGAATATGCAAACGCTACTCAATTTTGAGAGCTGCTCAAGTATCATGCTGTTGCCCTGAATGTCAGTGATATGACAGTGACAGCATGATACTTGAACAGCTCTCAAAATTGAGTAGCGTTTGAGTATTTGGGCATGTTACTTATTTTTTTATAATTTCATGTTTTTATTAACTTTTGTCATTTCAGTATTTGTATTTTAATTTGCAGAGGAGGAACATGTGGAGCAACGTCTACATAGCGTTGTAAAGGAACGGAGAGCATCGTCTGAGGACGGCAGTCAGCCTGCACGTACATATTATCAGTAAGTTCGTCTTTCACTTTTTAAAGATAAAGATTATATATATAATTCTGTTTACATATTATTATTTATTTACACTAAGCCTTCTTAAACCTAGATTGTCCACCGACATAGGCCTCTTCCAAGTCTTTGATCTATCCTGTGCTAATCTGGTCCTGCCCACATTAGGTCTCACTCTTTATTTTAGGGCTTTCAGATTGCATCGTTTTCTGGTTGTTTCGGAGCCCTGGATCCTTCTTTTTCTTGTTCACTTTACCTGGTCTTCCTTTTCATAAATGAGAAGCATAATTTTCTATTATGAGTTTCTCTATCTATGTGGTTTAGTAAATAAACTTTTGTAACTTCTGTTATATTTGGTATAGGAAAGAATACCGTCACTCGGCTTCTGGTGAAGACTATGACAGGGAGCGAGAAGTACAGCGGTTCTATAGAGGCTCAAGCAAAGACAGAAGGCAATATCAACAAGAACACTATCAGTATGACAGAGACCGTAATGAAAGGTATGCTCATATATTTTTAATGTTTCTGTATTAAGAACCTGCTGTACATTGCCATAATTTTGGTTTTTTATAAGGATGGGCACTTCAATTAACACTTTGGATGCCCAAAGGCCCACCGGTGAGCGACAAACAATCAAAAAACTATTGTGTCTGCTATTGTGGCGTTCAGTGTTAAATAAAATTTTACTTCAGTAATTTATAGTCAAATGTAAGTAACATTTGTAAGCTAAGGCGGGTGTTACTTGACCATTTTAAATATGTTTTGCAAATAAAAAAGATAAGGTTTAGAAAGCCCATCAATTGGCTTTAGTAGCACCCATGTTTGTAAATTATATGGCGTAACATTCACTCACATTACTACTAGGTAATTACCATCATTTTGATCTTATGGAATTGGTTCCTTGGATGGTAGTTTTTAAATGAAATGTTTTATTATCAAAAATAATAATTATAATAAAATAAATAAAAGAAATTGTAACAAACAAGAATTCTGAAGTAGCTCTTATTGAAATGTAATTGCAGATATGCTTCATATAATCAAGATAAATATAAAAATAAAGAAAGATATCATCATAACAGTCAGTACAGTGAGCCCAATCAGGAGTATGGTCGAAGACAGCAGGATTATGATGAGTACAAAAGGTACTGGGACTTGTATTTTATGGGCATCCATCACTGTAGTCTTTGTTCACAATTCATTTGTTTGTCATGTTATATTTTGAAGCAAATGTATATGTTTCATGTGCTTATTCTCTGCTTTATACAGTATAATTTACAATTTGAGTTGATATCATCAATGACAGATATATTATACTCACGTAACTTTAAATACTTTGTATAATTGGATATTTACTTTATTTTAAGGCCTATCTTTAAATAAATTACACATCAATATAAATACATACACTAACATGTCTTTTTCCAGACTTGAAAGTCAATTCTGTCTACATGTTTTTTATATTAGAGCTAGCTGACTCATATAATTTTTTTAGGCATCATAGATATGAAAACCAGAGACCACAAGAAGATTACCGTCGTAAGCCAAGAGAAGAAAATTACATTCACAAAGAAGATATAAGAGGTACTCCATAAGTTTGTTTCATGTTACATACATTTTGCCCTGGGAACACAGACAAAAAGAAATGAATGAATGAATGAATAAACACTTTATTGCACCAATTACATAAATACATCATTGGATTGTACAGGATCAAAGATAAAAATTAGTACAAAGGTGGACTTATCGCTAATGCAATTTCTTCCAGCCAACCGTAAATAAATAAATGATACACATAGTTTTTATTATTTGTGTGTTAATTAAAGGGGAAACCAACTGTTGGATTTCTTAAAATTAAAGTATTGTTTTATAGAAAATACATTTTATTAAACATTAAAAAAGAAATTTATCATTAATTTTTATTTTTATGTAACCAATAGTATGATATGTAACTAAAACATTTTGTTTTCAGGTTATGGAAGTCGATACAATCAATACGAAGATAAAGCTCCAAAACGAAGGGTGTATGATGAAAGCAGATCAGATTATCGTGAAAGGTATGTAATTTATTTTAATAAAACATAATTTGTAAATGGAAGATTATAATTTTAATGAAACTGTAATACTTTATAGTCGTCCTCCGCCCGAACCTGAACGCTACCGTGAGAAGGAGTACTCTGAGAAGAGGGAGAAGTACCGTGAGGAGGAGTACTCCAACAGGTATGCTCTCTTGTTACTCCCTGTCTTAGTTATGTAGCTCAAACATAAGGATAAAGTCAGCTCTGTTTTAAACAAGTTTGCCATCACTTGTTTCTGTTTAAAAGCAATGTGTGTGCATGTTTGTGTACTGACGTCCGCTCTCGCCACTTGTTCGCGACGTTAAACCTCTGTATTTGTTTTTACAGAATATCTACAGACAATTATAATGAGTTTGATCAGAACATGTCGCTGTTACAAAGATATTTCCATATTTGCACATTAGACGATAATTCCTCTAGGCATGTGTGAACCGTCAGTTCTTATTATGTGTGACGTGTTGACTAAACATACAACAAGAAGCGTTAATCGGCCGATGACGAAAAGTGAATATAACCAACCATACTTGTGTTAGTGTGAATGCTACACAAAATTATATTGGTTTTCTTATCGCAATGCCTTCGGGCTTGCTGATGGACGGCACGGCCTTTAAGAAACAAAAAGGATTGGACGCGATTTACTAATTTGATTTATAGCTGGACAAAAAATTTTTGATTTCACTTCGCTGGACTATTTGAAAATAAAGAAAAATTACACAACGGCAATTAATGGTTTATCCAGTTAAGCTGTATTTTTGGCCTTTCTATACCTTGATATTTGTGAGTACAATTACATACTTGTTTTGGAAGAAATAAGAAAAAATGGTATTACTTTGCATAATGAAAAATGAAGACCTGAAACTCAAAAATTTACACACTTATTTAGCTCAAAACGAACAACGTGGAAAGGATGGACAATGAAGGCCGACCCCAAGTAGATGGGATAAGGTCCTAGCAAAGAGAGAATCAAAAAGAAGGAGTGATTATTTATATGAACATAGAAAATGTGAGGCTAAACTTTTGAAATATATAATTTGCAGTTGATATATTGTACCAAGAAAAAAAAAATTGAATTAAGGGGTCACGAAAAGCCTGATTTTCTTATGTTATTATAAAACTATCATACAACAATAAACACATTATCACATGTATTATAATATTAACACATAGGATTAATTGGATACCTGGAATATCACAAAAGGAGACATTTATTGAACCTGAGAAGGAGAAAGCAGCTCAAATTATTAACATAATTTCAAACGAATATAGAACAGACATAAGCCATTTATGCAAACTGCAAGTAACATGTACACTACCAGAATATAGTTTTATCAACAAAGATGTTTTGATTACCCAAGAGGGGTGAATATAAAACGTAAGGAAGAAATTAAAAAAATCAATATTGATAACCCAAGATGGGGGTGAATTGTCTGGAAGCAAGAAGATTATAGAGTTAAATAATAATGTAAATCCAAGATTGGACGATTTTTCACAAATTAGAAATCCACGATTGGATATTATTATGTAGGTATATCTTCGTTCTACATCAATCCAACATATTTTGAAAATGTAACGGTAAGTGTAAGTTTTATAGGCGTGACAAAATAATTGGTTCTTCATTACGGAAAATAACTAAAGCTGGATGTTTTTATTATTGCTATTTATACAGTTATTTGAATAAAGTTCTCAATATGGATTTTGATAGACTCACTGGATTATTACAAAATGTGGACTAAATTGAAGCTTAGCCAACGAGCATATAATTATATATTTTTTGCTATATTCTGTTTTTTAATAAGCATAAGAACATTATCAATTTTTGATTATCAGACAAAGATGGAAAATATATGTAATTTGTATATTAATTATAATGAAGCTAAAGAGTTTGTTTGTTTGACCACCATTTAACTCTAGAACTGCCAGATAGATTAAAAAATGTTATATATCCTGTTTCAGCCAACTCTGCTACCAGAATGTTTAAATTTGGCAGTGGAAGCGTGAATGATAGGAAAGTTAGGCTGATCACTAAAAATAAACAAAAGAAAAGTACCTTACGCGCTTGGGCGTGACTTGCTTATTAATCCGAATTAATTAAACCCGTTTATGCCCCTTCTCATGAGATTCCTACACATCCCCTATTAATTCGGTGTCGGTCCAGCGAAGCACGCGAATTCGGGTAGAAGGGAGGTCTTCACACAGGTTATTTCACTACCGAGTGTTCAATTGTCAATAAACTTTAAACTTTTATCCACTAGGCAACCGGGCCTCACTCACGATATTAATGCGCAATCATTCCCGAAGATTTAACGCGAATCGTATTAGAATGGTCTATTCCGAGACCCCACAGGTAATATCAAAGAGAATGCATCTAACCACGGCCGCGCGATGATGCAGACTGAGAACTGTCATGGCGTCACGCGCGTCCAAACCCGGTAGTGATGTACCAAAACTAATACTTGTCGATTATCCGAATCGAGTAAATTCAACGTGAATATATTTGTCTGATGAATGTTTTATCCGAAACATATCCTATACTATTAAACGAGCAGTATATAAATTTATTTGTACTCGCGTTCTAGAAAACGGCTAACGACTTCTTTGAAATTTTAAACATAACCTCTTACATAGTCAAAAAGATAATCTAGCTAGGTTCCATATTGGGAAAATTCATTTTACCTATATTTTCACAAAACAAGCGAAGCTCGGTCGCCCAAGTAGTCATTATATAATATAGCCTAACTTGAGGTAACACGGTCAATCGACCATGCACACCCTGGTGTCAGTTTTTCGGAACCACCTATCGGTCGTTGACGTGGTTCCTTTAAAGACTACCAGATGGCGACCGGAACCAATCAGACAATCAGGTGATTCAAGCCTGCTATGTTTTAACCAAACTGGAAACAATAAAGTATGCTTCCTGTAGGAATCTAACCCATAGCCCCTTAGAGTCTAAAGGCAAACGCCTTAACAACTGGACCTTGGAGGCAGTTGACCTCAACTACCTAAAACTGCCTACCTAAGCAAACAAAAATGAGAAAGTAAAACCGCAGGGAATAGCTAGTTATCTAATAAATTCTACCATTCATCGAAATTTGCATTAGCGGATAACCCAATTTGTATGAAGTGGCCTAATAATAATTGTTTTTAACATTCTGCTATTAGCTCCTTGGAGAAAGTTGATAGCATAATTTTAGTCCAAGTTTTGTAATTTGTATTTTTATTTAAAAAAAAACTGGTAAACACATATTATTTGTACTTTTGTTTATTTTGTCATTCGTATCCTGCGTGTGCTAATTATGATGTAAATAAACGGACCATCACCGTGATGTAAATATGTTGGTAGTATTGTATATCGCTACAATGAGGCTTGTGTTGGCAGGTCGCGGGACGTGCGGCGCGAGCGTGCCGGCAGGACTGACAAACCGTCCGAAACTCAAGATAGGTATGTTCATTCATATTACTTTATAGGAATACATAGGTGTGTGTTTGCATTTTTTATGATCACTACATAGTATAAAACAAAGTCGCTTTCTCTGTCCCTATGTCCCTTTGTATGTTTAAAGCTTTAAAACTACGCAACGGATTTTGATGCGGTTTTTTTAATACAGAGTGATTCAAGAGGAAGGTTTTTATGCCCATGCGAAGCCGGGGCGGGTCGCTAGTGATTTATAAAGTTTTCAAACAAATATTTTCAATTTGTAAACGAATACCCAGCTAATTAAAAATCTGTTGAATTTCAGTGGATCTCGCTAAAGTTTTCATGTCTAAATTATCATATATATTAAGTATAGTTGGTTTGCATATAGAATTTGTAGAACTAGCCAGTTAATGATAAGCTCAAAAATGACGCGTACTCACTATTGTCCTTTCTGATATTGCAAACAAATGGTCATGAGCCTAATAAGTATACATACTTAATATAAAATATTTTTTAACCAGGGTAAGTAAAGGTGATATATGTGTATGCCTTAAAACTAATCGTAATCGTGATAGAATTGTTGTATCTCGGACTCCTAACACAAGCTTATACTTGAATAATTGTTATGCAAAGGTATTTAACTCCATTGCCAACACAGCTCAAATTATGACCCCAAAAGCATTTCTCAAAATAGCTCAAGGCGTGGTTATCTAATAAATGTATTTACACTGTTAGTGAATTTCTGGACCGACAAGATCAAGAAATTTAAACAAGATATATAAAAATGACACAATATCATTTAAAATGTTTTAAATAATTAATTTACATGCCTTAATTAGGCTAATGTGTTTGTTTGTACCAAATTTCTATAATAACAACCTATGTAACCACATTTATGCAAATAAAATGATTTGATTTGAACTAGAAACCGATCAGTCGTAAAGCTATCCAGTCCTATCGAGATGTAGTCTTATAGATACTAACCCATCATAACATATTTTGATGGAACAGACAAGCGTCTCGTTCAAGAAGCCCCGACGACCGCTACAAGAACAGACGAGACAGGGAGCCGCCTCGCGACGAGCGTCGAGACCAGCCGGAGCGCGCTCGCGACCGCAAGTCCAGGTACTCGCATACATTGACGAGCTTATTTTTAGCCTCTATTTGGGTGGGATTGTACGTAGGTTCGTCCAGTGTTATCCCACTTCTATGACATGCTGTTTTGCTAAATTAGATCCAGTTATTGATTTCATTATATTTGTTACCCTTAAAACTATAAAAACTGTTTGATTTGATTATGTTTTTGTTAAACTCGCTCTAACACAGTTTACCTGGTCATTTTGTTATGAATACTTACATTATTTTTGCAGATTTGCCGATGCCGACGACAAGGAATACAATTGGGGCAAAACGGAAGTAAAGAAGGAAGGCCAGACCGGTGATAAAGAGAAACCAAACTTTGGTCTCTCTGGCAAGTTGACAGCAGACGCCAATACTGTCAACGGCGTGGTCATCAAGTACACCGAACCTGATGATGCTAAGCAGCCAAAGAGGAGATGGAGGTAAGTACTTAAAAAAATATAATACCTGAGACTAGAGAAGACTGGCGAAAAAAATGTATTGATTAAATATAGACAGTCTCTAATAGGCGAATTTTTGCTTTATTCCTCTGGCAAATCTTGACTTTGAACTTGAAGATAGACTAGATTAGAGACTAACGAATAGTATCGTCCTGACTGACTTTTTAAAAAAAAGGATAGATGAAATCTCACTATATATCTCCTCTAAAGAGTGCGGTAGGGATTAGGCATTCCCACTATTTTTTGAAGTGTGTGTATATTATCCGGAATACGTTGATTGCGGACAATCACAAGCCGGACCAGAAATATAAGCGAGATAGTTGATAACTTTTGATCCGATTATTTTCAGGTTCTACCCGTTCAAAGGCGACAAGGCGCTGCCGATCCTGTACATCCACCGGCAGTCGGCGTTCCTGATCGGACGCGACAAGAAGGTGGCGGACATCCCGCTGGAGCACCCGTCCGTCAGCAAGCAGCACGCCGCGCTGCAGTTCCGCGCCACCGCCTTCGCGCGCCCCGACGGCTCGCAGGGCCGCCGCGTGCGCCCCTACATCATCGACTTGGGTGAGGCGCAGGCTTCAATACATAGTTCATACAAATTGAGAAGAGCAATTTGAAATGCGGACAATACATGTATTTTTTATAGATTTTATGTGTTTATACCTTACCAGAAATATATAACACATCCAAAATAGAAACCATTAACCCAAACAAAATTATTAAAATCACACTGGCTTGTAAACATGTATGAATTAATTTGTAATATTGACTCATCTTCGCGAGTCATATTATGATAGCTACGTGGAACTCTTTATTATCTATTATCGTCGTATCAAAAAAGTAAAAATTGAGAAAGGACTAGTTTGATTGTTCCAGTTCAAAAACTAGTTATTCAATTGCCATATTAATTTCAGATTCGGCCAACGGCACGTTCGTGAACAACAAGAAAATAGAGGCGCGTCGCTACGTGGAGCTGCTCGAGCGCGACGTCGTGAAGTTCGGGTTCTCGCAGCGCGAGTACGTGTTACTGCACGAGAACAGCAAGGACGACGCCCAGGACGACGACCAGCAGGACCAGCCGTCCGCCGTCGCCACCACCGACCAGATCAAACACGACAAGAGGATGAAGCAGGAGGTGGCAGAGGACGGAGAGTGATATGTTATTTGATGCGGTGTTTACGCTAGTTGAATAGAATGATGCGGTTGGCCTTGAAGCCATTTTTTGACGTGACAACGTCTTAAATTAGGTTGCGGCTGGGAGTCACTTATGAAAAAGTGTAACGCTCGGTAACGTTACGATGCGCTCACAATGAGAGCGAGTGAGAGGCACGCGTCCCCTAAGAGCGAGAGAGACAGACTCAAAGTCGTTGTCACGTAAAACTTTCGCCCGTATACCGACTTTACAGGCAACCAATTTTTTTTTTAAATATATTTTCACAATTCACAGAAAATAAGTTGACCTTAAACCGAACTCCACGAGCCCCGTTTGAGTTCAAGTTATTTTCCGGGAATTATAAATGTCTTCTATCTTGTTACCTGTAGGTATAGTTTTGTTTTTAGCCTTTGCGAATCTGACTGCCGATCGGCATTTTATTATTATAGTCCTTTGAATTAAAGGTCACAAGTTCAAATAGACCAAATCAGAAAATAATCTTTTTTGGAATATTGGTTATTCCAAAACAGATTTTTTTTAAATTATTTTATTTTAATACATTGTGTTGTTTATATTGTTAATTCTTGTATTGTCAATTAAAGTCGCCGACTTAATATTTTTACGTTCTCTAAATAATATTTTGTTTACCTCTTAAATTTCAATTCTACATTTCCACGTTCTATTCAGCTATGCTTATAAAAGTACATAGTTTGTCCTTTCATGTAAAATAGTGAATCAATTTAAGTATTTTGTGACAATGATTCAGATATTGCACAATCTGGAACTTCATGTTGCAGTGCAGTACTAATGCAATGAATATAGGTATATAATTTAGTTTTATTACACTGTTATTGCAACAGCAAAGTAAAATCGTCGTCTAATAGATTTAAACTAATTGTCTAAATGTATTTAATATTTTTAAAACAATACAAAAATAAGGCTTAAAGAATCATCGGTTAAACATTGCAGGATAAACTACTACGAGTAGGATATGCACAGATTTGTAATCTGTTAGGATATGTCATAGTACTTGTAAACTTGTAGCTATTAGTTTTTAAATAATAAACTATCAATTAACAAATTTGTTTTTTATTTTATTAAAATCTAATATGTAGCAGTCAATAGGCGAAATTTCTATCAGGAATGACTTAATAAATGCATAATTACATTTCATATCTTTCTATATAAAATCGGCGTCTAATCCCGAACAAAAGGCACGCCAGCTTAAACTAATATATACAACGTCCCAACTATTTACATTTACACAATAAAATAAATAGAATTTAAATACTATAATTTTACAACACTTCGGTGGAATAATGCGGATGTGCATTATTTGGTAGTCATAATATCACAGTTTAAAAGGTAGTGTTGACGAGTTCGGGGTCGAGAGCGGGCGGAGCGCGGTTCGCTCGCTCGGCCTCGAGCAGCTCGGCCAGCGTCGCTCGTTCATACAAATTGAGAAGAGCAATTTGAAATGCGGACAATACATGTATTTTTTATAGATTTTATGTGTTTATACCTTACCAGAAATATATAACACATCCAAAATAGAAACCATTAACCCAAACAAAATTATTAAAATCACACTGGCTTGTAAACATGTATGAATTAATTTGTAATATTGACTCATCTTCGCGAGTCATATTATGATAGCTACGTGGAACTCTTTATTATCTATTATCGTCGTATCAAAAAAGTAAAAATTGAGAAAGGACTAGTTTGATTGTTCCAGTTCAAAAACTAGTTATTCAATTGCCATATTAATTTCAGATTCGGCCAACGGCACGTTCGTGAACAACAAGAAAATAGAGGCGCGTCGCTACGTGGAGCTGCTCGAGCGCGACGTCGTGAAGTTCGGGTTCTCGCAGCGCGAGTACGTGTTACTGCACGAGAACAGCAAGGACGACGCCCAGGACGACGACCAGCAGGACCAGCCGTCCGCCGTCGCCACCACCGACCAGATCAAACACGACAAGAGGATGAAGCAGGAGGTGGCAGAGGACGGAGAGTGATATGTTATTTGATGCGGTGTTTACGCTAGTTGAATAGAATGATGCGGTTGGCCTTGAAGCCATTTTTTGACGTGACAACGTCTTAAATTAGGTTGCGGCTGGGAGTCACTTATGAAAAAGTGTAACGCTCGGTAACGTTACGATGCGCTCACAATGAGAGCGAGTGAGAGGCACGCGTCCCCTAAGAGCGAGAGAGACAGACTCAAAGTCGTTGTCACGTAAAACTTTCGCCCGTATACCGACTTTACAGGCAACCAATTTTTTTTTTAAATATATTTTCACAATTCACAGAAAATAAGTTGACCTTAAACCGAACTCCACGAGCCCCGTTTGAGTTCAAGTTATTTTCCGGGAATTATAAATGTCTTCTATCTTGTTACCTGTAGGTATAGTTTTGTTTTTAGCCTTTGCGAATCTGACTGCCGATCGGCATTTTATTATTATAGTCCTTTGAATTAAAGGTCACAAGTTCAAATAGACCAAATCAGAAAATAATCTTTTTTGGAATATTGGTTATTCCAAAACAGATTTTTTTTAAATTATTTTATTTTAATACATTGTGTTGTTTATATTGTTAATTCTTGTATTGTCAATTAAAGTCGCCGACTTAATATTTTTACGTTCTCTAAATAATATTTTGTTTACCTCTTAAATTTCAATTCTACATTTCCACGTTCTATTCAGCTATGCTTATAAAAGTACATAGTGTGTCCTTTCATGTAAAATAGTGAATCAATTTAAGTATTTTGTGACAATGATTCAGATATTGCACAATCTGGAACTTCATGTTGCAGTGCAGTACTAATGCAATGAATATAGGTATATAATTTAGTTTTATTACACTGTTATTGCAACAGCAAAGTAAAATCGTCGTCTAATAGATTTAAACTAATTGTCTAAATGTATTTAATATTTTTAAAACAATACAAAAATAAGGCTTAAAGAATCATCGGTTAAACATTGCAGGATAAACTACTACGAGTAGGATATGCACAGATTTGTAATCTGTTAGGATATGTCATAGTACTTGTAAACTTGTAGCTATTAGTTTTTAAATAATAAACTATCAATTAACAAATTTGTTTTTTATTTTATTAAAATCTAATATGTAGCAGTCAATAGGCGAAATTTCTATCAGGAATGACTTAATAAATGCATAATTACATTTCATATCTTTCTATATAAAATCGGCGTCTAATCCCGAACAAAAGGCACGCCAGCTTAAACTAATATATACAACGTCCCAACTATTTACATTTACACAATAAAATAAATAGAATTTAAATACTATAATTTTACAACACTTCGGTGGAATAATGCGGATGTGCATTATTTGGTAGTCATAATATCACAGTTTAAAAGGTAGTGTTGACGAGTTCGGGGTCGAGAGCGGGCGGAGCGCGGTTCGCTCGCTCGGCCTCGAGCAGCTCGGCCAGCGTCGCTCGTTCATACAAATTGAGAAGAGCAATTTGAAATGCGGACAATACATGTATTTTTTATAGATTTTATGTGTTTATACCTTACCAGAAATATATAACACATCCAAAATAGAAACCATTAACCCAAACAAAATTATTAAAATCACACTGGCTTGTAAACATGTATGAATTAATTTGTAATATTGACTCATCTTCGCGAGTCATATTATGATAGCTACGTGGAACTCTTTATTATCTATTATCGTCGTATCAAAAAAGTAAAAATTGAGAAAGGACTAGTTTGATTGTTCCAGTTCAAAAACTAGTTATTCAATTGCCATATTAATTTCAGATTCGGCCAACGGCACGTTCGTGAACAACAAGAAAATAGAGGCGCGTCGCTACGTGGAGCTGCTCGAGCGCGACGTCGTGAAGTTCGGGTTCTCGCAGCGCGAGTACGTGTTACTGCACGAGAACAGCAAGGACGACGCCCAGGACGACGACCAGCAGGACCAGCCGTCCGCCGTCGCCACCACCGACCAGATCAAACACGACAAGAGGATGAAGCAGGAGGTGGCAGAGGACGGAGAGTGATATGTTATTTGATGCGGTGTTTACGCTAGTTGAATAGAATGATGCGGTTGGCCTTGAAGCCATTTTTTGACGTGACAACGTCTTAAATTAGGTTGCGGCTGGGAGTCACTTATGAAAAAGTGTAACGCTCGGTAACGTTACGATGCGCTCACAATGAGAGCGAGTGAGAGGCACGCGTCCCCTAAGAGCGAGAGAGACAGACTCAGTCGTTGTCACGTAAAACTTTCGCCCGTATACCGACTTTACAGGCAACCAATTTTTTTTTTAAATATATTTTCACAATTCACAGAAAATAAGTTGACCTTAAACCGAACTCCACGAGCCCCGTTTGAGTTCAAGTTATTTTCCGGGAATTATAAATGTCTTCTATCTTGTTACCTGTAGGTATAGTTTTGTTTTTAGCCTTTGCGAATCTGACTGCCGATCGGCATTTTATTATTATAGTCCTTTGAATTAAAGGTCACAAGTTCAAATAGACCAAATCAGAAAATAATCTTTTTTGGAATATTGGTTATTCCAAAACAGATTTTTTTTAAATTATTTTATTTTAATACATTGTGTTGTTTATATTGTTAATTCTTGTATTGTCAATTAAAGTCGCCGACTTAATATTTTTACGTTCTCTAAATAATATTTTGTTTACCTCTTAAATTTCAATTCTACATTTCCACGTTCTATTCAGCTATGCTTATAAAAGTACATAGTGTGTCCTTTCATGTAAAATAGTGAATCAATTTAAGTATTTTGTGACAATGATTCAGATATTGCACAATCTGGAACTTCATGTTGCAGTGCAGTACTAATGCAATGAATATAGGTATATAATTTAGTTTTATTACACTGTTATTGCAACAGCAAAGTAAAATCGTCGTCTAATAGATTTAAACTAATTGTCTAAATGTATTTAATATTTTTAAAACAATACAAAAATAAGGCTTAAAGAATCATCGGTTAAACATTGCAGGATAAACTACTACGAGTAGGATATGCACAGATTTGTAATCTGTTAGGATATGTCATAGTACTTGTAAACTTGTAGCTATTAGTTTTTAAATAATAAACTATCAATTAACAAATTTGTTTTTTATTTTATTAAAATCTAATATGTAGCAGTCAATAGGCGAAATTTCTATCAGGAATGACTTAATAAATGCATAATTACATTTCATATCTTTCTATATAAAATCGGCGTCTAATCCCGAACAAAAGGCACGCCAGCTTAAACTAATATATACAACGTCCCAACTATTTACATTTACACAATAAAATAAATAGAATTTAAATACTATAATTTTACAACACTTCGGTGGAATAATGCGGATGTGCATTATTTGGTAGTCATAATATCACAGTTTAAAAGGTAGTGTTGACGAGTTCGGGGTCGAGAGCGGGCGGAGCGCGGTTCGCTCGCTCGGCCTCGAGCAGCTCGGCCAGCGTCGCTCGTTCATACAAATTGAGAAGAGCAATTTGAAATGCGGACAATACATGTATTTTTTATAGATTTTATGTGTTTATACCTTACCAGAAATATATAACACATCCAAAATAGAAACCATTAACCCAAACAAAATTATTAAAATCACACTGGCTTGTAAACATGTATGAATTAATTTGTAATATTGACTCATCTTCGCGAGTCATATTATGATAGCTACGTGGAACTCTTTATTATCTATTATCGTCGTATCAAAAAAGTAAAAATTGAGAAAGGACTAGTTTGATTGTTCCAGTTCAAAAACTAGTTATTCAATTGCCATATTAATTTCAGATTCGGCCAACGGCACGTTCGTGAACAACAAGAAAATAGAGGCGCGTCGCTACGTGGAGCTGCTCGAGCGCGACGTCGTGAAGTTCGGGTTCTCGCAGCGCGAGTACGTGTTACTGCACGAGAACAGCAAGGACGACGCCCAGGACGACGACCAGCAGGACCAGCCGTCCGCCGTCGCCACCACCGACCAGATCAAACACGACAAGAGGATGAAGCAGGAGGTGGCAGAGGACGGAGAGTGATATGTTATTTGATGCGGTGTTTACGCTAGTTGAATAGAATGATGCGGTTGGCCTTGAAGCCATTTTTTGACGTGACAACGTCTTAAATTAGGTTGCGGCTGGGAGTCACTTATGAAAAAGTGTAACGCTCGGTAACGTTACGATGCGCTCACAATGAGAGCGAGTGAGAGGCACGCGTCCCCTAAGAGCGAGAGAGACAGACTCAAAGTCGTTGTCACGTAAAACTTTCGCCCGTATACCGACTTTACAGGCAACCAATTTTTTTTTTAAATATATTTTCACAATTCACAGAAAATAAGTTGACCTTAAACCGAACTCCACGAGCCCCGTTTGAGTTCAAGTTATTTTCCGGGAATTATAAATGTCTTCTATCTTGTTACCTGTAGGTATAGTTTTGTTTTTAGCCTTTGCGAATCTGACTGCCGATCGGCATTTTATTATTATAGTCCTTTGAATTAAAGGTCACAAGTTCAAATAGACCAAATCAGAAAATAATCTTTTTTGGAATATTGGTTATTCCAAAACAGATTTTTTTTAAATTATTTTATTTTAATACATTGTGTTGTTTATATTGTTAATTCTTGTATTGTCAATTAAAGTCGCCGACTTAATATTTTTACGTTCTCTAAATAATATTTTGTTTACCTCTTAAATTTCAATTCTACATTTCCACGTTCTATTCAGCTATGCTTATAAAAGTACATAGTGTGTCCTTTCATGTAAAATAGTGAATCAATTTAAGTATTTTGTGACAATGATTCAGATATTGCACAATCTGGAACTTCATGTTGCAGTGCAGTACTAATGCAATGAATATAGGTATATAATTTAGTTTTATTACACTGTTATTGCAACAGCAAAGTAAAATCGTCGTCTAATAGATTTAAACTAATTGTCTAAATGTATTTAATATTTTTAAAACAATACAAAAATAAGGCTTAAAGAATCATCGGTTAAACATTGCAGGATAAACTACTACGAGTAGGATATGCACAGATTTGTAATCTGTTAGGATATGTCATAGTACTTGTAAACTTGTAGCTATTAGTTTTTAAATAATAAACTATCAATTAACAAATTTGTTTTTTATTTTATTAAAATCTAATATGTAGCAGTCAATAGGCGAAATTTCTATCAGGAATGACTTAATAAATGCATAATTACATTTCATATCTTTCTATATAAAATCGGCGTCTAATCCCGAACAAAAGGCACGCCAGCTTAAACTAATATATACAACGTCCCAACTATTTACATTTACACAATAAAATAAATAGAATTTAAATACTATAATTTTACAACACTTCGGTGGAATAATGCGGATGTGCATTATTTGGTAGTCATAATATCACAGTTTAAAAGGTAGTGTTGACGAGTTCGGGGTCGAGAGCGGGCGGAGCGCGGTTCGCTCGCTCGGCCTCGAGCAGCTCGGCCAGCGTCGCTCGTTCATACAAATTGAGAAGAGCAATTTGAAATGCGGACAATACATGTATTTTTTATAGATTTTATGTGTTTATACCTTACCAGAAATATATAACACATCCAAAATAGAAACCATTAACCCAAACAAAATTATTAAAATCACACTGGCTTGTAAACATGTATGAATTAATTTGTAATATTGACTCATCTTCGCGAGTCATATTATGATAGCTACGTGGAACTCTTTATTATCTATTATCGTCGTATCAAAAAAGTAAAAATTGAGAAAGGACTAGTTTGATTGTTCCAGTTCAAAAACTAGTTATTCAATTGCCATATTAATTTCAGATTCGGCCAACGGCACGTTCGTGAACAACAAGAAAATAGAGGCGCGTCGCTACGTGGAGCTGCTCGAGCGCGACGTCGTGAAGTTCGGGTTCTCGCAGCGCGAGTACGTGTTACTGCACGAGAACAGCAAGGACGACGCCCAGGACGACGACCAGCAGGACCAGCCGTCCGCCGTCGCCACCACCGACCAGATCAAACACGACAAGAGGATGAAGCAGGAGGTGGCAGAGGACGGAGAGTGATATGTTATTTGATGCGGTGTTTACGCTAGTTGAATAGAATGATGCGGTTGGCCTTGAAGCCATTTTTTGACGTGACAACGTCTTAAATTAGGTTGCGGCTGGGAGTCACTTATGAAAAAGTGTAACGCTCGGTAACGTTACGATGCGCTCACAATGAGAGCGAGTGAGAGGCACGCGTCCCCTAAGAGCGAGAGAGACAGACTCAAAGTCGTTGTCACGTAAAACTTTCGCCCGTATACCGACTTTACAGGCAACCAATTTTTTTTTTAAATATATTTTCACAATTCACAGAAAATAAGTTGACCTTAAACCGAACTCCACGAGCCCCGTTTGAGTTCAAGTTATTTTCCGGGAATTATAAATGTCTTCTATCTTGTTACCTGTAGGTATAGTTTTGTTTTTAGCCTTTGCGAATCTGACTGCCGATCGGCATTTTATTATTATAGTCCTTTGAATTAAAGGTCACAAGTTCAAATAGACCAAATCAGAAAATAATCTTTTTTGGAATATTGGTTATTCCAAAACAGATTTTTTTTAAATTATTTTATTTTAATACATTGTGTTGTTTATATTGTTAATTCTTGTATTGTCAATTAAAGTCGCCGACTTAATATTTTTACGTTCTCTAAATAATATTTTGTTTACCTCTTAAATTTCAATTCTACATTTCCACGTTCTATTCAGCTATGCTTATAAAAGTACATAGTGTGTCCTTTCATGTAAAATAGTGAATCAATTTAAGTATTTTGTGACAATGATTCAGATATTGCACAATCTGGAACTTCATGTTGCAGTGCAGTACTAATGCAATGAATATAGGTATATAATTTAGTTTTATTACACTGTTATTGCAACAGCAAAGTAAAATCGTCGTCTAATAGATTTAAACTAATTGTCTAAATGTATTTAATATTTTTAAAACAATACAAAAATAAGGCTTAAAGAATCATCGGTTAAACATTGCAGGATAAACTACTACGAGTAGGATATGCACAGATTTGTAATCTGTTAGGATATGTCATAGTACTTGTAAACTTGTAGCTATTAGTTTTTAAATAATAAACTATCAATTAACAAATTTGTTTTTTATTTTATTAAAATCTAATATGTAGCAGTCAATAGGCGAAATTTCTATCAGGAATGACTTAATAAATGCATAATTACATTTCATATCTTTCTATATAAAATCGGCGTCTAATCCCGAACAAAAGGCACGCCAGCTTAAACTAATATATACAACGTCCCAACTATTTACATTTACACAATAAAATAAATAGAATTTAAATACTATAATTTTACAACACTTCGGTGGAATAATGCGGATGTGCATTATTTGGTAGTCATAATATCACAGTTTAAAAGGTAGTGTTGACGAGTTCGGGGTCGAGAGCGGGCGGAGCGCGGTTCGCTCGCTCGGCCTCGAGCAGCTCGGCCAGCGTCGCTCGTTCATACAAATTGAGAAGAGCAATTTGAAATGCGGACAATACATGTATTTTTTATAGATTTTATGTGTTTATACCTTACCAGAAATATATAACACATCCAAAATAGAAACCATTAACCCAAACAAAATTATTAAAATCACACTGGCTTGTAAACATGTATGAATTAATTTGTAATATTGACTCATCTTCGCGAGTCATATTATGATAGCTACGTGGAACTCTTTATTATCTATTATCGTCGTATCAAAAAAGTAAAAATTGAGAAAGGACTAGTTTGATTGTTCCAGTTCAAAAACTAGTTATTCAATTGCCATATTAATTTCAGATTCGGCCAACGGCACGTTCGTGAACAACAAGAAAATAGAGGCGCGTCGCTACGTGGAGCTGCTCGAGCGCGACGTCGTGAAGTTCGGGTTCTCGCAGCGCGAGTACGTGTTACTGCACGAGAACAGCAAGGACGACGCCCAGGACGACGACCAGCAGGACCAGCCGTCCGCCGTCGCCACCACCGACCAGATCAAACACGACAAGAGGATGAAGCAGGAGGTGGCAGAGGACGGAGAGTGATATGTTATTTGATGCGGTGTTTACGCTAGTTGAATAGAATGATGCGGTTGGCCTTGAAGCCATTTTTTGACGTGACAACGTCTTAAATTAGGTTGCGGCTGGGAGTCACTTATGAAAAAGTGTAACGCTCGGTAACGTTACGATGCGCTCACAATGAGAGCGAGTGAGAGGCACGCGTCCCCTAAGAGCGAGAGAGACAGACTCAAAGTCGTTGTCACGTAAAACTTTCGCCCGTATACCGACTTTACAGGCAACCAATTTTTTTTTTAAATATATTTTCACAATTCACAGAAAATAAGTTGACCTTAAACCGAACTCCACGAGCCCCGTTTGAGTTCAAGTTATTTTCCGGGAATTATAAATGTCTTCTATCTTGTTACCTGTAGGTATAGTTTTGTTTTTAGCCTTTGCGAATCTGACTGCCGATCGGCATTTTATTATTATAGTCCTTTGAATTAAAGGTCACAAGTTCAAATAGACCAAATCAGAAAATAATCTTTTTTGGAATATTGGTTATTCCAAAACAGATTTTTTTTAAATTATTTTATTTTAATACATTGTGTTGTTTATATTGTTAATTCTTGTATTGTCAATTAAAGTCGCCGACTTAATATTTTTACGTTCTCTAAATAATATTTTGTTTACCTCTTAAATTTCAATTCTACATTTCCACGTTCTATTCAGCTATGCTTATAAAAGTACATAGTGTGTCCTTTCATGTAAAATAGTGAATCAATTTAAGTATTTTGTGACAATGATTCAGATATTGCACAATCTGGAACTTCATGTTGCAGTGCAGTACTAATGCAATGAATATAGGTATATAATTTAGTTTTATTACACTGTTATTGCAACAGCAAAGTAAAATCGTCGTCTAATAGATTTAAACTAATTGTCTAAATGTATTTAATATTTTTAAAACAATACAAAAATAAGGCTTAAAGAATCATCGGTTAAACATTGCAGGATAAACTACTACGAGTAGGATATGCACAGATTTGTAATCTGTTAGGATATGTCATAGTACTTGTAAACTTGTAGCTATTAGTTTTTAAATAATAAACTATCAATTAACAAATTTGTTTTTTATTTTATTAAAATCTAATATGTAGCAGTCAATAGTCGAAATTTCTATCAGGAATGACTTAATAAATGCATAATTACATTTCATATCTTTCTATATAAAATCGGCGTCTAATCCCGAACAAAAGGCACGCCAGCTTAAACTAATATATACAACGTCCCAACTATTTACATTTACACAATAAAATAAATAGAATTTAAATACTATAATTTTACAACACTTCGGTGGAATAATGCGGATGTGCATTATTTGGTAGTCATAATATCACAGTTTAAAAGGTAGTGTTGACGAGTTCGGGGTCGAGAGCGGGCGGAGCGCGGTTCGCTCGCTCGGCCTCGAGCAGCTCGGCCAGCGTCGCTCGTTCATACAAATTGAGAAGAGCAATTTGAAATGCGGACAATACATGTATTTTTTATAGATTTTATGTGTTTATACCTTACCAGAAATATATAACACATCCAAAATAGAAACCATTAACCCAAACAAAATTATTAAAATCACACTGGCTTGTAAACATGTATGAATTAATTTGTAATATTGACTCATCTTCGCGAGTCATATTATGATAGCTACGTGGAACTCTTTATTATCTATTATCGTCGTATCAAAAAAGTAAAAATTGAGAAAGGACTAGTTTGATTGTTCCAGTTCAAAAACTAGTTATTCAATTGCCATATTAATTTCAGATTCGGCCAACGGCACGTTCGTGAACAACAAGAAAATAGAGGCGCGTCGCTACGTGGAGCTGCTCGAGCGCGACGTCGTGAAGTTCGGGTTCTCGCAGCGCGAGTACGTGTTACTGCACGAGAACAGCAAGGACGACGCCCAGGACGACGACCAGCAGGACCAGCCGTCCGCCGTCGCCACCACCGACCAGATCAAACACGACAAGAGGATGAAGCAGGAGGTGGCAGAGGACGGAGAGTGATATGTTATTTGATGCGGTGTTTACGCTAGTTGAATAGAATGATGCGGTTGGCCTTGAAGCCATTTTTTGACGTGACAACGTCTTAAATTAGGTTGCGGCTGGGAGTCACTTATGAAAAAGTGTAACGCTCGGTAACGTTACGATGCGCTCACAATGAGAGCGAGTGAGAGGCACGCGTCCCCTAAGAGCGAGAGAGACAGACTCAAAGTCGTTGTCACGTAAAACTTTCGCCCGTATACCGACTTTACAGGCAACCAATTTTTTTTTTAAATATATTTTCACAATTCACAGAAAATAAGTTGACCTTAAACCGAACTCCACGAGCCCCGTTTGAGTTCAAGTTATTTTCCGGGAATTATAAATGTCTTCTATCTTGTTACCTGTAGGTATAGTTTTGTTTTTAGCCTTTGCGAATCTGACTGCCGATCGGCATTTTATTATTATAGTCCTTTGAATTAAAGGTCACAAGTTCAAATAGACCAAATCAGAAAATAATCTTTTTTGGAATATTGGTTATTCCAAAACAGATTTTTTTTAAATTATTTTATTTTAATACATTGTGTTGTTTATATTGTTAATTCTTGTATTGTCAATTAAAGTCGCCGACTTAATATTTTTACGTTCTCTAAATAATATTTTGTTTACCTCTTAAATTTCAATTCTACATTTCCACGTTCTATTCAGCTATGCTTATAAAAGTACATAGTGTGTCCTTTCATGTAAAATAGTGAATCAATTTAAGTATTTTGTGACAATGATTCAGATATTGCACAATCTGGAACTTCATGTTGCAGTGCAGTACTAATGCAATGAATATAGGTATATAATTTAGTTTTATTACACTGTTATTGCAACAGCAAAGTAAAATCGTCGTCTAATAGATTTAAACTAATTGTCTAAATGTATTTAATATTTTTAAAACAATACAAAAATAAGGCTTAAAGAATCATCGGTTAAACATTGCAGGATAAACTACTACGAGTAGGATATGCACAGATTTGTAATCTGTTAGGATATGTCATAGTACTTGTAAACTTGTAGCTATTAGTTTTTAAATAATAAACTATCAATTAACAAATTTGTTTTTTATTTTATTAAAATCTAATATGTAGCAGTCAATAGGCGAAATTTCTATCAGGAATGACTTAATAAATGCATAATTACATTTCATATCTTTCTATATAAAATCGGCGTCTAATCCCGAACAAAAGGCACGCCAGCTTAAACTAATATATACAACGTCCCAACTATTTACATTTACACAATAAAATAAATAGAATTTAAATACTATAATTTTACAACACTTCGGTGGAATAATGCGGATGTGCATTATTTGGTAGTCATAATATCACAGTTTAAAAGGTAGTGTTGACGAGTTCGGGGTCGAGAGCGGGCGGAGCGCGGTTCGCTCGCTCGGCCTCGAGCAGCTCGGCCAGCGTCGCTCGCTCGGCCTCGAACAGGCCTCCCCGCGACTCGCACAGCGACGCTCGCTTGCCGAGCCCGCTCCGCAGCGGCACGATCGTGGCGTTTGCAGGCCGAGCCGCGGCTCGCAGCGAGTGCGCGCGCCGCGGCGGCCAGCCCCGCCCGCCCGGTCCGCCCGGCCCGCCCGGCCCGCCCGGCCTGCGCGGCACCTCGTACCCGTCGCACGAGCCCGCCTCGTACATCAGCTCCAGGTATTTCGGCGCGCGCTCGGGAAGCAAGCGCGACGGCTCCATTTGATGCTCGGAGTGATCCTCCTCTGTGATATTTGATTACTTTAAATACGAGCACGTTTCGAATGCGAGCGACGAATGAATAATGAAATGGTGATCACGAACCTAAGCAGGCGTTGTCATTCTCGTCCAGAAGGTAGGTGCGGTTGTCGACGGCGTCTGATCATGCGGGCCATGCGCAATACATAATGTTAGTTAATATTTAATTTATTAATATTTAATTAAAATTTCCTAAATAACATGCCTTCGGTATGAAAAAAGATAATCATGAAAAAAAAGTGAATGATTCATGCAAAAAAATAATAATTTTAAAGGACTTTTGTTTGAGATACACATATGATTGAACAGAACAAAATACACGTGAACTTTAAATTAGAATAGAATTATGTGTCTGTCACGTATTTATTGTGCGTACCGTCTGGCAGCAGCGTGAGGTAGTGGTGCGGCGGCGCGGGCGTGTGGTTCGTGAGCGACGTCCCCACGTGCGCGGGCGTGTGGTCCCGCAGTGACGTCACCACCTCCAGGCACTGCCGGAACGACGGCCGCGCCTCCGCCGAGTAGCTCCAGCACTGCCGCAGCAGGTCGTAGCTGACACGACATTACACACACTGTATTACGAATGCCTGTGCGAGATATGTTTTTTGATCTTCGTACAGTACCTATCTACGTGTTTTGATTTTCGGTCACCATCGCTTAAGTATTTATGATTATCGTTTTTTTTTAAATAACTCGATACTACGGGCTGCATGCACGAAAAAGATGACGTCATTGTCGCGTTCCGCAAGCGAGTGCGCGGCATCAACGAGCGAGAGGCATGATCGGCTCAGTTCGGTTCGTGCTGTATCTATCTTCCACTCCTGTAATGTGTGACGTTGTAGACGTCGTCCTCACTACACGCTTTCAAATTTAGGGTTAGGGAATACTTCGAGCGTTCAAACTTGAGTTGATTTATAGACATGAGTTCTCATCATCATCATTAAAGACTTGTTGATTTATAGATAGTATAGGATAAGTAACTTTTATATTATAATTAGTTATAATTTCATATGTGTATTCTTCGCGATGTAGGTACCCTCTTTAATGCCCATGTACTATTTTTATTTTATTATACAGGTGACTGGAAGAGATCCCTGTTAGGGATAAGTCCGCCTTTTGTTGTGTTCTGTGTTGTATCATCAATGTTCTTTCTGTACAATAAAGTTTTTACATACATACATACAAACTACCGTCCGTAAACCGACTTTACAGACAACCAATTTTTTTACTACTCTGAAGCCCACGCTCGAGACTTTATATAAAACTATTAAATTTAGTGGAAGTACTCAACACGTTGCAATGTCTATTTCGTATATTAATCCGACGCGCTTGTGTAAACCCCGAAGTGAGGACAATGGGTATAATGTATATAATAACTCACAAAGCTTGTGGGCAGTTGGGCGGGCGGTCGGGCGTGCCGCCGGCGCGCACGTAGCCCAGCACCTGCCGGTTGGTGCGCGCCGGGTACGGCTGCTGGCCCAGCGACAGGATCTAACACGACACCGAACACAACAATATACATCAACAAAATGTTACAACTAACCAGGAAACAAAAAATCTACGTTGCACATCAATATATTATAGACCAAGAAAATGTTAAAACTAACAAGAAACAAAAAAAAATTACGTTGAACATTAATAGATCATGAAAATGTACCAACTAAGGGCGCGTACACATAGAACATCCGTTTTACAGGATCCTTTATCTTATTAAGGTATCCTTTATCCGGAATACTGTATTCTGTATGAACTCGCTCATACAACTACATACGCTAATAACATATACGTTTAAACGGACCTGTAAAACGGATGTTCTATGTGTACGCGCCCTTACAGGAAACAAAAAATCTTTATCGTCCGACAATCGACCACGTGGCCTAAAGAGTGTTGGCAGCCTTTCCGTGGATATCGTAGAAGGCGAACAATCACAGCATTATTTCCCTTGCACATGCGATTGCAACCACACGCTAAGAACTATTAAACACGCACTTTTTAAATTCCCGAAACTTCAGTTATGACATCTCAAAGATCAATAAATAAGCATATGCAACAAAATGTTCAAGATATAAATATAAATGAAAATTACCTCCCAGCACAGAACGCCCCACGCCCACACGTCGGACTGGCAGGAAAACACGCCGTCCACCAGGCATTCCACAGCCATCCACCGTACTGGCAGCAGACCTGTCAATTATGCAAAACATATAAACGATCGTTTCTCTCTACAGGTACGGCTTACTACCACCTCTATAAACCATGCAAGAATGAAGTAAAGAGATGTTACATAGTATAAAATAAAGTCGCTTTTTCTGTCCCTATATCCCTATGTATGATTAAATCTTTATAACTACGCAACGGATTTTGATGCGGTTTTTTATAGTGATTCAAGATAAGGGTTTTTATGCCCATGCGAAGACGGGTCGGGTCGCTAGTTTATAATAAGCTAACTAACTACTAAGCTGGTATTTTTTTCAAATTTTCTATCGTAACTGGAATGAAACATTTTTCGGTAAGAAAGTTACCGTACCGGAAGCGCCGTGATTCGTATAGCACAGAATAGATAGTACTAAGTTAAAGTAAGTATACGTACCTACTATTAAATAAAATAACTAATCGTTCAGTGTTTTTTAAATCATTAGAATTCGAACATTTATAAAAAAACTATAAAAATAAAAATGCGAGTACCTCTTATACCTACATGAGAAACATTACCAAAGGTTTATTGTACGCCTTACATCATGTATTGCGCTGTCTCGCTCACTCACTCGTTCTTGCATGGTTTTAAGAGATGGTAGTTACCCCTCTAACGGGTATTATCACACGATATCCGGTAGCTGATGGGGAAAAATGCTTGTTCGAGTGAGTCCATAAGCACAAAGTTGTATCTCACCTTCCCCTTCCTTCCTGTAGTAGTCATTCTTGTAGATGTCCCGGGCGAGCCCGAAGTCCCCGATCTTGACGATGCGTCCGTGGGTGCCCGCGGGCGCCACGAGGCAGTTCCGCGCCGCCAGGTCGCGGTGCACGAAGTGCATCTCCTCCAGGTAGCGGCAGCCCTTCGTCACGTCCACGCACATGTTCAGCAGGTCCAGCAGGCTCAGCGACGACGGGGTGTACTGCTCACGTCAATATACTTTCAACTCATTTGTAATGACTTCAAATTTTTTTTAAAAGAATTGTGATAGAATAAGTTTATTTTTTCAACTAGATGATAGCGCGATTTTCGCGATTTCTATATTTAGCTTCGATTTTATACTGATGGTAGATACAAGATCGCCGCTTGAATAATGGGGCTAGTTCTTAATAATGTTAACATTACGAAACTGGCATGTTTCTCTCTCAGTTGCTTAGTGTTCGTGCTGACAGCGCTGGCACGATGCCAAAATGTGTTGTTATCTTTTGAATCCAATTAGACTTTATACAATTATAACGATCAATCGGCGTACAAGAATGAAACAATACATAACAACAAAAATACTGATGTAACCGCGTGCACTTCTTTTGCAGGCCGTTGACTGCCGACGTAATAATTAAAAAAAAAGTCCAATCCAAAAGTTACCAGTGAGGCGCGCTTGGTCCGAAGATAGCTGAGCAGGTCGCCGCCCTGCATGAGCTCCATGATGATGTAGTTGGGGTCGTTGTCCAGACACACGCCCAGCAGCCGCAGGATGTGTTCGTGCTTGAAGTTTGACATCAGAGCGGCTTCTTTCAAAAACTCGCTTTTCTCTTGTTCGGTCGCGCCTTTACGTAATGTCTGAGGACGAGGTGTTAATAGGAATAAGAACAATATTGTTATGTAAAATTAAAACCATGTTAAGTCAGACCAGTTTCATGGCATTTTACATAAACGACGTATGAAGGTACACAACAAGTAAGCCCCTACAAATCCTCTGTGGCCCCTACAGAGAGAAAAAGAGAGAGTGTGTGAGTGTATTATGAGCAAAATAAAAAGTTCTATTGTAATTTTATAATGTAGGTAGCAATAATTTCATATCGGCGGTAGGCGCTATTTATCAAAATTGATCGAATCGATGCACTTCACAAAAGTGGCAGTAATTCATACCTTGACTGCCACCTTGGTGTCGGCCGCACTGCCGTTGATCTGCCTCGCCAGGCCCTCGAACACCTCCCCGAAGGCGCCCGAGCCCAGGAACTTGGTGAGCGTGATCTGCTCGCGCCGGATGTGCGGCAAGCCCGCCAGCTCCGCGTGGGACGGGGAATACACCACTCCCTGTCAACATAACAACATATTATTTATAATTGCTTGACTTCAAACATGCCTATATTTTTGTCATTTCATCGTAAGTCATGCTGCTCTAATGCGGTTTCATGGACTTGACTCCAGCTTCAAATATTCCTCCGAAATGTGGTGCAGCGGGTGGATTTAAGTACCACGGTGTGCCCATATACCCACTGTAGTCAGAAAAACAAAGCCAGCAATACCAATTGACAGAAATTTGTGATATGTTTTAGTTTGTAGCCTCGAAGAAACCACGTTAGAGGCCGAGAGGTGGAAATATAATATTGTTACATGCCTACATTTGGCGTTTAGGTGGTGTGGACTAAAGAAGATGTAATAAAACCAAACCTGGTTGTAGAGAATGTTGGTAGAATGTCTGATAGGCAGTTGTCGTAGAGTGGCAAGCTCCAAGTCCGGACCTCGTCGCGGTGTGATAGTGGTTTGGTTCTCTATGGCTGTCTTTTTCTTTGTACGGTTGTTGTATGCTGAAAAAATATAATTGTTTAATTTTTGCCGTAACAGTGCTTCTTCGTTATGTTATGTCTCTATAGATTTGCTGACAAAATTGTTATTTTGTCATAAACGCAAGCGAGGTGAAAATGAATGGCGGCGGGCGCGGGCGGCGCTCACACACACACACACACTACTCACTGCAGCAGCCGGCGGCGGCGAGCGCGCACAGCAGCGCGGCGAGCGCGGCCAGCGCGGCCACGAGCGCGGCGGGCGGCGGGCGCGGGCGGCGCTCACACACACACACACACTACTCACTGCAGCAGCCGGCGGCGGCGAGCGCGCACAGCAGCGCGGCGAGCGCGGCCAGCGCGGCCACGAGCGCGGCGGGCGGCGGGCGCGGGCGGCGCTCACACACACACACACACTACTCACTGCAGCAGCCGGCGGCGGCGAGCGCGCACAGCAGCGCGGCGAGCGCGGCCAGCGCGGCCACGAGCGCGGCGGGCGGCGGGCGCGGGCGGCGCTCACACACACACACACACTACTCACTGCAGCAGCCGGCGGCGGCGAGCGCGCACAGCAGCGCGGCGAGCGCGGCCAGCGCGGCCACGAGCGCGGCGGGCGGCGGGCGCGGGCGGCGCTCACACACACACACACACTACTCACTGCAGCAGCCGGCGGCGGCGAGCGCGCACAGCAGCGCGGCGAGCGCGGCCAGCGCGGCCACGAGCGCGGCGGGCGGCGGGCGCGGGCGGCGCTCACACACACACACACACTACTCACTGCAGCAGCCGGCGGCGGCGAGCGCGCACAGCAGCGCGGCGAGCGCGGCCAGCGCGGCCACGAGCGCGGCGGGCGGCGGGCGCGGGCGGCGCTCACACACACACACACACTACTCACTGCAGCAGCCGGCGGCGATGAGCGCGCACAGCAGCGCGGCGAGCGCGGCCAGCGCGGCCACGAGCGCGGCGGGCGGCGGGCGCGGGCGGCGCTCACACACACACACACACTACTCACTGCAGCAGCCGGCGGCGGCGAGCGCGCACAGCAGCGCGGCGAGCGCGGCCAGCGCGGCCACGAGCGCGGCGGGCGGCGGGCGCGGGCGGCGCTCACACACACACACACACTACTCACTGCAGCAGCCGGCGGCGGCGAGCGCGCACAGCAGCGCGGCGAGCGCGGCCAGCGCGGCCACGAGCGCGGCGGGCGGCGGGCGCGGGCGGCGCTCACACACACACACACACTACTCACTGCAGCAGCCGGCGGCGGCGAGCGCGCACAGCAGCGCGGCGAGCGCGGCCAGCGCGGCCACGAGCGCGGCGGGCGGCGGGCGCGGGCGGCGCTCACACACACACACACACTACTCACTGCAGCAGCCGGCGGCGATGAGCGCGCACAGCAGCGCGGCGAGCGCGGCCAGCGCGGCCACGAGCGCGGCGGGCGGCGGGCGCGGGCGGCGCTCACACACACACACACACTACTCACTGCAGCAGCCGGCGGCGGCGAGCGCGCACAGCAGCGCGGCGAGCGCGGCCAGCGCGGCCACGAGCGCGGCGGGCGGCGGGCGCGGGCGGCGCTCACACACACACACACACTACTCACTGCAGCAGCCGGCGGCGGCGAGCGCGCACAGCAGCGCGGCGAGCGCGGCCAGCGCGGCCACGAGCGCGGCGGGCGGCGGGCGCGGGCGGCGCTCACACACACACACACACTACTCACTGCAGCAGCCGGCGGCGATGAGCGCGCACAGCAGCGCGGCGAGCGCGGCCAGCGCGGCCACGAGCGCGGCGGGCGGCGGGCGCGGGCGGCGCTCACACACACACACACACTACTCACTGCAGCAGCCGGCGGCGGCGAGCGCGCACAGCAGCGCGGCGAGCGCGGCCAGCGCGGCCACGAGCGCGGCGGGCGGCGGGCGCGGGCGGCGCTCACACACACACACACACTACTCACTGCAGCAGCCGGCGGCGGCGAGCGCGCACAGCAGCGCGGCGAGCGCGGCCAGCGCGGCCACGAGCGCGGCGGGCGGCGGGCGCGGCGCGGGCGCGGGCGGCGCGGCGTGCAGCTCGGCGTGCGGTGACAGCGCGCCCCACCCGTGCGAGTTCCGCGCCTGCACGCGCGCCACGTACCCCGTCGACACCTCGCCAGGACCGATCAGCCAGTACGTCTCTGATCATAACGATATAACGAGACACTATTACAAACACTTATACTAATTTGAGCTCTTTAGCTACACGTCGCGACGCGGCTTAGCGCAGTAAGTAACAGAAAAAGTCATTATTATCATGCGGATTACAGGGTAAGCCGCTTCTCGGCCTCTGACGTGGTGTTAAAGACTACCAGATAGCAACCGGAATCAACGGCTTAACGTGTCTTCCGAAGCAAGAATCATCTTTATGATCATACAATCAGGTGATTCAAATGCAACCTCCTGACCAAACTGAAAACAATTAAACAAAGTATGCTTCTGGTGGGAATCGAATCCACGACCTTCTGGTATGCAGGCAAATACTGGACCATGAAGACAATTAAACGAATAGTAAATCCACGGTTAATTTAAAGGCACGGAAGCACACTGAAGTACCGCGTAAAGGCAACCAAGGCTGTCTATAATGTCGTCCTATACCTACGTCGAGCGTTTACATTGTGTTGTGGTTTTACATGAAAAACATTTTTATTTATTTTGACGCAATATGAAAAAAAAGTTATGATTTCAATACTGAAGTTAATGAGGTCATCTCACCCGTTCCGTTATGCAGCAGTTCCAATCCTTCACGTATGATTTCCATTTTCATGTCATCAGGAATATCTGACGGAAGATCTTTTGGTACCTCGTTGGAGTTATTCGTGCCATTCAGATAGTTCGTCCTAAAAATATTGATTACTGTCATTACATATAACATAATATAATAGAAAAGTTCTGAACCGTGCATTTTTATGATTAAGGTAATTCTTATTTCTTTACGTAGGCCGTCAAGGATACATCACGACACAGTATGTCAGCTGATACAGTCACAGTACCTGTGCTGCGGCCGGCCCCACACGCGGTACAGCAGCACGGGCGCGCCGTGGTCGTCGGGCTCGGCCCACCACGCGCGCAGCACGCGCTCGCCCACCGCCTCCACGCTCAGCGCGCCGGGCGGACCTGGCACGTCACCTGACCACAAAACAATTACTACATTACTGTCGAAGCCGGAAATAAAACTATTGCGCTTCGACCTTGCTAAACTTTCTAGCGGCCGGTAATGGAAACTGATGGACATTTTTGTTAGGTTAGTACCAACCATTTGGTTCTTTTATTGATTTATAGGCATTTAAGAAAGAAGAACATGTGCGCCGCTGGCTTGTTATTGGCGCCAATGTAAAATTTGACACGATGTTGTTTCTTCTCCAGTGGAAGAAAAGTACTGTACAATCCTCGGCAGAAATTTCAATTTACGCCATCATATTTTTCAGAGGCCCCGACTTCAGCTGTACTTCGGCCGTAAAATGCTTTATTTTCGGTCTTTAAAATTTAATTAAGACATAAATATTCTTTCTCCTTTTTGGAAGTCGGTTGAACATAAAAGAATTACCCAGTGTTTCATAAGTGAAACGGTCATCGGGCGGCCATTCGTACGCTGGAGCGTCCGGGATGTACCACAGGCGGAGGCGGAAGCGGTAGCGGGTTTTGGGAGTCAAGTTATCGGCTCGCCAGCTGCTGTTTCCCGTCGCGTTGCACGCTCTCCAAACACCGAGTGACGAGGTAGCTTCGGTGAACTCCATAGTGTATCTAATGAAATTACAAATTATGATCGATAACATTATTTTCATCCGTTGAAAAGAAAGGTTTTGAGCTACTCCTACAATATACCGGTTCAAAGATGTGATCGAATATTATCAATTGAATAAGGTTGGGAGTCCGTATTCTCACAGATTATAGAATGAAACGATCGTTGCACTTGCGGCATGATGATATATAAGAGACGAGATGAAGTGAACACATTCAATTTTAGAATCGCGATCGCTACTGACCGGTGTATGCGGTAGGAGGTGGGCGTGGGCCACAGCAGCAGCAGGTGGTAGGCGGCGGCGCGGTGCAGCAGCAGCGGCGCGGGCGCGGGGAACGTGCGCAGGCGCAGCGTCGGCGAGTCGGCCGGCGTCGCGCTGTGCGGGCTGCGCGCGCGCACCCACACGCTGTACGCCGTGCTCGGCGACAGCCGCTGCATGGCCGCGCTGCCCGCGCCCGCCTCCGCCATCAGCGTGTTGTGCTCTGCGACCACACATTACACTAATGCAATCTTACAATCTCACAGTGGACACCGAATAATTAAAATAAATAAATTATTACCATTTCGAAGTGAAGTTAAAACAGTAAATAGACTTCATTTTGTCTATGAAGAAAGAGATATAACGGATTGTAAAAGGCACCTTGAATATCAATCTTATAAGAGCAAGAATTCGTGTAATGAAGTCTATGCTCCGACTGTCGTAAGGCTTGTGTCCAAAACAAAAGATGCTTTCAATTGGAACTCTCAATTCGATTCGAATGCCTCGACGACTGCATTCTTGTGGACGATGCTAATAACCGAATAGTTCAGGCGGTAGGCACAAAATTCATCACCACACACCCTAGATGATATGGTGATGATTAGGCTGAGTACTGCGTTGATGTCAATGTTATTTGTACGGCTTCTTTATTGGTCTTAGATCAAGTTATCGGTACTACATTATAATTGTTTATTTATCCATATGTGCGTTGGTCGTACGCTACCTTTCAGCCTGTGCGGCAGCGCCGGCGAGTCGTCCGTCCGCCAGTGCAGCTCGTAGCGGATGCCGGGCGCCGGCGGCCACTGCACGCGCGCCAACACCGGGCTCAGAACTATAGCGGTCACGTTCGTCGGCGCCGACGGAGCTGCATAGCAAACACAATGATTACTTACTTATTTTTCAACAATTTTATTACATTGATTTTGTTTTTGCAATGCAATGGCAATTGTCCATATCAAACTTACCTTCAGCATCGGTCTGCATAACTAATGGCGCGCTCGTGATTGGTTTAACTTCATGAAGTTTAGCATAATAATTTGTAGTATGTAAAGTCACGGTGTAATTTGTAAAAGGTTTCAAATCATTAATTGTTACTTCGGAGCTTGTTGTTGATATGTACGGGCATAATTCCTTGTTACATATTCCGGAGTCCGTTGTAGATTGTTTCTGGTAAAATATCGTATACTCCGCAGCTGCCATTTCGTATTCCAAATAGGAACAAGGCCTGGGTTTCTCTACGGTAGGTAATTTCAGAGTTATACTATTTGCAGAATGAGACACCACTTTCGGGCTAACGTCATGCGCGTGTGGAAACAAGCATTGTCGGGGAGGATACGGCTGATTAGCCGGGTCTAATGCCATTATCTTGTACCCGTAAGAAGTTCTGACCTGTTCCACTTTGTTCTTTTTGTGTTTAGTCGTGTAAAATATTTCTTTGTCTGTAGAATTGAACCAGTAGATGTATTTGCTGTCGACCGTTATGGACATTGGCGTAAATCCATATTTTCTTTTTTCGGTTGCTACAACGACGATTCTGCATTTACAGCCAGTCATATCCGCGGCCACAATGTGATGTTGCCACGGGTCCACCCAGTATATCTCGTAAGATTTCTTGGTCATATCGATAGTAAACGGAGGTGCGATGTGAGGATTTTCTGGACAGTTGCAGTCGTCTTGGCGCGAAGTATTGTTGAAGAATGTTTGTATATTGGAGCCATTTATTTTTGACATCATCAGACTTCCCAAACCCGGATGTTTGCTTTCTTCGTACCAGAAAATTGACCTTAAATATGCAAAAATAATTTTAGGTAGGTTCATATATCTTAAAAGTTTTATAAGTACCCAATATTATCTAATTTGATATAGATCAACCTACCTCTGCAACGGTGCTATTTGTAAGCTGTAAATTCTCTGCTTCCTAGCAAACAGGCGCGTGATGTTCGGGCGAGAGTTGGGAATACCAAGGTCTGTGCGGTACACCACCACTTCGGAGGTCTCCATTTGTGCCCAGTACACAGACCGTCCTACCCAATCAACTGCGATGCTGGTTGCTTTTGAATTAATCGAGGTTAACTGTAGAAAAAAAAATTGATGTTAATAATCTGATAAATAGACCGATTCGCTTAGTTTTTGATGTCTTCATAATTGATATAAAATTTTATATCATTATATTTTTGAACTAAAATTATGTTTTGACTTGTGCCTACCTTGTAGTGCCCACTGCCGTTGATTCTAGACGAAAATATTTCGTCTAAATCGTTGACCCAATAAACAATGTTCTCCTCAATACAGACACCGAAGTCGATCGGTATCCCCATACTTTTCGGTATAGTCTCGATGTCGTTCGAGTCCAAGTCTATGATCTTTATGGCTTCTTGGGATGATATCATGACCTTAGGAACGGGGTTGATTTCATCTGACGATGCTGATATCACTTCTGAGTATGGACCGAAACCTGCGTCTGTGTAGGCCCGAACCTATTAAAATTATTACAAAATCAGTTATGTACAATGTATATTGTACTTACATGAAAAAAGAAATCCTATTAGTGTAAATCTTCTATTAATAAAAAAAAGTTTCTCGTAATGATTTCCACTTCTGATTGGTTGGTATTTTACGCGCGTCTCGCGCAGTATGTAGCCAGAATCATCAAACGACAAACTATTACCTCAGTTTACATAGGCTACTTATGTGATGAATATTATAACTAAAGTGCCGATAACAACCGGCTCACCTTGAAGTAGTAAGTGTTGGCGGGCACCAGCCGTCGCAGCAGCAGCTGCGTGTGCGCGGGCGGCAGGCGCGCGTCGGCGCACGCGGACGGCTTGCCGCCGCCCGTCCAGCACGACACCTCGTAGCCCAGGATTATACCGTTGGCGGGCGACGGCGCCTGCCAGCGGAAGATCGCCGACGCGGACCCGTCACTGTGCGCACACAAATCATTTGTTCAAACACTTTCAATCTACATTTCAGCAGACAGACATTGCAGACAGTCCACCGTCGGTTAAAGAAAGTAAGTCTGAAAAGAGCTAATTAAATAAAGCACGCTCTCTGCAGATAACAAAACATTAGTCTTCCCCAAGAATTTTTAGAATGATCGGTCAAAGCGACCTGCTTCTCTAATGCATCTGATACAGCCTAACGTCTGCGTCTAGAGAAGCGCGGAGGCAAGTGTGGCACGCCATCACACTTGCCTTCCGCTTCCGCGCACCGCCACCTCCACCTGCGGTCACACGCACCTGTGCGGAGGCTGCACGTAGAGGCGTGCGCGCGCGGGCGCGGCGGGCGCGTGCGGCGGCGAGCGGCGCACGGCGCGCGCGGGCACGCCGCCGCCCCACGGCGTGTGCGCGCGCACCGCCACCTCCAGCGGGCTGAATGGTGCCACGGGCGTCGACACCTCCACCCACGGCACAGAAACCGTGCGCTGAGATTAAAAAATAAAGCATTTGACTTTTTACTTCATTCATTGCCATAATCTCTACTAGTTCTTCTCACGCTTCACTTAGCTTTCAGACCACCGAGAAATAACATTGTACGTATTATTACTACCCCTATTATATCCTCTGTGTTTCAGACTTGACTAAAATAATATTCTTTCCATGGTTTGTTTGTAAAAAATAATTATTCTTACTTTTGATCGGAAATAGCTAAATTATATAAAAAACAATACGTCAATAGACTTATTGTTGGCCTAGGACATTAAAAAAAATTCACTGCTGGCTAATAGAGGTGTTTTAATGTATACATGTTCATACTTAAGGTTTATTAGTTTCACTCTGGCCAATTTACCATGAGGAGGCGCGTAAGGAACTATTAGATAATGTTGTCCCGCTCTGGATGGGCCCGGTCTACTATTGCGATCTCGTGGGATCTGAGGCGAACTCTAAGCGGCTAAAAGAATTCTCGCATCGGTGGCATAAAATCCGAAGCGGCCTCGAGAGGGGCATAACTTGAAAAGAAGGAGCACATCAAGAATACTGCTACAAGAAGACAACGAAGACGAAGAGAAAAACTGAAACTGAGACAAACTCAAAGACCTAGAAGACAGAAGCTGGCCTCTGGCCGAGATCAAGCAGGTGCGACTGGAAAGAGATGCAAAATGCTAGTACAGCGCACTCTCCCGAGATTCGGCTCGTATAACCGAGAGGTTGGTAGAGCCATGGGAGGTGGAGGGATTTTTTTTTTTTTGGCCAATTTACCAAAATAAAAACCTATTCTAGCGATCGTTAATGGAAATTGCTGGACACTTTTGTTATGTTGATACTAACCATTAGTTCTTTTATTGTTTCGGCCTTGCAATATAACTCGGCCGTAAATTGCTTCATTTCTGGCCTCGACAGTAATGTACTATTGTAGTGCAAAATTGCTGGGTTCTTATTTCATAGGGAGAATTAAACAGCTGATCTAAGATTTTGTTTTGAGTAATCAACAATATACAAAACAAACACCTCGAAAGTTCCAGTGAGAGCTAATGGGAATATGTCTAGATGGCTTTCAAAAACACATATTCAGAATTGCAGACTTCAAATATTTGTGAGGGGACAGCGCGTACGCAGTCCCCACTATCAAAAATAACGTGTCCGAGTTATCCACATTAGGGATAATCGCAGGGGTCAACCCATCCGCAGTGCAATGGAAAGGCCTCGCCCTGGGGGAACCGCCTTCTTGATCACGGTATCCCCTACACCAGGTAAGTATGCTGGGACAAGATCCGACCGGGAGGGTCATACGCAGCGGTAAAACTACCATAGCGACATTTTCTACAAACTGTATGAAGGGAGCGACATCTAGTTGATTTTTGCAAAAAGGCGTTGCTCTTCACACTACAGAATACAGGTAGAACAATTATAAAAAAAGTAGGACACATTGAAAACTTTAGAATTAAATAGTAACTATTATTATCATGACAAATAATAAGTTTAATTAAATAGTATTTTGTCATAGTAGTAAAATATTTTTCTTCCTCTTGCTCGAAAAAAAAAATGATAAAATTTTGATAAACATAAAAATAGAATATTGGTTGACTACTTAAATAGCGGGCCTGAAGATATAAATTAAATAAATACTACACTCGAATTACTTACTTCAATTTTATATTGTCCAGCGAAGTCCAGGCTGACGTCATACAGCAGTCTGCTATTGTTGACGTTGACGAGCACCGCCGGCGCCCACGTCACGTTGAACCGGTCCCACTTGCCGACCACTGCTATTGTCGATCCATTTATTGTTTCCGGGATGGCAACAATGGACTCTAGAAAAGATCATTTATACAATGGAAAAATGTCAACGATAAATAAATAAAATGTTGTTATAATTTAGGGGGAAAAACATCCACTTATCAATCGAATCGAATATAATAAAAACGAATTTCATAAAACAAGACATGGCCAAATATTCTAAAATTATTAATTTTTATCATAATATTAAAATGCACTTTAATTGTGCGCTGTTACGGTTCCTATTACTTAATTTCGCTCATTATTCCTTATGCTACTGTGAAAGTACCTCATTATTAGATTTCTTCTGCCCCCCCCCCCCCCCCCCCACACCTTTTATTTCTGGGTAAAATAAATCACCCTCTGTCCATCTAACAATCAAAAGTTCATAATACGTACCATAAATATGAAAGTCTTAATTAATCATTAGTTTGATTTGAAGGAACACTGGCAGGATCGCGTTCGGGTCGCTGCATCAGAACAGTGAGTGGTGGTGGTGGACAGGATGAGCCCGACTGACCTGAGCGCGCGTGCAGCGTGGGCGTCCTGACCGCGACGACGCGCACGCGGGGCAGCAGCCGCGCGGTGTGCCGGCCGCGCAGGTCCGCCAGCACGGCGCGCGCCGCGTCCTGCACCCACACCAGCCGCCCGCTGAAGTAGCACAGCGGGCCCAGCGTGCCCGTGCCCGACAGCTTGCTCACCAGCGACGCCGGGACCTGACACCGAACAGGGAGGATTAAATCACTCCACACTCTCCCCAGTCCCCACGTTGAGATTTTACTAGATGCTTTTGCGATATTTTTATTAATAAAAAAGTTTTGTGTCCAACAGATAACATGCATTACCGACCAAATGCTGGATACAATTGGGCAAAAACAAAGATTAAAAAAGACATTGCTTGTTTCCGAGCAGATAAAAGATTGTTTTATTTACTAAATCCATCCTTGTGTTCGACGCGAGTAGTCATATCGGATATGCAAATAAAAATCTTCAGATGAAACCGTATATACATCAGTATGGTGTTGCCAAATTGTATTATTTCGATATTACAAATTAGTTTGTAAAACATCCTGCTATTGATAAATTGTTTTACTTATATTGCAACCTGGGAGAGAAACATTCCTAAGTCCTATATGCGTTAGATATAAAAGCGGATAAAATATCAATCACACTAACCTCAGGAATGGTCTGCGAGAACTGATCAGCAGTTGGCGCCCTATGCAGTTCTGAGCCATCGTAACTTCTCACCAACCAATACAGCCATTTGTTCTCCAAGTCAGTGGTAAGACCCATTACTAAAAAAAGTTTTAATATCAATCCTCCGGCATGTAAATTAAGTTTAAATAAATGGAACTAGTTCCCAACGTTATTTTAACATTTATAATTGCCGAAATTAAATGGTTCTTGTTTGATATTTTATTCAAAACTTATAGAGAAAAACATAGTAGGTAAATTGCGATTTAACTTTCGCTATCAGCTTACCTTGTTTCCCGCTAAATAACTGTGCCGGGTAATATACCATTTTGTTTTCTCCGTTTAGCCTAGCAGCTTCAACGGCATGGCCTGTGTTCCAGTAGATGTATGCTCCCAAAGAGTCTATAGTCAGCTCTTTAGCCACCGTCACAATTGGCACGGGTTCTCGATTTGTGCCATCAAAATTACCACGAGTAATCTGTAAAATACATTTCGTCCTACAATCAAAATTTGGCTTCTGAGGCGTAAAAAAATAAATAAAGGAACTTGCTAAAGATAGACAAAAATGGAAGGAACTCCACCGACAAGAGCATAGCTCTTAAATTTATGACGATGAGGCGTAAAAAGAGAATAGCTATTAATAATTACGAAGTCTTGTCTTATTGCTTTTTAAAACTACTGTTAAATAATTAAAAAAGAATTTTATATATTAAAAAAACAAAAATCCTGTCTTGAATTAACTGTCACGGAAAAATACAAATATCAAAACAAATTATAAGATTTACGAATCGCGTTTTAATGAAACGTTGTACAATACTATTTTTACTAAGGACATTATTAAATATTAATACTAGGAATACTTACCAATTGCTGCTTAGGGTTGGACCAGTAAATCTTCTTCCCGACCCAGTCGACCGCCAAGCTCCCAACGTTGTCCATATTGGCCATCTGTCCCATCGTGTGATCGGTCGTATTGTACCACATGACTCTCGATGTGTTTGTCACTAGATATAGTTTATCGCGATACCATGAGATGTCCGTGATGTGATAGTTCTTTAACCGGAAATGAGACCTAAAATACAAATTCAATATACCTTAAGATTTTGGTATTATCTCCCGCAAATAGGCTCGTTGTTTTCTTGCAAATTGGAGAAGAGTAGTACATATTAGATCTCGGCCGATAAGCAAATTAAGAGGCAATATTCATTGCGCAAAACCTTGGCCGTCCATGATGGTCATTATAATGATATAAAATGTACATACCCATGTATCAAAGTTTGTAAGTTGTCTCCAGTCAAGTCAGTCTGCAATAGCCCGTCATCTCCCGACCACAACAACGTGCTATGTAAGGTGGTAGGTGAAGATGCCAATGTTCTTCCCACGAATTCAGATGACCACGGACCTACGAAAAATTCCAACCATGAAAATGTGTGCCTAGTAATGTAACGTCACTTACTAATGTTGTATGAAAAAAGTCTCACCAGATCCAGATTGAGTCACTGCCGCCACTCGGATTATGTATTCAGTATCTTGTTCAATATTTTCCACGATGTATGGTGGGCCACTTATGTTTTTTCTGAGAAAAATAACATATTCTTTTATAATCGCCTTAATATTGATGCCTCTACTTCAAGAATTAAAAACCGTAGAAGTATTAGTTTGTTTGGTGTAATAAAGAGAATTGTATCTAAAGAAAGATGTCTTGCCTAGATGAAAAACTTCTGTTCTTAAAATACACAAAACAACAGAAATTTTAAAAGTCCTTCTACCAAATGTAATTTAATAAAGGAAAACAAAATTAAGTGTTTTACTTGTAATAAGTCAATGTAATACTCTTATTTATAAGTAAAAACTATTTTGCATTCAAGCATCAACTTTTTGTGTTTGAAATTTAAACAATATGGTTGTAAGTATTTATATTATACTAGCCGTCCACCCTGGCTTCGCCCGTGGTACATACATAGTCTATGTCACTCAGGATGAATGTAGCTTTCCAATGGTGTGTGGTAGTGGTGAAAGTAGAAAAGAAGTTTTAAACCGACTTCAAAAAAAAGGAGGAGGTTCTCAATTCGTCGGAATGTTTTATTTTTTGAGTTTATTCATTACAAAACATACACAGAAAAATACAAATCTATCCCTTTATAAAATAAGTATACAAGTATAGATTATTCTTTTTTTTTCACAATACATAATCATTAGTACAAAAAAGTTACAAATAAAAGACACCGTTTAAACCACAGAGCGGTTTGTCTACAGCGCAGACACATTAGCGTAAATAAATATGTTACTGACATGTCAATGACCTCCCGGGAGCCCGCGTGCACGAGTTGCAGATGGAACGCCCAGCGCTGCCAGGCGCCGCCGCCCTGGTGCCCCAGCAGGTGCGGCGTCGCCCACCACACCTTGGCGCGGCTGATGCCCAGCACGGCCTGCACCAGCAGCGGCGGGTTCACCGGCACCGGCGTGGGCTGGCAGCTCCGCAGCGCGACCACCACCTACGAGTACCATCGATCGATCCTCATATTCACAATATGGCAATCAAACTCATAGCCGGTATCAAGTTTTATTTGAATTTTCTTTATTTAGTCAAGTCAAATCAGTTGTCATGTCTAGTCAAGTCATGTTAGTCCGAGGGCCACGTGAAGCGGTGGAAGAATTTCACTTATCCTTATCTTGGGAGATTTTGGTGACAAGGATTTTAAAGTCACTTATACAGCATTGTACCACTTCCCAACCCTCACGCTTGTTCACGAACATTTAGCGAATAATAATCCATCATTATTATACACAATTACTCAAAATAACATAAATTTTGGAAAATAAATACTAAACCGTAATGTTTTCACTATCACTTCCGCGCCAAAACTCTTTGTAATAAATATTGTTCCAAAAAGAAGTAAATACAAAAGCATACAATTAAAACAGAAGTACAATGGCGGACTTATCCCAGAAAGGGATCTCTTACAGTCAACCGGCGAGTGAGAGAGATTCATTTCTTTCTCGTCAGACCTCATGCAAGATATGAACGGCTGGTGCATATCTTGTGTGAGGTCGAGATGAGGCTAAGGCGCACATAAATGTTAAATAGATAAAAGTGAAAGCACATAGTAGGTATTATATTAGTAATGCGCAATAGATTGACGCCATCCCTGCTTGCTTGCTTATCTACTGTCTTGTTAGGTGTTTTCTCAATCAACCGTAAAAACGTGCGATTTTACTGCTTCTTTTTCATAAAAACTTACTATTTATTTAAATACTAGCAGTCCAACCCGGCTTCGTCCGTGGTAAATACATAGTCTATGCCACTCAAAGAATTTTTGAAATCGGCACAGTTATTTTGTGTTTATTTATTACAAACATTCACAGAAAATACGAATCTGTCCTCTTTACAATATTAGCATACATATAGAAGTATGGATATAGATTTCATTTTTTTATTTTTTTATTTCGAAAACAAGATTCAAATTGATACATAAACGCTATGGCGCCTAAGACCGTACACCAGTTTGTCGAGCCGCTGCACATTCGCAATACATAGAAACGTACCAGTCGTTAGTTATTATTATTTTATTTTTATTAATCAAGTATCTTAATCTTAATGAAATTTTTTACAACACAATCGTAAAAATAAATTAGAAAGTAGATAGTTTGTATTGTTAGTCACTTTTCCCGTTTGAGGTCATTCACGCATCGATCACGCATGCAATCGTAAGATAGAGGATCAAATGATTGACATTATTTCATCAATAAATCAAAATAATTAAGGAAAAAATAAATGTTTATATACAGACCTGTCTCGTTGCTATCAATTTTGTATTGAAAGCTAGTGGATATTCGTTGTGGAAGTAGCTGTCGGTCTTCGCGTGATACTCCTCAGTGAGCATTTCTCTGCCATTGGTCCAGTAGAAGAGGCCGTTCGCGTAGGCTATTGATTTGGTCGACAAGAACATGGGCGTCTGAGTGTTGCTTCGGAAATCTCTTACTTCGCGACTGTTAAATAAATAATTTAAGACAATTTAGCTCACTATTATGATATTTAAACCAAAAACATACTACGCTTTTATCATTTCAGCCGCAGGCTGTTACTGCTGGACATAGGCCTCCCCCAAGGATTTCCAGAAGGTGCGGCCTGCGAACTTCTACAGATCATTTGACGCCATTCGAGAACCTTTCTGTCCCATCGGCTATTCGTTCGTCGTCGGTTTTTTATGGTTATATACAATTTAAATTGAAAAATGTGCGACCATTTTTTTACACTTATTTGCAAAACAAAATCTAGCTAATAGGCACCTAATAACCACTTTCGGGAAAATCCCATCCCCTCCTTTTCATTTATCTAATAAAGGTATTATCACTAGCATTGTTTGTAACATTTCTCCAAAAATAATTTCGCGAAGGTAAAGTGTACAAGTGTACAACAGTCATATAAAACCCAATCGCAACCATCTTTACCCATCAAGCGAGACAGCCAGCACAGTGTTCCTCTTGAGATGCACGACCAGCAGCCGGAAGTCGGCGTGGTCCACGGTGAAGGCCCCCAGATGGCCGTCCCGCACTATGAGCTCGGGCGGCGAGTTGTGACGGACGCCGTTCGATATGTTCGCCAGGTCCAGCCGGTACAGACCATCGCGATCACCCCCTCGAAGGGCCCAGAATATATATCTATACAACGATGATATTTTTATTATTTTTCAAGATGTCGTTATACCTAAGCAGTTAAATGTGAATGACAAGATAATCATCATGATTATATCTAATCATTTCAGCCGCAAGACGTTCAATGCTGGACATAGGCCTCACTTATAACCGCACGTGATATACCTTAATTTGTGTGGAAGATCCTACCATACGGTAGTGGCATGGACTCTTGTAAAAGGCCACAGGGAGAGCGGACAATATTGATAGTGCAAGGTGAGTGAGAAAACTAGACAAAATGGGATAAGATAGAAAAAAATATTTTTAAATTTTGATATGACAGATAATAAAAGAATTTAAGGATTCCAATATGAATATAGTTCATAATTCAATAAATAAAAATTGTTATGAAAACTTACCCATTATAGGGGTCTACTTCGAAATGAATAGGCTGCGAAGTAAAGCCAGAATAAGCCACTAACTGGTTCTTTCCATCGAAATCACATCTTATAATCTCCCATATCGAATAGGAGTCGTTCAATCCATTTGGCGTGTGGTGCAATCGACCCAGCACATACAGGTGACGGTTAAGCCAATCCACAGATAGGTCCAGCGGAGTAAATGATATATTCTTTGGCGTCAATATAGATTCAGATACGCTCTTTTTAGATAGTGAACTACGGTAGACATGACCATTCGAAACTGATACGAATAAGGAGTCACTTGACATGTCGAGTCCAACACCTGGAAAAATAAAACTGTTTAAATAGATATTTTTTGATGTAAACATCCTTATTGAAAAAAAACTGTTACCAGTAATCTTGAACTTAGTGCTGAACAATTCTACAGGATCAGAAAGCATATCGTTAGCCGGCGCTGCTAATACATTTTGTTCTCCTCCAAGAATAAGAATTGGTTGTTGGCTAGGAACAGCTGAAATATAATACATTATTAAGTATATTTATTAAAGGCTATCGGGGTAAGAACCTGATAGCTATTTAGGTTTAACAATCTGTCCATAAGATAAAGCTTTAATGTTATGTATATCGGTAGGTATTTATCAATTTAGTTCACATTATATATTTACATTTAGGTAAAGGTGGGGTGGACACTCTGACGGTGGTGGGTGGTCCTTCGCCAGCCGCGTTCCTCATGGCCACCGACACCTCGTACTCCCGCGCTGGTGCCAGGTTTTGAAACATGTAGAATAGAGTGTTGTTGGATGCCGGCATATCCTGGAACATTTGATTATCAGAGATTTTACTAGTTTTAATACATTTGTGTCGGTTAGAGTACTAACTGAGGAGTGCACCAGGCCTGGTTTGGTAAGTTTCTACGAGTATCATAAATATTATAGGGCTGTTGTCTATTTTATAAAGATTTCGTTTGATTTTCAATATTTGAAAATCGCTTTAGCGGTAGGTGTTATATTTTATAATATTTATATTTAATGAAGTTGAATGAAACTTATGAATACTGCTTATTTACCTCCAAAGCGTCGATCGTATTTGGTTGGGTATCGGTAAGTCGAAGTACGTAAGAGACAAGCGGTCCATTGGGGAACGGCCCAGGTTCCCAAGATATGGACACCCTGCTGGAATCAATCGCGGCTGCCCTCAAAGACGTTGGCTTCGAACTGGGCTTTCCACTTTCGAGGGTAGAAATTACTACCGAAGGCGCCGAGTAAAACGGTTCGCTTGTTCCACCACGACCTGACAGGAATATTGCTATTCGAAACTGCAAATAAAAATATATGATTTAAGTTGATGAAATAAAGGCAGACGTAGTTGAAATTTTGTATTTGGATATAAACATATATCTAAATTACACACTACAGAGACTACAAATCCTATGATTTGTAGTCTCTACTTGACCCAATTATAATAAAGTTTAAATAAATAAATAATTTAGATTTCGTTAATCTGCGTAGATCTAGCGAAGCTTATAAACATCATGTACTTCTGAATAAAGCTGTTCACTGACCCTGTATTTGGTATAGGGCTGCAAGTTGTCGACGAGTATAGTAGAGCCCGCGTGGCTGGTGTTGGAGTAGTACTGCCACGTGCCGGGCAGCTCCTCGTAGCGCCACTGCACCAGGAAGCTGAGGTTGCCGGGCGTGGGCGCGTCCCACACCAGCGACAGCGACGTGGCCGTCAGGCTGTCCGCCACCAGCGCCGGCGCGGGCGGCGTGCCGATCAGCTCTGACACACAACACACCAACGTTAGCGCGGGCGCCCGGCCGGCAGGAGACATGACCACGAAGCAAATACAAAGGACATGACACTCAACTATGTATGTGTAGATTTACAAATATGAAAAACATTCGCTTTAGAATAAGTGAGAAATGAACAGTGTGATACCAAACAAAGTGTAGAGCAATAAGTAAATATTTTTCATTATTCTCACCTCTAAGTTTTTGAAAGTACGTATTAAGTGCTTCATTGCACCCCATAACACAGTACAGTTCGTGCGAAATTGATGTTTCTGATGTAACATTCTGAAAGAAAAAATTTAATAAACTAAAGCTTATCTTATGATCACTGCGCTCATAATGTCGATGCACAGCCATGGTGGTGTACTTACACAAACAGTCTGACACGATTTTTCTAATCCTTCTCGCCATAGACTGCATCCCAACGTACACTGAAAAAATACATGTATTTTATCATACTGCATAGCATTAAACAAACAATCTTAATCAATTATTAGTGAAAGAACTTATCAGATAAAATGTAAATTTTTAGATTAATGATGACAGGATGCAAGTTATTTGTACTTTACATCAATTAACACCTAATGGTGCGGGTTCTAATCCAATTAACTGGCATCTGACTAAACAGCATGTATTTCCAAAATATGGAGCGACGGGGTCAAAGAGTGATAAATAGGTTTGTTTGGTTCCTGTTTTGTAATTTCGGTCATATATCAGTAATCGCTTCTAAGAAGAAAGATTTTGCGTTTGTTTATATCCCAGACGGTACACATGTTCAACTTGCGACTTTGTCTAAACAGTTTGCACAAAACATTCATCGTTTCAAGTGCTTTGAGGTAGGTACATGGTGTCTGTATTTTATCTCCATTTTTTCGACGCCCTTTTGAGGTGCGTGAGATAGTTGGAAGATGCCTACTCCCTTATTGTACAAGTTGTAACGGATTTTCACGGTCGAGGGGCGGCCTTTACGGAATAGTGACTTGGCGTGGACAACGGACAGGAAATTGCAGGTGGGGCGTGACTTTATTGCTCTCTTCTTTCTTTGATTATTTGTATTCTTGGTGATATTTTATATAAGTAATGATATTACAATCATCAACCTGAACAATGCAATATTTCATGGAACACAGAATGTACTAACTTGCCTGGAAGTTCATTACTACGCTTCTGTTAAAATAATATACCTATTATCGCGTATACTATATGTTTTAATTATCTAACATCAGACAAATTATTCAGATATTTATTGTGAAATTTCAATAAACCAAGTGTCGTGATGACACCAATATTTCAACAAGTGTTGCGTGTTCAATAATTTATTAGATAAATTCAATTAGCATCCCAGTAGGCGTCCTTCGTTATAATGAACTTATCAACTAACTGTCAGAGACCAATTAGGTACTCTATTTGGGATAACGAATAGATGATGTTTACAAAATATGAAATGCTAGTCAATTGAATTGTAGCATAAAGTTTATTGAATTGGGTTGATTCAGATCATATCATTGTATTGCATTTATCCTTGAATTCATTCATTGCGTGGGACAATGCGCGGGACAATTAAAACGGACATGCCAGTCTATGCCGACCGTTACAGGTCATCTAATTAAATGATAATATCCTTAATTTCCAAAATATTTATATAACCAACCTTATAAAACTTTATGATCACGGTGGAAATCTTTGGATTTATGGCGAATTATATGTGCATGAAGTGACCATGGAAGATATTTTTTGATGAAGTATCTTTTTAAAACGGACAGAATAAACAGCTGTAGGAAGATAATAAGAGTGCGCGGTGATCAGTGCCGCGTTGTTGTTTCGGGTGCGTAATTGCGGGTCGCGCCCTGGCCGCACTTCCATTGCTAACTGGGACACACAAATCAGCGCGATTATGACCATCATCCTACACACTCCCTATATAATAAAGATCTACTCCGACTATATTAGTCGATGTCCTGTTTACGTCCAGATCTTGGTGGCCGCGTACTTTCAAATCTTTAGTAAGTAGGATAAAAAAATACCTATTCTGTCTGTAAGTAATTCTGATTTCTCTAGTCTCATTGAATTATTTGTGAACTTGCGTGCAGCAGCATCCCTCCCTAACACGCTCTTCCGCCCTATCTGTCAAAACACCACGCCTTGTGTAAGTACCCTCGATTCATAGACATGACCGACGGACGAATTCATTTCGGCATGTACCTAACATGTCAATCCATATTAAGCATATTTATCGCTCCATCGATCTGTCGCAAGCGAACCGTTAACAACCCTGGCTTTAAGCCCTATATGAAATAACTATGTTGATGTTAAGTATACATTTATCAACGCAACTGACACCAATCCAGAAGCAAGTTTGTTTTCAAAAAATATCTCACCAATTAGTCATCAGGAAAGTCAGGGCGTATTTCTAAGCCATCGAAATAGGAAGTTATATATATTTTATGTCGATGTTCAAAGACTATAAGTATATTCTTCCTTATGCTAAGTCGGCAAACAGTAAATTAAAAAATATTAAAACACAGTCAGAAAAGGTAGATACTCAAAGTTAAAAACGTCTACTTCTTCCACTGGTTATGAATTGTTTTATTATTATTCCCACAACAGGCACGCGCAGCTTTTAAATGAAACAATTTAGTGAACACACTGAAAGTAATAAAAAAGCTAAGTAAATTAGTGTCTAATTAGCCAGCATCCTGTCTCGTGCCGTAATAATAACAAAACAATAGTTCTCCCTTTACAGTCATTAATGGTCGGTGGTTTCGGAAGCGAGTCGGAAGTCCAATTGGGAGCATAGACGACGCCGGATGCAGGGCGATGTGAAAGCATTCGCTCATTTACCCGTTAATTGTCATATTTAGATGTATACGTGAGCATTGTTGTGACAGTTATGAAATATTACGGACAACAGTCGAGCGGATATAAGATCAACTAATTCATGTCTGCTTGATGACAATGCAGGAAACTAGATGCACTAGGAAGCAGGAAGACAGTAACCCTCACTCCGTTGTAATGAAAAAATTAAACACAGCGTCACAAAAGATAACTTTCATAGACTGTTTCAGATAATACTGTAGCAGAAATTTTTGACATTTGACAAAAGTATAAACGAACTCTTCAGATTTATATAGGTACTAATTACTCTGTAGTAGCTACAGACAGTAGTACTTGACACTAGTTAGAGTAAACTAAGAAAGAACGTTCGTACTTTCGTAGATCTATTAGGTCCTTAAGTAGATATTATATGACGTATGTAGGTACCTATATGACTTAGTCGATACCTCCATATAAATAAAGAAAAGTGTTATTGAAAGGTAAAGCTACGTAATTACTTGACAAGAATATGTATATAACAAAACATATGATAAGTAATTGCGATAAGTAGGTAATCGTTTTTTCAGTTATTATAGAGGAAAGATCCGCGAATCCGTGGTCACTTTTTAATAGGTTGGCGCCAGTAGCTGTATAAAATGCGTTGCTATTTTTCCTAACGATAGTTAGCGACCCCAGATAAACTTCTATATATTTATGGCACAGATAGATTGTTGTCAAGTTTTTTACACGCGTCCATCAGCTGAGAGTACGCGCTGTTCATATCTAACCATAACAGATAATGTTATTAGAACCGCATAAATATCTACTTGTTAAATTAATTGATAAACTTAAAATTTTTTGTCGTCTGCTTTTCTACTCAGATTCAAGTTATCTACGAGTACAAAGGGTATTTGAATTTCTTTCATCATTTGTAGAACTCAATTTCAAGGTTGCAATTTCTTTTGTTTTTTTAACCGGCTTTTGACTTAGGTTCGCAATTCGCTGAATGTTATTTTTTATTATAATATTTGTTACCCTACCTCAGTCGTGGACCGATTTTGAAAATTATATTTTTGTTCGAAAGAACGTAGATGTTTCAATTTGGTCCCATTGAATTTAATCAATCGGTGCAGTGCATCTACCTTATGCCTTGGTATCATTAATTGTTCTAAAATAAGTCACTGTTATCGTTTATTTGTGATCTATGTGAGTACTAGGTTTGATTGAGTTTTTCTAATCTGATTCAAGTCGACCTCAGTAAACAAATGGAAGTCGGTATTTGTTTTTAGGAAAAAAGATTATTAAAAGCCAGGGTAGGGTGCACTTACTATCTGCTCTCTGACTATCGACACGACTGACAATTTGTCACGAATCCCTGCTCCGGCGGGGAATGAAGAAATATCTGACAAATAATTCAATTATTCTTATTCAAAGTACTGAAAATTTGTAGTTTTACAATTTTAGAACCTTTGAAACACGGTGTCAGGACTGTCAGGTCACGCGTTAGCCGGTTAGCCCACGCCAACCACTTGGCTCTACAATTGGATAATGCTGAGGCGAATTGGGGCCCACCGGCGCGCTTCCCGCCTAACCTCTTGTCATTCGAGGGCTCTTAGTTCTACTGTTCACTGCTAGCCTTTTACTTGCGAAAATAAATAAAATTGATCTTCGGGAGAGGAGCTCGATAGCCTGGCGTGTTTGTGACGATCGCGGGTGTCCAGCGAGCCAGCGAGCGACAGTTACCGTGGCCTAACTTGGTTTGGTCGACACCTAATGGCTAATGTTTCTATTATCTTGAGCTTCTCCGTTCTTCAGAAAGCACATTATGATGCGAATTCCGCTGGTTATTGCTAGACGGCATGCCTTTCATTAGGTTGTGTCAGATGCCTTTATAGGATTTAAAAATCTGACAGTGTTGACCACTAACACACCGGGGTCTTATCCTTTTGGACCATTACCTATTGGTCTTGGTTCCCAATTAAAAAAGTTAAGGTCAGACAGCATTAGCTTCATTATATCAGTATTCAGTGCCGTCAAATCTAGAGCGTACCCTGAGTTTTGAAGCGCAAACTGAAGATGCAACGGATTGATCTTCGGCATTTAAATTAACATAGCAAAAAAATACATACTTAGTGTATCTTTTTACTGAATTGACACTTAAAGGAAGAAAGTACTTTTGTTATAAAAGATGATAATGATATATATTCTAAAGTACCTTTATTGCAGCCGTTAGCTGTTGAGAGTCCAATAAATGGACAATAAATCAAAACACTTACATGGTAAAGTGCACTCTGGCAATTTCGCTTAACGGATACTTCGTGCGGTTGAGGGGAAGTGGGCAGGTCGGCTCGGGTATTGAGTAAGGGGGGCAGAGAATGAAGAATGAATGGGCGCAGCGCGGACGCAACTCGGCAGCTCGGGACTCGGGACCATCTAATGAGGAAATAGAAATTAGCCGCCGACAGAGCTGACTGCAGTTCTACGTGATGTGATAACCAATCATTTTAACGTGTTGACTTGAACTGCTTATCTTATTTATTTAGACCAGACGATAGCTAGGTCAAACGTTTTTATTGCTTGTTTAATCATTTTGATTTCGAATAAACTACGACTAAGATAAATTACTGGTGGTTAGCTCGGCCGGTTTACCTAGCCATCTAGATATAAATTCTGCGTCTCATTGGTCAAAAAAATATTTTAAATGTCAATCATAGCTATCGGTCAAATACTTATTAAATTACTAGCTGTCCCGGCGAACTCCGTACCGCCTGAACCTGCACTTTACTCACCGTTTAAACCTTCCCTGAACTTCCACAAATATTTCAAGACCAAAATTAGCCAAATCGGTCCAGCCATTCTCAAGTTTTAGCGAGACTAACGAATAGCAATTGATTTTTATATATATAGATAGTCGGAACTGATAGCTGGTGGTCTTGCTAATAAATTAATAGGAAGAATTTGGAATATCTGTGGTTTAAGGTAATACAATGACTTGATACCAGCTGCATCTAAAGAGTTAAAACTGTCTGGGTCTCAATTAAAGCTAGACAGCACTAAGTGAAGAATGTAGAGTACCTACCGGAGCTATTAGATTAACAGCTAAATTTAGCTCAAATAAAACGAAACATTTGCACTAATATGTATAAAACTTTTCACTTGGGATTTCGCACTCATGGGAATTTTGGAATAAAAAGTCCATGTGTTAATTGGGGAGGCAATGAATATATAATTTATCTTTTTTTATATTTAATTTTATTGCACAATTGTTAACTGCGAACTTAAATCATCTTTACAAATTTTCGTATTAGTTATATGTGTTGATATTATAAAATAGAACTAAAAAATAAAATAAAAGCGACAGATAAATGCAAGATTACAAATCGATACGATAATATACTATAATAATACAATCATAAGTAATTTTTTAACTAACAATAACATGCATACACAGCTGTTACAATGGAAAACTGGCAATAATTGTCTGTAGGTTTAACTAAAAATAACCAAATGTAATCAGCTGGTAAGATCCTTAGAGTCCTTCATTACATATCGCGTATATTTCAATTAGCAGCGTAATTGAAGGGCTCACGCGCCTGCACTTCGTACGCTTCATTGGTGAAAGTTCTCGTGTGAAAGAATACGATCTTATCGCGCGCCTCGGCCATATGAGTATTCCTATGCCCACTTTATATTCTGTGCCTCTGCATATCACCATCATTGTGCTAGCTTGTATCAAACGTAAGTCAGAATCCTGTACCAAGGGTTCGGTTGTTAGAAACAAAACATAACATTAAGTACTAACACCAACAAATACAATTACAGAAACATAATATATGAAGTTATCACTGCGCTGAGCAATAAAGCAGTTTAAGTTTGAAAAATGTTGTTTATACATAGGGGATTTCAGTTCTTCTTATTAATACTTATTTGTTGTTTTAGTGGCAAAAGAAATTATGACGAGTATGTTATATGTGAAAATGTTGTTAATTGTTAAGTACATGATCCTAAAAGTTAACATTATAGCAAAATATGTGATAATGCTTTTACATTTAGTTTAAATAATCCTGATCTTCGCTTTTTGAAATATGTTATGATACGATAAACTATACGGGTTTCTTTTTGGATTTTGGTATTTTAACGCCAGCACATTTGCCATAAAAAACGGAAAGCGTTGAACATTAGAATACAATATGCATTTACTATTAGAATATTCATGAATACACCTGACGCCAATAGTCGTTCTCATTAGCCCAGTCTGAATATTGTTTTGATGGTTTTGCTCTACTGACTGGACGAATAAATTATCGTAACAGTTCTCATGAATACCATATTTCCCACACTGCTTTAGATTTGGTGGCTCTACATTTTTAATAAAGATTTATTGAGGGTTCATTTTAGACATAATATTTGTATTTATACAAAATAATAGAAAATCCTTTATTGCACATAAATTACATATTAAATAAATATATTATTGTGCCTATGTTTTGATAAAAAATATATAAGTAAGTATAACTAAAATGTATAAATAACAATAAATCTTAAAATGAAAAGCGCAAAAGGCTGCCTTATTGCTATAAGCAATCAATTATATCGCTAACTATGTAAAAATAAATACAGACGAACCAGACCTAATTACAACTATCCACACCAACAACACACAACCCTTTTAAGGTTTAGTTCAAAAGTGTCATTCTATATTATACGATTTTAATAGTTGTTAATAAAAATAACGTTACCTTTTTCACACATAAATTATAGATCCGTTTAACCTTACTTCCGATGTGTGATTGTCCATTTCCTAACACGGCGCAGCGGAGCGCGATGGGGACCGAATTCTTTTACATGACTGATTTCAATGGGGAACTTGTAACCGACGATTGCCAACATAATAACAGGTACCTACATATTTATATTACTACGAAGTTGATTACAACTAGACAGTAATTTAATATCAATTTTAAAATTACTCCAAATCTGGCATTCCATCCTTATTGATGGTCCAAATTCTGGTCCATAAAAAAGTGAGATATAATATTATCATAAGTACTTAATTATGTTATTGGTCAAATTGGGTTTTATTCCAAAAACCTACATAAATATTTTTTTTTCGCCATTTGATATATACCTATACTATGAATTGCAGATCTGCAACTGTTTCGCTCGTCTATAAAACGATAGAGTGAAATGAATGAACTCTAAAATAGATTCGAGGGGAGCAGGCTGGCAACTAGCAGCTTCCTTCCTGCGCCCATCCGGCCGCCGACTCTCACGCGACCCGGCACCATAGCGATGGTGGATGACCACCACCCAGGATGTACCAATGGAGCAAAGGGTGAGAGCGGCGGCGGCACTATCGACCCCACTTCGGATAGGGATATGCATCAATAAGCGATAGGGGACCACTGGCTATTTAAATTGAAGTGACTCTACCAAGACTTCTCTATGCTTTCTTATACAATAATTTTTTTAATTAATAAATTAGAGTATAAAAGTAAAATATAATTCAAAAAAGTATAAAGTAGGTATTTAAAAATTATAAAAACATTTTTTAAAAAAGGTTACTTTAAAATGTAGGTAGTAGGTACTTGAATTTGTATATTTTTTATCTGAGAGGATATTTAAAACTCCTTTAATAATTAATTACCAAATGAAGGTAAGTGTTAACTACCTTCAACAGGAACTGCATCAGTGCCAGCCGGTATAAACAACATAATATGCAGCAGACTTCACAGAACATACCATACCTATGCAAGTCGACGAGTGATGTTAACAGCACCATAAGTAAGTAACAAACTGAAGATCGTTTCCGAAATGTTTGTGTACTCTGATACGGATGTAAACGACACTTTGGATTGTAAAGTCTCAATTTATAAATTAATTACATTAAGGTTTTGTAAACAAATAGCGCTTAAGAAAACAATGGAAAATTTATTGTAGAGTAGTTTTTTATTTTTATTTATTTTTCACAAGTAACGTTTAAAATTTTTAAAATTTGACCATTTCTCCTATTTTGTAAAGGCTAAGCCTATTTGAAAGGTAGTAAGTTTGTTTATTTAAATTTAAAATGTAGGTTTCATGAACTGTAATTGAAATTGGTAAGTATTTTTATTTTAACTTGCGCCCGTGCTTGTAAAATTAAGCATTTTTGTTACAGTTTGTTGTGTTATGTTAAATTATTTTTATAAGTAGGTACCTACTTTATTGAGTCAAATCTGAGTAATACGAGTAGGTACATACTTACACGGCAACGAGAATCATTTCGTATAGATAGACACTTAGGTTAGGTATAAGTTCCAGAGGCATGACAATTTATCTTAAGCATAATAATAAACATTGTAATTAATTAATTTTTCGTAGCTTGGCTATCTATAGCTTTGAAAACAAAGTACGAATATATGCAACATGTTAACCTATCTCCTGGAGATAAAGAGAACTTACGTGGTTCTCCTATCTATAAGAACATACCTATTTCAGATCTATTTGAGTGGGTTAGTTAGCAAATACTTATTTCATCACTACATAGTATAAAACAAAGTCGCTATCTCTGTCCCTATATAACTACGCAACGGATTTTGATGCGGTTTTTTTAATAGATAGAGTGATTCAAGAGAAAGGTTTTTACGCCCATGCGAAGCCGGGGCGGGTCGTTAGGCTCGTATAAACATTTTTTTAATTTTTAATAAAATACACCTTAGTAGTTTTTTTTAATGTTGTAAGGAAACACCCCCATTTGTAACATTTTACAAATTTATACAAACAAAAGCTATTGATATATAGCTGCAATAATAATAATAACGGTAACAAGTCAATTGACTTCGTTTAGTCGAAATTCGAGTCGAGGGGTGCGCGCCCGGCCGCCTTCCTTGTCTGGGCACTTCAATTTTTTGCGACACACGCACATAGTGCAGGGGCTTAAATTAGACAACTGATAATTTTGACATTAAACAGCAGTAACTGTCAGAGATGGCGGGGACCAAACGGTTCATGTCAGTTTTTGTGCCTCTGGTTAATCGATAGCAAAAATTATTTAATGTATCCATAGTCTGTCATACTTTAGTAGTTGTTAGGTGGTGGTTTTGGTATATCAAGAAACATTTACATTTTGAAATGCACTATTTCATGTCCATCATCCTGCAAATCGTTAACTATAAATACTTATCATTTCATTTGGCAAAAATTCTTTAGGTATTTCGGGACGGTAGCCAAACCGTAGCATACTTGGTTTTAGATTTTTGATAATTTGAACTGTCAGATTTTTTAAAGGAAGTATCAGTAGGCACAAGCGATATCTTGTATGATTTATCTTATTGTTTTTGAATCAGTATTCATTAAATACGAAATATGGCGTCGCTTACGGGTCACAGTTGAAATGTGCAATTTACTTAGTAGGTACATATTTATAAGATAACAATTATTTTCGTATATCGACGACTTGTACATACTAAGTAATCTATACTTTAAATGTAAACGCGAAAACATGTTTTATTGTCTGTTTCACCTTTTTATTTAATTCTCTTAACTTTTCGACATGTGAATGAATATGCCAGCTCAGTCTGGTGTCGATCGGACTGTATTTTTCAGGATGTTGCCACTCGCAGCTTTTAAAGGAACAAAAAAGCGTCAATAGTAGAGAAGTTTACGTGGTTTTAGGGGCCATAGTACAGTGAGCTGCAGAGAAATATGACCCCCTTTCAATAGTGATACTTGTGGCATGGGGGTCAGATTTCTCTGCAGCCGACTGTACAAATGTATTTGAAATAAATATGATTTTTTTTTTAAATTCAAAAGAGTCGCAGCCGCTCTGCAATCGAATCCAATAAGGAAAATGTTCCTCTATGTTAAGCTCTTTGTACGAGTACCTATCCTTAAATACAGTTGCACCTATCTTGTATCTTGTAAATGAACATAAGTCGATCTTTGTGTTTTAATATCGACTATTTAAATGTCATCAAAACCGGCATCCCTACTATGTATTTGGTATGGAGATAATATGAGTCAAAAGGAAAGTATGTGTAACTTTTTATATGTACTTAAAGGCGTTAACACGTGGTCGCGGCCGCGGGCAACAGTTAGTAGCTTTAAGTTTAAAGTAGGTGTGTGAAATATGTACCTATGTGTTATCTTCAGTTAATTGTTGTGACTATTAACAGAAATTTAGAAACGGAAATGTATATATTATAGCGGAAACATAAGTTATGAAAATGACAATAAAACGCAAGTTATTTGTATTGGGAAACTGGTAATAAAATGTATAACACAAAATAAACCTTATCGCTACGACGACGTGCCTGCTTTACGACATTAGGCATAACAGTGTAAAAAATCTTCTGGCCTTAACTTATCAAATTCGAACAAACCCATCAGATTTGATTCTGCCTAAGTACTTATATAAGAAATTTGCATCCATATTTAAATATCAAGGCAACTAAATTGGGCTATTAATAGCATTTTTTTTTTCATATACGAAAAATGATAAGGTCGTTTAGTCCCCAACGCAAAAAAATCTGCCTGTTGGATCTGGCTAATAGAGCTTATCTTAAATATGGCTGGACCTATTTTATTTTAACGAGACATTTACTAGTAAATAGCTGCTTTTATATTTGGTTGATTTGACGTAGACCAAGATATACTGAGCAGTTATTACTTTGATAAATAAAATATGTAAACTTCTTACTTGCTGAACACTGCATACGAAACCACAGGTCACATCAAAATGCCCCTCGCCGGTACGATTCTGTAAAGAAAAATGTTCATATAATAATGTTATAAATACAAAAGTTACTTAGATGTAGTAGGAGCACTGACGCTAGTATTGTGAGAAAAGTATTAAACGACCTCACAGTTTTAAGCCGACTTTATTTAGAAATTAGAACTCTACATTTTCAGGACTCTAACCCTTTATTAAGTAGGTTTGATACTGTTAATTTCACGCAACATATAGGTATATATATACAATGATATAAAGTTTAATCTGTTAAGTGTTTTTTTTTTGTATAGGTGTGGGGCATCGGATGTGCCACCGGGGTTTGATCTGACTACTTCCGGCGCGACGCGCGTGCGCATCGAAGCATGCCAATCAAGCTAGGAGCGCGCCCATCTGGCTCTACCTGTCCTAATTGACGAAAGATTTATTTGTCCCCTATACTTAACGACATAATTATGAAGATTCCCTGACCGCAATGGAGAAAAGAGAAATTAAACGGACAGGTTTTATTTCATGAAGGAAAGCAGACACTTTCTTACTTACATCAAAAACTTCTCATTTGCTATTTGAAAATGTGAACTCGGTTAGCGATAATTTCATTTTATATTTGAGTATATATGCTAAAGTTTGTTTTAGTGGAAAGATGGATGATTTATCGAGTTTGTCGCATTCTCTAGGTGGCCTCAAACCACATTGCTTTAAGACATATAATTTGATTTGACAATAATTTTATGATCTTCTTGGGAAATCTGTGGGTCTTAAAACGCCACTTTGAGCAATTCATCGAATTGAATTCATATTACGAATTCCTTAGCAATTCTATAGCAATTCCTATTTCTTTCAATTTTTTTTAAAGAGGAATTGCAAAGTTTACTTGGCCAGTTTACAAAAAATAGAGGAATTGCTACAGAATTGCTAAGGAATTCGTAATATGAATCGATTCGATGAATTGCTCAAAGTGGCGTTTTTAGACCCCCTGTTGTTACTGGAATCCGCCTCCAATCGGACAAAGATACAAGGAAATATAGACTGGGTAGCTACTACCATCTCTTAAAACCATGCAAGATCCAGTGAGTAAGCGAGACATCGCAAAAAATGATGTAAGGCGACATCTCCCTTACTCACTGGAACTTGCATGGTTTTAAAAGATGGTGGTAAGCCACCTCATCGTGCAGTAGTCGCCTTTTTCGGCATCTACGTTTCAATGTATTGTTGCGCTGACCTGACACCAACTAATATATCCATACTAATATTATAAATGCGAAAGTCTGTCTGTCTGTCTGTCTTTCTGTCTGTCTGTCTGTCTGTCTGTCACCTCTTCACGGCTACACTGATGGACCGATTGTGAAGAAATTTGATAGGGATGTACTTAACGACCTGAGGTCAAACATAGGCTACATTTGGGCGCGATATAACCGAGTCCCACGCGGGGCGAAGCCGCGGGGAACAGCTAGTATCAGAATAAAATAAAAGCCTTTCCTAATGTGTAAATAAAATACAAAACTGAATTGTCTGGTAACCGTGGACAAAATTGTGCTCTACCAACGGCTCTACATTTATTTAAACAATTATTAAGTAGGCGTCACGATATTAAATTAGTTGGTTATATTTACCTATCCTATGACTTAAACTGTAGTAATAATATTTTGGTTAGTACATTGAATTATTTTGATAAACTCTTTACTTTGTAACTTGTAACTCTGATAATCTACCTGATATGCGCTGAAAGAAGACCAGTTTAAGTAACCACAAAATCTGTCAGTTTAAATCAATATAATCCTATTGGTATCATTTTTTGCGAGCGTGCGACCGGATCCAGTCTGGTCTGGCCGCACTGGCGAGGCTTCATGTCGAAAAGCGATCCCTGCGTTGCGGTCTTATATTTTGGATTTTACACCCACTAATGAAGATTGACGTTTACAAACCGTGGTTTGCAGTAGTGGCGGTGGTTTGGTTTTACCATGTTTGCCTGCAAATAAAATTTCATTCATCCATTCATTCTTCATTGTAATAACCAGTACTATGATTAATAGCGTACCCTGGGCTGTGAAGCGTAAGCTGAAGATGCGACTGGAAACCAAGAAGATTTATTCATTCACAGCACAGATTACAATCCCCTTACTTTTATAGTACACAGATTGGGAAAACATTATAACTTTTAATAGCTGGCACGAGTTGAAATTATAGTTAAACAGTTAAGTTGGGAAATATATGATTTACAGTCTGAACTCCGAACTTATCTCCTTAGAGAGTATCTACCTCATGAAAGGAAAACTATGTTATGTAGGTGAGTGAGTGTCGAAGAGGGGCTAGAATTAGAAGCAATACAGCTTGGTATACATAGACGGCTACGAGAAAGGAGCGAAAGTAGTTGAGCGTTACCTTTTAATAGTCGCTTAATAAAAAGCTTGTAAAAAAAATACTGTCAAGATTTACAAAACAATTAAAGTCTAGTGGGTGTAGCGTAGGGACGCTCTATATTTAGTACTGTTGATTAAGAAGGCTAATTGTTCACAATTGCTTAGATGTGCATTGAACCTGCGCGGGCGCCGCAAACAAATGATAAAAAGCTCGATCATCCTTGTTGACCTCATTGAACAACCTATTGATAGACTTTTTATCAAAAAAAGATTGTACCGCCATAATCCGCTAACCCATCATAAACACTAAATCAAGCTGCTTATTGATAAATCGCCTTTGACGACTTTACTTGTACTGTACAATTGAATCAATTCTATTCGACATTAAAAAATATCCTAATTTTTTTTGCTCTATTTGTATGGTTGACTAGATGCAGCTCAGCTCGTTGAACAAACTTGCTTCCGCAGTGGCTTCACAATTTTGAATCGCATATATACTGAACTAGCGACCCTCCCCGGCTTCGCATGGGCATAAAAACCTTCCTCTTGAATCACTGTATTAAAAAAAACCGCATCAAAATCCGTTTCGTAGTTTTAAAGATTTAAGCATACAAAGGGATATAGGGACAGAGAAAACGACTGTTTTATGGAGTATTTTTGAAGCAGAAGATTTTTTGAAGATATACTTAAAATACATTTGACTACTATTTCTTGTGATATTTAAAAAATATTTTATTCTTTTGAACTTGTCCGAATTTGCTTTGTATCTGCTCAGATATTTATTGAGATACTAGCTTTTGCCCGCGGCTTCGCCCGCGTGGGCTTCCCGGGATAAAAAGTATCCTATGTCCTTCTCCTGGCTCTAAACTACCTCCCTGACAATTTTCAGCTAAATCGGTTCAGCCGTTCTTGAGTTATAAGTGAAGTAACTAACACGACTTTCTTTTATATATATAGATTTAAGTATGCTCTTATTAATATCTATAATATATATAATTATGTATGTATTTATGTATGTTGTATTTGTTTTTATTTATTTATTTTTAAATAGTATGTGTAGGTTATATTATTATATAATATTATTTTATATTTACAGTTTTATTTTGTTTATATTTTTGTGTGTATATTTATTTACGTTTGTATACTCGCCTCGCCTCGCCTTTTGATTTGTTTATGTTTTGTTTTCCATCCACCCTTAGGTTGACTGGAAGAGAATGCATTAGCGATAAGTCCGCCTTTGTACCTTACCTAGCTTAAAAAAATTATGTAACATTTGTTTGGTGCAATAAAGAGTTTTTCTATTCTATTCTATTCTATTCTTTATTTGGAATTTAAGTATATCTGTCATGAAGATATCATTAATCAAATAAATATTATTTATTACTATATGGAACTTTATTATCATTAAAACGTACAAGATGGCGGAAACTCTTACTTATGACAATGTAATAAAATGTAACAAACCAACTTTTGAAGACCTCCTTAACGTAATCTAATTTCGTGAACGTCAAATCTTAGACGACCTCCGTGGCGTAATAGTTAACATGCCTGACCGCTACTCAGGAGGTCCCGAGTTCGATCCCTAGTCAGGTCAACATGAAAAATGATCTGTTTCTGATTGACCTGGATCTTGGATGTTTATCTATATTATAAAATATAGTATCGTTGAGTTAGTATCCCATAACACAAGTCTTGAACTTACTTTGGGGCTAACTCAATCTGTGTGATTTGTCCCTATTTTTATTTATTTAATCTACTTACTTATTCTACTTATTATATATGTAGTAGGAACAAGTTGAAAAAAAAAAAAACATTTTTAAAAATAAGTAATAATATAGGTCAAATCTTAATTAAAAAATGATGGAGTACATGTCACGCATTTCGATAAAGGAATTGTTTCGGCCAACCAAAGAGGAAATGCCGCCAGGCTTTTAGGTACATTACTTTGCGATGACAGCCACATGGCCATTTTCCAATTTATCAGGGTATTGCAATCATGGCTGTTTATCAATAGATATATATACCATATTTGTAAATTATAGTATTATTGAGAGCAATACTTTGCATTTGCAATATTAGTAGAGTAATAAGTTTGATGGAATTATGGAAGTCAAAGAAATAGATCTTTTACGTTTACAAAAGAAGAAAGTACAAAGATAGCAATATCAAAGCAGGTGATTTACTTTTGAACATCTTACGATAGCTAAAAAAATGCTCACCTGAAATGGGCATTTTTCATTGCAACGAGCGACAGCTTCCGTTCCAAATTTCTCAGTGATGGAACTGTAATCGCAGCCAATTGGCCAGGCGGACAAAGCCAATCCGAGCACCGACAACACTAGCCATTTGTGCCAATTCAGCTCGCTCATTGTGCCTGACCACCGGCAACCACTGCACACCGTCATCCACGCAAACCACCACACATGTCCACATTTATTAAGTCAAAAAATTACCACAACATAATCTGTGTTTAACTCGCGTTTAAAGGTTGAGTTTAAATCTGCATAACGTATTTGGAGTCGGCGCGGGTAGTGTGGCGCTGGCGGGACCCTGCGCGTACGCACCGAAAGCTGGTTGAGGACTGAATCGTGCGCTTCCGCCCGCCGCCGCAGCCCGCACGCGCTACGAGGCCATGTGATGCTACGGTTGGGCGCTACGGCTATTATGGCCTACCCTACCTGTCTATTGCACTTGTTGCATAGTGTTATCACTTAAAAGTTTTTTTGGTGTTCCGTATAGGTACAAAAAGTAACAACGAGATATTTTTAAGCCTCCGCTTTCCTTCCATCCGTCCGATAGCTCGTCAGCGGACTGTATCGCGTGAATCTCTAGACTTTTAATGGTCACAGGCATTTCACTGGTTATTTTTATATTATACTAGCTGTTCCCCGCGGCTTCGCCCCGCATGGGACTCAGTTATATCGCGCCCAAAAGTAGCCTATGTTTGACCTCAGGTCGTTAACTACATCCCTACCAAATTTCATCACAATCGATCCAGCAGTTTAGCCGTGAAGAGGTGACAGACAGACAGACAGACAGACTTTCGCATTTATAATATTAGTATGGAAGTATGGAAGTATGGATATGGATTATAGCATTTTTATATTATACTAGCGACCCGCGCCCGGCTTCGCATGGGCATAAAAACTTTCCTCTTGAATCACTCTATATCTATTAAAAAAACCCGCATCAAAATCCGTTGCGTAGTTTTAAAGATTTAAGCATACAAAGGGACATAGGGACAGAGAAAGTGACTTTGTTTTATACTATGTAGTGATGTTACATGTCATACGGTGTCAAAAGATTTATTAATGCTCGGCAACGAGCACGTGACACCTCTGGTGTTGCAGGCGTCCATGGGCTTCCCGTCAGCCTGTTTATCTACTAAAGTTAATAGGATAGCTGACTTGTATTTTGTTTTTGTTTAAAATAATTATTTTCTATTATGGATATTTAATCTTATATACTTAATGTCACTTTCACAGTACATACGAATCATAGAGCCGTTCAGGCTGCAGAGCGTGCCAAACAATAAAAAAATATACTAGGTACATACATATTACATACTCTCAAAAATAACCCTCCTGACGCAGTCGGGTAAACAAAATACTAGATTTGCTCCTAAGAAGTACGAGAATCTGCACCATTGATGGTGCAAGTCAATGGTGCATACGGTACGACGGGAATATAAGTTCATTTAAATCGAAATGAGAAACATCTTAATCCACGAGTTAGCCGACATTATATTGTAACGTAACAATTCCAGTGGCGACCACGCACCGAGGCAATCGGACACCCACCGACCAGATGGTCAGATGACCTGAAGAAGGTCGCAGGCACTCTCTGGATGCAGGCCGTTTCCAACCTGTCATTTTGGAAATCATTGGGAGATATCCAGCGGTGGACAGTCTGCGGCTGAAATGATGATGATGATGATGAGACTCCAGTGGCATTATTGTAACCCAGTTGACTCCTGGGCTGGGACTTTTCATTTTTTACATTGATTTTATACAAAAATCTGAAATCAGTGGACAGCGCGTTTTATTTTTATTATTTACTAGCTGTTCCCCGGGGCTTCGCCCCGCGTGGGACTCGGTTATATCGCGCCCAAAAGTAGCCTATGTGTGACCTCAGGTCGTTAACTACATCCCTACCAAATTTCATCACAATCGGTCCAGCAGTTTAGCCGTGAAGAGGTGACAGACAGACAGACAGACTTTCGCATTTATAATATTAGTATGGAAGTATGGATACATATTTATTGTACAAATTGTCTGAAGGTAGCGACATCTAGTTGACTATTGCTAAAAGGTAGGGTTCGCATCTGTGTACTTTTTTTATGGTTTACATATTGACTTGAATGAAGCCAATATAAGCTAATGTTTTTAAGTGACATTTAGTGACAGGTTTTGGAACGTTAAATATAAGAGGTGCCGGCCCGTGTATACGTAGGTAAAGTCCATCTATCTATGAAGATGTTGCAGGTCATCACTGCACACTGCACAGTATAGATAAAGTGCAGATGCCGTATGATTAGCTAGAGTCACGGTAGTGACGGTAGAGGTGTATTATATAATTGATATAAAATTATTTTTTACGAGACTTGAATGTTGACTATGCTTTTTTACCGGGTGGAAAAGGCCACTCTTACGTTATTCCACTAAAATTAACTTAGCTGAACTGTTGACTGTTGGATAATGCTTTTAGCATAAATCCCTATATTGTGATTTACATTTTTAAACCAATCGGCGTCAACATCACTACCGCTGCCGGGGCCGTATGCTTTTGATGCTCCACAACCACGAAGGCGGCGTGGTGGCCGCTACCATGGGCGGCAGTCTCGGCTTGACTCTCACTTTGATTGGGACCGGCCAGCGGGGCTCCAAAGAAAAAAAACCGGCGAAATGCGAGTAGGACTCGCGGACGAAGCGTTCCGTACCCATGTGTATCTTTCTATACCAAAATGGCAAAAACCAAGTTTCGATCGACTTTTACTCGCACTTGGACGGTTTTTATTATATTGTCCATAAATATTATTTTCATTCTGTTTTTATTATTTGTTTTTATAGCGGCAACATAAATAAATACACTGGTGACAGAGGACAGCGGATTCTTAGTAACAGAATTCAATTTTTTTTTTCATTTTCCTTTTATTTTTGCAACAATCTGTACAGTAATTGTAACATGATGTACTTATATAAATTAAATGCAAATAGAAATAATTTTATTAATTAAGTAAAGTACCTATATTTACCAAATTAATGATTGCTTAATTTTCGATTTTTCGATTCGTTTCCATATAAAAATTATTGTGGATTATGTTAAAAACTCCGCTAAGTAGATGAAATCATCTGCTCAGTGGAATGTTATTACGGCGTGGGAAGTTATACCTAGTAGGCGTAGTTAAATTAATTGAGATGGTAGAACTAGCAGAGCAGAGATCTCGGTATCGTTCGACGGCCTTGTTGGCCGTGATAAACGGCGCCGTAAACCGAACATTAAGATCAATGAGGTTAACTGCGATCCATATGTGTATTTGGAAGAAAACGGAGCTCCATGATTGAGGAATTGACATTAAAATTGAAAAAGTTACTCGTCAGGCGGGAGTTGAACTTGCACACAGATATACTTAATCAAATCCTAAGTAGGTACCTAATATTATAAATGTGAAAGTGAGTTTGTTTGTTTGTTACGCTTTCACGCTCTATCCACTGCTACAATTTCCTGAAATTTCGCATACACAGATAGAAGTATTGAGAAGGACATAGGATACCTTTCATCCCGGGAAAAAGCAATGTTCCCGTGGGAAATTCACGCGCGCAAAGCTAGTAAAGTATACTTATAATAAAGCTGATGAGTTCCTTGGTTTGTCATGTTGTTTATACGAGGAGCTCGATAGCCTAGCGCGGCGCGCGTGTTCGTAACGATAGCACGCGTCAAAGGACGGCGACGGCGATTGCGCGGCCATGTTTGGATTGGTCGCCATTAGTGACATTTCTATCTTGAGCTCCTCCGTCCTCAGAAGGCACGTAAAGCCGTTGGTCCCATCTGTTATCGGTAGATGGCACTCGTTAGGCTATGTCAGATGCCTTTAGGCAGCCTGAAAAATCTGACAGTGTTGGCCACTAACACATCCGGGTCATGTTCCGGTGGGTCTGATTCCCTGTAAAAATGGTTACGGAGGTCAGATGGTAGTCGCTTCATTGTAGGTAATAACCAGTTTAGCCAAATCAGGTTTTTTGTCAAGAGCTTTTTTTAATTGGAGGAAAAATGGGGGTGATAAGTGGAGAAGTTTTCTGTAGCATTATTTATGACGGAACCTAACGAAACTTACGTGTTCTTTTATTTATTCAAAAAAATAGTCGAGAGCTTTTATCGATTTGGGGGAAAATGAGACAAAAAGGGGTAACGTTTTATGTAACGTTGTTTACGAACGGATCCTCATGAACTTGGCGCATGTTTTCCTAGAGCTTTTTTTTTAATGGGGGAAAATGGGGGCAAAAAGGAGGGAAGTTACCATACCTCTGTGTATAGTATATAATTGTTTTTGCCAAAAAAACGAAACCGACTCCAATTCCTGAACTAAAAAGGATGAAATAATCAATACATTGTTGTTTAAATATGCTTCATATCAAAATTTCCCTCGATTCGAAAAAGAGTTCCCTCGATTTCTCCATGATCCCATCAACAGATCCTGAACTGCTGAATATGGGACCAATTGGAAAGTAAACCCTCTCGAACAAAAAACAAAAATTTAAAATCGGTCCAGCCGTCTTCGAGTAATCCGGTACATACATAAAAAATAAAAATAAATAAAAATAAATAAAAACATACCTACGAATTGAGAACCTCCTCCTTTTTTTTAAAGTCGGTTAAAAACGAACTGTCTTTTAAGGTTGATAGTACTATTATGTAACATGCGGATTATATATTAGGCATAAGCAGATGTATTTTTTACTAGCTGTTTCATGCGGCTCCGTCCGCTTGGTGCTCGGTTAAATCGCGCTACGCGGGAGCTCTCGACTGTATTATAATTATTAAAACAACGTTGGTTCATAAGAAATACTGGATTTAATTCACGAGCCTTTACTGCATTCTATAATCTGTGATCGTGCCAAAAAAAGATGCCCATGTTTGACGCCCTATCATAACTTGATAACTACAATATATATAAACTAGCTGTTGCCCGCGGCTCCGCCCGCGTGTAGTTCGCTTTTCGCGTAACCTGTGGAAACTACAACTATCCAGACCTATAGTTAAATCTATAAGTAGTATCCTATTCCCGTGCCAATTTTATAAAGCCATTACATTGCTACGATATCAAACTGAAAATATTAACATTCATACTAGATAGATAGATAGATAGATAATAACTTTATTTGTATAACTGAGGCACAAAACAAAACATTCACATAAAGAAACACTGGCAAAAACATAATTGTACCGCAGTGACACAAAAAGGTAATAACTCAGTGTTAAGATTGCTCAGACAGAAAGCAAAACACTGATTTTCAGTCATCACCGTCAAATGAAGAGGAAACGCGAGCCGAATCAGAGAAGTGATAAAATAATGAAAATCAAGAAACAATTGTATATTTTTAAATTTGGTAGAAGAGTGAATATCAAAAAAAATGTACATCACACAAAATAAACACAATGGAATATTACAATTTCTGTCACACAAAGGAATTTGAGTCACACAAAAGAATATAAAGATGCATTCATACTGATTAATATTTGTTCAACTCGTTACAAATAAAACGAAGAGCAGCAGGATCAAAATATTTTATTGTCTCACTAGGCTAGTAATAGTAAGTATGTAGGTAGATACTGTAGGTGGATGATAGATGCAAAGAAAGTTCCGGCCAGGGCCGTACCATACGAACGATAGCGCTTTGCAGCATTTTGTAAAAGTGACACCGCCATCTAGTGATGTAAATGTGAACTTATCCCTTCTTGTTAGCATTTTTATGCATGACTTTTAGAAATCTTAACAATATTAGACGCATAAGGTTAATTTAATTTATATTATTTATAATGTAGGGTTTGGGTATAATTTAATTATATTAAATTATTATATTTAGGGTATCAATATTAGAAAAAAAATACAATTATTAAACACAATATTTATTTCAAGTAATAAAATACAATCATTCCACTCGAAAAGTCTACATGAAAAATTAACAAAACTAATCACATTAATCGCCGATTACTTTTCAAAATGAATCTACAGATAAACAAACTTTGTGCATAGATGTAATAAAAAAGGTCATCATAAACGGTTATAAGTAAAATATACGACGCAAAATTGCTGCTCCCATTTGAAATAAATTGTTTTAAGTAAAACGGATATGTAATTTATAATTATGGTATGAGCGCTCTTTAGATAAACCCTTTTTAAATTTTATAGAATGCAAATAAATGTTTTAGAGCTAGTCGCATAGTTTTACTCGGCGCTTCGGCCTAAAACGGCCACTTATGGTGTAAGTGCCCAGTAAAACTAGGTGACTAGCTCTAAAATATTTATTTGCAGTCTTTAAAATTATAAAATGGTTTATCTTAAGAGCGCTCAGACCAGAATTGTAAAAAACATTCCCATTTTTTTTAAACAATTTATTTCAATTGGTGGCATCTCTTTTGCGTCGTATTTAACCTTTTAGGCGACTATAGCCCTGAAACTAGTTCCACCAGCGTTTAAATTCATTTTCTCGAAAATGAGATAAAATTCAAAAAACGAAGGTAGTACTTTGCTAGTTAATAACCTGTAGTATTTTTAGTATTGCTTTTCATTACTTTAAACTTCTGTTTAGTACGAGAACTTTTGTTTAACGCAAAAATGGTTTTGGCGTTATAAATGCTTATGCGTAAATAAATGGGTTTTTATAAAAATAAAATAAAAAATCGTTTTTAAAAAGATATCAAGTAGGAAAATTACGTAAAGTATACTGAATCACTTTCATCGCAAAGACTGTATTCGTTTGACTGAAACTTTAATTCTACTTTTTTAACCACATTAATTTTAGGAACTGTGTCTTTGTCATCTTTCTTAGGAAAAATAAATCTAAGTTTTGGCTTCCTAACAGTCTTTAAAAATTTTATATTATAATAACAATCATTTTGCACGCTCTCTATAAATCCAATATAATAGATCCACTTATTTTTTTCAAAATATCTTACAAGAACACTTTCATTTATAACATTGAGTAAGCTCATGAAATCATCACAGCCATATAATCTTGATTTTTCTTTTATCTTCTCCTGTAACCCTTCATTTTCATTTTTACTTTTCTGTATTTCAGCCCCATCATTTTCCTCAGTCTCTGTATCTCTATTTTTTTTATTATTTTCTGGTCCGGTGTTTGTCAAAGCCATATCATTGCTTATTATTTCGTCTTCCATTTTCTTCTTTATTATTTTTTCACTGTTATTTCCGATTTCTTTTATGTCAATCTTTTTCTCTTTTGTCTCTCTTTTTTCATTTCTTGTCTTTTTATTCAGTTTAACAGCATTCGTTTCTTTCTTCTCTTCAAAAGTTTTAGCTATATCATTATTGTTGGCTTCTTGCCTCTTTAATATTTCCAGGTTGCTATGTCTTAAATCTGTGTAATATTTGTCTATTCCTGTTTGCTCTTCTTCTATTTTAAAATCTTTGCTTTCATTTTCTTTCATTGCCGATGTAGACGAAACTGGGTTGTCGTAAATATTTTTTACATTTTCTTTCAGACTGTTGGTAGAAAATAAGTTTGTGTTTATGTCAATTTTCTTGAATGGACCGTACGCTTGTAAATTTAGAAAAGCTTTATTTTCCGGTGAAAATTTTATGTCCGATAGTAGCGTTACTTTATTGGTTTCTTTTATGTTTGTTCTACCCGTAAATATGTTGCCTTCTTGAGTAATGTCTATAGCGCTATCACCTCTACATTTTCCATCAACTGTGTTGTCTTTCAAGATCATTATAGATTCTTCATTGTCTTCAATATTGTCACTATCTAGCTTGCCAATTTCGTCCATACTTTCGTCTGATTCAGCATACGTGATGTTACTATCCGTGTCGGTGGTATCATCAGATTCTTCTTGCTTTTTAGATGTCAAACGTCTTCTTTTATTCACTTTTATTTCTTCATTTATAATTTTTCTTTTCTGAATTAAATTATGTTCCATCAAATCAAAGCAATCACAAAAACCGAAATCCTCACCACAAAAGCAGCTTAATTTTCTAAATTTTATAATTCCAGTATTTGGTGTCGAAGCAATTTGATGAAGAGACATTGTGTCTGGAACAGCTACCAGGGTTTTTGAAATCGCATCCAACATTTTTATTGAAGTATCGATGTCTTTATCAGGCACTAGAAAATATTTAATCTTAGATGTTGTATTTGTCACTAGCGCTTTAAAAGCTGCCTCAGCATCTGGAATATCATGGCCATGTACTACCAATCCGTCTAAATTTCGTTTTGTTGCTCCTCCAATACCGTCTGCGGCTCCTTTTCCATGGGAAGCTTCGAAATAAGACCAAGTCGCTTTGTCAAAACCTAACTGAGGGATAGCTGTATTTATCATATAAAAATTTTTCTTTTGCCGATATTGACTTGTGGGCCCATCTGTAAAGAAGTGTATTATCTTAACAGATGGAAATGTTTCTTTTACTAGTTTCAATACAGGGGTAAGGTGGGCCCAAATAGCGCCAGGTGTATGGTTTGTATTTTGCGATATCGTGCAAAAAGATATTGTTTTTGGGCCATATTTGTTATTGGCGTAAATAACTCCAGTATGTAAGGATATTTGTCTCTTGGAAGCACCAAAATGCATTGCCTGTACTTCTTCTGTGAACTTACAGATATAATTCTCAGAGAAGTCACAATGCACAACAATTTCTCTTTCAGTGAGTTTATTCTTACACATTGTGTACATTTTAAATTGGTGCAACAAGTTAAAATGATGTTTCTTGAAAACCCGTAAATGAGTACAAAATGTCTGTTGAAGTGTTTGTAATGATCCCGTAGTTTCTTCCTTGACTGTCCGTTTAGTAATTTTTTCTTCACTTTGTTGATTCACGGATAGATTTTTTGAATATTTTATCTGTTTTGTAACCCACCTCTTCCATGATACTGTATTTGTTGGATTCAATTGTGATAATTCAAACTCAAAAATTTTAGAAGAGCATAATTGACATTCATTGTACATGCATTTTTTGTCATTTATATTACACGCTATTGTAGATAATAACTCGGTAAAGTTATCCGTTTTTAATAAATGTAACTGCTTCAATTTATTTACCATGAAACTAAGATTCGCATGTTTTACGCACGCACAAGTATTTCGGTCTACAATTTTTGGGCTTAATACATAAAACGGCTTGTAGCGAGTAAATGTGGCATACGATAGCTTGCCCCCTTCATTTTTATATTTTTTATGTAAATTTTTTAAGGTATCCAACAAATACCTTACTTGTTTTCTTATTTTATGTAATGTTCTGTACTCGCTTTTTCCGGCTGTAGCGCGGCTATTATCGTCTCTTATATAAAATGAAGTGAGTTCTTCCAAACATTTCATTTTATAGTTGTTTAATCTTTGTCGAGACCTTAACCTTCCCTTTAGTCCCACACATGTACTTAACTTGGTTTTCATTTTATATTTTGATGTCATATCATTATTCACTACTTTTTTGAGTATATGTCTTTCGGAATTATTTGTTGCTTGGGAATATTGTGTTTGTAATGATTGTTTTAATATAATATTTTCAAATAATATCTTTTTTACAACTTTGTTCTTTTCCGGGGTCGAAAGTACGGGAATTGTTTCATTCATAATTTTTTCAGCTTTAGAATATGGAGTGTCTTTGTTCTCATTGGTTTCTATTACTTGTTCATTTTTTCCAGTGTTGTTCATCATTCTTATTTTTTGTGTCAACTGATTTATTTTATGTTTATATCTGTTATTTTTCCTGTTTAGCGTCTTCACTTTCTTAACTAATAGAGTCACTGTAGATTTTAAACTAATATTTTCTTTTTGTAGTTTACGAGAATACATGCGCTGCCTGGCTTTTTCTGTCTTATCTTCTGTCCTTTTATCACATTTTTTTTCATCTTTATTTTTTTGTTTTTCTTTCCTCCACTTTTCTCGCTGTAACTTTTGTTCGGTTTCAGTTAGTATACTTATTTTCTTATATTTTTTCTTGGTTCTTTCTAAATTCTGCCTTTCTTGTTGCAGCAATTTCTCGGGATTTTCTTCCCTCAACTTTTGACGATATCGTCGTTGCCTTTCTGCTCCAGACAAAGGCGTTTTACGTACCATTATCTGGGAACATTAATTTTAAATATAAGTGTAACATCTTAATATACGCAGAAACTTAAATAACTTATTAACAGACTTGAATAAAATAAATAATTTAAAAAATAAAAAAAAGCCGACTTCGATGCACTAAAAAGATCGAAACAAGATTAAGATAAACTACAAGCCTTATTCGGTTTGACAAACTACTTAATTAACTAATATTCTGTTAAATACACGCATAAAGTTTGCAAGCAGGCGGGACCCATTGTATTCGGCTTTCAGTATACTCGTAAGTACCGGAAAAATCACGGGTCGCCCCTGCTAACAAACTTAATGCGTATATTTAACATAATTTTAGCTTACAAAGTAGTTTGTCAAACCAAACAAGGCTTGTAGTTTGTCTTTATTTTGTTTTTAATCTTGTTGCATCATAGCCGGGATTTTTTAATTATTTAAATTATTTATTTTATTTCAAACTTTTTAGTTAACAAGTATGTGATATATATTTTTGTGATATCCTTTGAAATTTCTTCATTTTGACACCTCGCTCGGTATGTAAAGTACAAAAAAATTCTTCGGTATAACAATTTGATGCCAAAATTCAGCCATTTTGATTTCTTAGAAATTTTAATATACTCAGTGTCACTCATGCAACTACGACAAATCCAATAACACCTAGCTTGTCAAAATCCGTTAAGCCGTTTAGGCTGTAGGGTGTGACAAAGAAATGGACATACATACATAAATACGCTCGAAAAACCTTACCCTCCTTTCTTCGACAGTCGGGTAAAAAGCGCTATGCGAAAGGACGTAAAACTAGGCTCAACCATTGAACGACTGGATATTGTTTTCGATTATTAGGTAATACAAAAATGCTCCAATTGTTATTCCCATAAAATATAATTTGTACTTAAAAAACAACCAGTCAGTATGCGCCCTATTCTTTTGTGTGACGTCACCGAATGTCACACAATGGAAGCAAAATATAACCTATCAAAACAAGAATTTACGTCCTACTAGCAACTTACAAAGATTTTTACAATTCTTGTCTATTGCACGATTTTCTTAATACAAATGAGTTTTAATAATAACATGTCTATAGTAAAACCAATTAACTTACCAGAAATATTGCGTCACACAAGAATATTTTTTTACAGCGACAAAACGGCTAGACACATTTCTCGACATCAAAACATTTAGAGCAAGATGGCTGACGGTTTATTTTTTAAGGTTGGTAGTAAATCGAATGTTGCCAGATGTTAAAAAATAGAGATACGTTCAGAAACTGTATTATTAGGACACATTATTTCGTCACACAAGGCTCGTCACACAAAGTAACCAAATTTGGAGACATGATTATTACTACATTTATTTTATTTACCTGAATGTTTCTAAAGGATTAAAAAGGTTTCTCATGTACGGTAATCGTTTTCCAAGTATACTGTGACAAAGAAATCTGTGTGAGTTTCATAAAATGCAAATAAGATTTTTTTTCTTTTAAAATTGGCGCGTGGAGACAATTATTTTTTGTATGACAAAAAAATTCCACATCACTGGAAATGTTTTTTTTTTAATTTTATTCCTAAGACCTAATTCAGTTGATGAGGTGTTTATATACAAAAGATATAATATTTTAATATCTTGTAAAAGAATGGGGCTTTTTATTTGTCACAACATTTTTTACACCCGTGTTAAAAATGAGGACACCAAAAATTTTTGATATGTACATTTTTTTTGATATTCACTCAGAAATATGAATATGAAAGAATATGAAAGAGTGATGACTACAATTTCAAAACCGCAACAGTCCGATACCTAAGCGACCAATTTTTGTTTGTCCAAAAATAATTTTTTCAGATGATTTTTAAAACTAGATTTTGATGTGAGTGACCTGATAGGTGGTGGAATATTATTCCAGCATTTGGTCGCTTGGTAACGGAAACTGCCAGTAAATGCTACAGTTTTGTGTTGATGCATTGCTAGCGGGGGTCGCAGTGCACGAGGAACATTTCTATAATTTAGAAATTTAAGTTTACCAAATAAATAATCAGGGTTTCTAAAATTCATGACATCAAACATGAGAGACGCTAGATGCAGCTGCCTACGCGCCTCCATATTCAACATAGAGGCACGGTTTAGATAAGATGTGATATGGGACCGCGGCGGGATATCATAACAGAACCTACAACAAGCATTTTGTACGCGTTGAATTAGTCGTTGAGTTCTACACAAAAGTCGAGGGCCAAAAACGACGTCACTATAATTTAATTTAGATAATATGAGTGATTCGCAGAGGGCTATACGGGCTTTTTCGCTAATATAATTTCTTATTTTGTATAATACCTTCAGTCGATAAAAACAATTCTTAACTAATTCTAAAATATGCTTTTCAAAACGCAGTTCGTTGTCAAAAACAACACCAAGGTTTCTAGCCTCATCCACGCGCTCAATACTTGTGCCAGCAATCCTCACAACTGGTTCATCAGCCAAAATCGTTTCCACCTGATGGTTAGACCCTAGCACCATGAATTTTGATTTCGAGGGATTCAAAACAAGAGCATTTCTCTCTGACCAACCAACAATATTATCCAGATCCTCATTGATCATCTGCAAAGGTTCCGCTGTATTTCCTGGCTCACAAGCTATATAAAGCTGGACGTCATCTGCGTAGCAATGATATTTACAATGTTTAATTACCTTGTGGAGGTCCGAACTGTAAAGTATGAACAGTAAGGGTCCTAATATAGAACCTTGTGGTACTCCTCTATTTAAAGGTATTGGTATAGATATTGTATGGGAACCGTCACTTCGCAGGAGCTTTACAGGAAATCGGTGTTGTAGATAGCTATGAAACCATTGAACCGTCATTGAGTCGAAACCAAAATAAGAAAGCTTAGATAACAGCAATGGAACGCTAATACTTTCAAAAGCGCGCGAGTAATCAAGTAGTGTCAGTATGGTACCCCGACCATCGTCCTGGTAAGCAAGGATATTATCCGTGACATCAAGCAACGCCGTGACAGTTCCGCGTCCCCTTCGATATCCCGATTGAAAGGATGGTAATATATTGTTTGATTCAATATATTTCATCATTTGAACGTTTACAGCTTTTTCCAGTATTTTAGACAGGAAAGACAATATACTAATTGGACGGAGGTCCTTAAGCTCTGAAGGCTGATTCACTTTAGGTATTGGTGTAATCAATGCCATTTTCCATAAGTGAGGGACTTTTCCTGTTTTTATAGAAGCATTAATTATGTGCGTGATCACATCCAGTGTACGAGGTAATGTTAAAAGCACCATATCTCGGCTAATTCCATCGCTGCCGCATGCATTTGACTTGACAGAGAGAATGTAACTGGCCACATCACTCTCACTCACAGGTTGCAACCCAAAGCATGCCGAAGAATGTCTGTGATGTTCGAAATATGTCATCCTCGAAAGTGGAACTACATCATTTCCCGGAATATCTAAAAAGTGATTGTTTATGTCATTTGGATCATTAAATTCCTCTGGAAGACACTCGCTCTTTTTAGACTCCATCAAAACTTTTTCTTTGACATTCTTCCAGAACACCCCACCATTACTAGTGTTAGAATTAATAATATGGTTGTAATATGCTCGTTTCTCACTATTAATACTGGATATAACTAACTTTTTAAGGTCCTTGTAATATTTTTGATGTGATTCTAACCCAGTTTGACGATATGTATCATGCGCTTCGTTGCGTAAATTAATCATGAGCTTGATTGTATCAGTAACCCATGGCAAGGATTGATCATGTTTGATTCTGGAGGTAGTAATAGGCGCATGTGCATCCAGCAGCCCCAAAAGCAATGCATTAAATTTTTCAACCATCTCATCCACCGTAGACATCTCCTCCACCGTCTCCCAGTTAATCGAATAAAGGTCCCTATTAAAATATTCCATATTAATTCTCTTCAAAGGCCAATGAGTGACGATTCGCGGCGGAACCTTTTCTCTCTTTAACATCAAGCTAACATTTATCATTGAGTGACCAAGAGCTCCCTTAATGTTGGTGACCACGTCGCGGACCGGGCAGTCGGTGCACACGACATCCAACAAAGTGTTTGCCGTTTTTGAAAGATGAGTTGGTGAATCCACTACCTGTTCTAGTTCTAAATAACTTAAAAAAGAAATTAATTTCCTAGTTTCATCTTTACCAGGCTGCAACATGTTAGCATTGAAATCTCCCAAAAGAACCAGATAGTCGTAATTACACTTAGAAAATTCAATAACGTTTTCAGTCAAGGAATCAATTAGCGAATCCATACTCACCCAGTCGGGCCTATAGGCAGTACCCACCAATAGGCGACGTCCATTAACTTCCGTAGTTAACCATGACTGTTCGATCTCCTCGTTAGCATGCTTTATAAAACCTCACGCGCATATATCTTTTTACATAAAAACCTACCCCTCCGCCCCTCCCTTTTTTCATGGACGTCGGTCGCGGCGCGTATCGTAATCTGTAGTTCGGAACGGCCGCGCGTGCCTGCTGTCCCCCCGGTATCCATGATTCATTCACGGCAACTATGTCAGGTTGAAAATTATCCATAGCTATAAGAAAATCGTCGTGACCGGTATTTAACGAGCCTGGATTATAAAGAGCCAACTTTAAAAATTTTGACTTAATACTTGTTCAGAACCCCTTCGATTTATGCTGTTGGCTCTGAACGGGTCGGGATTGCAGCAGCTCAAGCGGTGGACTGTAATGTAGGTTCAACGGGGTTTTCTTCCAAATAAAAACGCAGTCAATTTTCTGATGCAAAATGGAGAGGGAGGCCAGCCGTCAAGCAGGGATTTTTCCTTTCCTTTTTTCTTCTAGTCTTCGAGCAGAGTTTCTTCTTAATTTGAGAGAGTCCCGGAACCGAACTGGCGCTTCACGGATTGGCGCGCATTTTTATAAGACTCGTCCGTGCTTGTGGCTTCCCCCCACCACCCTTCCTTTATTTTCTTTTAACAAACAATTTTTACAAGTTTATACAATTTTCTTATTACATATTTTATACTATTCTAATCTTTACAACGTCTATTATCTATTACAAGTATTTATTATACCCTGGTGCATCCGAATTTCCCGGAAAATGCCTTCAAAGTTTGCGCGTATAAAATAAGCATTTCCCCCCTCGTGCATCCCCCGCGGCGCCCTTATAAAAACAGCGCGTTATTGTTGCGCGGCGCTTCAGTTGTATTTCGGATGCCCCAGTGTTATCTTATGCTAGTTTATTTTCTAAGTCCTATTCTTATCTATCTATAAGTCTTATCTAGTCTTATCTCTTATCTACTATGCTTATTGAAACTCAAACACAATAAATTTTTTATTCTCTTATCTACTATGCTTATCCTAAGGTTATTGAAACTCAAACACAATAAACTCTTTATTCTCATAACACAAACATAATCAGTCTTATTCCTAGATATCAAAACAAACATTTATCAATCAAAATAAGTGATAACTTAACCTACAATAAAAAAGGTAGTTATGTATTTTGTCTATTCTTCGTTCGTCGTGAACATTCTCCCGCCGTCGCCGGAAGGCGATACCTCTGGGATCACGACGATCTTCCTTGTTGGCCTTCGAAGCACGTTGCCGCTGCCGAGCTGGATGTCCACGACGCGCACCTCTCCGTCGCCGCCTGGATGTACTTGCACGATCCGTCCTCTTGGCCAGGTGTTCCGCGGTGAGTTCGGGTCGCAGATGATGACGAAGTCTCCGACCTTCGGTGGAACATCAGCATTGTAGTTCTCCCGCCGGCTTTGAAGTATCGGCAGGTACTCGCGTGTCCATCTCTTCCAAAACACGTCGGCCAGGGCTTGCGCGCGTCTCCATTGTTGTCTTGCTGTCAGGTCTCCAGCTTCAAAGTGACCCGGTGGTGGAACATGGCAGTTGGGCCCGATCAGGATGTGGTTCGGCGTCAGGGCTTCTGGCTCGTTCGGTGTGACCGCCACATGAGTTAGCGGCCTTGAATTCACTGTATTTTCGACTTCTATCAGCAGGGTGGCCAGGGTTTCGTCCGACGGGTAGCGCTCGTGAAGTGTTGTCTTCAGGGCTTCCTTTACAGCGCGTACCATGCGTTCCCAGCTGCCGCCCATGAACGGCGAGGCCGGGGGTATATATCTCCAGGAGATGTGGTGAGCGGTGACCTCATGCTGTAGACCTTCCAGTGCCGCTTCCGCCAACTCCTTTTCCGCAGCCTTGAAGCACGTCGCGTTGTCACTCCAGATTTCTTTAGGGCAGCCTCGTCGTGCGATGAATCTCCGTAGCGCCGATATCGCTGAGTCAGCACTTAGCGAGTGGGCGATTTCAATATGCACCGCCCGTGACGTCATACACGTGAATAGCGCTCCGTACCTCTTCTCTCTGTGCCTGGCTACAGTGACTTCTATGGGACCGAAGTAATCCAGGCCGGTGTAGGTGAAGGGTCGTTGATGGTGGGCGAGTCGCGCTGATGGTAAGTCCCCGGTCACCGGGGTCGATGGCTTCTTTCTTGCTATTCGACATAGTATGCACGACTTGATGACGTCACGTACCGCCGGTCTTATCTTGAGAATCCATACGCGTTGCCTTAACTCGTTGACGACTGTCTCGACGCCGCCGTGGTGGAGCTTTTCGTGTACATGTTGTATGTATAGACGCGTGTAGCGGTGTTTTCCCTCTAGTACCGCCGGGTTGATTTGTTCCTCTTGTATCCCTGTTGCGGCCGCCACTCGTCCTCGTAACCTCAAAACGTTTTCCCTGTCCACGTAGGTACTGAGTTGAGCCAGTCGGTCGTTGTTTTCCGGTTTTCCGCCTTTTTTCACTCGTACTATTTCTTGTGCGAAGCTATCTTGTTGGCTTGCCGTAATCCATGCATTTTCGGCCTGTATGAGTAAATCAGCTGATAACGCCTCGTAGATAACTTGTTGTTGTGCCGGCCCGCTAGTGCGCCGATGAGTGATTTCTTCTTTCTTCTTTATTCTTGTCCAACTGGGGTCCTTGTCTTCTTTCTTCTTAGTGCTTTTCCGTGTCGCCATTGTAGACTCGGGGTTTTTATTTTTTCTTAATATGCGTATAAATTGAAATACGCGAGCCGTAGTCCGTATGAGCCGTGTCCATCTTGAGAATTTCTCGATGCGGGGAAGGTGTGGGTGTCTTCTCTCTTCTTTCTTCAGTTCTTCCACATGACATTTTTCTGTTCTTCTTTCTTCTTCTCCCGTCGAGATCTCTTCTTTCTTCGGCTCTTGTGGCCAATGCTCTTCACTAAGTTGCAGGAATGGCGGTCCCTGGAACCAGCGGTGGTTGGAGTCGAAGTCAGGTGGAGTGGCACGTGTGGCGTCATCAGCAACATTCTCCTTCGTGGGGACCCATCTCCATTCATTTTTCTTAGTGGTCTCTTCTATTTCCGCGAGTCGATGTGCCAAGAACGTTTTGAAAACTCGCGGTTCCGATCTTATCCATGCGAGCGCCGTGCGTGAGTCACTCCAATAAGTTTTCTTCTCTACCTCGAACTCATGCTCCTCCAGGACCTTCTGTGCCAATCTTGCCCCCAGTAGCGCCGATTGCAACTCGAGTCTTGGAATAGAGACTGGTTTCGTCGGGGCGACGCGACTCTTGGCTGCCGCGAGTGTCACTCTGACGCTGCCGTCGCTATGTTCCGATCTCCAATACACGGCCGCGGCGTATGCCTCTTCACTTGCGTCGACGAAAACATGGAGTTGCCTTCTTGTTACTCGTTCATAATCGTAGCACCGGGGTATCTTCAGGTGTTCTATAGTGAGGAGAGTTTCTAGCCACTTCCGCCATCTTGACTCTAATTCTTCCGGAAGTGGATCGTTCCAGTCGATTTTATATTTCCATGTGTCTTGAAAAATCCTTTTGGCTGGCGTTGTTATTGCTGAGATGAGGCCCAAAGGGTCGAAAAGGGCCATGATGATGCTTAAGGCTTCTCTCTTGGTAGGTCGTCTTCTTCCTTCTAAGATGTCGGCTGGAGTCTTCCGACGGTTGATGGTGAAGCTGAAGCAGTCCTCTTTCATGTTCCATTGTAGTCCCAGCGCTTTTTCCGTTTCTTTTCCGCCGATTGATTTTTCCGGATTTTCTTCGATTTTCTTGCAAAATTGTTGTTGTACTTTTTCGCTGTTCGATGCCCAGCCGTCGAGTGTGAATCCCGCTTGCTTATGTACGTAGTCGACGGAGCTCGCTACCTCGATGGCCTCTTCCGTAGTTTCGAAACTTTGCAAGTAGTCATCCATATAGTGGTTGTTTATTATAGCCGCCGCCGCCCGAGGATACTCTTCCTTGTGTTCTTCCGCGTTCCTATTTTTCACGTATAAGGCCGTACACGGTGATGACGTCGCCCCAAAAATTACGGATGTCATTCGATATTCGTCCGGCTTGCCCTCCCGCCGGTCGCCTCTCCATAGGAATCTGAGTGCGTCGCGATCTTCTTCTCGTACTTTGACTTGCATAAACATTTCCTTGAGATCAGCTGACACGGCGTATGGGTGTTGACGAAACTTCATGATGACGCCTGGGAGTGACTGTAGAAGATCCGGGCCGGAGAGTAACATGTCGTTGAGGCTGATTCCGGCATACTTGCTCGCTGCGTCGTGAACCAGGCGTGGTGGCTTGTGTGGTTTCGCTGGGTTGACCACAGGAAAATGAGGCAGGTACCATGTTCGGTCTTCTTTTGGTGGTGGGGGGGCTGGCTCGGCGTATCCTGACTTCAACAGGTTGTCTATTCTCTCTTCATATTTTCGTTTCAAGTCTTCGTCGCGATCCAACTTCTTCTCTAAAAGGTGTAGCCTCTTCTCAGCTTGTGTGTAGTTGTTAGGTATGGCGTACTCTTCATTTTTCCATAGTAGGGCTGTCTCGAATCTTCCATCTGGTAGGCGCCGACTCTTCTGCTGGAGAATTTGTAGGGCTCGTTCCTCTGGATCTTCTCTTGGTTTTCGTGGCTCGATGCATAGAGACTCGAGCTTGAAAAAATCCTTGACGAGTTCTTCCATGTCCTCTTCTTTTTTGTTTACATGTCTTATATTCCCGCAGAAGGCCGTGGTACCAGTGATGGAGCTCTGGCACCCATGAAGTACCCATCCCAGCTGAGTGTACGATGCTACAGGTTGATTTTTCTTTCCGATGCGCAGTTCTCTTGAAACGATAAGTTCCCATGCGTCTTGTCCCAGTAGTACTTTCGGCGACGCGCGTTCGTATACTATTGCGTGCATTATGTCCGCTAAGTGAGTACATGCGGACAAGTCTTCTTTTCGTACTGATTCCGGTGCGAAGTCTAAGCGTTCGATAGTGCGCGCCGACTCTAATGTGTATTCCTTCGATGAATATTTTCCTCTTATTTTCGGGCAGACTAACTTGCTGTTTTCTTGGCGTGTTTCACTGCTTATTCCTTGTAGCCACATAGTTTTCTTTGGGCCGTCCACTCCGATGATATCCGCAACCGACGCGTCGATTAGGCTGACTGTGCTGCCTTCGTCCAAAAGGGCGTATGTTTCGATGCTTGATAGTGGCCCGGATAACACGACAGGAACAATCTTCAAATATGCCCGCCGGCTGTTATCGAGACCCGCGGCGACCGTTGTTGACGTGACAGCTTCGAATTTTTCTTGTTGTTGCGGCGTGGGCGTATGTGGCTCTCGTGGTTGGTCATTATGTAACAACTTGTTGTGTGACATGCGGCATCCATGTTGACCGCACGGAGGGGCTTTGCAAACGAATTTCTTGTGGCGGCTCTTCAAACAACGGAAGCAAACTCGGTTCTTCTTAGCGGTTTCCCATCGTTCGTTTATGCTTGACTCGAGGAATTGTTCGCATTCGGTAAGTTTGTGTTGCTTCTTGCATAGTGGACACTGGTTGTAATCTGTCCCGTCTTTCTTGATGGTGAAGGCGCGCTCTCTTCTAAACCCCCTTCGTTCTTGACCGTTTCTTTCTTCTTTAATTATTTCCGGTAGGGCGTATGAGCTGCACTTGTCCGCCTCTTCATTTAAAAATGTTGATAATTTCTTGATTTCCGGAATATCTTCTTTCTTCCCGGCTGTGAAATCGTACCATTTGCTCTTCAAAATCGGTGTGAGTTTTTCGACGACGATTCGTGCCAATTCCGGATTGTAGAGGTAGTGTGGTTTCTTCAATGCTTCTATAGTGCCGACGGCGTTGGCCACACTTCCCGCAAAAATACACAAGTCTCTGGGATTTTCGCTTAACTTGTGTAATGCCTTCATTTTTTCTATTTCGATGTGTATGAGAGCTTCTGGTCTTCCAAATCTTCGTTCCAGTGCTTCCATGACGATTTTCGGGTCGGGCTGGCTAAGTAGTAGGCACCCGACGGCTTCTTTAGCGATGCCTCGTAGACTTTTTCTTATACGGGCGAGGTTTTCAATCGACGTAAAATAGCGAAATGAACTTTCATATGCCGCTCGGAACCCCAACCATTCTTGACAATTTCCGTTGAAGTATGGCAGTTCTTGCATATACTTCGGTGGCTCCCGAGTGCTTCGTGTTGCGTTCATCAACGCGGTGGCCAGGTTTGCAACATCCACGACCGGTTGAGGGTGACAGGTGGTTACGCCAGGCCCATTTTCATCCTGGCCCCGTCTTGTCTCTTCCGTCTTGTCGTTCACATTTTTTTCCAGATGATGCGATCCTTCGGCGGTTTCTCTTCTTTTCTCTTCCTCGGGCAGCGGCGGTGTTGTGGTTCTCTTTTCCTTGAGCGGTGTGCGGTCGATCCAATCTTGTATCCGCACGGACTCCAAATCATCTTCTTCGACGACGCTAGATCCATTTTCCTCTTCCTCAATTTGTAGGCGCTGAAGACGTAGTTCTTGCATCTCCTCTTCCGCCTGGGCTTTTTTCAGCCTTAACTCGGCCAGCCTCTCCTTGGCCTCCAACTCCGCGAGGAGTCTCTTGCGGGAGGCCGTAGATCGGACAGACCGAGTGCCACCAGGCCTTAGTGTTCTTGACCTCACGGATCCCTCTCTTCTCTCGCTTGGTCCCCGCCGCTCGGTGTCCGACGTAGCTTCCGTAGTTTCGGACGATTCGGCTTGTAGTGAGGCACGGTCGGTGGTTTTTCGCAAAAATGCGTCCAATACGGGCGGTGGACGCACAACGTTCTCTTCTGATCGTTTTTCTGAATGAGTGCGGGTAGGTGGGACTCTCTCCGTGGACCCAGATGACCCCGCGACTGGCCTTTCCTCTCCATCTCCGTGTTGACTGCGTGTAACAACCATTTTCGTAATTTTTAGGGTTCCGTACCTCAAAAGGAAAAAACGGAACCCTTATAGGATCACTTTGTTGTCCGTCTGTCCGTCCGTCCGTCCGTCCGTCTGTCAAGACCCTTTTTCTCAGGAACGCGTGGAGGTATGAAGCTGAAATTTATATCAATTACTCAGGTCTACTGTCCCTTGAAGCTGTGAAAAAATCAAACTGCTAAGCCAACGCAATCAAAAGATACAGCCGTTAATGCCGCAAATTTTCGACACTTGCAAGGGAATCAAAACCTACAGGGTGCTTCCCGTGAACTCAGAATCTTGAAATTTGGTACGAAGCAACGTCTTATAGCATAGATAAAGGAAAAATTACGAAAACCATAAATTTTTAGTTACATCACATAATATATATATTTTTTAATAATTTTAAACTTACTACCCATTTCCTCATAAACGCGTAGAGGTATTAAATTGAAATTCATACCAAATACTCAGGTCTATAATACCTTTAAGCTGTAGCAAAATCAAACTTCTATGTCAACGCAATCAAAAGAAACAGCAATTTAAACTGCATATTTTGAAACTCGCAAGTACTCGCAAGGGAATCAAAACCTAAAGGGTACTTCCAGTCGACCTAGAATCTTGAAATTTGGCATGAAGCAACGTTTTATAGCACATATAAAGGAAAAATTCCGAAAACCTTAAATTTTTAGTTACTTAAAATAAAGGATTACTTAAACGATAAAGAGATCTTTGTCTTAAATTTATGCTCCTCCATCTTTCCCCATTGTAATGTTATGAATTTCATTTTGCAATAAAAATACCATAGTTATGACTCGATTGTCGTAATGAACGAACTTTGTAAACCTTGCAGGTTTGTACGGAACCCTCGGTGCGCGAGTCCGACTCGCACTTGGCCGGTTTTTTTTTCAATTATTCCTGCGCTGAAAAATCCGGCTCGAAGGACCAATGTTCAGAACCCCTTCGATTTATGCTGTTGGCTCTGAACGGGTCGGGATTGCAGCAGCTCAAGCGGTGGACTGTAATGTAGGTTCAACGGGGTTTTCTTCCAAATAAAAACGCAGTCAATTTTCTGATGCAAAATGGAGAGGGAGGCCAGCCGTCAAGCAGGGATTTTTCCTTTCCTTTTTTCTTCTAGTCTTCGAGCAGAGTTTCTTCTTAATTTGAGAGAGTCCCGGAACCGAACTGGCGCTTCACGGATTGGCGCGCATTTTTATAAGACTCGTCCGTGCTTGTGGCTTCCCCCCACCACCCTTCCTTTATTTTCTTTTAACAAACAATTTTTACAAGTTTATACAATTTTCTTATTACATATTTTATACTATTCTAATCTTTACAACGTCTATTATCTATTACAAGTATTTATTATACCCTGGTGCATCCGAATTTCCCGGAAAATGCCTTCAAAGTTTGCGCGTATAAAATAAGCATTTCCCCCCTCGTGCATCCCCCGCGGCGCCCTTATAAAAACAGCGCGTTATTGTTGCGCGGCGCTTCAGTTGTATTTCGGATGCCCCAGTGTTATCTTATGCTAGTTTATTTTCTAAGTCCTATTCTTATCTATCTATAAGTCTTATCTAGTCTTATCTCTTATCTACTATGCTTATTGAAACTCAAACACAATAAATTTTTTATTCTCTTATCTACTATGCTTATCCTAAGGTTATTGAAACTCAAACACAATAAACTCTTTATTCTCATAACACAAACATAATCAGTCTTATTCCTAGATATCAAAACAAACATTTATCAATCAAAATAAGTGATAACTTAACCTACAATAAAAAAGGTAGTTATGTATTTTGTCTATTCTTCGTTCGTCGTGAACAATACTAGTGATAATAAATAAAAATAAAATTAGTAGGTAAATAAATCATTGTATTATTAAATAACAATTTGATGTTTATAATGAGGAGCGTTATAAATACGATTTTATTGTGGAAGGGTATTAAAGTTATACCGGCTAGATTAATTAAATCACACACATAAAAATAAAATTCAATTAAAATGTTGATTGCAATCATCACCTTAAAACAAAAGTACAGAAACATATTGAGCGATTTATTTGAAATAGATAGTTTCGAGCGAAAACCAGTTCAGCATTGTATCACTGCGGTACGCATCACTACATAAGCACAACTATAGAAAATAAACGGCGGTTCACATTGATAGTGGGTGACGGGCACAATATAATCAACCAGTAGACATGCGAGTGTGATGATGACATTAAAGAGACAAAGTTTACGGAAAAAAATATGTTTTTTATAAATGCAACATGAATACAAAACAAATATATTATAGCGGTTTTCTATGGTGGTAAGAACGTCGTCAATCAAATAAAAAGAACCGCAGGTGATGTATAATGTATAGTAGAACAATTTCATATTTATTTGAAAATAAGTATCTAATTTATTTATTTGAAACAATGAACTTGAAAAATGCACAAAAATATAATAACTGGAGGTTGACAGAATATTTTTAACTAGCTGTTGCCCGCGGCTCCGCCCGCGTGTAGTTCGCTTTTCGCTTAACCTGTGGAAACTACAACTATCCAGACCTATAAGTAGTTAAATCTATAAGTAGTATCCTATTCCCGTGCCAATTTTATAAAGCCATTACATTGCTACGATATCAAACTGAAAATATTAACATTCATACTATCACATATTTGTCTCTAAAAGAGTAGACGCAGCCTATTACAGGGTCATTAGAACCTAACTCAATAAATAGTGTTATGTTAGTTAAATTAGACCTTACGACACGACCGTATGTTCCGTCGAACAACAACTGAACTGACTTGCTGGTTTGATTATTTTTTAAACCAAAGCCAAACCAACCAACTAATCAATTCAAATAGCTTACAATACAATACAACAAACGACCGATAAACAAACCAACCAATAGAACTAAATAAACAACCAAAATTTTTTTGAAATAATTAGAATTAATTGCTGGAAAAATTTCAATATGCTATAATACCATATGAGAAAAAAATAATTAAATTAACTTCAGCGCCATCTATTGATATTTTATGTAACTAAATTATACGCCCACACACATTCAATGTGTTAATTTTTTAAAATTTAATAGAGACTGCAGTGTGTTTTTGTCTTCATTGATATCGATAAAACAAAGTAGAAATTGTAGCTTTATCTATATTAAATACGTTTATGTACACCGGATTCAACTCTGTAAAAGTTTTGAAACAGTGCTAGAAGTAAACTTCAATTGACCATAACTTCTTTTTCCCTTAACCGATTTTGACGAAACAAAGTTTTGACAAAACTGTTGAACGTATATGTAATCCACCTGTGAAAACCGCGTTCGAATCTGTTGAGTAGTTTTGAAGTTATAACGTACCAGACATACAGAAAGACAGACAGACAAAAATTACAAAAATTGTTTTTTTTTGTTTCTGTTACACGTCTTTCTTTAATCGCCCCGTATCAGTTTTTTAGAAAAATATTTAATGTACAGTCATTCAATTTTTACTGTCCTATTATATGTAAAGATAGATAGATAAGTACAAAATTCAAATCCATACTAATACTATAAATGCGAAAGTCTGTCTGTCTGTAACCTCTTCACGGCTAAACTGCTGGACCGATTGTGATGAAATTTGGTAGGGATGTAGTTAACGACCTGAGGTCAAACATAAACTTTTGGGCGCGATATAACCGATTCCCACGCGGGGCGGAGCCGCGGGGAACAGCTAGTACTTATATATTAACGGACTTAACGCTAAGAGCGTTCTCTACCAGTCAACCATTTGATTAATCTTCTTTTTCAATGTCGTCAATGACAAACTATTAGATATGATTTGTAAGGGGTTGCGATATCGTTTATCCTGAAATAAATTTGCAAATGAATTTATTTGTTTTTTTTCAAAATTATAAAAAAAAAAGTAAGAAAATAATTCTAGAAAACAAATAAAACACGAAATCATAAAATTATTGTTTGTGACAGGATTCGATCCAGGTACTTTCTTGAAACATTTCTTTACTAAAGTATTAAAAAATTCTTAAAAATTAATACAAAACGAAAAAAAAAGTAAATAAAAAAAAGGAAGTAAAAAAAAGCAAGTAAAAGAAAGTAAGTAAAAAAAAAGTCATGTATAGCAGGATTCGAACCCTCGACTTAAAAATATGATCTACGACCTCTACCGATAGGCCAACATACGTTGCTAGAGATTGGCGAAATTTCAAATGGGATTTGTCTATAGGTACGCAAATTCGCGCCATCTATTGAGGTTTTATGTTACTAAATTTACGATCAAATTCAATGTGTTATTTTATTAAAATTAATAGGTGCAGTGCGTGTTTTCGTCTTTATTGATATGGATAATAAAAAGTAGAAATCCTAGCCTTATCTAAATTAAATAAACGTAAGTAAACGCATTAAAAGTTTTGAAGCAGTGTTTGAAGTAAATTTTCAATCGACCATAACTTCTTTTTCCCTTAACCGATTTTGACGAAACAAAGTTTTGACAACGCTCCTAATCATATGTAATCCAACTGTGAAAACCGCGTTTAAATCCGTTGAGTATTTTCGAAGTTATAACGTACCAGACAGACATACATACATACATACATACAGACAGACAAAAATTCCAAAAACTCTTTTTTTGGTTTCTGTTACTCCTTTTTAATCGCACTCAATCAGTTTTTTTGAAAAATATTAAATGTACAGACACTCGCATTTTAGTGTCTTATTATATGTATTGATTATAATGATCAAACTGGATCCATTCCAAAAATTTGCACAAGATCTGCCTGACAAGAGATTCGATATCGGGGTGTATTCAAATCGGCGTGCTGTCGTACATATACTCTACCGTTTTTGATCCAGGCGAAACGCCAATTGAAACGTGATTTGAGTTCACGAGCTTGCTGGAACAAATGTCTATTTGTACGGGTTAAGCGTTCATTTATATAAAAACGTCGAGCGCCCAGGCAGTTGAGTGTCCTCGGTAGTGACGCCCCTCCTTACTCTCGCCGCCACCAGCAGCTCGTCGCGCACTGATCTCCTTGCCAACCGGACCGCGATAAGGCGCGGCCGCAGACTTGGACCGTTTACCACAGCAGCCGGCTCACGGCCTAACCGCAATGCACTCACGATATCGTAGTCCGTGATATTCACTCCAAGTTTAATTCCCAAGGTTTTCACAATGTGAGGTACACTTTCGCCTTTTTCTTCAGGTACGCACGATATTTCCAAGTCGTTAAGCAATAAATCCTGGTCGCGCTCGTTAAGCTCCGCCTTCAGCCGCACCACTTCTTCAGCTATGTCGGCGACCGACGGCTCCTAATAATATGTAATCCACCTGTGAAAACCGCGTTCAAATCTGTTGAGTAGTTTTGAAGTTATAACGTACCAGACATACAGAAAGACACAGACAGACAAAAATTCCAAAAATTGTTTTTTTGGTTTCTGTTACTCTTCTTTAATCGCCCCGTATCAGTTTTTTTGAAAAATATTTAATGTACAGACACTCGATTTTTACTGTCCTATTATATGTATAGATAGATAGATAAATACAAAATACTTAATATTAACGGACTTAACGCTAAGAGCGTTCTCTACCAGTCAACCATTTGATTAATCTTCTTCTTCAATGTCGTCAATGACAAACTATTAGATATGATTTGATAGGGGTTGCGATATCGTTTATCCGGAAATAAATTTGCAAATGAATTTTTTTGTTTCTTTTCAATTTTAAAAAAATATATAAGAAAATAATTCTAGAAAACAAATAAAAAAGGAAATCAGAAAATTATTGTTTGTGACAGGATTCGATCCAGCTACTTCCAGCTACTTTCTTGAAACATTTCTTTACTAAAGTATTTAAAAAAATATAGAATTCTAAAAAAATAATACTAAACGAAAAAAAAGTAAGTAAAAAAAATAGGAAGTAAAAAAAGTCATGTCTAGCAAGATTCGAACCCTCTACTTAAAAATATGATCTGCCTAACGATATTGGCCAACATACGTTGCTAGGAACTGGCGAAATTTCAAATGGGATTTGTCTATAGGTACGCCAATTCACCCCTTTTTTGGATGTAAGGGTTGAAACAACCCTTTCTTATGTGGGCAGTATATAGTATAATGAAGACACTAACAAAATTTCACGTTTATAGCTTTTATAGTTTCGGTTTTGTGATGATAAATTAGTTTACCTCCCCCTTTTTACCCCTTTAGAGGTTGAATTTCAAAAAACGCTGAAACACGCCATTGTTAATTTTTGTTGAGAAGCATTCTTGCCAAGTTTCAAGTAAATCAGTGAAGATTTTAATTTTTTTTCAAACAAACTTTGCCCTCAATTTTAATCCCCTTAGGGGTCTAATTTTGAAACATCCTTTCTTATCTGAGCACTACGTGATAACATAAAACTTCGGTTCAAATTTAAAGTTTATAGCTGTTATGGTTTAGGCTGGGCGTTGATTTATCCCTTGTTCTTATATATATAGATAGATAATATAAAATAAACTCTCATATGAAATATTAGTATGGGTGGGTATGGATGGAATTATAAAAAATATGTCCATCCATCCATCTAGGATCGATATGAATGTAGGTAACAGAGGTTTTGTATAATATGTATCTACTTAATTTGAGCATCTATCCAAACCTGAATAAATCTACTCCCATACTAACCCGGTTTCTGGGACACATACGAGTAACTCTATCTGTTAAAGACTATAAAGATTAAAAAAAGACAACAAAAGCATAATTTAAATATTGTTATGTGTTTTTGAAGCAAAATGTTAGATGGCACTACTAGCACACATGCAAAGAAATCCTCAGTCAATCGATAGATGGCAATACTGGTTGTATTGTTTGTAATTAGCCTCGAGTAATGCGCCCGCTACTCAGGAGCTGCCAGGAGGTCCCGGGATCGATCCGGTCAGGTCAAGATGAAAATTTTAACATGCCTGCCCGCTACTCAAGAGGTCAGGTTCGATCACCGCGGTTAGGTCAGGATGAAAAATTATCTTTTTCTGATTGGTCTGGGTCATGGATGTTTATCTATAAGTAGGTATGTATTTGTTATATATAAAAATGAAACCCGTTTTCCGTTGTCACGACATTGCATGAAAACGGCTTGACCGATTTGACAGATTTTTTTTTGTAGTTTTCTAATACTCTGTACAAGGTTCTTACGGAAAAAATTATTAAGAAAGGCGGTACGACGTTCGCCGGGTCAGCTAGTTTGTTATAAAATATAAGTAGTGTCGTTGAGTTAGTATCCCATAACACAAGTCTCGAATTAACATTGGGGCTAGCTTTTTGTGTCATTTGTCCTTGTCCTTGTTTATGTCTAAAGCTACTAAACGTGTGAAAGAATTATTCTTTGAAAGGTGACTTGACGAAGAAATTATTAGGTCAGTGCCGTAGGCACAGGGCATAGACTGGTATAATATAGGCACAGAATACTTAATAGTATCAACGGTAGGTACATATAATTTATCTCTAGATTATATCGAGCTTTTAGTTTCTATTTACTAGTAGATAAGGAGTAATTCAGATTCGCACAAAATACCACTGTACAAAATGTAGAAGAGAGATAAGTCCGTCCATTTTGATATATAATAGTTCTTCAAACAAAATCATTCACTATATTATGAAAATGTAGTAATCGGAAAATGACAAGAATGTTTTTAAATTAGAAATAGATAGACTTGGAACATAAAAAGTCACAATCATATACCCAGTGACACACAGACAACTAAAACAAATCTATAGACAATTCCTTTATCAATATCGGTTCAGCCCTTTGTCAATTAGGTACGATGAAAAAGAGATATGGATATACATACAAACAAACATATTCATAGTCTTTTCATTTTGTAGTCTACACTAATAATCAAAACAATTTAAATTATTTAGGTAACTCTCAGTATGATGACTACAACAATCTGTGCTACAACTACAAGTACTACGACGACGACGGCGCGGCGCGGCGACGCGTCGACCACGGGCATCGACGACGTATCTACGACAATTTGTAGCTGTAGCAGTGTAGCTACTGCTACAGATTTGTAATTGATCTACGACAAATCTGTAGCAGTAGCTACTACAGATTTGTTGTAGAGAAATGTAGAGAAAGTTACTCCTGGATACCTACGAAATAAATTTTGAAGCATTTTTATATGACTACGTACGTAACGTACGTTAGGTTAGTACTATTAATTAGATTAGGGCCAGTATGTATGTATGAATGTGTTAAGACTGGTATTAGGTACTTATCAAATTAATTTTTGATTAGAACACTTTCTATTTTGAATAGCATTATAGTCAAAAATACAGTTTACAGGCTAAAATTTTTTATGAGGACCAATGGAAAACTGCAATATTTTAAATTGAAAATTTTAAATCACCTATAAGTGAATTAAAATATAATTAATAGGTAATCCATTTGATTTCTTGGAAAATCAATTGATTAAAATTTTAATATTACGAATTCACATCAAGTGATAAGATTTATACATTTGGTATAATTTTCGTTTTATTTTCATAACCAAAGTTTATAGTTATTGTTAAGTTTTGCATTTTTTTTTTGTCAGGTCACCTGTCTGACGTCATCCTGCCTTGAGAATGATGTAGTCGTGAACAAATGTAAAATAACATAGAATACAAATAGTTAAAACGACATTACAACTTCGTCTGATGTTAAAATTTTTGCTATAAAAACTACTTTGTCTTTAAAAAAGTAGGAGTATGGGCTAAAATTTCACACGCAAAAATCTAAAACATCTAAGTATGTTGGACTCATTACAAAGTGAACAACGTAAAAATTTATGTAAAGTTATTATATCTCATGAAAAAATTATATTGATGTTTTTTTTTACATATGTTTGTTTATTTATTTAGTTATTTATATCGATGTTTATGTGTCTATTGAAGTCTACTGAGAATCAGAATTAAAAAATGTCAAACAGTGACAATGGGCATGGAAATGGAAACTCTTAAAGCAGTCATTAAACCCTTGAGTAGATGTGACCTATCAGAACGGTTGTCCGTTGTTTGGTAGACATCCAAGATTGTTAGAACTGCGAGCCAAATACCTCTACCGACGTCACAATATTATACAACATTTTATTCTTTTATTCCTATCTAGTACTTCACCGACCACCACACGACTTATTTATTGCATTATAAAAGTGAATGACTTTATTGTTACCTATAAAATAATTATTTCAATTAATGATATTCAAATACAATATTATACTTATTTCGCGCAGTTTGCTTTTAGATAAAGATATTATTGTGTTAATGATAAGACTTTCACAGAATATAAAGTGACGGCATAATTCATAGCTCATTTTGTGTTAGCTTGTGTCATTTGCTAGGTGGTTCTTCCTATTGTCTTGGATATCTTGAAAAAGGCCGGCAATATGCTGCTCTCCAAGGTAAACTATCTATTTTATTGATTTCATTCATATTTTTTGTAATGAAATAATGGAACCAATCTGACCAAATTCTTAGCGTAAATAAGTTGAAATTAATTAAATTACTGACAACCTGTCTTTCGGTACTTTCGGGACTTCAATAATTACGAGTGTCTGAATACTCGTCAAGATTTTATAGAATTAGCGCAAAAATAAATGTACAGTATCGTAAAAGTTGAAATATTATTGCGCTTCTAATTTTTATTACCTACTTTAAAACAAATTATAACTTGTTTTGTTGTGTAATTGTTTTAGTTGATTTATTATTAAGAAAGAACAATTAATTTAAAAAGAAAAGATTATTATTTGTGTTAACCTATTCACATTTTTAGTTAAACTATGTAAGTACAAATTAGTAATGTTTTTCTTTTTTTAATAAGCATTTATCTTGGGTGTCGAAATTCCCGAATTTCTCGGTTTTCCCGGTACTGGCTTCAACTACTAACTAACCCGGTACTTGGTAATTTAGTAACACTCCTCAGTTACAGGGAATCGCATCCCCTAAAATACATCCATACTTAAAATTATAAATGCGAAAGTCTGTCTGTGTGTGTCTATCTGTCTGTTCCATTTTCTAGCTAAACCACTGGAACGATTTTGATGAAATTTCAGAGGTCAAACATAAGCCAGTTTTGAGCGCGATATAATATAAGTTTATACTTAATTACTGTTATTATAACTAATAAATATTTAAGCTCGAAAGCAATTCAAAATATTTTTATTTGACAGTTTATCACATTATCAAAATACCTATACTTACATGTGTAAATACACCTAAATATCGCAAATAAAATAGACGAAGATACGGAAACAACGGTGACTTGAGGAATTAGATAAGGATGTACATCATAATATGCTTAAATTTTGCGAAGATGACGGTGGTACATAAAATAATGTAGATACGTTAGTACTATTATATATTCTGTGACTATACTGCGTGATAGAAAAAAGATTAAAACGCTATGTACGAGGTATGTTTAAAATATTTATTTTCCTCATGCTTGGAAATAGCTTCATTATTAAAAAAAAACGTCAATAGACCCATTGCTGGCCTAAACCAACAATGTAATTGAAAAAATATTAATTGCCGGCCGCTAATGGAGGTTTTTAATATGCACATTTTCATACATTAGATTTTTTTAGTTTCACACTGGCCAGCCTACTAAATACTGTAATGGAAATTGCTGGACACTTTTGTTATGTTGGTACTACTATATTCTGTGCATTTGTGTACACATAGGGTTCTTTTATTATTTAAAATATATGCAAATTTAAAAAAATGAAAACGGAGTAAAGCCAACGCTGGCTTATTGGCCCCAATGTAAAATTTGTAAAAGGAAGAAAAGTACTGTACAAGCCTCGACCGAAATTGCAATTACGTTTTTAGGCGATTTACGTTTTTAAAAGGCCTCGGCTTCGCCTAGTCCTTATAAATGTACTTAGCAAGGCCTCAGCTGCGCTTCGGCCTTGCAATATAACGGCCGTAAATTGCTTCATTTCCGGCGTCGACAGAAATGTACTATTATGCTTAAAATTATCAATAAACATACAACGTCTATTAGGACGAGTATCTAGGTTTGTGTGATATGATTAAAGGGAATCCCCTTGTGCAATAGAATGTGTAATTTTTATGCCTCATACCTAAGTACCTAAAACAAGTCCATTTTTCCTTAAACAAACATTATCACATATTTATAACCACAACTTCTTCGTTTAAGGTGATCCTCGGTGATCACTAGCGCCACTGTCATTTAAAAATCATTACTCACTGAAAACACAAGTTATCAAAAATCCCTCTGCTGTAATTATGGTTCTGGATCTGAAGTTAATTTTAATCATATTCAATTATTAAATTATAGTTCCATATAGTTACAAATAGCAAAACTGCTAAAAGTGGCCGTTTTAAGCAATAATGCAATTTGTAACTATTAATTATAATTTAATAATTTCATATGTTTAAAATTTACTTTAGATCCAGAACCTTAATTACTTAACACGGATTTTTGATAACTTGTGTTTTCAGTAAATAATGATTTTTAAATGATGGTGGCGTTAGTGTTCACCTAGGTATCGTCTTAAGTGTTGACATTTCAGTCGGGATCGCGTCTCCTATTCATTGGCGCCAGAATTATGTTCTAGATTGTCGGATTTAAATAATTAATTGATTCAAACTTAAGTTACATGTCGCGATTAGAACCTACATAATACCTTTCTTGAACGTCTAAATAGCTTATTTTGTTGTTATCTCATTATAATTAAATGTGTGTAATAATTTCTTATGAGAAAAGTTCTTATAACCCAACATTACTCGTATAAAGTAAATATACCGTTTTTTATAAAAAATATGTAAATAGCGAAATTAAATAAATAAAATATATATTACGCGGTTATTACAATGGAGCGACTTGTCTTGTCACCGTAACCAACCCTTAACCCTTTTGAAATCAAGACCAAAAGGATCAATGACATGATCCGAGTGTATGTCTATAACGTAGTAATAGGTAGTAGGTACCTATACCAACCAATGCTAATTATGAGTGGTATGACAAATCTGATGCAATTTCTAGCAATATTTAGAAGGAACGCATTGTTCGATGAGATGGACCTTGCGATCGAATTCGCTCGACGTCTTGCTAAACATGAACAATTGTGAGTAATACGCCCACTGATTCACGCACCATAACCAACGCAAGTTATCAACATTCAACATGCTTGGGGGCACGTCCCCACACCCATCTGGACCGCTCACTGCCAACTTCTAGTTCTTTGTAGGAGTTTCTCAAAGAGCATGATGACTTTATGAAATGAATTACCGGCGAGATTCGTTTTCTATCACAATATTCATATGATATTTTTCACAAATCATTCCAGTTTGGTGAGTATGAATAAAGTATGTATGAATGCGGTGAACAACCTTGAGAAGGCTCTGACCGATGCTAAAAATAGGTACCTACTTGGGTGTTATGAATTTTTAAGACTGTCGAATTTCCATGACAAGATCAGAAGTAAACCAAACTAGTTTAAACTAGATTAGATACCGATCGTAAAAGTCAGCCATTTTGTCATCTTTAGCGCCTTCAACTTTTTGTTAGGTATTTACTCATTTTCCTCACGGTTAAATGGGGAAAATGACGTGTCTATTGACATTAACGCTACTTTTCCTTAACTACTTATTGTGTTTCACAGATTCATTCTTCGCGATTTATGGTTTACATATTGTATAGTAACATTGCCACGTATTAGCCTTGCACAGTTTTTTAGAGTAGGTAGATAAAAAAAATTAGAATGTTTTGTAATTTTTAACTTCCACGCTGCCATCCCCACTTCCCCACCACTGAGCCCCGGGTGAGATCCGCTCTGAGGGTCCGTTAACTTGCTCATTGTGCGTTTCCGTGTACTAGCCTTCGCACGTGTTTTCCTTTCGTTCGCGTCTTCGTTTAGTTTATTAAAAAATGGGAAAAAGAAGGTCTTCCGATAAAGAGCAAAAAATACAAAGGAAAATAAGGAGACTGGAAGAGAAATTAAGAAAAAAGAAAAATTATAAAAGTGTCATCATCGAGACATCGGAAGATGATTCTGATGGTGAGTGTTTCAAAAATTTATCTGTTATTCCTTGGGGAATGTTATTACCGTGAGGCTTAAGCAACGAATTGCTTGTACATATTTTGTTGTTTCATCTATTCCTTGGGGAATATTCTGAGCATTTATCTCTATTGTTCCTTGGGGAACATCATATGAAGATAAATACAACAGTATTTATTTTAGCTCTTATTCAACAGGCGACGAAGTCAAAAACAGGCACGAAGACAAGGCTGGCTCAGCCACGCCCTGCTCACAAACGCCGCCTCGACCGCCTTATTCGCCACTCACAGTGGCGTCGTTAGCCTCGTCGCCAGAGCCATCACCTTCAAGAATAGTCCAGTCGGCCATAGAACCCACTCCATCTACGTCCGGAAATAATCAGGAAAGTACAACCAATGTCGATCTTGAATTGCAAGATGATATCTTGTTGTTGTTGGGCGAAGCCCCCAAGAACGATATTACCCTTGGGAAACCAATACATAAAGATATTGCCAACCGATGGCAAGATATTCTTTCTAAAGGTTTACCTAAGGACATGAAAAATAAAATTTTAGAGGAATATCATGTTCCTAGTAACTGTGACCTCTTACTAGCTCCGCTTCTAAACCCAGAAGCCAAAGCTGCTATTCCAGAAACTCATGTTAAACGTGATTTCTCGCTTATGCTTAAACAAAAGCAGATTGGAACAGCTATATCTGCCCTCTCGCAAGCCATAGAATGCGTTATTAACAACGAAACATCTGCTCAAAAAATTCTAAAACCAATTAGCGATGCATGTCGTCTACTGTGCGATTCTCATTTCAACGACACAAAGACTCGACGAAATTTTGTTACCTCAATTACAAATTCAAATCTTAAAGACACTTTGGTTGAATCTGTTAGAGATAAATATCTTTTTGGAGAAAACATATCTGATAAATTAAAAGCTGCAAAATCCATTCAACAGTCAGGCGAAAGCTTGAAAACAAAGAAACAAAGTGGTTTCTTTAATAGAAACTCATTTGCACCTAAAAATATAAATAATAATAATTATTTAAACTCCCATGCTTTTCATCGGAAGACGAGAAACAGACCGGAGGAGCAGGAACGAACCCGTCCAGCGAGGAGGTATCCGGCCCAGCAGCGTCGGACGAAGTCACCTCGGCGAGGCGCAGATGCAACACGTTCGAAGAATCCACGCAGCTCTCATCAGAAGTAGATAAGGTACAGTACGCTGGTCGTCTTCAATATTTTACACATGCCTGGTTGCGTGTTACTGATGATCCACTTATATTGAATTGGGTTCAAGGTTATAAGATCCCATTTATTAAAACGCCTCAACGTGATAACAATCCCGTTTTTTATCCTAAATCTATTCAAGAATCATTCGATTTTCAAAGGGCTATTCAGAAACTCTTAGATATTAATGCAATATCTGAATGTGATCATGTTGACGGCGAATTCTTGTCAAGTATATTCTTAGTGGATAAACCAAATGGAGAAAAGAGGTTTATATTAAATCTAAAATGTCTTAACAAATTTGTAAAAACCTCTCATTTTAAAATGGAAGATTATCGTACTGCTTCTAAACTGATAACGACTAATTGTTTTATGGGTTCTATAGATCTTAAAGACGCCTATTTTTTGATTCCAGTACACGACACCTGTAGGAAGTTTCTTAGATTTCAATTTTGTGAAACTTTGTACCAATTTAATTGCCTGCCATTCGGACTATGTACTGCACCCTATGTTTTCACCAAAATATTAAAACCTGTTGTGCAATTCTTAAGATCTCGCAATATGACTTCAATTATTTACCTTGATGATATATTAATAATAGAACCCTCCCTCATTGAATGTAACAAAAACATCAAATTTACAATCAAATTATTAGAAAATCTTGGTTTCATAATTAATTTTGAAAAAAGTTGTTTAAAACCAACGAACAAATGCAAATTTTTGGGCTTTATTTTTGACTCGAAAAATATGATTTTAACCATTCCAGATCAAAAGAAATTAAAAATTAAGAAAAAATTAAATATTCTTTTAAAATCACACAAGTTAAAGTTAAGAGAATTTGCAAGTATCTTAGGCCTGTTAATTTCGGTATGTCCAGCTATAGAATATGGGTGGCTATATACGAAAACGTTCGAACGATTCAAATATGAAAAGCTTACTAAAAATCCTTCATATGACCAAACTGTCATAATTTCGGACACATTAAAAGATGATATAACTTGGTGGATTAAGCATATTGACAATAGTGTTAGTAGATTTAAATTTAGTGAATATCGTTTAGAAATTTTTTCAGATGCGTCCAATTCTGGTTGGGGTGCCTATTGTAAAAATAATAAAATTTTTGGTTATTGGAAAAATGAAGAAAAATCTACATATCAATGAGTTGGAGCTTAAAGCAGCTTTCTTCGCTCTTCAATCTTTTGCCAAAGATGAACATGATTGCGAAATCTTAATGCGTATTGATAATGTTACCGCTATATCTTGTATAAATCGAATGGGCAGTGTACGGTACATTCATCTTGACAATATCTCGAGAGATATTTGGTCATGGTGTGAAAAACGAAGGATTATCCTCTTCGCATCTTACATAAATACAAAAGAAAATGTGGAAGCCGATTCTCTGTCCCGGAAAAAATTTCAGGACACAGAATGGGAATTAGCAAATTACGCGTTTGATGAAATAGTACAAAAGTTTGGGTTTCCAAAAATAGATTTATTCGCCAGCAGACAAAACGCTAAATGTAGAACCTATATCTCATGGAAACAAGATCCACAGGCCTGTGCAATAGATGCTTTTACACTAAATTGGAGTCAATTGGGTTATTTCTATGCATTTCCACCATTTTCTCTCGTATTGAAAGCCCTCCAAAAAATTATTCGAGATAAAGCAGAAGGCATCTTGGTAGTTCCCTATTGGCCAACACAACCCTGGTTTCCATTATTTCAAAAATTACTTGATTGTAGCCCTATTTATTTTGAGCCTGACTTAAACCTGCTTAAATCTCCTTTCAGATCATCACACAACCTACACAGAAGTCTCAGACTAGCTGCCGCGAGATTATCAGGGAAGCGCTACGCAAAAGATTCTTATCGCCTAGGTCTATAGACATAATGTTAGCTTCCCTCTCAGACAGTACATATAAACAATATGACTGCTGCATAAAGAATTGGCTGCAATATTGCGAAAAGAATAATTGTAATTATATTTCCACATCTGTGCAGATTGTGATTCATTATTTAACCGAGTTATTTGACCGGGGGGCTAGTTACAGTACCATAAACTGCCACAAGTCTGCGTTATCACTACTGCTAGGTGATGTTTATATGAATGATAATAGTGTTAAGAGATTTATGAAGGGAGTTTTTAAATTAAGACCAACTAAGCCTAAATACAATTGGACTTGGAACCCAAGTATAGTCTTAAACTATCTAGGTCAAAAATGGCCAAACGAATCACTAGATTTGAAAACTCTCTCAGCAAAAACAGTGACTTTGTTAGCGTTAGTTTCAGCTCATAGAGTACAAACTCTTTCTCTAATCAAATTGTCTAACATTAAGATATATGATTCAGTAGAAATATTAATCACCATCCCAGATATAATTAAGACATCAAAGCCAAATGCATATCAACCTGTTTTAAAACTGCCATATTTCCTTGAAAAACCGGAAATATGTCCAGCGAAATGTTTAGAAACTTATATAAATAAAACAGGCCCTTTGCGTAGTGTGAACAATATATTTTTGTTTATTAGTTATAAAAAACCTTTTTCTAAAATATCTACACAACGGTTAAGTCATTGGATTAAAGACACCCTCAAGGATAGCGGCATAGATACCTCAATATTTACAGGTCACAGCACTAGACACGCTGCTACATCTACCGCTAATAAGTGTGGGGTTAATATCGATGTAATTCGCAAAACTGCCGGCTGGACTGATTCCTCCAAAGTGTTTGCAAAATTTTATAACAAGGAGATTGTAAATGATGATTTTGCTAGATCCATCCTTAATACTGCAAATCAGATACTGTATAAGATAAATTAAGTATTATTTTTATTATTCTTTCTTTTAAAATAATAAAAACAAATGATTTGATATGTAATAAATACTTACAAATACCTTCATATTATTATTGAAGACACTCTATAATTTTGTGAATTTATTTCACATAATCTCTGAACATCTATACAATATGTAAACCATAAATCGCGAAGAATGAATCTGTGAAACACAATTAAAAATCAAACGAACTTACCAAGTGAAGTTCGATGATAATTGTGTGAACAGATTCATTCGAAGCGATTTATGGCAACCCTCCCAGTTCAAACAACGGGCTTGATGGACTTGATCCATCAATCAATCTAGTTTCTTCGTTAATAATATTACTTCCCAACCCCTAAATGTGAAATAAATAAGTACCAATATTTACATACGTTAAACTAAATGAGCAAGTTAACGGACCCTCAGAGCGGATCTCACCCGGGGCTCAGTGGTGGGGAAGTGGGGATGGCAGCGTGGAAGTTAAAAATTACAAAACATTCTAATTTTTTTTATCTACCTACTCTAAAAAACTGTGCAAGGCTAATACGTGGCAATGTTACTATACAATATGTAAACCATAAATCGCTTCGAATGAATCTGTTCACACAATTATCATCGAACTTCACTTGGTAAGTTCGTTTGATTTTTAATTATCGTATGAACTTGACTCTTTTGTAATATGTACTCTAGTAGTAGGTACTGTGTCTAGCTAGAACGTTGACGATTTGAATTACTACATTCATTCGATATAATGAATAATGGTTATTTAGCAGTTGTTTGCACAAGTATTTCGTATATAGTTGGTGATTGCGTGAAGGGCATCACGTGAGTGGTGTCGGTCGACGCGCGGCGGCAGGCCAGGGGCTATGACGTCACGGCGGCGAGGCGAGGGAGAGGGACGGTCGGAGGGTGTGGTGCACATGCGCCAGTCGCGTCGTCTCAAGGTGACCTCAACGCGACTCGCCTAACGAGTGCCCCGCGTGTTTCAGACAGTCGCAGCTCATACTACACCGTATACCTTTCACTTCGCACGGCTTCCGATACCGGTATTCGCGAGAACGCGGATATCTTTGCTAAACCAGTGTTACTTTATGCCAGCACGCTGTGGACGCCAACGTTACTCGTTCATCACCTTTTATCTCAGTCGTCGCGACTGACAAGACGAATCGATATGCGTCAAGCACGAGATATAGTGAGTACCCAGTAACAGTCAAATATTTGCGTTAATTACAAAAATTTTCCTTCAACTGACGATGGAATTAGCTGACTTCACAATTTCACATAAGTATGTACCTATTAAATGTATGATTATTTTCCTAAGTCAGTAACATTCCACGCATAATCACAAGCTATGGTCACAAGTCACAATGAATGCGGGTAGGTATCTTATTGGTTATATCTTCTAGAGTTTCTTTTGATTAAGGTTTTATTTAATACAACAATGCATACCTACTTAACTCTAAACGACTTGCTTGAGTACTTATACTGCAAAAATAACAATAAGTGTTAAATGGTTAAAATATTAAGTACTAGCTTTCGCCCGCGTGAGATTCCCTCGGGAACAGTGCTTTTTCCCGGGATAAAAGGTACCCTATGTCCTTATTCTCAATACTCCTAGCTATGTGTATGCGAAATTTCAGGTAGATTGGCTCAGTAGATAGGACCAAGAGGTAACAAACAAATTTACAAACACTTTCGCAATTATAATATTTAAGAAAGGTTAATGAATACGGCTGTGTGGCTGTAAGTGCATACCAACCTTCCTACTTTGATCTAGATAGGTAATAACTGCAAAGTTTACAAGATCAATAGTTATCTACTTATTACAACATAATCATAGTTCAACTAGGTAAATCCATAATATGTTCGTAGAAAGGAAACTCAAGCTTAAAGATTTAACTATCTTTGAAACGGTTAGACTGGTATTATAAGAGTAAGATCCATACTAATATTATAAATGCGAAAGTCTGTCTGTCTGTCTGTCTGTCACCTCTTCACGGCTAAACTGCTGGACCGATTGTGATGAAATTTGGTAGGGATGTAGTTAACGACCTAAGGTCAAACATAGGCTACTTTTGGGCGCGATATAACCGAGTCCCACGCGGGCGGAGCCGCGGGCAACAGCTAGTAATTATATATTTGACAAAAAAAACTAACAAGCGGACATAGTCGCGAAAATCTAATTAGTCAGAAGTATAAATATTGCACATAAGCGTCTCTGAGCTACGGTGATCATCCCACACCACACACATATGGGTCGTATGCCTACTAAATTGTATAAAAAAGAAGCATTACGATTTTTTGAACCAGAACAGAAACGTTAGTATTGTAGAATTTGTATCTGGCGATCAGTCATTAAGCTAATCTTAAAATCAGACAAATTCAAGCATCTTGATAGAGAATCTTACACCGATGTCAAACGCACTCGATAGGAATAAAGACCGGTTGTATCCCAACTTCTTCAGCTGTAAAGCCGGATTGGGATTGCTATTGTTGGCGAAATCAATCACAGCTATCCGTTAAAAAAAATGCAAAATAGCATTATAATTTCCATTTCAAATTTACTTAAAATTCGGAACTGTCAAAACGCGGGCCGGTCATCATCCGCCATGACGTGACGCAACTATTGTGGTAAACTGTCGTTCAGACCTATTTTTGACTTCTGTCATTCGTTCAAATAATTTTTAGTCGACAAAACTGTGGTACTTAGCGAGAATCAGGTTTCAAAAATTGCAGAATAATTACGTCACAAAGCTCTGCAAAAATGGCCGACGGTGTTTTCGATAGGATTTTAAAAGTGAACTTTTTTTAAATTAAGTTTTGCTACCTTAGAGTGTCAGAAAAATATGGAAAAAAAATTAATGTAAACAAGTAGAAAATAATTATTTTAAACAAAAACCAAATACAAGTCAACTAGCCTATTATCGTTTAAAAACAAGCGCGAAGTCTCGCAGTTCGCGGCGAACCAAAAGGACTATTGATAAATCAACAGATAATAAACAAGAATTTGCTCTTCATTGATCATATTTATCCGAGGTCACAGATGGCCGCATTATCGCCAGGGGTCAAAGGCACATGGCACATCTTAGAATTCCAGATTATTCCACCTATTTGTTTTTCCGATTGCGTCATTGTTGATTAAATTGCTCTAGGATGTAGTAGTAACTTAAAGCAAACATCAAAATTACCGAAATCTAATTAATATCTTTATTTGATTTGATCAACCTTACGATTAAGTAAAATCGATACTCATTGTAATGATCCTATAAAGATAGTCGTGCACATCATGAAGGGAAAAGGTAAACTATATACTGTAGTTCTATAATAGAATATGATTGTAATTAACACCAAACCTTAGGTCTCATGAGACGGCTTTATTTTATTACATTCGGAAAACATCCATTCTTCAATATAAATATAACTAGCTGACCCCGCAGACTTTGTCCTGCCCTTTTTTCTACCTCTACCCTACCCAACACCTACCCTACACCTACCCTTCATCTACCCTACACCTACCCTACACCTACCCCACACCTACCCTTCATCTACCCTACACCTGCCGCACACCTGCCGCACACCTACCGTACACCTACCCTACCTAACACCTACCCTACACCTACCTTACACCCTAGTTACAGCCCACCGTCATTTTGTATGGAAAAATGTTTTCTTTTATTTTTAAATTTTTTTCATCTTTTTCCAATGTTTTTAAGATGTATTCTGCTATCAATAACCATGAAAATTGGTTCAGCAGATCTCGAGTTATAAGTGTTGTAACAAACCCGTCTTTGTTTTTTCTTCTTTATTCTATAGCTCTGGAGCTATAGAATAAAGACACGAATAACGTGCAAAAAATGCTAAACGTGCTAAAAATAATTTTAATGACTGACCATATCGACTGCTGCCTTACTGGCTCTTATACCCCGTAGAAAGGATTTAAATCATAAAAATAAGCAGTAATGTTACTTTGACTGTAAATAGTGCTAGTGTCACAACCAAAAGAATTACCATTAGAAAGGAAGAAAACACATGAAAAATACAATAATGAAATGCGCAAAGATTGATTAAAATTCAAGTTTAAGCTACTTCCCTGATTTCCAATATATTTTTTGATATGTTTGCATCGATTGTGGTCAAAATTACCCAACTTTTCTTTGTCAGAATGAGTTATATGCGCGTTAAAGCTATAGACTCCCTGCGTCAGTTCAAGTTGTTTTCAAGCCAATTAACACTCAAGTTAGAACATTCATACGCTGGACATAACCAGTTACACTATGTACTTACTGACGTTTCTTGGTGTTCAAGTGATAATCTTGTAGTCGTGGTACATATTAGCTAAACTGTGAAATGTAGCAACAGTAATACCTACTACATATAAAAATGTTTATACATGATACAGTGTAACTTAAACCTGATAATAGAGATTACATGCATGCATTATGACATTTTATGTTTAAGGCTAACGATTTAATAAAACAAAAAAATATAACGAGTTAGAGTACCTATCTATATCCTATTTAGATAGGTTTAGTCTATTGTGCGTGAGTCGACCAGACACATGTTTGATCTCTTTACAGCAAGAACTAAAATGCAAATTCATCCCATATGACATTTTGAATTTTTACTGGCATATTAATATATATTTTTATATATTTAAATTTTAATTCAACCACAGAAAAGTACTTGGATATACTAGATAAGTTTGATCAAGGCTATTTATTTTGTCAATTTATTGTTAAGTACTTTCTTATGTTCATTGGTAACCAGCTTTTGAAGCATCAAAAAGATTATACATAATATTACATAAGCTTGCTTATTGTGTGTCAGCTATTTACACATATTGTAATAAAGTTCATATACAAATACTGTTTATTCCACCACAAAAATAAAATAACACATTGATTATTAAATATGATATTCAGTATACAGAATCGAATGCATTATCAGGAAATATCAAAATAATGTTCAGATAATGTTACGACAGAGTTTCGTACCCATATCAGATATAACCGCAATATAGTTAATATTAGCAGAAAAACTAGCATGCGTATAATAAGCGATACTTATCGCGATACTTTACGCTGAAGTGGCATGATATTGCCCTTTTGCCTCGCTATTTGCACACAGATTTGTCATAATTATTGACTTGCTTAAGATTATCCGTGATTTGGAAGGCATGTCAAGCCTGCTGGCTGTTGTAAGTATATGGCAATTTTAGGCAGCCTGACAGTGTTGTGTTTATGATAATAATCCTATTGCACGGTCCCTCTAAAGAGCTACAAAAGTCAGACGACAGTCGCTAGATCAAACAAACCAGTGACGCCACATTTAGGACCACGATCAAAGCGTACCCTTGGCTTTAAATCGTAGGCTGAGGATGTAACTGGGAAACAGGCAGGGATGAAGATAAACCCGAGACTTTTCCCAGGATTAAGAAAGATTTAAATGTTGCTTTGCGTCAGACTGATTCTATTCTATGTCGCAGAAGTAAACATCATTCATATTGACAAGAAAATATCGCAGCTTAATTAACATAAAAATGTACCGAAATAGAATCCAATCTCCAATTTTTAAAAATTGATACCGTACAATATATTAAAATATGTTCAGTAAATTATTGAAATTGATATTTTACAGCTTGTAGCAGTACAAAAACGAGCAAGTACTACTATATTAAGTACTACTCTATTCTTTTAAGATCGATTTACTTTACGCCTTTTATAACTAGCTATGCAGGCGACATTGTAATGTGTATGATGGTTTATGTACTTCCTAACCTAAGCTACGCTAAAACCTACAACTACTCAAAAGAACTTTATACTTTAGTTTATTTTTCTCTAGTCATTATTGCGAATCACAACAATCACACAACTGCCCTTTAACCTAAAATGATGCAATTTTGCAAATATTTTATTTCAACTTTATTTTGGGAATCTAGTATTTATTAGCAACTTAAACAAATGCTAAGGGCCAAAATCAGGCAAAGTAAAACAGGTCAAACGTTAGCAGGGTTCTCGCATGCCACAAAATAATTGCAGCAAACCTAATCAAAAAGTTTAATGTACTGTAGGTACAATACAATATATTAAGAGTGATGTTTCGGGAACAGATGTGGCTCGCCTAAAGGCTGCTAACAAGCCGGAATCTGGGACTTGGCTACAGGCTTTGCCTTCACCTCACTTCGGGACACTTTTAAATAGTGATTCTCTCCGGATCGCAGTGGCTCTGAGACTTGGGTGCAAGGTATGCGAGCCACATCGCTGCATCTGCGGCAAAATGATGGAAGAAAAAGGTCTCCACGGCTTAAGTTGCCAAAGAAGTGCAGGTCGTTTCTCGAGGCATCACAATTTAAATGAAATCATTCACAGGGCTATGTCCTCCCTGAACATTCCTTGTCTTTTGGAGCCCCCAGGGTTATGCCGCACTGACGGAAAGCGGCCAGACGGATTAACATTGGTTCCATGGCAAAAAGGTCGTTGTTTAGTCTGGGACGCAACTTGCGTATGCACATTCGCTGCATCCCATTTAACAGATTCGATTAAATCAGCAGGTTCAGCTGCTGAAAAAGCGGCATAATCGAAACACGACAAATATATTGCCTTGGAACCAATGTACGACTTCGTACCTTTCGCGGTAGAAACGGCTGGCCCTTGGGGTTTGGAAGGCAGAGAATTATTCCGGGAGTTTAGACGCCGACTTATAGATAGGGGCTGTGATCCTCGCTCCGGTCAGTATATGGTTCAACAGGTCTCCATAGCTATACAGCGCGGAAATGCTGCAAGCATTATGGGGACCTTTGAGCCGGCTACTTTCCGGAGAGTGGATCATTTATAGTTTAGTTTATATTTTAGTTTTAGTTTACTTTATATATTATTAATTAGTTTGTTAGTATTTAATTGATTAACATATATTAATACTCAATATTTATTGTTACAGCGGCTATTAGAAATATAGATATACTTATATTCTGTTAAAAATTGCAAGTGTCAATGCTGAATGAATTTTTATGGCATGGAACTGAATTATTATTTGCATTTTAGTGTTCATAATTTTGGAATTAAAATTAATTTTCTAATTTAGGTAGGTTCTGTTAAATAGATTTTCCTAACAAATTGGGCCCCATAGACTTAACGATAACACGAAAATATAAGGTGGGTGAGCCACACTCCCACTCAACACACATTTATAAAATCACAAATGCAGTTGTAATTATAGAAATCGAAGTAAGTTTGTGACGTCATGAGCGAGCCCACGCGTCATCCAATCAGAAGCATTCTCTAAGAGGCTCGCCATTTCAATATTAACATTAACAACAACAGCAGCAAAGTACTCTACCACAACTCTACGTCTTGATATAATTTAAAGATTGAAATTAGTGGTCCTTTCCATATATTGTCAAAACTTCTTTATAGAACCCAAAGTATTTTGACAGTCATCCTGTTTACTTAGGTTCTGTCCTCTACTATAGTTGTACTTTTCTATCAAATACTGACTTAGCTAACGTAAACGAGACGACAACAGTTTATTATCATGAATGAAAAGAGCGTGTTCGTATTATAGCGCGCTCGCTCGCAGTTCATAGCCGTATTCCTCATTTACTGGTGGCATTGGCAAGACGTGTGGTAAATTGTTGACTCATGCAGTGTATTGAATAAACTAAGATTATTTCTGTTGCAAGTGTAAAACCTATATCAAAACATAATGGGTATGGCTATAAATAATTTGCCTTTGGTGAGTAGCGAAATTTATATAGTTTTAATATTAAAACCCGGCATTAAATTAGAAAGCAACGGTAGTGTTGTAATGACCGCTTTGACCTTGTGAAACTCGTTCGCGATAATGAACGGCTTGCATACTTACATACATGCTACTATAGTCTGTTTAATATACAAGAAAATTGCAGTTGTGACTAAAGTTGAAGTCTAAGATTTGGTAGAAGGTATATGTAGGCATGCAGGAACTTCATGAACTTAATGTGCGTACGCTATAATACCTCGAGTTCATACTCGTAGGTTCAACACATTACCGCAAAGGATAGATGAGACCACTGAACAAATTTATTTTATTCCGAAATAAAAAAAAAATATATCACTTTTACAAATATGTTTTCAATAGGCCACTTCCACTTCTAAATCTTTAGGCTACCTATGAAAAATCTATTATTAGCGACTGCCTTGTTTTCAAACGTCGATAGCAGAATAGTTTGGGTGCCATTCTGCCATACGATTATTTATGTAACACTTTTGTTTCAGATTCGCGAAGAGTGCGAAATACTACATATGACAGACAAACAGTTGAGAGAAATTATGAGTAGACTTCATAATGATCTTGTCAAAGGCCTTAGCAAAGATACTCATCCTACGGCGATTGTCAAATGTTGGTTAACTTATATACAAGACTTGCCAAATGGAAAAGGTGAAAGAAGTTTTTTTAAACTACTTAGGTACTTACCTATTAAGAAACCAATCATCGTTCATAACAATATAAGTACTAAAAATATAAATGATATAGTAGGCAGTAGTAAAGACAAAAAATATTTGTTTACAGAACGGGGGAAATTCCTTGCGTTGGACCTTGGGGGCACGAACTTCAGAGTTCTTATTATAAACTTGGGAGAAAATCACTTCGATATGCAGTCAAAAATCTACGCCATACCAAATCATATCATGACTGGTACAGGCGTCGCTTTATTTGATCATATAGCAGAGTGTTTGGCTAATTTCATGAAGGTAAAAATTTACTTAAGTCATAAATTAAGTATACCTCGTCGATAATTCGACAAACAATAAATTGTATAATAACTATTTGTTTTTAAGGAACATAATGTATATGAGGAGCGATTGGCCTTAGGATTCACTTTTAGCTTTCCTCTGCAACAAATGGGTCTCACAAAAGGAATCTTGCAACGTTGGACAAAAGGTTTCTCTTGCAGTGGTGCGATTGGAGAAGATGTTGTTCAAGGGTTAAAAGATGCCATATCAAGACGAGGGGTAAGTGATATAATATACTTATAAAATTTTATTATCTTCATGTCTCAAGTTGATACGGTCAGGCATTGCCATGGAATGGACTGACCATGCCTCCATGTTATCCAACAAAAGGTAAACTTCAGAATATTTAGACGCGAAGTCGCCTTTATAGGAAAGATGGTTCTTCTTCAATAAATAGGTGTGGAACTGACAGATTAAATAGTAAAAGTTGCGAGTTAAGAAAAACCTATCGTATTTTGCAACTGGATCAGTAGCAAAAACATATATTCTTATTTAGCAACTGGTTGCGAATAGCAGTTGCCAATGTGGCCGGAGGGACTGTGCGTGCAAATATGGGTGCGAAAGGTCTGACTGCAAAAATAGAGGATTTGGTTGCAACCGGAAATAAGAAACGAACGACTTTATAACTTACTAGCTACTCATGCTACATTACTACATTTTTTTAGAATGTTTGTTTTAATGACTACATTTATTGTAGATTTTGTAGTACCTTTACAAGGATAAGTTATATAAAGAACTTTTACAGGATCTTAAGTTATCAGTGACAGGCATACTTAATGACGCCACTGGTACGCTTATGTCATGTGCACACAAAGAAAAAAATTGCCGAGTAGGGGTTATTATTGGTAAGTTGACGATGATAAAGCTCTCTCCTAGAAAATTAAGGCATGTGTCTTCTTACGATTCAATGAGAGCTATAAAGAGGCTGTCGTTTTTTTCTTGATGAGTCAGTAAACATTATGTTTGTACAAAGGAAAAAAATGAGCCGAAACTAACTATCAAACATGAAGGCTCGTTTCCTATAAATAATCATGTATATTTTAAACAATTTTCAATTTTACGCCTAATTCTTAATATTATTTTCCCTTTTCCTTATTAGGTATATTTTTTCTATATAGGCACTCTCACATTTAATGCGGAAATCGCAAAATTGAGAATTACATATTCACGTATCTATTATATATAAATAAAATGTATTCGTAGAAAAACATTATATTTCGGTTCATGCAGATTCTTTTTAAAGGAACTTTATTCTTTAATATGTATGTAGGTATATGGTTTTTATTAGAAAATTGCTTTTACTGAAATATTTTACATCAATTTATGATTTAAGTACTTTCACATTGACTAGCCCCCTGCATGTACTGATATGATGATTTTTTTTTGTGTAGGTAGTCCAGAACCAGCGATGATATTGGAATGCAAATATATAGTATCTAGTATTTTAATTTGCTTGGTCTTTTTTATTTTATATGCTTCGTTAGCGTTTAAAGTAAAACTGAGTCCTTTATTTTTAGTGCATAAGTGAATGTGCAGTTGAAATATTTTAGGAATAGAAAATAACGTACCTACATACCTTAAGTATTTATTAATAAATCACTTAAAAAAACTGTTTGTAGGCACCTAGGATAATATTTCTTAGGTATATGCCTATTTCTTGTTACTAAATAATGTTAATAAACATAAAATTTACTGATGCAACTACTAATAACGATAGCCTCTAAATCATCATCAACATATCTCTGGTCTAATACAACATCTGGAATGAATCTGAAACGTCATCTTATACTGATTGCATGTTTTCACTCTTGTAGGACGTACAGATTGACATTTGCGCTATTCTGAATGACACGACGGGAACTCTAATGTCCTGCGCGTGGAAAAACCACAACTGCAAAATAGGACTCATCGTTGGTAGGTTTAATTGTTTTTTGCTGGTGTGCGCTTTTGCCTTTTAATTTGTTTTAAACGTAGCGTAATCCTTTGTTTTTATTTATATTAAATGAATTTTTTGTCTTAATTATATTATAACAATCAAAATATTTTTTATTAATACATGTGGTGGTGTTTACCGCAACTGATTTTGTTACTTGAAAACCCGATCTCACATTAATTTGGAATGTTGTTGGTCACCCGTTTCATCTTTACTAATCTTACTTATCATCTTATTGGTTATTTTTCACTAACTTTTGAGCAAAACAGTGGCAATTTTTTTATTCATTATGTTGTCCAACTGATTTGTCTACTTAATTCAGTCAGTAGTAAATTCTTACTTAATTGCATGTCAGTAAGTAGATTAAATTAACAGCATTTTATCATTTTTTGAATTATTTTTGCTATTATTAAGCCTGAATGACTTAGATACTTACCAAACATTATGTACTTTTTTTTAAATGATCACTATGTACCTACTATTTCGGTATTAACTGCAATAATAATTACCACGCTCTTTGGCATTCTATTAATATTTCATTGTTATTAAACTTTGCTTTGTTCAATGCTTGACTGCTTTCGACCTTTCTTATTAAAAATACCTACATTATATACCCAGTATTATGTAAGTAGAATTTAAATTGATAAGTAACTATTTATTTTTTCTAAAAAATATACGTTGTTTAATTAATTTAGTCGTCAGACTTATTCAGTCGTTAATCTTACCTTATATCCGAAGGTACTGGCAGCAACGCCTGCTACGTAGAGAAGACGGAGAACTGCGAACTGTTTGAAGGCGACATGTCCAAACCAGACATGTTGATCAACACGGAATGGGGGGCTTTCGGAGACGATGGAGCCTTGGACTTCGTACGGACGGAATTCGACAGAGAGGTCGACTCCAACTCCATCAACCCTGGAAAACAAATGTAAGTAAATCACATATCCCTTCGTAATTTACCGTTTCCGCCAAATATCTCGAGATCCTTTCTCCTCATTTCTCATAGGAAACATAAATGAGTACTTATGTTTTTAAAACTAACCCCTTGTTCAATTAAAGGTGATAAAATTGTATAATGGATGAGAGATCTCAATAATGATTGTGAAAGATCAATATAAAAATAAGGTCATAGTTTGTGCGTAATTTATTGTAGAGGCAAAGGAAAAATGTTCGCTGGTTCCATTCCTATGAATAACTACCTAGATAAAGGCCGCTTTTATCTCATGGACTTGAGACTGGCCGCTGATTTGTTTTTCTTTTAAATTAGACTGTTGTCAGATCAATAAGCTCATTAATTAATTGGAGGCACTTTTGAAGACTCGTTCGAGTTGAGACCAAACAACAACAAGGTCATTGGATTGAAAGCAATCACTATTATTTGAATTTAAGTCATCATACATAGCTAGTAGAAATGAAGATTGGGTAAATTTTGAACTGACAGTGCTCGAAGCGAAAGATCTTCGAGAATGTTTAAAATAAATATTCGTTTTTCTAATTTCAGCCAAGAAAAAATGATATCAGGAATGTACATGGGAGAGTTGGTGCGGCTAGCGCTCGTTAAATTCACCAAAATGGGCCTGTTGTTCGGAGGACGGGGATCCGACCTACTGTTCCAGAGGAACAGCTTCTACACCAAATACGTCTCCGAAATAGAGTCCGACAAACCAGGAGACTACACCAGCTGCATGGACGTGTTGGAGGAACTTGGTAATTACCTTATATTTATTTTTTGTTACAGCCGCTTTTCGCATCATAACTCAAAAAGTAAAAATAGGGGTATTTAAACTACTTCGTTATAAACTTATAATCTTACACTACAGATAAGAAAACTATCTAATACAAAATAGGTATTGCGATTCCTTCCTCGTATCGTATGTCTTTAACATTACATGGTTCCATTTTACCACGATAACGTATATAGAGTAGATTGCATTAGCGTAGTTAATGAAGCATGAAAGTAATGAAATGTTATAATTTTTGGATGGACTACGCAAAACTATATACAAAAGGTAGACACAAATCAACTTCAAATATTTTAAGGGGAGATCGCTATTCTCAACAACTTTTTCAAATAAACTTATATCGTTAAACGCGCAGATCTAAAAAAACCTTAAAAAATGTCTCTTTTTCCGAACCACACTATAATGCACCAACTGATGAGCAAAAAAATGATAGGTACTTAGGTTTGACTCATTGACATTAACCTTGGAAATGTCTGAACATAATTCGAAACCAGTTTTATGAACTTTTGAACAATGCGACACCGACTAATAGGTATTTTGATATTTTCCCATATATACTTATTAAAAATGACAAAAGTGATGCAATATCAAGCTCAGTGGCAGCAAAAATTATTATCTTTGATACTTAGTTACCAAATATTTGCCAATTATCAGATTAGGTCATAGAAGTTAGTATATTAACGTACACCGAGACCGAGACACCCAGATTTTTATCAATCAATGATAATAAAACTAAATGTGCAATCCGTTCAATATACATACTAGGCACACATTACATAAACCTTCTAATGCGTGTACCTAGGTTACCTATACTATACGTAGTAAGATAGATTACGTAATGATTCACAGCTAGATATAGGTAGGTGACTCTACTAATTACTTATATCAAGTAAACTACTGCGTAAAATGAATCATCGCAATCTATTTACAATTTTCCAAGAGGAAAATAGGGAAAACTAACTGCGTGTCTGTTTACAGTTTCCTTCCTATTCTTTTCCCTACTGCCACAGAATAGATATAGTGTCTAATCTACTAATGTTATTGCTAAATAATAATAATAAAGGCAAAGAAAATGAAAAACATTTGGGTCAAGCATAATACAGAAATCCCATAGGTAACTCTTAGATCATATAGGTAACTTTAGAAATTCATGCAATACATTCTTTTTCGTGCTTTTGTGCTTTCGGTGCAGGGACAATTTATGATGGGGTATTATAGACACTAAGTATTGTTTCTCTCCTCAAAAAATGGCGCATCTGTTATCGTGCTCTGGGTGCCCAAACACCTGCACCACGAACGACTTTACCTACGTAACGTAGCCCCTGACAGAGCTGTGAAGAAAGACTCAATATAGAAATGTATGTCAGGAGTGGCACTCCAAACCACACCTCTCTTCCCGTGAATGTCATAAAAGGTGGTTAGGTAGGTACCTAACTACTACTTTGTGATCGTCGTCTGTATCAAATTTTATCTAATGCAACTACGTGCCAACACTACCTTCCATTAGACATAATATTATCTACTATGCTACAAGCCAAGACTGTTAGCTGAATATGCTTCAACCAATTATAAAGTCTAAGGCTGGGTTGCACCAACTTACTATAACAATAACTGTGTAGTCAAAGTACCGGTTAGGTGAAAAATGGGTTGCACCTTTTTGTCAATCTTCAAAATACGTCATAACTTTTACGCTAACCGTAACCGCCCAAACTTGACCGGTTAGCCCTATTGTTATTGTCAACTTATCTGTCAGACAGGTCGAATTACCTCCACGGACGTCATTATACTTGTAACCCTGGTAACTAACTATGCTACAAAATACGACGGTGCAACCTATGTCGCTTCAACAGTCATAGTTAGCAGTAATGTTACTGTTACATTTGACTAACTGTTACGATAACTGGTACTTTGGTGCAACCCACCCTAAGTAAACTTGCATTTTGCATGTTTTACTATCTCCTTCCTGACATCGCATCGATCTGATCCAAAAGCGAGCCATCCCTATTATAGTAGGTAGGTACCTATTTATACCAGTACTATCTAAAACAATACGTTCGACCGTGGCCATACATCTTTAAAACTTGTGAAATGAATAAATACCCGAATCTGATACATATTACCGCACACATCGCCACAATAGACTTAGGTTCGTGTAGTATTATTGTAATTGATACCACAGGGGCACAGGCTGATACTTACTTAGAGTTTTTAAACTGATTAAACTGGCACAATATTGTTTACAAATGAAGCAATAGCATGGCACGTTGCAGACCATGAGACCTTGGCTCTGAGTTGGTGTCGCTAACAGCAGTAATGTTTATCTTGCAGGGTTATCTCATGCGACCGAGGCTGACATGGCCGCGGTGCGACACGTGTGCGAATGCGTGTCTCGGCGGGCCGCGCACTTGGTGTCCGCCGGCATCGCCACTCTGCTCAACAAAATGGACGAGCCCAAAGTCACTGTCGGCATTGACGGCTCCGTCTACCGCTTCCACCCCCATTTTCACGCGCTCATGTGTGAAAAGATCGCACAGTTGGTCCGGCCTGGAATAACCGTAAGTATTTTCGTCTATAGAGCGGTCCCCGACACGACGACGACGCGACGATGCTTGGAAAATATTTGAACTTACATACCTAATATATGCGACGACATTAATTATAATAGGTTTAAAATATTATTTTGTTTTTTTTTTTTAGAGTAAACTTAATGGTGTCGGGGTATAAAAATAATAATTTCAAAGATAGGACATATGGGAGGTAGTCAGATCCCCTCAGCAACCATCTATATATCCTATACTAGCGACCCGCCCCAGCTTCGCATAGAAACCTTCCTCTTGAATCACTATCTATTAAAAAAAACCGCATCAAAATCCGTTGCGTAGTTTAAAAGATTTAAGCATACATAGGGACAGAGAAAGCGACTTTGTTATATGTAGTGATAAGTCATCGTTACTTTACCATGTTCTTTCAATATCACTGAAGTAATACGGTACCAAATTTCGAATCAATAGGACATATGGGTGTTAGTCGGATCCCCTCAGCAACTATTAAAGAGCTGATGATCATAAACAGCTGAACAGATTTTCATGAAACATGGCTACAACACTGGATAAAATTCTCTATCACACAAAAAACTTAACGAAAGTCGGCTCATCCTTTTGGGAGCTATGCTACGACAAACAGACACGTTAAACTTCCTTTTGGCGTCAGGTTTAATGATTTGCGAATAAGACAACATACTTCAAGACCTATCAAACCATGTTTAGCAGTAGCAATGCGCGTCGCTAACAGCCGCCATCGGCCCACGGAAGTCACCATGACTATTTTAATTTTAATAAGCATATTAGGAATGTACCTACGTATACATTTGATGAATAGACGTAGCTTCTTTTAAAATGACCAGGCAAAAAGCATAACCCTCATTGAAGCTATGTAGGTGTGCTTCAGTGAGGTGATGCTTTCTGCCAGTGCCCCTAGTATGAGTTTTTCTGAACGCAGACGCTAGCGACTGCGTTTGCGATTTGTATGACAAACCTGTACAGCGCCTCTGGCGGATAGTAAGAAAATCCTAACGCAGTCGCTAGCGTCTGCGTTAAAACTCATACTAGGGTACAGGTCATTTTACTTAAACTTTCTAAACTAAAAAAAAATTATAAGGTATATATAAAAAAATTTTTTTGGAGTAACAAGCTTTTTTCTGAGATTTTGGGTTTTGTTCTTCGTAAGAGTTTCAGGAAAAAAAGTATTTATTAATAAACCAGATCCAGAAGTTACTGAAGAAACATTCGTCGTTATAAATATTCGCGTTTATTATGGGCTGCCGATAGACTATAATAGTATCTATAAAGTATGCCCACTTGTTTGTTACAAAGATTTTTAAATCTTACATTATCTCAAAAGCGACTTTGAGGCTATCAGCAAAGATAATGTATCAATGGCGAGCCCCCTACTTTGCTGGCCATTGCTGACCGTTAGTACACAGATAATACGTTGTTTACATAATCGGTCCGACGACATGTCGAACTTTGCTCTTCAAAACAATTTTTATCTCCATGACGTCGTAGCACCCGGACCTTGTGTGTATCGATATCCAACAACTACTGACACACCTCCATTAGTTTATTTTTTATCGAATTGTGCAATTTATCAAACTTATTGTACATACCTATCAGTAAATGAAACATAATAGAAAAACGTTGAAAAAGCGGATGGAATATGGATATACTTCTTACTTATTTTATTTTTTAATAAATTAAACCACATAATGAAACGATCCGACCCTATATTTTAGAATCAAGCCGCTTACATACAGATAGCGTACACATCAACAACGTTTCTATGTTAAAGGTAAAATCTACCAAAAATTGTCTCCTACTTGATTGATTGATTGATTAAAGAGGAGGACCTTTACTATACGACTAATATATTTTTTATACACAGATGTTTTGTTAACCCAAATTATGGCTTCTAGTAAACTTTTGGTATGGAATCGACACGCGCTTGACTAGTTTGTTAAATTTAGTGTTCACCTAAGATATAAAAGAAACCTTCATACAAAATTTTCAGTTATCTTTTTTTTTTGTTAAAAATAAATCAAAACAGCATTTATTATTGTTATACACTCTATTTTGATACAATTACTTAGGTTTAAAATTGTCGTTTATAAAAAGTATGTCAAGATAAAATTCACAAACAAAGCAAGGTCAAATAAAATAGTGACTGTAAAAATTATGACCGTAGCATTTTTATAAGAATATTATTATCAAAATCTAACTTCAGCATGCATAAACCTTGAGGTCTGCATGAGAAAATACCACCCTCTTTTCCCGAAATATCTTAAGGACGACTGGGAATAACAGATATTTTAGCTTACTTTGTACCTCTGTCCCACTGGGTAGCTATTGCACTAACAACAGCATTCGGCCGGTCATTATCACAATGCTAAATCTTATTTTATGTCCTATCTCAGTACCAATTCATGAAGGAAAATAGTACGAAATTGCGTTTAGACCAACCGAGCTGGAAAGCCAGGCGGATTGAGACCCGACCGTGAAAACTCTATGATAATGTATGAATCACAATCTATTGCAATTTCAATTACGGAAAGATTATGATCTAATTACTTACCAATGTGCTAAAAAAATTGTAAACTAAAACTAAGTATACCTACAATGACCTACATCTAATCTACTGTGTAACCACTACCAATTTTTGTACCATTCTAAAGCCAAAAAAATGCCGTCTTGTAGGACATTAGCCCATCAGGGAAAATGCATGTAGACATTTTTTATTTGATTTATCTAAAAGCAGATATAAAATACTCGTAACCACGTTTGTCCTCACTTGAAACATTTGTTGTTACAGTTTGATCTGATGCTATCAGAAGACGGAAGCGGTCGCGGTGCGGCGTTGGTAGCGGCAGTGGCCTGCCGGGAAACTCTAGGATTCGCGTAGGATCTCACATCGATCTCTGCACCTATATCTCGTCGTGACGACCCGTTTCTGTGAACCAAAATGTCACACAAGGCACGATCCACTCTTCTACTACGCCGATTGCATTTACACAACAACCACCAGTGTACTCGTCAGTTTGAACAGCTGCAATGACGTGGTAAAGTGTAATCGTGTCTTGTATTAGTTTGATGGTGAATGTTTGTGTATGTTGTATGTTCACATGTTACGCATAAGCCGAATTTCATCTAAGCTTTTAAGTAATTTTTATTATCGTGACAGTTGAAAGTATTACACCAGCCGATTATGAAAAGATATATTCCTTCTATTATTTTTGTCTGGCATCTAAAAACGGTATGTTCTAGGCTGTTTTATAAAATGTAGGAGCAATATTTAATCGAATATTATGAATAATCTGGTGAAAGTAAGACGTGAATGCCACGTAAGATATGGATGATCGGATTTAACGAAAGTTGGTTAGTTGCTTTAAAAGTTTGCTTTTAGGTTGTTTCTTTTGTGGTCAAGTGAAACTAAATGGGCGTCGCGTTTTGAAAGAGTCGCGTACCTAATGTATAAGTATGAGAAATGAATATAATTTATTGTTGTACTTAGATCATACCGTAGCTGATAGCTATCATGCTCACGCATTCATTTGAAAACCAAGTACAAGTACCTTCTCTTTTGAAGAAAATCCAAAGGTTATTTTAATACATAGGTAAACTAATAGAGATAGGCACTGAGTTACGGTAACTTGGTTGACGTCTTATCTTACAAATTAGGATTCAGGTGTACTTATAATACGATGACCTGTCTAGTCACAAAAAAAGATTTTATACGGAGTTGGCTACTTAACTATTGTATACATACATTATTTGTCGACTTTTTGAATAAATCTTTAGTGTGTCCCAGTTATTCACCCTGGTTTAAATATAAAGACTGATGTTTCTACCGATAACATGAAAAGCAGTACTGTATAATGTAAAATAATTTTATCAGTCGATAAACATGCAGACATGTTTTTTTGTGAGTGCCTATCTTAGCCAACACAAATATTGGCCCCACAAGCTTTCAGTGACTATTGCTGCGTTAATTAGCAATAACTAGTTTTAATTTTAATTCAAGAACATATATCTCACGTAGCTAATCGAAGAAATACGGTATCTATAAAATGTAAAAAGAGGTTCTGTACCTTCCCTTCGTCGTTACGTCTTTAAACCAATGTTTCATTTATGTGTACTTGTACAAAAATTGTTAAAACGCACACAAGAAATTCATTTAATAAATCCAAAAATATAGCGCGGAATGATCATCGGTATTGTGCAACGATATCTAAAAAACATTTATTTCTGTGAATTAGGCTATGTACTTTCGGGAAAATAATTAGGAAAATAAGAGGATATCTATATCGTACATATACGTAGCCGTGTATGCTACTTTATTATGGGATAATACGCGCTAGTCTATTACCACAATACTATGAATTTCCTCACAGCTCTTGAAAAAGCTTTTATATTAAGTTATTTGAAATGTTACAACGAAATTCTAAAGATAAACCAATTTAGATTTACTTTTACGGATAGTTTGAAACCAACGCACTAAGATAGTTCAAATACAAAGAAATTTAGATAAAAACACATAATTTCCGTTGTATAATTTTGATAAACTGGCAACACTATATTAACTGGTGAAACCTAAAAATATAACAATGACAATATATCTTCCATCATTAAAAAGTTTTGATATAACAAGTGAGGATGTTCGTGTTTCTTACAGGTCTTTCTTTTCAGAAACACATCTAGTTACGTTGCACCTAAGTAGTGTATCATTTTGATCATTCCATTAAAAATCACAAAACAAATGATTTAAGTTAATTTGTAGATGTTACAATAACAGCTTAATATCACATTTTAATAATAATGAAGTTCGCGACTGTGGAAATATTTTTATCCTATGATTAAAAAATAAATAATATAATGAAATCTAAGATTATCATCTAAGTGTTTTGATATTTTACTGTGATAGAACTAGGACTATATTTCTGATGAATAATCCCTTATTTCTAACAGATTTTATAATATTTTTAGCTTACGACATTAATTATCTGTTAACTGATATGATATCTCAAAATTAAATTACTCTGTTTAAAAAACTGAAGTAAATAAAAGGGTTGAATGGACAATTGGTCCGTGTGCAACATTCACGATGCAAGGATTTTATTTGCTCTAGTATACTTTAGTTAAAGAAATTAAAGTTAATGTTATGTTACTAAATATCCGACAAATATTGGCCATAATTGTATCGCTGTAGTAAATCCTACACAAATTTATTGTATAGTTCCTAGATTTTATTAATAGGTGCATTTTATTTAAGATATTTCTTTGTCAATATCTCTTTGTTGCATGCTCTTTATGTTAAATTGTATTTATGTAAACTATTATAGGTAAAGCATAGTTTTAGATATTATTTATTACACATAGATATTATTGTTTTATAATAATTTCCAATGAAATTGAACAATATTTTATGAATATTTAAAAGATACTTCTTCAATGCAGTTCAAAATAAATAAGACCATTTTTTACAAAGCAATGAGATTACACAATACAATAAGTAACCTTTCGTCTTATTAAAAAAACCTCTATTTAAGACAAACAAATTCGAACTTTTATTTGCTCAAATCAAACTAGACATAGAGTACCTTTAACTGCAGAAGATATCTAAATATATCGTACAAAAATCGATAAAAAAGTAAAATGTTGGGAAACTAAAACATGATTAATATCATATAATTGAATGGAAAACATTATGATTCGCTTAACCATTACCCGTGCCATATTTTTAGTCTGTTGTTAAAGTACAGCAAGCCACCATATTCCAGTTGATGCGCCACTTTATGGTACACTTTATTTCCACAAGGGATCAAAAGGCTAGCTTATCTGCATCTAATTGTATGCTTGAATGTTAAGTTTTTTTTTTACAATTTTGCCATACTTTTTTCTTATTAACAAGTTATTATTGTGCAATCCTCCATACAGAGGAGCATCAATTTTAATCAAACCTAAATGACCGTATGGTTATTTTACAATTCCAAAAACTTAGAACGCATAAAATTTATTTGGCTATTAACATTCCACGGGTAACTTTTAGTACTCCCCCCTCCTTCTTAGTTTTCATCCTCAATTTATTGTAACATATCATTAAGTATTGATTATTTTTGTCAGCGAGTCCATAAAATAGATAAATTTATATATTGTATGAAAGCCCGGAGCTTCACTATCTACAGATATTATAGTAAAATTGAAGTGTCATTAAAATGTTAACTATGTTTAATTTATACAAATTAGGGGCGTCTGATGAGAACGTAATTATTTAGGAATTTAAAAGATTTTTATTGAGCCACTTTAGGGAGTTTATTGCAAAAATAGCTAGCTCTACTCATGTAAAGCTATTAGCGATGTTACTTAATTAATCATGAATAAATTTATAATAAGAATATAAACGTATTTTATTTTAATACTTTTTCGATATAGTCAATAGTCATGCCATGTATTTTATTGTAGTTATAAACTTAAGGCATTCTCTGCTCTTTACCCTTAACTGTTAACGCTAAATCTTGGGGCATTTCATCAAAAATACCAAAGGGTTTTCAAGATTTTATTGTCACACTTATCATAAAAGTGCGGCGACCAGATAGTCGTGATTTAAAATTATTTAACAATATTTATAAATTATTTCATCCAGATCACTCCCCTATTGTATAATATAATACATGATTACAATTTTACACTACACAGTGCATGTGAATTTATATTGTTAATGTTGTTTAACTTTCTACTTATATAACGACATTAGCAAAAATATCTTCTGATTAATTTATTAGACAGAATATAAAACAAATAATTTTGATTAGATAAACATAAACATATTAAATAAAATTAATAAATAAACGAAGAAATTATTTTTGACTAAGATAAATAAATAGAAAAACCAAGCAAAGGGGGACAGGGAGAGAGAGAAAATACTAAAAAAACAACCAATGAGATCAATATACTATAATAATATAGTACTAAATGAATAACAAACTGTAAAATGAAATACAAAAATACCAAAAAAGTGTAAATATCATGACTTATGAAGTATGAAATATTCCATAACTAGTATCTATTCCGTTCCGTATCTAGTTAATTAATTTTGATGTTTTTTTTTAACCTTTATTACAGTAAAATCTGATATTAAAGAATTCAGAAATAAAAGAGTATTTTTATTTTTAGGAATTAATTTAAAAACTGGTATGTATGGAACAAATCTTATTCGTTCTTGAAAAATTGAGATTTAATATAAAAAAAAACATCAGTATATAAGGGTCCTTTTCATTGTCAAAAACTGAAACCGCCTAAGTGCAAATAGACGAAGCATTTCGTACCATAGATAGAACATGGTTTGACACTAAACTTTTTAAATACTTTAATTAACGTATTTTAAACCTTACATACATACTGTATAACTTCTGTAGAACGATATAAAACTTCTTGCGGCGGCTTCGTAGAGCGTATCTCTGACGCAGCGGTACAATTTTTTTTTAAGGTTTCGCGTTAAAAGTGTCAGTTTTCTTTAAAAATCTTATAAGGAAAGATTAAAACTACGGACAGTAATTTCGTGCATGTACGCGTGTTTTCTAAGATGCGATTGTTTCACTCAATCAAAATTATACATTCAACAAAAGATTGAGATTACCGTCTTTTTATAACATATTCCAAGATAGTTGATCTAACATATGAACTATGATGATGAACTATCGACAAACTTCAGGTTGAGAAACAAATGCTGTACAATGTTACATAACCGGCGATTGACGGGGATCCTTCCTATAGAAGATGTCATCAATATCTTTCCATATAAGATTCAAAGGATACTATCATTATTAATAACATAGGTGTATTGTATGGAGACCTTCTTTCATTTTCATCTGTTTTTATATACACCACTATAACCGGTGATCATTTTAAGTATCTAAGACCCGAGTTCACCAATATATGTTTAAGTTTAAAACAACCGTTTACACTTAAAAAGCCAGTTGTATCATATTACTAAACTACCGTTAGTGTAAACGGTTGTTTTATGTTGGTGAACTCTGGTCTAAGTATATTCTCTTATGGTAGAGTACAATACGGCAGACAAAAATAAAAATTTAAAGTATGATACAGACCCTTAAAAAATCTTATTAGAACATAAATTATTTTATTTATTACCCTAGACGCGGCAGGCGCATTCAGATGGTGTTCTTGTAGGCTTCTTGGGTGCAATCAGTCTCTTAGATGTGCTTGTTCCATATTGAATGCCAGAGCCTATTCGTTCTGGATCCAACTCTCCTGTTTCAATCTTAGCTAGGATTGTTTTGGAGCATTTCAAAAAGGCCTCTTCTACATTTTCCCCTGTCTTTGCACTGGTCTCAAGGAACATTAGCTCTGAAAATTAAACACACTTTAGTAAGCTTAATCCTAAAATTATGGAGTGTGGGCATTCAATAGTTTTGAATTTACATTGTGATTATAGAAACAGAAGTATTCAAGTTTTATTTTTTAAACATCCTCTTGTTTCTGGTCACTTTTGAATTTATCTAAGATTATAAATTATTGCAAAACAAAAACAAGCTGTTTTTCTTGTATATTGTAATCATAAGGCATTGTCTGACATTCTTTCTGACCCCTCTGCCTCTTATCTTTAACTTAGTTCTGATGTGCAGTATAATAAAATACATAATGTAGGTAAATTAAATACCTATATCTATATTATAATTTTATTTTACAAGATTTCCATTAGAAAATACTGAGTGGGAAGACCATAAATTAACTTCTTTTTCTTTTCGTACAATGACAAATAATTAAATATGGTTAGCCCAGAGCAAGGCCATCTCAATGGAACCAACACAAAAAAGAATTATCCAATGTGGTGCATTCGTTATAATTTACAGGCAAGCAAGATCATACATACAGACAGAAAGACAGAAAAAAATTAAAAAAAAAAAAATTGCTCTCTTTTGTCTCTCTATCCATTTCAGTCAAAAATACAAAATTTACAGATAAAATATTTTTACCGTTTTATTATAAGTATAAAGTCAACTCATAACTGGTCAAACTAATTTTGACTGCAGAAATAAGGCCTACTTAAATAGTTTTTAACTAAAGGCATCACTTTAGTTAAATACAGTTTAGACTGATTTTCTCAGTTGAAAGTGGTTTTAAATAAGGATGTTGGTCAAAACTACTTTTATTTTGGTGCAACTTTATAGAAGCAAATGCAAGAGTAACTGTCTCTGGTACACCTAAACAACTGAACCAATCATTTATTGTTAGACTAGCTGTTCCCCGCGGCTCCGCCCCGCGGCTCCGCCCCGCGTGGGACTCGGTTATATCGCGCCCAAATGTAGCCTATGTTTGACCTCAGGTCATTAACTACATCCCTACCAAATTTCATCACAATCGGTCCAGCCGTTTAGTCGTGTAGAGGTGACAGACAGACAGACAGACAGACAGACAGACAGACAGACAGACAGACAGACAGATAGACAGACAGACAGACAGACAGACAGACTTTCGCATTTATAATATTAGTATGGAAGTATGGATATATCTACATCAATACAACACTTTGAACATTTTTGGACACATGCAACCTGTGATTGAAGGCAAACACCAATATACATTTAAAACAAAAAACAGCCCAATGCAAGACGGAATGATGACTGACGCCCAGAGGGTTCTTACATATGATGCAGACCCCACATAAGTGGAATGTAGTAAAAAAAAGATAGATTTCTATAAATAAAAAGTAAATCTCTTAAAAAGTTCACTAACCATTTTCCTGAGCAAACTGGCTAGCCTCTGTGAATGTCACTTCTCTAGACTCTTCCAGATCTTTTTTATTGCCAACAAGTAAAATGACAATATTAGGGCTTGCCAGTGTGCGAGCATCTCTTAACCAATTAGCAAGAGCATTGAAAGAATCACGAGATGTTATATCATAAACAAGCAAAGCCCCAGCTGCACCCCTGTAGTAAGAACGGGTAACTGATCTAAACCTCTCCTGGCCAGCAGTATCCCATATCTGCAACTTTGTAGACTTGCCTCCTATGTTTACAATTTTAGATCCAAACTCAACACCAATGGTGTGACATCTATCTTCTTTGACTGTAAGATTATTATATAATCATTATTCTTCTTAAATTAAACATTTCAATACTTGAATAAAAGCAAATGCCCAGACTTACATTTGTTTCCAATAAAATTATTGAGAAGGCTGGATTTTCCTGTACCAGCACTGCCTATCACCAAAAACTTAAATAAATATTCTGAAAATTAAACAAAATGTAAAAAAACTGTGACACGATTGTAAATAATACTGAAATTATTTCAGCATCTACATCACAACACTGATTACCGTAAGTTTCCGACATCTCTTGCACCAACTAAATATAAAGATACTGTTTTGTGTAATGAGTATAGCAGTTTGGTTGAATTAATTTCACTATGTTATAGGCTTATCAATCAAGGAAAACTGGTATTGAACACTAAAATATTACATTAGAAACAAAGGTAAAATGAATAAAGAATTTGTTTCATTCGCATGTACGGTAACTGTTGGTCAATGTATTTTTGTGATTTATCTGTGAAATTTTTTGAATGTCTGGTAAAAAACTAATTTATAAACCCTGTTTTCTTTTTCCAAACTGAAACGAATTACAATCTATTGAATCTACCATATTATTTAATGTATGATGAATGAAAGGCTATCACACAAACTAAATAGAGATAGGGCTATCATAATAGTGAAATTATACGATGACAGTGACAGTTCAGTTATTTTCTTTTGGCTCAGACAGGAGTAATAATAACTATTTTTGAGATGCCATTGTCCCTGCTTACTAGTATAGATTTAATATGCGCACCCTAGACGCTCATGCGCGCATGATGTAAAACCATCAATCAAAGGGATGGTACTCGAAAGGTGAATTGAATCGACTGATTTCCAAACAAAAAATCCTATTTTTTTAGTTTAAATTAAGAATTTTGTGATGATTTACGATGGAGCAATTAAATCAACTGATTTCCAAACAAATCATCGCAAAATTCTTGATATAAATTAAAAAAATTTAATTGATTTGTTTGGAAATCAGTCTATTCAATTCACCTTTCGAGTACATCCCTTTGTTTGATGGAAAACCATCATGCGTGCATGAGCATGTAATGTGAATGTGTGCCTTATCCATAGATTTAAAAAAAAAAATTGCGGCCGCGTTCCTAGTTCTATGGCCTTATCCGTCCGTCACGTTCAATCATAAGCTTTCTGCCTAAACCACGCCTAAACGTGTGGGGCATTTCGTCAGTCACCGTCAGGCCGTCAGTCATCGCCAATCGCCGGACTACGATGAAGTCAGACATGTTAAAAAATCCATACTAATATTATAAATGCGAAAGTCTGTCTATCTGTCTTTCTGTCTGTCTGTATGTCTGTCTGTTACTCTTCACGGCTAAACTGCTGGACCGATTGTGATGAAATTTGGTAGGGATGTAGTTAACCACCTGAGGTCAAACATAGGCTACTTTTGGGCGCGATATAACAGAGTCCCACGCGGGGCGAAGCCGCGGGGAACAGCTAGTTCTTAATAAATACATGAAAAATAAATAATTGTGTTATAGGGTCTGATTATGGAACCGAAAGGTATCCGAAGGAACTACTAAACGAAACAAGATAAGTCCATCGTGTTTGAGCTTATTTGATTTGTCTTGGCAAGATTTAAATGCGACACGATATCCAAGGTCTGATGATGGAGCCGGAAGGTGTTCAACGGAACTATTAAACTAAACAAGATAGTTCAACCGTGTTTGGGCTTATTTGTTTAATCTTGGCAAGATCTTACGAGCGACTTGATACCAGGGTCTGATGATGGAGCCGGAAGATGTTCAACGGAACTACTAAACTAAACAAGATATGTCAACAGTGTTTGGGCCTATTTGGTTTGTCTTTGCAATATCTTACAAGCGACATGATATCCTAGGTCTAATGATGGAGCCGGCAGGTGTTCAACGGAACTACTAAACTAATCAAGATAGGTCAACCGTGTTTGGGCTTATTTGATTTGTATTGGCAAGATCATACGTTCGACATGATACCAGAGTCTGATGATGGAGCCGGAAGGCCTTGTTTGGTTTATTAGTTCCTTTGGACACTTTCCGTTTCCATCGTCAGACCAGAGAGTCTTAAAGAATGTCAGACCTGCAGTGGAATCTAAGTTCAATTTACAAGTTATCAAGTAAGCCAGCCAGAAAAATATATAAATGAATAAAAAAATGCATTTTTAATTTTAATTATTTTAAAATAATTAATTAACTTAATTTTATTCGAATGTTATGAGTAGGTACTTAAAATTTTTAAATCATTAATTTTAATTTACTTCGGAACATCAGCCAAATTTTAGCCAAAAGTCCAAACTTTCCTGTTATACAAAAGTACTCTGTGGTCCAAACTGCATCTTTACTTTACTGACCACAGAGTACAGAATACTCTCTGAAGTGATGTACTCCATTTCGTGATTTTACTCGATTCTTGTGTATTTTTTTTTTACTTTCTTTTTACGGCTTTGGGAACTAGTCCGTATCTTGCATGGTTTAAAGATGGTGGTAGGCCACCAGTTCATACATAGGTCTTCATTTAATAACATAATTTCTTTTATTCCACTCTCATAGGTACGCAAATAATAGTAAAATTAATTAATTATCTCACTTTGTGCTTCATTTAATAATATGTATAGATATAGGTGTGAAATAAGGTATAAAGTGCGATAAATTTACTTATTTATTTTATTTAATCTGACACACACAATAGGTAGAAAGAGAGTGAGATAAGTATAAACAAATGACTAACGTCTAAGTACATTTTACTTCGGTAACATAAAATCGGTTATTGTTTTACCTAAACTAATTCCAAAGTCATCTTTCTAAGGCTCTTAAACGAATCTAATCTGATTAGAATCGAACCTCGATTCGAATTAAAATGTTATTCGAACGATATTACGGCCATTCGCATATGTTTAATTTAAATCAAGAATTTTGTTCACGACGGCCGAAGAGTACAACCAAAGACACAATGATAAGTGATAAGTGATAAGACTATAAGTGATAACAGTGTTATTTTTCTATGTTATTTAGTGCTTAGAGTTAAGTCTTATGTTATAATAAAGTATTTTTCGTTTTGTCTTTTAATTAGGATAAGATATAGGTACACTTCACAATTAGTTAAGTAATTTGCATCCATACTTCCATATCCATACTAATATTATAAATGCGAAAGTCTGTCTGTCTGTCTGTCACCTCTTCACGGCTAAACTGCTGGACCGATTGTGATGAAATTTGGTATGGATGTAGTTAATGACCTGAGGTCAAACATAGGCTACTTTTGGGCTCGATATAACCGAGTCCCACGCGGGGCGAAGCCGCGGGGAACAGCTAGTAATAAATAACTTCACAATTAGTTAAGTAATTTGCATAATAAATAATAACATTACACGATTAAAGTACACTTACAAACACATATAGACCTATATTAAGTCTCCTAGGTCATACGTTTAGGTCATAAATCTGATGTGAGCGCTAGGAACGCTAGATAGTAAATGAAAAGTCTAGCATCTCGTGCGCAAGTATTTAAATGACCCCTCTCGGGAGGGGCGCGCGGGGATTGAACGCAGATGCACATATTTATAGTGGGAATTTTCCAGGGCATTTTCCAAAGAATCTAGCGATCCTAGCGATAAGGACTAAATGTAAATAGTTAGCTTAATTTAAGACCTAGCCAGTAGTACAAGTTTTATTGTATAATTGTAATGTTTTGTTTGTGAAAAATTGAAAATAAACTTTCAAGTGCGCGGGGGAGCGCGGGGCAGGGTACGGCCAGGCAGCCTATAAAAAGCGGCGAGAAACCGCAGGAAAACGGTACAGTCGATCCGGGCACTCAAGAAGAAAGGAAGGAAGAAAACTCTGAAGGAAGAAAACTCTGAAAGAGGAAAATCCCTGCCTGGTTCTGAATCTGGTCTCTCTCTATCTCTCGCCCTGTATAATTCAAGAAGCCTAGTGTTTCATTTTGCCACCCTGATTTTATACGGAATTGCTACCTGTGGATCCCCCTATTTGTATACAGTCCACCGCTCAACTGACCTCACGAACGGGTCCGACGGGAAATAAAAACCGGTCCTGTTCAAATTTATTCGGAACAGCAATTTGATTTGGTATCGACTGATTTCCAATCAGATATATATATTTCCAATCAGTCGAATTAATTCGAATGACGCTACACCTTTCGAGTTCCATACCTATGTTTGATGGTTTTCCATCATGCATGAATAACACCCATATTCTCCCATAGGTCGCCTCCACTCAACCTCATTCGAGGACGCCTCAAGGAAGTCCTCCAACTTTCCTTGAAAACGGTATTCTTGTTTCCTTGAGGAAACTCCAGTGAGGATGAGTCAAGGAATGACGTTCCGTTTCATTTCTGTATGTTGGTAAACCGCTTAACTTTTTGACGTAAAGAGAGTTTTTGACATCGTTTCTTTTTCAATTTTAGCTTTCTGGCATAGATTTATTATAAACATAGAACTAGGAACGCGGCTCTAATAGAGGTAGCATGACAAGCTAAACTGTCTTACCACTCATACACGATATTTACGTGTATGCCATCCTTGGGTTCACAGTCTACTAATGTCTATTGCGGAGTATATACAAGGACAACAAAAAAAATCAATTTTGGGTATTAATGCCGATTTATGCCTTCACAATATGTAAAAATAATTGTATAAATCCAAATATGAGTTCTCCTGATACTTCTTTTTACGTTTTATACAAGTTAAAGCCTTATATTATGTAAAATACTACAGCAAAATCAACGCCATTTTGAATGAAAAAAATATTATTCAGTCAAGAACATGTGCTAAGCATAGTGTTGTTGCTCTTATGTTTCTTTCGTCAAGTATCGATAAACGAAGTTAGGAGGCGAGTTTGGAGTAAAATTCGGGTTTAATAATCAACATAATTCTTGTAGGTAAATGTCAACGGGAAATGAATGAAGAATCCAGTTTCCAAAGTTACTAGTGTTACCATTAAATTCCGGAAGATGGCTATTATTCTTGTTTGTAACGTCTTACTAAAAATGTTTACTTATTATATGACAATCTTCGGGATCGAAAAGAAAAAACGAAATGCCTGGTTTTCTTATCTCCCTGTGACATCTGTTGAAGTAAAACTAGACGTGGGTTTTAACGTCAAACCCAGAGAGATGGTTAAGAAAAATCAGATAATTGAATTTTCAAAGTCCAATGGACTACAAAATCATAATAGTGGCATTCACGCAATTTTTAACCCAAAAAGAGGGGTATTATAAGTTTGACGTATCTGTCTGTAGTAATGGATAAAGCGATTTCAGTTTAGTTTTTTTTGTATTAACGGTAACTTATGTGCGAGTGTTTTTAGATATATGTTTGATGAAAATCGGTTGAGTCGTTTGTAACTTGTGGGGGTGAAAAGGGAAAAGAATAACCGCATGCCTGCAAATATATACTCGAGTGGGGTCTGAAATGAAAACGCATCACGTCCACAGTACAAAATAAAATGTTCAATGAAAATAGGTTAAGCTGTGAAAAAGCTCTAGGGGTATTAGTGGGGAAAACACCTAATGCCTGGAAAATATATGGGTGAGGGGCAGAGGGGGAGAAATAAGTCGAACTACAGACAAAATTGTTATATAATAAAAAAAAATATCAAAACAATGATGCCAGGCCTTAGAGGGTCTAATGACCTCTGTGACGCAAGAGTGTGCAGGGTGAATTGAGCTTTTTTACCCACTTGATATGAATTAATAATCGAAAAGGGAAACAAACGCAATATAAAACATTACAGCAGCTATTAAACATTAGTTCTACAGTATATTAGGCCGATTGACTTTAGAAGGTATTAATACATTATGCAAGTAACTTGAAAACGTTAAATCAAGCCTGACTAATAATGCGCCACGACGTCAAGCCGGCACGTCTTGGGTTTGCCCCTTCACCATACCAAGCCCTGGGGGAGGTGGCATGGTCAAGACACCTGTTTCCACGAGACGTGATCGTACCATCGCAAGCCACTCTTTAGAAGCTATCTATCTGCTATGTCATGGACATGAAGGCTGTCCCGAACGTGGTGGGAGTTTCTAACGCGGTCTTTCCGCGATATTTCACACATCCAGTGCGGCGGACAGTTCTAATGAATTCTGGAATCACAAGTGAAACCAGTCATCTCAGGCTATTTTGCTCATGCTCCTGTTTGCTTCGACTTCTGGTTATTTTTTCATATTGTTTCATGATATACTTATCGTGTCGAGTCTGGCTAATTACCACCATCGTCAGAACTAGTAGGTACTCCGGCACTGACAATGCATTGTTTGTGATTTAATAGTTTAATAAATAGTCTAATTCTTCAAGTCAGACCATGCTAGCCCATACAGATATAAACCTTATATTATGATTAAATTTAAATAGTGAAATGAAATCAAATATTAATAAAAACCAATAAAAAAATAACAATAATAATTCAACGTATTCTCGATATATCGATGCTACGCGAATCTGTTACTTCACTAATTTTGCCTGCTGTCATGTCAGAATGGCAACAAATAGACGTAATAATTATACAAATGGAATGAGTTATTACTTTTTAGAGTGACGATAAGCATTGAACATCGTGTCTCTGTCACTGAAAAATATATATATGGCCATCACGTGAAAACACATTCTTATCTCACTAATGATACATACCTATTAATTATAATTAATTAGATGGTTTCGTGCGATTGACAAGTCGCCCTGGTTATTTAAAACATAACAGATTTTTAATATGGATATAGTCACTATAAGATGTTATTAGGTTAGCTTATTATGCAACTAGCGACCCACTCCGGCTTTGCATGGGCATAATAACCTTGCTCTTAAATCACTCTATCTATTAAAAAAAACGCATCAAAATCCGTTGCGAAGTTTTAAAGATTTAAGCTTACAAAGGGATATAGGATAGTGATAACCGAAGACAAGAGGTCCGCTTAAGAAGGGACTGAATAAATTAACCGGCTTGGTATTACATGGATCTCATACATAACTTATGACGGTAGAACAACTAAGCGAGACTTGGAATTTTTATAAGTTTTGTTTTTTTTTTCAGATTCAGATTCAGATTTTATTGCTTGTCACAAATTTTAAAGGTGTTATACATGATATAATATTATATAGTAAAAGTGACGCCCTGCAAGGGCACTGCATAGACATGTAGGGCAATAGTTGCCGTTTTACTTAAATATAACAATAAATAATTTATTAACAATTCAAAAATAATTCAAGTATTTTATATTTACCTATAGAGAAATCCAAGTATTATATTATTATAAAAATTCATCATCAAAGAATTCTGTTAAGTTATAATAGCTTTTGTTTATTAAAAATACTTTTAATTGTTTTGTAAAAAGGGAGAGTTTTTTTATATCTTTTAAATTGTTTGGGATGTGGTTGTATATTTTTATAGCCATGTGGTTGTGGGCTGGACGAAACCAGTTCCACTTTTGTAGTTGGGATTACTAGTTTATTTTTGTATCTATTGTTTCTTCTATTATTATTATCTCTTGAGGTGTAAAGATCTTCATGATTTCTCACAAATTTGCACACTTCTAAAATGTAGATGGATGCTAGAGTCAAAATTTGGTGTTTCACAAATTAGGGTCTACAAGACATCATTTGATCTATATTGACTAGAATTCTAAGACACTTCTTTTGCAACGTGAATATATGAATTACTTCGCAATAGTTTCCCCACAAAACTATACCATAAGATAGCCTGGACTGCGCGTAGGCAAAGTAGGCAGCAAGGGAAGTTTTAAAATCAGTGACACATTTGAGTTGATATAATGCATAGGTAAAAGAAGAAAGTTTATTTTTTAATTTTTGTATATGTTGTTTCCAGGTCATATTAGTGTCTAAAGTAATACCTAATAGTGTAGCAGACGTAACTTCTTGCAATTTTGTTTTTCCATAATTATATGAGATTGGTAGCGATTTTTTTTGTGCCGGTTTGAATTGCAATATTTTAGTTTTATTTAAATTTATTTGTAAATTATGATTATCTAACCAGTTTGTTATTTTGTCTAGAGTTGTATTTAATTTATTTTCCAATTCAATGGGATCTGAACAAGAAATCAAAAGAGACACATCGTCCGCGAATAGTATGCATCCCTCGCTTATTTCGTTCGGGAGATCATTCACGTATATGGTATCTCATTTCTTTTTGTAGATTACAGATAACTACTTTACGACATACATATTGCCTCTTGATAACGCGGGCGAAGTATAAGTATGCAGGTACACTGATTCGTTCACTGCGAATGAACTTTGTTATCCTATATATTTATATGATATTACAAAGTTATTTATGCAGTTGGTGTATCTAGAAAACTGGACCGAAATTGCAAAATATTTTAGTTTTCCCTTGGGTTACATACTAAACATTAATTACATTCTAAATTTTAAGCTTATGTATATGCTGCAGTGCCACTACCGCGCTCCAAGATTCTTGCTCTGACTGCAACAACGCAATTTTCTGATATTACTGCAAATCTATTAACAGATTTGGTACTTAACATTTGGTCATAGCCTAGATGACCTATGGATATCAGCTCATTAAGATTAGTTCAGTTTATCATATTCAGTGCTATTATTTGAAAGAGCGAGTAAAAATAATTTTATAATGTTGCTCTAGTTTATGGAAATTAAGTAAACTGTGACTAATAGATAAGACATATATCGGGCATAAATTCATACCAATTTTCCAGTCAGAATTTCAAAAGAGAATTTTATTGTAAGTACACTCATCTATAAGTAGGTACATATAAATTCGAGGATGATTCCGTTCGTTTTCCTGTCTATCTATTTAATTAGACCATGTATTCAAACATAACAATAAATAATAGTAATTACTAGTGATACTCCATGTATCAGTACTATTATCTATTCTGTGGTATCACGAACGTAAATAGGCTAAAGTAACTGTGCGCTCATTTTTCCCGGCCTTATTTTATATTATGATTATATACTATATATTTATTTTTATATCTTCTCTCTAGCGTGTTTTTCCCGGTTTTCCCGGTTGCGTCTTCAGCTTACGCTTCAGAGCCCAGGGTACGCTATTAATCATGGTTCAATGAAGCGATTGACGTCTGACCTATGTGTCATATTTATTTATATATATTAGTAATTATAAATAAAAAAAATAGTATGTACTTGGTAAATAATAGTCGTATTGAGAACGAGAAGGTATCTTTATCTCCAGACCAGAACAAAACCTACGCTCAAACATTACAAACTGCAATACCGTACGTACACTTCGAACTTTTTTACGAATGTAAACTTTTTTCTATTGCTCGAGAATATACATGGAAACTTTTCCTGCTCAGACTCATCTTTTTGTGTAGGTGACACGGTCAATCGGCCATGCATACCCTGGTGTCAGAGTTCGTCGGAAGGCTTTCCCGGCCTCTGACATGGTTTCTTTAACGACTACCAGAGGGCAGCTGGGACCAACGGCTTAACGTGCATTCCGAAGCACAGAATCATCTTTTTTATCAGACAGTCAGGTGATTCAAGCCTGCAATGTCCTAACCAAACTGGAAACAACTAAATAAGCTCCCACGACCCCTGGGTCTAACAGGCTCAGACTGCATAGTTGGTCGGAGTGGAAATACAGTGCATTTGTACTAAGACTAAATCCTGTGTCATAAAGTCTTTTTTGTTTGATTTTGCAATAAGAAAAGTTTGTGAACTCATTCCATAATGTGTGTATTTGGTGACTCACCCCCCCTCCTACCCTCCCTTACCTCAGCCCTTACCGCCCCGCAAACGGCGCGCTAGGTTCCCATACATTTAATGTCATATGTTATATCTATCTTAAGTGACGCAATTTTTTTTTTTAAATCTATGATTATAAAACAACAAAATACTAAATACACAAAGAACAATAAATGCTCCTACTTTTCGTTAAACGAAACGTTCGAAGATAAATTAAAAAAATTAAATTGGTCGTTTGTTTGGAAGTCAGTAGATTCAATTCACCTTTCGAGTACCATCCCTTTGTTTGATGGAAAACCGTCATGCGTGCATGAGTATAGTATCTCCTACTTAGTCTGTGGTGCATGAGCATGTAATGTGTGCCTGGCACAAATTGAATCGACTGATTTCCAAACAAAAAATCCTAAATTTTTAAGTTTAAATCAAGAATTTTGCGATGATTTACGATGGAACAATTAAATCAACTAATTTCCAAACAAATCATCGCAAAATTCTTGATATAAATTAAAAAAAAAAAATGATTTGTTTGGAAATCAGTCGATTCAATTTAACTTTCGCAATTTGTAACTATAGGGAATTCTAATTTAATATGTTTAAAATTAACTTCAGATTCAGAACCTAAATTACAGCAGAGGGATTTTTGATAACTTGTGTTTTCAGTGAGTAATGATTTTTAAATGACAGTGGCGCTAGTGTTCACCGAGGTATCACCTTAAGGTGAGGAAGCTAGTGTCAACTTGAATACCATTGAGGTCGAGTGAGGATGAGTGGAGCTTGAGGAAACGTTTGAGAATATGGGTGTAAGCGTCTGGGGTGGATATTTTGCCATCAAACACCGGCGAGCAAACCAAGATCATGTTTGATGGTTTCCTTCATGCACGCATGAGTGTCTAGGGTGCGCCGTACGATCTTCTGGTTATCTATGTTCGAAAATAGGAAAAATTTGGGGTTTTTGGAGGGAAAGTAAACTGTCGCTATGTCCGCGCTGTATTTAATTTCCAAAACTTAGGTTTTATCGAGTGTTTGTGCATAATATTGGTGGATTATTATTCGCAGTGTTCGTGAACAAGCGTGTGTTGGGAAGTGATACAGTGTCGATTACGTGACTTTTTATCTTTGTCACCAAAATCTCCATGATAAAGCTAAGTGAAAATTTTCCACCGCTTCACTTAGCCATCTGACTCAGACTACTTACTTACTTGACTGGACTTGACTATTGACTTGAATTTTTGACTCGACTGACTTAAGTAGGACTGAAGAAGATTAATAAATTCAAGAAAGGCCTTAAAGGACTAGACTCCATGGCCGTATAAACTATTCAAAAAAAAAAAAAAGGAAAAATTTGGGAAAATACGTCTCTATTTAGTTTGTGAAATACGAAAATAAATAGGTAAACAAACAAGACCTAAACCTACTACTTTGTTGTTGATGCTGTGCTGACGAACGACATTGACCGACCTTCTGATTTTCTTCTACGTTTTATTGATGAAAACCAAATTCTTATCTAGTTTTGTTTTAAAATCTCAAAAATAACAATCAGATAATGTCGTTTCTTGCGATTTTACGTCGCGTAAGTACTTTCGTAATTTAATACTATATTATAAGTTCTTAATTTCTTACTAAACGGATTCCTAACTAATAAACCATGACAAGATATGCCTGCTATACTATATATACTATATTACCAACCCTTTTAAACATACCTACGTTATCTTTTGTTTTAGAATGGACCTTCAGTTGCGAAATCATTTTCTCCAACGAATAACCAAGTACGTACTTTCTGGGAATATGTTAATATGATGTTTAACAAACCAGACCCTAAAAGAATAGAACTGGTTGGCCCTGATCGCGCTTGTGCTGAATGGGTGCTACGTAACGGTGGTAGAGTAGTGTGGGAAGATGGAAGAAAATTGGCTGATTATAACAGTTTACCATCCGAGGAAGAAGGTGTGCCTAGACTTCTAGAAATTGATGGATCAGACTCTTCTATATCACATTATGGGTTTCCCCACTTAAGTATGTAATATTTATATATTTTGTTGCTCCACAATCATATATTAGTATAAGTTATTTAGAAATGTGTATACCGGCACTACACCGGTAATATGGGTGATGCATGATTGTACTAAAATATTAAGGTTGAGTTTGTTTAGAACATTTCATTGCTTATTTATCTTAAACTTAAAAGAAAGCTACATTCACCCTGAGTGACATAGGCTTTGTATGTACCATGGGACAAGCCAGGTTGGACTGCTAGTATATTGTAAACTAAATAGGTATTACAGTAAGCCATCTAAACAAGGAGACTCAAAACACTGTTTCTTATAAAACTATAAAAATATTTGGATAAATGTGTAATTTTAAGTGACACTAACAATTTTCTAACATTTATAGTTTAGTTGCAATTTTCGGACAACACAGGCTTCATGACATGTTCACTGTTGGTGCAGATAGAGACTGTGAAACATATCAATTTTCTGATATTGACATCACTTGGAGGTCTACTTTTAAGCTGTGATCTACATCTACATGATATATGATGATTATAATCAAAAAGAAAGATGTTACCATAATAACTAATTCATTTTAGTCGCCTAAATGTTTACTCAGTGTTATTTTCTATTACAGGTGGATGCACTAAATTGAAGAGGATTATTCTACATAATGATAATTATATCGATGATAGGGCAATGAAAGGCTTGTCCTATGGTAAAACTTCACTCACTCATGTTCAAGTATCAAAGTGTGGGAGTGTTACTGATGCTGGGGTGAAAGAAATAAAAGTTCTTGACAAGCTTGAGGCATTAGTATTATTTGACTTACAAGGTGTCACAAACCTTGATGAATGTAAACAATTTCTTCAAATGCAATTGCCTAAATGTAAAATACAAGGTAGGTCATAAGTATTAAGCAGTAGTATAAATAGTTATAGTTAATAAGAGTTGGGACCCATAGGTCCCTTGAAGTTCCATTCGTCCCCTAAAATTATTTATTTGGAGAGACACATAAGATAGATAACCTAGAAAGAAGATTGATTTCCGAGATAGAGAATTGATTCAAAATTGTTTAATATATTTATAGGTACCTATAGTATTTCATTCCATGGACATTCACAATTATGTTTATACAGGGTGGCAGAGTAAACACCATTATCATTCAAATAGTGGATGGATAATTACATAATAAAAATTAAAAATCAGTTATAATAAAATTAAGATGTTTCATTCCCAGAAAAATTGTCTAAATGTATTCAGGCCTACTATTACTTATTATTTTATACATATTTTGAAGTCTTTTCATGATTCAAGGATAACGGTATTTACTCTGCCTTCCTGTATAGTATAGCAATGTATGTTTACCCCCACAAGTCATTGATTTCGACTACATTTTGTACAGAATAATGAAACCTTGGTTTTGAAAAAATTATCATTCTTAGGCCTTATGTAAGTATGTTTAGGACAATACTCATAGGTACATTCCTGCAAAAATTCTTGGGATCTCTGTGGTTAGGATAGATTTAAATGAGCTTACTTCCTGGTTCCGAAGACACTAACCAGTACCTAATAAAAATATATATTAATAGTTTAATTTTTTGTGATTATCACCTAAAGGAAAAGGGTTTCTATCAGTTCTACATATCCTTATTTTATAAATGGCTAATTTAGAAAAAGTCATAGTAGTACTAGTTTGTCATACACGACTTCCGAGATCTAAACATATTAGAAACTATCTTCAGCCCGCGGCCTCACCCGCTTTAACTTCCCTCGGGAACTTTTTCCCGAGATTAAAGGTACCCTATATCCTTCTCCTGGTTCTAAGCTACCTCCCCACCAATTTTCAGCCAAACCAGTACAGCCTTTCTTGAATTATAAATAGTGTAACTAACAAGACTTTCTTTTATATGTATATACTAGCTGTTGCCCGCGGCTCCGCCCGCGTGCGCCTCGGTTATATCGCGCCAGAAAGTAGGCTATGTTTGACTCCTAGTGCATAACTACATCCATACCAAATTTCATCACAATCGGTCCAGCAGTTTAGCCGTGAAGAGGTGACAGACGGACAGACAGACAGACTTTCGCATTTATAATATAAGTATTATTAGTATTAAGTATTATGGAGTAGTATGGAGTATGGATATAGATTAAAATTCTTCAGTGACTCTACCAGACATTACTGTTAGTGCAACAGGATTTACTGTTGTCAATACTTACTGTACCTTTATAATATTCCAGATGATGCAGAACAAATAAAGTATGAAAAATAGACATCCTAAAGATATTGTCATTAAATATAGAAAATAAATGTATCTCATCAATTTATATTGTTATTGATTGTTCTGTATAATAAATAACAAGTGTACATCATTTCACAGCCTTTCCGATTGCTTCATTGACACTCTTATAGCCGTCCCTCTGCAACAATTCAGCTAATTCTGATTTTATTCTGGTAATCACTGGTGGCCCTTCATAAATAAATGATGTGTATATTTGTATCGCATTAGCACCAGCTAATATCTTTTCATAAGCATCTTGTCCAGAGAATACACCTCCAACACCAATAATTGGTATTTTGCCTGAAATTGATAATTAGTTACTTTAAATTTCTATTAAAAATACACTTAATATCAAGATTTGATTTTCTGTTTTTTGTCACCTTTTGTCAGTCTATATACTTGTTTGATCATTTCGGTTGACTTGTTTGTTAAAGGTTTCCCACTAAGTCCCCCAATCTCTGTTGAAAAGTCCTTGTTCACTAGAGAAGATCTATCTATTGTTGTATTACAAATTATCAATCCATCTACTTTGCTTTCTTTCTTGGTGATAACAGAAATAACATCTTTCAGTTCATCCTGGGTTAGATCTGGAGCTAATTTCAAAAGCAATGGTGGTTTTGTTTTATCTTCTATAAAGTTCCTTTCTTTATTAATTTGAAGTAAAAGTTTCTGTAATTCATCTTTCTGTTGTAATGATCTCAAACCAGGAGTGTTTGGACTGAAATAAAAATATTTATTTTGTTTTGATTACATTTAAAAACATCAGATGAATCTATGTTGTTCTCAGAGAACACTGTTTTATGTTCCTACCTGCTGATGTTTATTACAAAGTAGTCAGCAATATCATGAAATTTCTTAATTCCAGAAATGTAATCTTTAATAGCATCAAAAGATTCTTTGTTCTTTCCCAAGTTTACCCCTAAAAGCCCTTTTTTTAATGAAGTTTTATCAATATTCCTGATTTTGTTGTGAACCTTATTATGACCTTCACTATTAAAACCATATCGGTTGATAATGGCTTGATCTTCTGGTAATCGAAATACACGAGGTTTAGGGTTTCCAGTCTGTGGTTCTGGTGTTACAGACCCTATTTCAACTACAGAAAAACCAATATTTCGCAGACCAACTATTGCATCTCCATGTTTATCAAAACCTGCTGCAATGCCAATTGGATTACTGAGTTCAAATTCAAAAAATTTGGTAGTCTGTAATAGAAACAAAATAAATAATATATTTAATTATCATCACCACTTAGTATAAAACAACACTTCCTGTTGTCTGTCCCTATTAAATCTTTGAAACTACGCAATGGATTTTAATGCGGTTTTTTTAATAGATAGTGATTCAAAAGTAAGGTTTATATGTATAATACATGTATTTAATAGCATTGCACCCGTGCAAAGGGTCGCTAGTTTATAATAATCAAAATTAGAATGGAGTATAAATAAATATATATCATAATTTATTATTATTAATAGTAAATAATATAGTCCAATTGGTAGTAGTAATAACAAATTATTTGTTCAAATGGTCTTCACTGTTTTAGAGGAGTTACCAGATAATAGTTTGTATTCCAAATTAAATTTTGGAGGGCCATATTGATTACTATATATAGAAATACTTACTAATATGTCTGGATCATCATATTTTTCTTGTGGAAAGAAACCATATTTTATGGCTGACACTCCAACTTGGTGTGCCAATTCAGGGCTCAGATACTGGCTAGCAGGCCGTAGAAATGATTGATAGTAACCATTAAAATCTTTCTTCATGTATGTGAACTGGTAGGCCACTGATCCCCCAAAAGTTAAATAACATAAAGATTTGATTTTCTTCTGTAAATTTTTATTGCAATTTTAATTTTAATATAAAATGTATTAGAAGAATCAATAGCGTAGCTGGTTTTAAACCAGTGTAGCTAATACTTTCACCTTGTGGGTTCAAAGATACTTTAAGCCTGAATAATCCTAGGTATATAAAAAAATTACCAATGCGCGTGTTTTGGAGCTCATTTTTTTTTTCAAAATAAAAGAAATCCAATAGTAACAGCACCCAAAAATAGGTAGCTACCCGGTTGGGTTTGGTTTGCTTATTATTTGGTTAAATAATTACTAATTACAACAAAGAGAATACTGAGAATAGGGAAAAAACAAACTACAAAATAACATTGTTGACAAATATTTTTTTTTTTTGAAAAGTTTATACGGCCATGGAGTCTAGTCCTTTAAGGCCTTTCTTGAATTTATTAATCTTCTTCAGTCCTACTTAAGTCAGTCAAGTCAGTAGTCTAGTCCAGTAAAGTAAGTAAGTCTAGTCAGTCAGATGGCTAAGTGAAGCTGTTGAAAAATTTCACTTAGCTATAACATGGAGATTTTGGTGACAAAGATAAAAAGTCACGTAATCGACACTGTACCACTTCCCAACACACGCTTGTTAACGAACACTTTGCGAATAATAATCCGCCAATATTATGCACAAATACTCGAAAAAACCTAAGTTTTGGAAATTAAATACAGCGCGGACATAGCGACAGTTTCCTTTCCCTCCAAAAACTCGGTGAGTGGTGACAACTGTGACAAGTAGTGACAACGACAAGTACGACAACCGATTGACAGATTTTTTTTATATGTGGCAATAATTCACAATATGGCAATGGCAATCAAACATATATACTATTCAAGTTTTTGGGGGAAAAGAAAACTGTCACTCACTATGTCCGCGCTATATTTAATTTCCAAAAATTAGGTTTTCGAGTATTTCTGGTCATCCGACTCTGGGGGGTTACTACAATCTCTTAAAACCATGCAAGATCCAGTGAGTAAGGGAGAAGTCATGTATTGCGCTGTTCCGCTTACTCACTGGATCTTGCATGGTTTTAGGAGACGATAGTAACCCCCCTGACTAGACTTACTTATTTGACTGAACTAGACTATTGACTTGAATGACTAGTAGGACTAAAGAAGATTTAATAAATTCAAGAAAGAAGAAAGGCCTTAAAGGACTAGTTTCCAGGGCCGTAAAAAGTATTTAAAAAAAACAAATATTGATATATTCCCGAATCTTTGTTTGAAATGTAAATTCGAAATGAAAGGAATTTTAATATTCGACAGTGTAAATAATCTATTATTTCATAAATGGGATAAATCATTTATACAGCGCATACACTCTTTTGGCGAACAGGTTAGTTTTTTTAATTACTTTTGCTTTGTCTTGGTTAAACATAAACTGCCTCCGTGGTCCAGTGGTTAAAGCGTTTGCCTGTAGTCCCGGGAAGCATACTTTGTTTAGTTGTTGATTTGAAGGCTTGAATCACCTACACATTGGAGGACTGTCCAGCATGGTTGACCGCGCGGAGCTGCGCGCGGTGGTGGGGGACGACCTCTCTGTCGACCGTCGTGCAAGCCATGGTCGACAGTGAGACGTCGTGGACGGTGGTGCAGGCCTTTGCGGAGAACGTCATGCTCCGCAAAGAGGCGGCGGAAAGGGAAAGGGAGGCAACGTCCGACCTTCCCATCCGCCGCAGACGCACAGGGCGCAGAAGGCGGGCGTACGGCCTGCACCTGCAGCCTCCATAATAGGCCAGTTGGGCGACGGAATAAACGGGATTCCGTCGTTCGACAAAACGGCCTCGGGTTGAAAGGCGCGCCCGTGTCAAGCGCGCCTTTACCCACGCGGGAAGGGAAAGTCGACGGGCCAACCCGCGGGCCACTCCGAGGATAGTGGCCGAGCCGAGGCCGCCGTGGTAGCGGCCGCCGCGCTGGGGCCGTGGAGCATCAAAAAGCAATAGCCCCGGCAAAATGCGGTAAGCATTTTGACACCGTGTTGTTTTTAGTGGGTTTAAGCCCCCAGATAACCATCCAGCTTCCCGTTCATGGCTGGATAGTAGGCGTGGTCTTTTCCACACATAAAAAAAAGGCTTGAATCACCTGATTGTCTGATAATAAAGATGATTCCGTGCTTCGGAAGGCACGTTAAGCCAGTGGTCCCGGCTGCCATCCGGTAGTTGTTAAAGGAACCCCGTCAGAGGCCGAGAGGCGGTTCCGAAGAACTCTGACACCTGGGTGTGCATGGTCTACCGTGACACCTACACGAAATGATGATGAACATAAACTGGCTCAATAATTAGCAAATACTTGGCGCCAAATACGGTTTCTTTCGTTCAGCATTAAATATAAACACTTGATCCAATCCCTGAAGCAAAAGCCTCTTCAAAGATATTTTGAAAAGGCTTTTGCTTCAGGGATTATTGATATTATGGGAGACCAAAAAGCTAAGAATTTCCTCAGCCAACTAATAATTTGGCTATTAACAAGCAAAATGCTGTCCATGACCATTTTTACCTTAAGTTTATTTTAGGTCAGTATTTAGTAATAGAGGTGGCTAAGTATTGGACACATTCAGTATTGTGTAATCTGCATAGCCATTTTGACTTGACAAGAAGGTTTAGTTAAATGATCTTGTATAAAAAAATGATAATCGCCATCCTATAGGTACTCACAAAGAGATGGTGAATACATAGATTAGACCCACCCCACTTATGAGTTAATAAGATGTGAAAGTTAATAATTTTGTTTTATATTTCAGGATAATGAATATCTTACAGACGGCTATAATGTGTCACAGCTGTTGTCGCCAATTATTACTTCTCAAAGAGTTATGGCTGCACAATTTGGTAACACCTACTCTTCTATGCAATGTAAAGATAATACAACTATTGTGTTTGATGAGGTTGGTTCTGATTTGACTAGATTCTTAGAGTATTATTATGTGCTAAGTATATAAGTGTGCTTTTTCCTTAATTTCATGATTCTATTTGAACAGAAAGTACCCCATAGGTAAGTTAGTACTATTATTAATTCTGTGCCATGGCCATAGGTTTTGATTCTCATCTAAAATTGTAAAATTTTCGACAAGTTGTAACATTTTCCAGTCTTAAATATACGTTTTGAATTTCTACTTGATCATCAGAAAAATAAGACAGACAAACTGACAACAAAGTGATCTTATAAGAGCTGCGGTTTTATCTTTCAGATACGAAACCCTAAAACAGCATAACTAACATGTTTTCACATGGCCCTCATTGGAGGACATGGTCCTCCTTTTGTTACGATGGCAGAAAATGAAACATCTAGATTTTTGTTTTTCACTTTCATATTTTTTAATGTGTTTAAATAAATTCACCAATAAATGATAATGCTTTCAGTGGTTGGACCATGTATTCCTGATAATTAGTGAAGACAGTGTGGATGATGCTCATAGAGAGTTGTTAGATTGCAAGACATTTGTGCAACACATTTGTGGACAAAATATCAATCTGTAAGCAATTCAGCTCATTATTTATTAGTAGATATCTTCAAATTAGTACCACCAATAGTAAAGAAGAAGTGCCATTTATAAAGTTCTTTTGAAGGGCATTGGCCTGATTGTCTTTTATTTTTATCCTATAATACTTAGGACAAACAAGATTGAGTACATATGCAAACATTTTTACACTTTCTAATATCAGCTGAATTTGATTTAAAAAAAATCTGGTATGGACAAATGATTTGTTCTATTTACTTATTGACGTGTTACAGACTTCAATCACCAGTGTACCAAGAGTGGTTGTCAGTGCTGTTAGAGAGTCGCACCAAAGGGGACTCGATCCCGGGCGCCAGCGGCATCATCGGCGAGAGCGGCGCGTCGGCGGCGGCGCTCGCCTCTCTGAAGGCGGCCGCCAAAGACATCAAGACCTCGCCGCACCACCACTACCACCTGATGATCGTCGTCGGCGATAAAATCTTGGCACTTTATTCTAGGTTACCATTTATAAATATTATTTCTATACTTATTCGGCAAAACACACAACCTTACGGCTATAACAACCAGGCCCAGGGCTTATGCCATCGCTTAACATGCACTCATTATTGAGTGAGCAAATTGCCTTGCTGAAAACTTCGCTGAGGGGGATTTCGTGGTAATGCTATTCAGCTATTCCTAGGCTTCGGAGCAATTTCGTATGTCCTAGGATGCAACCAGGAAATCATAGTAATATATTTCGATTATATATTAAGCAATAGTGTTACTAGTTTTATTGTCTATTCTGTGGATATGTTCAAGTGTATATATATATATTTTTTTTAATATTAACGTGATTTTAGTATTGTATTTAAATTTTCGTAAGCCTATCTTGTCGTGCCAAAATGTATTTTTTATATTTTGCAGTCGTGGCAGTGAAGATTTGACACCGCCAGACCTAATACTTTTGAGTATTCAGTGCATTGCTGCTCAAGAATATTGGAAAGATGTTGAAAATTCCGGCAGTGGTGATAGCCCAACAGATATTGTCCGATTGCCATGTAAGTTACCCCTGAACGCCTATGTCTACAGAATACTAAACATGCCAACTATTAGTGTACCAATATGATAGTTTTAATCCCAGCGCGCCGCACTCGCTGCAACAATGATGATGAGTGTGTCGTGTGTCAGGGCTGTCGGCTGAGAACAGCGCGGTGGTGCAGCTGTGCGCGGGCGTTGCTCCCAGCGCGCCGCACTCGCTGCAACAATGATGATGAGTGTGTCGTGTGTCAGGGCTGTCGGCTGAGAACAGCGCGGTGGGGCAGCTGTGCGCGGGCGTTGCTCCCAGCGCGCCGCACTCGCTGCAACAATGATGATGAGTGTGTCGTGTGTCAGGGCTGTCGGCTGAGAACAGCGCGGTGGTGCAGCTGTGCGCGGGCGTTGCTCCCAGCGCGCCGCACTCGCTGCAACAATGATGATGAGTGTGTCGTGTGTCAGGGCTGTCGGCTGAGAACAGCGCGGTGGTGCAGCTGTGCGCGGGCGGGGGCGGGGCTCCCAGCGCGCCGCACTCGCTGCAACAATGATGATGAGTGTGTCGTGTGTCAGGGCTGTCGGCTGAGAACAGCGCGGTGGTGCAGCTGTGCGCGGGCGTTGCTCCCAGCGCGCCGCACTCGCTGCAACAATGATGATGAGTGTGTCGTGTGTCAGGGCTGTCGGCTGAGAACAGCGCGGTGGGGCAGCTGTGCGCGGGCGGGGGCGGGGCTCCCAGCGCGCCGCACTCGCTGCAACAATGATGATGAGTGTGTCGTGTGTCAGGGCTGTCGGCTGAGAACAGCGCGGTGGTGCAGCTGTGCGCGGGCGTTGCTCCCAGCGCGCCGCACTCGCTGCAACAATGATGATGAGTGTGTCGTGTGTCAGGGCTGTCGGCTGAGAACAGCGCGGTGGTGCAGCTGTGCGCGGGCGGGGGCGGGGCTCCCAGCGCGCCGCACTCGCTGCACGTCGCCGAACTCGCGCCCAGGGTCACTTTCGTCATGCTCGTCGATATGAATATGAGGTAATTTCAAGCTACGACGCGTAACGAGAACTTTTATAAGATTGTCTGTTTTTAGTAGCACTACGACAGAGCTATATGCAACCAAAATCGCTAAGATAAGAGATTTTAGTGTTAACATTAACCCCCGTATTAAGAAACGTTTGTTAAGCCTATTTTAGTTAAAATGTTTTTCGTCTCGTTCTTTCACATTATGTGTCAGGTAAGAAAGAAAGAGCCAAAACATATTTTAGTTAAAATGGGCTTATCAAACGTTTCTTAATACGGCGGTATGAGACTTCATTTTCAGATGTCATTTTTTTTTATATTGATTCACAAAAAGTTGATGAGTTATATGATTTTAATAACTTTTTTCCCAAAAAACAAAAACCAACTTCCACTTGTTTACTGGGGCCAACTTGAACTTTGTCAAATTAAAAAACTCAGACGCCTGGGTGTGCTGGGTCAATTGACGTTGTACTCCAATACACATTTGAAACAATGAAACCAAGGCATACGGGGTCGATTGACTACTCTGACACCACAGTGTGCAGGGTGCATGCAGGCAAACTGAGCTTGGTATTAACATTCATGTGAGTCAATACCAAGGGAAATCGAATTTCAAATATAAACCGTTACAGCGGCCGTACGGGCGTTTTTAATAATATTTTTGTTAAAGCTACCTTTCAAATTCCTCCATTAGCAAACAAAGCTACTTGTACACATACGAAAAATAAAAAAATATTCATGTAATTTGACTTAGTCAAGTCGAGTTTACTAGTTATTTTAATTTTAAAACCAAACTAAAAAAATAGGACCCAATTGAAAGTATCTATAACCATTCGAACAAAAAAAAAAATTTAAATCGGTTCACAAATGACGGAGATATGGCAAAAAAATCTGTCGAATTGAAACCTCCTTTTTTGGAAGTTGGTTGAAAATTAAATAGAAAAAGAGTGTTCAAATTTGTAGATTAATTTAATGATTTTTCCTATTACAGAAATTGTGATTGTTACAGAGAAGTTGGTGTTTCTACTTACATATCCAGTCAAATACTTTCGAATCTACGAAGGCTTTTACTCCAAAGAAACTTGGAAATGCTTCCAAGTACACTAGATGCCCTGGAAGCTTCACTGAAAAAGGTTATTAATTGTGTAGTAGCCCTGCTTTTAAAAAGTTAGTGTATATTATATTTAACATTTTACATATTTACACACACACACATACACACACACAGTGTTACTCACAATATGGACATCTGTGTTCTGTAAAAATAATATTTATATAACATATTACTTGTTTTAACACTTTCATATGCAAAATAAAGAAGTAATTTGCTTTGATAGCAAGAGTCAAATACAACATGTGGCTCAATGCGCCTCTGGTTACAGTTATCTGTCTGTATACTATGTCTTGCTCAACTTCTAGCATTTGATTAGCACAAAATAGATCTGAAACTGTAATGGGTTTCTGCGTATATTGGCATAAATGGTAACGAGGAGGCTGACAAATTTGCAAATAATGCATATGAAAACGGCACAGGTGGCTTACCACCATCTCTTAAAACCATGCAAGAACGATTGAGTAAGGGAGATGTCGCCTTACATCACGTAGCGCGCTATCCCGCTTACTCACTGGATCTTGCATGGTTTTAAGATACGGTAGTAACCGCCAGATCATATCAACCCTTGCTACTTAGAGGTTCTGAGTGAATAAAAAGAAATGTGTCAGAATCAGTGGAAAGAATATTTCAATGAACGGTCGAAAACTACAGGCATATGGCACAAAACAGTAGACAGTAAGCTTCCTCGAGTACCACGGTTCATTCATAGTGTTTCCGATTGGTTCGCGCACAAAATTGTCACATAACTATAGTTTTTCTGTGGATTGTGTGGATTCTGCGAGCCAATTTAAAAATATTAAAATCCAGGTCACATTCCGTTAGGGAAGTTTATCTGTCTGATGAAAAGGGTAAATTCTCCCAATAATGAATTATCCACATAATTCATTATTGGGAGAATTTACCTTATGGATAGAGGATTTATGTCATCTTTTGATGGAATGTGAACGGAACAACAAGAGCTATTTTTAGCCTTAGAAAAGTGCAGTTTGGTGCACTGCGACCACTAGAAAAAGGTTTCTAGTATTATTGGAATTTTGTTTAATTTTATGTATTATGTTCAACTTTCAGACGACAGACGCCCTTCGTAAAAACAAATCCCAGGCGGGACTTTGCGCCCGCGTCAACTCGCGCATGCTGGAGTTGCGTAAGGCTTGTTCTACCACCACGCCCCTCACTCCAGAGACTGCTGCCACAGCCATGCATACGGCCCTGGAAGCCGTGATTGAAATCCTCAAGCCCGACATCCCAAGCATCAAGCTGGCACAACCGCTAAAGGGTCTTAAAGCAGCAATGGCCCCGTATGTGGACTTTCTACGAGTGAAGGCGATGAGATACTTCAGCTTGGGATCATATCCTTTTCAATTGTTTTGATTAGGAGTCAATGGCAGAGTACAGTCTGCTACAAATTTTAGTTTTGTCTTCCAGGGTATTCTGTATACCAGATTCTATAGTACCACGCTCTCGCAAAAAAACGACGTGATGTTAAGACGCTTTTAACAAAAATTTTCTTTCACGCTCGATATAGGTAAGAGAGAAAGGGGTACTTATAACACGTAAAAATGGGCTTAACAATGTTTGTTGTATTTTTGGGAGGTTGTTTAGTGGTGTACAGTAATAGCTGATTAATATATTTTTAACCTACTCAATAGTAAGTCATTAAAATAGTTATGTGACAGGAGTCCCACAAAAATACAGGTTTCATCCACCATTCAACCTTATGCATTGTGTTTCTAAATCTATTTAACATTTTAGGATTATATTTGAATGACCTGACCATTTTCATAAAGTTAACGACCTCTGTGGCCTAATGGTCAATATCTAAGGCTAACACACCGCAGGTTCCGGGTTCGATCCCGGTAAGGTCAAGATGGAAGATGATCTTTTTCTGACTGACCTGGGCCTTGAATGTTATTTATTTATTAGAACAACAGCTAGATTTATATATATTTATATAATTTACTTACCAAGCATATATTGCATGAATTTATTTATTGGTTGATTTTACTATCCACCCATGCATCAAGGGACACGGCAACTGCAGTTGAGCAGTTTATTCACAGTTAATTACTTAAATTTATGACTTGAGTATATAAAAGTACCACTCTTGTGATTACCAATTCATATTTAATGAAATAAAAAAATAAAGCATATTAACGATTCAGAAGGTAGGTTTCTTGCATGTGTCTGAACGTTTGGCATCATGTTTGTTTTCAGCTTTTATAAGTCGCGCTAATACGAGTGAAACTGCATAGTTCGCAACATACCTACATATGATGTGATGAGTGACCAAAGAATTTGGAAACCGCGCGCGGTTCATATTTTTTAAATTTATGTGAGTGGTATTTCCCAAATCCCGTACTATTTTCAAATATGAATTTATTGTTTATCGTACGGATAACGTCAGTTTTATAATATACTAGCTGTCCCGGCGAACTCCGTACCGCCTGAACGCACTTTTCTCACCGTTTAAACCTTCCCTGAACTTCCACAAATATTTCAAGAACAAAATTAGCCAAATCGGTCCAGCCAATTTCAAGTTTTAGCGAGACTAACGAACAGCAATTGATTTTTATATATATAGATCTAAGATCTATTAAGTTTTTAGAGCCACTGGTACAAAGTACGTATTTATAAAACCACAGAACAGACTAGAGAAGCAAATGTTTTGACGAGGATTTAGTTCAAGGATCAGTGTGGCAGCCACCACACCCTTCTTATTAATATAAATTCTGTGTATAAAACGAATGAGGCCGGGCGGGAATCGAGGCTTCGGGACTTTACATTGTTGTTGTTATGACGACTGATAACTTTGTTCCATGTAACCGTCATTATGCCACAAATACCGCCATCATATCGTTAACTCTCGTTGGATTGGATGCTTAGCGCGGCTTATAGAAAAAAGGCATGTAACGGTAATTGTCATGTTTTGGATGAATTATTTCGCTTAATGTGGGTATGCGAGCGCACGGGTGAGACCGACGTGAGTTCCCTAACGCTGCACAAGTATGTGGAGGAGTTCCCGGGACTCATACATTTCATATACGTGGACCGCACCGCCGGCCGCTTCCTGGCGCCCGACATGGCTGACTGCGTGGACATGTTGGCCCCTAAGACGGTTAGTAAATCAGATAATATTGTGTTAAATGTCCTTCTTTTTCATTTAAATTGACAAACGTTTTGTTGCAAACACACGGAAATAGCTTCAAAAAAACAATAATAGAATTGCTGGCCTAGGACAACAATATAATAAAATAGAATTTCATTGCCGGCCGCTAATGGAGGTTTTTAATGTACATGTTTTCATACTTTAATTTCTTCCAAAAAACCTATTCTAGCGGTCGTTAATAGAAATTGTTAGTTTAGTTCCTTTTATTGTATAAACATAAATGTATGAACATTTAAAAAAAATAAAAAAACATCAAAGCGAGCGCTAGCTTGTTGTTGGCGCCATTGTAAAATTTGATACGATGTTGTTTAATCTCAAGAGGAAGTTAGAGGAAGAAAAGTATTGTACAAGCCTTGGCCGAAATTGCAATTTACGGCCTCGTATTTTAGGACTTGGCAAGGCCTCAGCTGCGCTTCGGCCTTGCTATATAACTCGGCCGTGAATTGCTTCATTTCTGGCCTCGACAGTAATATTCTATTTTTAAGCTGCTGTCATTTTAACTAAAATATGTCTTCTTCTTGCCCGTTTAATGTCGATAAGGGAGAAAGAGAATAAACATATTATTCTATTTAAAATTACTTTATTTTGTTAACTTTATTATAGCATTTTAGCCGTTTTCGGCTACAGCGACAGCTTTGGACCAATATAATATCTAAGAGTCCTGATCGGCTCTTTGATGTGATTTTAGCAGAGAAAGCGTGTCCGAAAATAGCTCAGGTTAGCACACCACAGATGGCAGCAGCACTTTTATGATTTATTTATGAAGTTTATATTTTTTGAGGAGGCAATTTTCTGGCAATTATCCTTGTGTTAAATAGAATGACTTGTATACAACTGCATTCAATTTTGGACCTTATTACATATATAGTTCTTATTAATGCTTGCGATTATTGTCGTATAAGTTGCTCCTAAGTAACACACAACCTTTTGTATATGCCTTTACAATATTAGTGCTGGTACAAAATAAAATGTAATGCCGAGGCGGCCGCGCTTTCACTTCATAGGCATACAGCCACGGAGCATACAGCAGATGTCTGTATCTTATTGCGTGTGGTGCACAGGTGAAGCAGATAGTGTCGCGCGCGTTGTCGGTGGCCCGCGAGGGATACGGCGCGGCGACGTGGCGGCGCGGCGCGCTGCACGTGTGCTGCGTGCGCTGGTGGGAGCGGCGTGCACTGCACGTCGCGCCCGCGCGCGCGCCGCCGCCCGCCGCCGTGCGCGCGCTGCCGCCGCCCGCCGACATACTGGGAGCCTTCTACAGGTACACACAGTGCCGCGCCCGCTGGTGGGAGCGGCGTGCACTGCACGTCGCGCCCGCGCGCGCGCCGCCGCCCGCCGCCGTGCGCGCGCTGCCGCCGCCCGCCGACATACTGGGAGCCTTCTACAGGTACACACAGTGCCGCGCCCGCTGGTGGGAGCGGCGTGCACTGCACGTCGCGCCCGCGCGCGCGCCGCCGCCCGCCGCCGTGCGCGCGCTGCCGCCGCCCGCCGACATACTGGGAGCCTTCTACAGGTACACACAGTGCCGCGCCCGCTGGTGGGAGCGGCGTGCACTGCACGTCGCGCCCGCGCGCGCGCCGCCGCCCGCCGCCGTGCGCGCGCTGCCGCCGCCCGCCGACATACTGGGAGCCTTCTACAGGTACACACAGTGCCGCGCCCGCTGGTGGGAGCGGCGTGCACTGCACGTCGCGCCCGCGCGCGCGCCGCCGCCCGCCGCCGTGCGCGCGCTGCCGCCGCCCGCCGACATACTGGGAGCCTTCTACAGGTACACACAGTGCCGCGCCCGCGCGTGAGCCGTCGCCCACCGATATCCTCACAAACCCCTGGTTTAGAGTGAGAGTGACATTAGGTATTTGTATCTAGTTGAAACTAGAGTAATGGAACGGTATAATATTGTGTACAGACAACTAGTGGAGCTGGCGTTCCCGGGCGATAGCGCCGGCGTGAGCATGAAGGAGCTGATCTGCATCCACCTGGGGCTGCTGCCGGCGTCCACGGCCGTGCAGCAGGCGCGGCGCCTGGCGCACGCCGCGCCGGAGCTGGCGCGCGCCTGCCCCGCCGCCGCCGCCGACCTGCTCTAAACGACCACGCCGCCTCAGTGCCGTTTGTGGCATGGGAAGTAATGAGAAAAGCAGACAGCAATGTGCCAATGCCGAATGCCAATTTTATTAAGAATTTTATTTTTATTACTAGCTGTTCCCCGCGGCTTCGCCCCGCGTGGGACTCGGTTACATCGCGCCCAAAAGTAGCCTATGTTTGACCTCAGGTCGTTAACTACATCCCTACCAAATTTCATCACAATCGGTCTAGCAGTTTAGCCGTGAAGAGGTGACAGACAGACAGACAGACAGAGACAGACTTTCGCATTTATAATATTAGTATGGAAGTATGGATTTATAAGCCGCGCTAAATCACGTGGTCAATCGTATGTCAATCCCATACATTCATTACATATTCTTGTCTATCCTATCCTAATCACTACATAGTATAAAACAAAGTCGCTTTCTCTGTCCCTATGTCCCTTTGTATGCTTAAATCTTTAAAACTACGCAACGGATTTTGATGTGGTTTTTTTAATAGATTGTGTGATTCAAGAGGAAGGTTTTTATGCCCATGCGAAGCCGGGCCGGGTCGCTTTTTAATATTATATGTGCGAAAGTGAGTTTATATATTTGTTTGTTTGTTACTTCTTCCTGTCTACTGAATCAATCTTCCTGAAATTTCGCATACATATAGCTAGTATTGAGTGAGAAGGACATAGGGTACCTTTCATCCCGGGAAAAAGCACTGTTGTTGTGGAGTATGCAGCAGTGGAATTTTAGCATGAGTACTTCAACCAAATACAGGCATGTGAACTTGATGTGTGTTCATTATTCCCATTTTTTCTATGATCCTCTTGAAGTAGACGGCAGCACACCATCTCACTTGTCAAAGTTTGGGTGATATTTGTTGTCTCCAAACTTGATACTACAATATCAAACTGCTCCATTAATCCTAGTAATAATATTATAGCTACTTCCTGATCTTCAATTGTTTTTCCAATATCCGCTAGCTGATTAACGATTTTCATGACTCCTTCGATATAGTCAGACATGGAATTAAACTGATTGTAGTCAATTCTATGGAGCTATCTTAGTAGTAGAACCTTTCTATACAAGCCACGATTTTCAAAGGTGTCTGCCAATCGCTTCCAAGCTTCCTTGGCCGTCTTGGCTGTTCTCACCTCACATATTGAAAGAGGTTAGGCTGAACCGACAGGCAGATACGAGCCATCGCGCGTCTGTCTCACTCCGTGTCATCATCCGTCCCTTCAACACAGCCTCAGACACCATCCAAGATGAGAAGCATTTTGATAGAGAACTTCCAACTGTCGTAGTTCGACATTCCAAATATTTATTCTATGTGATGGCTGTTATGCGGCAAATGTGTGCCGTCATTTTGTTGCGATCTTCGCGTGTTTAGTCATTTTCAAGAAATATATGTTTAAATACCTTGACACGTAGTTGAAGACAATTCGCTGGGTACAAAACCTGTTGTGGAGTATGCAGCAGTGGAATTTCAGCGTGAGTACTTCAACCAAATACAGGCATTTGAACTTGATGTGTGTTGAAAATAAACTTCCAGGTAATCCGAATTGATTTATTCTTTAGTATCGAAGCGTAAAGATTTTGGACAAGTCAAATTAATTGGAGATTATAAATGAGATTAATATTTTACACAGAATACAACAACACAAATTGAGCTAGCCGGTGAGCCGGGAACAGGAAATACAAAAGGCACATTGGCAGATGTCATCGTAAGATGTGGTGCATAGACATAACGTACATACAGCCAAGAATATATTGATATTCTAACAACTGTTCCCGAGGAAATCTCACGCAGGCGAAAGCTAGTATTCTCATATAACTTCGTTTTGAAATTGTGACTCCGACTAGCCGCTAGTACATATTAGCACACTACTTTTGAAGCTTGATAATGACATGCGAAAAAAGAGCATGTGCTCTGGCCGTAGTATAGACAGTTGTAACATGATGTTTAACCTTCGTTTTTCTCCTAGGATATATAAAATAATTAGACTAGGCTACAGTCAAGTTAAATATTGACAGGTTGGTATGTACAACGATCAGTAATTGTGGTTGACTAGCGAGCGAGTGGACTGTAGTTTTGGCTGGCTGACGATGTTTGGTTCGATGAGCCGGGCTGGCGGGATGTGGAACAGGCTGCCACTATATCACACGACGTATTCCGCTTGGCGTTTCTAGACCAGAGGTCGCACTTGCAGGGATTCCTCTTATTAAAACCACAATGTTCTTGATAGCACTTGTTTTTCCTTTTATTTTCGAGCTGATTCACAATTCAATGATATTGGCACACTTATAATAGCACTGGAACACACCTTCATTTAAAATTGGCCTTTATTATATGCAAATTCCCTGACACGCAATTCGTCAAATCATTGACGAGTACACTTCCGAAGGGTGGGGGAAGTTGCATACTTACAATGAACTCTTCATACAAAACTGTGTCTAATTATTGACATGTACACTTATGAGTGGTGGGGGAAATCTCATACATTCACTTCTATTGAGATTTACATTTGCCTTAGTTTTATGTACAATATTTACAGTTTTGCTTCGTGGCGACTATTCAACTTATACATTTTAGCCTAATTTTCCTATTCTATATACAAACTAATTATTTACACGACCTTCTGTTTTAGGTATTATTCGTAGCGACTATACTACACTTATGCTACGAGTCAATATGTATAAAAGGCACTTAATACAATATTGGCATCTATACCTAACTATGTAAATAATCAGCCTTATTACTATGGGAAATAAAACTACCATGATTTATTTGCCTACCTAGTACATAATCTACCTTAAATACATAAAATTTTATATATTACTAAAGTCCGTCGCTAACATTCTCCCCCGCAGTGCGAAGCTCTTCTCCCTGTGGTAGCGACGTGGCTGCTGGCACCAGGATGACGACTCGACGTGTAGACCTTCTTAGCACTCCTCCCGGTGTCCTTACGTCCAGGATGCGCACTCTGCCGTCTGGTCCTGGATACACCTTCAGGACTTCTCCACGAGGCCATGTGTTGCGGGGTGATGTCGCGTCGACTATAAGGACGATATCTCCGACTTGTGGGTCATCGGAGTGTCGTCCGCTGATCTTCCGCGGTTTCAGAGTTGGCAGATACTCTTTTATCCACCTTTGCCAGAAGTGGTCAGTCAGCCGCTGCACCGTTCTCCAGTTCGCCTTGCCAATGAGATCTCGATCCTCGAACTCGCCTGGTGATGCTACCCCACAGGACCTTCCGAGTAGAAAATGGTTGGGTGTCAGGCCTTCTTCGTCATTCGCGTCCATACTTATGTGTGTGAGTGGACGTGAGTTGACTATGTGCTCCACTTCTACTAATAATGTTTGCAGGACTTCTTCAGGTGGAGTTCGTGTTTGCAGGACGACCATCAGTGCGCTTTTGACGGTGCGCACCATTCTTTCCCAAGCTCCTCCCATGCTTGGACTTCCAGCTGGAATGAATTTCCATCTGATGTTTTCTTTGGCGGCTGCCTCTTCTAGCTCCTTGTTGGCCCCTATGAAATTCGTCCCATTATCACTGAACATGACTTTGGGTGTTCCTCTTCTGGCTGCCATCCTCCTTAATGCCATGATCATAGAGCTGGTGCTGAGTGAGTTAGACAGTTCCAAATGCACCGCCCTCGTGGTCAAGCAGGTGAAGAGTACCCCCCAGCGCTTCTCTATTCTTCTTCCGATGGAAACTTGCATTGGCCCAAAGTTGTCAACAGCCGTGCAGGTGAAGGGATGCTGATGATGTTGCAGGCGTTCTACAGGATGGTCTCCTAAAGGCGGTATTTGAGGAGTGCCTTTATGGACCTTACACCACTGACACTTATGTAGAATCCCTCTTGTTGTAGTTCGCAGGCGCAGGATCCAATACCTTTGTCTGATTTCGTTGATCACTGTTTCTGTATTTCCATGGAAGAACTTGCGGTGATAATGGTCTATGATGAGGCGACATATTCTATTTTTCCCATCTAGAATAACTGGATTCTTCTCTTGATTCTCAATCTGAATCTTCTTTGCTCGAGTTCTTAGCTTGAGGATCCCTTCTGAGTTGATGTACACGTCGACCTTACGAAGTCTGCTTGAATTTTCCAGGCACTTATTATTTTTCAAGCAGCTGATTTCTTTTGCGAAACTTTCCCTTTGACTCAACTTAATCAACTCTTCTTTGGCTCTTCTGAAGTGGACCTCTTCTATGGGCTCATATATTCTCCCTTCTCTTGTATGAAGAAGTTCAGTCTTCGTCTTCTTTTTCGTTGTACGCTTATATGGTTTCCAGTTGCTATCTTCAGCAGCGTTGACGTGCTTTTTCTCTTGACGTCTTCTCTTCAGTATATCAATGAATTGATATACACGCGCTGTGCTGCGAAGTAGACGTGTCCAGCTGGAAAACCTCTCTGGATCTGGCGTGTGTAGTGGCACTTCGTATGTTAGTGCAACTGTCTGGACGTTCTTTTCTTCTCCGGTTTCGATGGCTTGAATGTCGAAACGCTTTTCCGGCCATCTCTCCTCCTCTTCGTATAGAAAGGTAGGGCCCCTGAACCATCTCGCCGTGTGGTCAAACTCCCTTGGTGTCCCTCGAGTGGCGTCGTCTGCAGGGTTTTCCTTTGTCGGCACCCATCTCCAATTTTGGTGATTCGTCAGCTCCTCTATCGCAGCCAAACGGTGTGCTACGAAGGTCTTAAATTTTCTTGGGTCTGACTTTAACCATTGAAGAACCGTGCTTGAGTCTGTCCAAAATACTCTTCCTGTGACTTCCAGATCCATTTCCCTTTCGACGGTTGATGCCAGTCTACTTCCCAATAACGCAGCTTGAAGCTCGAGCCGTGGTATTGAGATCGGCTTCGTTGGAGTTACTTGCGCTTTCCCAGCAACCAAAGCTATGTTTACTACTCCGTCTTGATCCACTGTCCTCCAGTAGACTGCGGCGGCGTAGGCTTCTTCACTAGCATCCGTGAAGGTGTGAAGTTCTCCTTTTTTATGATGTGGAGACAGGCATCTAGGGATCTTCAGGTTCTTCAAAACGGTGACTTCTTTGAGGTATTTTGCCCAGGCTTCTTCTTGTTCAGGTAAGATCTTCTCGTCCCATCCAATCTTCGAACGCCAGATGTCTTGAATTAGTTTCTTCCCCTGGATAAGTACTGGCGCTGCGAATCCCATGGGGTCGAATGTTGACATCACTGCACTTGCCACTTCTCTCTTTGTTGGTGTCTTTTCCCCACTGAGTATTTGTGGAGATGTGTTGCGGAATCCCACATTGAAGGCTAGGGCGTCTTCATTAATGAGCCATCTGAGTCCTAGAGTTTTCTCTTCTGAGGAGAACTCCTTGACGTCTTCTTTTGACTCATCCTGGATGCTCTTCAGTACTTCCGGTTTGTTGCTTCCCCACTCTTTTAAATGAAGACCAGCTTTGGCGTGGATTAATTGCACCTCTCTTGCTGTTTTCCTTGCCTCTTCAATCGTCGAAAAGCTCTGCAGATAATCGTCCATGTAGTGGTTAGACTTGATTGCTCTCACCGCCTCAGGATATTCTTCTTTGAAGTCTTCTGCATTTTTGTTCATGACGAAGATTGCAGTTGATGGCGACGATGCTGCTCCAAATATGACAGACTTCATCCTGTATTCCTCTGGCTTCTTAACTCTGTCACTTCCTCTCCACAGGAATCTAAGGCTGTCTCTGTCTTCTTCTCGCATTTGGATACGCAAAAACATTTCCTTTACATCAGCCACCACAGCAACCGGTCCCTCTCTGAATCTTATTAGGACTCCAAAAAGTGATTGCAAAAGATCAGGTCCAGGCAGCAAGACGTCGTTCAGGCTCTTCCCTTCAAATTTAGCTGCAGCGTCCAGGACTATTCTCGGCTTCTTCTTGATAGGGTGTACCACAGCAAAGTGAGGCAGATAGAAGGTCCTCCCCTGCGTTGTTTCAGCTGGCGCCTTCTCCGCGTAGCCCTTCTCCAATAGCTGGCTTATCTGATTTTCATATGATGTCTTCAACTCTGGGTCCTTGTCGAGCTTCTTCTCTATATTCATGAGACGCTTGTACGCTTGATGATAGTTGTTTGGCAGCGTCTCTGCTTCGCTCTTCCACAGCAGCCCCGTTTCAAATCTTCCATCTGGTAGTCTCTTTGTGGTTTGTTCCAAGACATCCAAGGCTCTCTTGTCGGCGTCGTTGCTTGGGCGGTTCGGCATCACTCCCATGGCGTCGATGTCGAAGTGACGTCGCACTAGAGCTTCGGTTTCATCTTCTACCAGACGGCTATGATTGACGAAGTTGACTGGTGTGTTGCTTCCGTCTTCACATCCATGAAGAACCCAGCCTAGACTCGTAAGTGAAGCAACTGGCTCTGACTTCTTGCCCTTCTTCAGTCTTCTCGTAACGATGAGTCCCCAATTATCTTGCCCAATCAGCAAACGTGGCTCTTCTTTCTTGAATACAAGCTGATTCTTCAAAGGCCGGAGATGCTCACATCTTTCAATGATTCCGTCTTCCACTTCTTGCTTCGCAAGTCTCAACTCGTCAATTGTTCTGACTGCGATTGTCCTCTTATCTTTGCGATGAGCTCCTTTGATTTTAATATTCAACTTCTGAGAATTCCCTTTCTTGAATGCATTTCCTCCAATTGTTTCAATTGTGATTGGTTCTGTAATTCCCTCTGCTCCAATCTTTTTAGCGATGGACGAATCTAAGAGTGTCACAGTTGATCCTTCATCCATTAATGCTAACACTCGCACTGTTCCTTTTGGGCCATATAAATCCACAGGAATCACTTTAAGATAAGCCCTTCCATCTGTAGAGGTGCATACTGAAGATATGATGTCAGTAGATTTCTCACACTTCAGAGTATTACAGCAGGGATTCTCTTGCTCTTTATTTGAAGTCGCAGCCGGCGGCACATCAGTGTGGAGACTTATGTGGTGCCATCTTGTACACTTCTTGCAAGGTGGAGCTCTGCATGTTCTTCTTGAATGGCGATAGCGAAGACACTTGAAACACAGCTTAGCTTTCTTGGCCATTTCCCACTTCTTGTCTATGTTTCCATCCTTAAATGTCTTGCATTCGTAGATCCAATGTTCACCTTGACACGCAGGACATTCCGCCTTCTTAGGTTGCTGTTGAGCTTCCGCTTCTTGCACGTTATGAACACATTTCTTCGACACAGATTTCTTCGGCTCCCAGGACACTTCAAGGGGAGCAAAATCACTACACATATCAGCTTCCACTTTTTGCACAGTATGAACACTTTTCTTTGTCACAGTTTTCTTCGGCTCCCATGACACTTCAGGGGGAGCAAAATCACCACACATATCAGCTTCCACTTCCAAAAATTCACTGATGAGTTCCAATTCCGGTTTCTCTTCCTCTCGGCGGCTTCTATAATATATAAACCATCTGTATTTCATGTTTGATGGCATCCTTTCGATCAAACTCTTCATTGTTTCTGGCGAACTTAAATACTGGCTCTTCCCAAGCGCCTTTATTGTTGCTACTGAGTTCTTGACATGGCTGGCGAACGCGCAGATATCACTTGGAGATTCTTGTACCCTTTGTAGACTCTTCAATTTCTCCAACTCTGCTAATGCGATGGCCCCTGGTCTCCCAAAGCGAGCTTCTAAACCCTTCATCACTTCCTGTGGTGTCTCGGCGGTGAATAATAAACTCTTCACGGCATCCTTTGCTCTCCCTTGAAGTGCTCTTCTTAGCCGAGCCAAGTTCTGTGTATTCGTGAACGAGCGCTCGGTATCTTCAAAGGATCTTCTGAACGCCAACCATTCTTCACTGGCACCGTTGAAGTTAGGTAGCTCGATCATGTGCTTTGAGATACTATGTTCAGTAGATTTCTGAGACATCTTCGTTATGATCAGAGCCAATTCTTGTATGTCGCTCTTCTTTTCTTCTACTTGTGGAGGGTTCGGCGTCGGCGGCGCGGCACTCTTTTCCACAGGTGCAGCCTTGTCCAGCCATCGCTCCACTTGATCTCGATGGTCTTGCAAGTCTTCAAACTCGTCTTCGTCCGAATCCAACTGCAGCAGCTCCAGCTCGGCTTGTGCTATCTTCGATCTGGCCTCAGCTACTTCCAGTTCCCTTTTGGCGATTTGCATTCTTGCTTCCACTTCTGCCCTTTTTGATGAACGTATGGAGCGTACATCATGCGGCTTGTCGAATCTTGTCGCCTTCGGACGAGCACCCAGTCTTGACTCCATCGCAGATCGTTCTTCTTCAACCTTCCTTAATATCCTTCGCTCTTCCGCTTCGGTGATACGCGCTAATAATTCCGGATCCTTAGCTATCGAACGCGTTACACGAAGCGCGGGTGATTCAGCTCTAACGGCAGCGGTATCGGAGCGTGACGCGGCGTGCCCTCTTTCAGCGGGTGCGGGGGGCGGGGGGGCGGCGCGAGCGGCGCGAGCGGCAGTATCCCCTTCCGCAACACGGTCTCCTTGTGCGGCGCGAATAGGAGACATCGAACGGTCGCGTTGTTCCGCGGCTGCAACGGTGCGATCAGGCAGCGCGGACGCGGTCGCGGTGCGCTCTCCTGCGGCGCGAGTAGAAGGCGCGGACACTGTAGGGTTCCCCACGGCGCGGTCGGGGGACCCAGGCAACGGCGGCGTGCGTCGCGTCATCGTCGACCGGCTGGAGATGTCCGTTTCGGTTTCTGCCGGTGTTTCCAGGCTCCAATCTGTAGTGGTGGTCTTCCCTGTTGCGGACGTCGATCTCGTAGTAGGCATCGCGTTTCCCCACGATCCGGCTCGAAGGACCACGAAAATGTGGTTGACTAGCGAGCGAGTGGACTGTAGTTTTGGCTGGCTGACGATGTTTGGTTCGATGAGCCGGGCTGGCGGGATGTGGAACAGGCTGCCACTATATCACACGACGTATTCCGCTTGGCGTTTCTAGACCAGAGGTCGCACTTGCAGGGATTCCTCTTATTAAAACCACAATGTTCTTGATAGCACTTGTTTTTCCTTTTATTTTCGAGCTGATTCACAATTCAATGATATTGGCACACTTATAATAGCACTGGAACACACCTTCATTTAAAATTGGCCTTTATTATATGCAAATTCCCTGACACGCAATTCGTCAAATCATTGACGAGTACACTTCCGAAGGGTGGGGGAAGTTGCATACTTACAATGAACTCTTCATACAAAACTGTGTCTAATTATTGACATGTACACTTATGAGTGGTGGGGGAAATCTCATACATTCACTTCTATTGAGATTTACATTTGCCTTAGTTTTATGTACAATATTTACAGTTTTGCTTCGTGGCGACTATTCAACTTATACATTTTAGCCTAATTTTCCTATTCTATATACAAACTAATTATTTACACGACCTTCTGTTTTAGGTATTATTCGTAGCGACTATACTACACTTATGCTACGAGTCAATATGTATAAAAGGCACTTAATACAATATTGGCATCTATACCTAACTATGTAAATAATCAGCCTTATTACTATGGGAAATAAAACTACCATGATTTATTTGCCTACCTAGTACATAATCTACCTTAAATACATAAAATTTTATATATTACTAAAGTCCGTCGCTAACAGTAATGGAGTCAAACTTTTCAATCTATATTAAAGTGTATTTGTAAGAAATAACAATTTAAATCGCCTGAGGGAGTGTCAGTTAAAAACTTCAGAGAATAATACCAAATTATAACAATAAATTAAAAAAAATTATAAAAAATAGGTAACTAGCGACCCGCCCCGGCTTCTCATGGGCATAAAAACCTTCCTCTTGAATCACTCTATCTATTAAAAAAAACCGCATCAAAATCCGTTGCGTAGTTTTAAAGATTTAAGTATACAAAGGGACAGAGAAAGCGACTTTGTTTTATAATATGTAGTGATAGTGATGAATGTGATGATACTATATAGTGATGATAAGTGATAGTTACTATAAGCATAACTATGTAAATTTCTTAAAAACTTTTTAGTAGTGATGATTTTGTTAACTCATAAAAAGAGATTTAGTGGCAGTGGAACTGGTAAACCCTTCATTCGAGACTATTGTAAACAGTCATCCCTTTACAGTTGGCAAGAATGATTATTTATCGCTTGTTAAAAAAATAGTTTCCAAAAATATTTCAGTTGTACATATTTTTTAGTTGTTTATAATAAAGCATTTTAGTTTTTATTATTATTATTACTTATAAGACATTTAAAATTGTTTATTTTTATAGTATGTTATTTTGAGCCAAAAATGTTTTAAATGAAAATAATGAAATAAAAAATGTTATGTAAACATATAGAAACGTCTTTTTTTTCAAAAACATTATTTATTTGTAGCGGTACATCTTACATTAGTAATTACAAAAATATAATTATATCTTATTCTTATTCTTACAACATAGAATCAAGATTAAATAACATCTTAATATAATTAATACCTAAGTACTTAATAATAATAATAAAAGAGAAAATACTTATCCTGTTTTAAAAAAATATCTTTTTGACAGCAAGTTTGTGTTTTTACACAATACTAGCTGTAGCCCGCGACTTCGTGCGCGCGGGCTTCGCTCCCGTTCCCGTGGGTATTGCCCGAGAATCCCCCTTTTTTCTTATACAAAGTTTGTCATGACAATAACCAACGCAAAAAAAGCATTATACAATTTGCTGCATTCGTTCGAAATTACTATATATTTGCAGGCAAACATGCCTTGAGTTCATTCAAATGAAGATAACTTTGTTTTTAATGAAACGATTTTGATGATACCAACTTTCGATGTTATTCCGAGTTAAAACAAAACAATTGGTAGTTTTAAGTAAATCGGTTCAGTACTTTCGGAGATAAGCGTGATAATACATACAGAACATAAAATTTAAAAAAAATGCTTCCTACTATTCATTTTAAATGTCCCTCTATCCATTTCAGTCAAAATTACTAAATGTACATACAGACAAAATATTTTTACTATCCATACTTAATATTATAAATGCGAAAGTCTGTCTGTCTGTCACCTCTTCACGGCTAAACTGCTGGACCGATTGTGATGAAATTTGGTAGGGATGTAGTTAACTTTTGGGCGCGATATTACCGATCCCACGAGGGGCGAAGCCGCGGGGAACAGCTAGTTGTATTATATATAGATAACGTTTTTCATACTTTCTTTTAAATACAAGTACAGAACCGATGTTGGTGCGCAAATCCACTCTTACTTAACCAGATTTATTTTTAAATTGTAGCAGTTTGTTAATGAGATTTCCTGGAATTCTTTGTTTCCTTGAAATCGTGCCGTGCTATATAATTGTTTGGCGCGCTCTGCAGCCTAAACAGCTTGATGGATTTTAGCTTGAGAGGTTTCGTTAGATTTGTATTTAATGTGAGAGTAACACTGTGTATATTTATAACAATAAAAAACAAAATGGCGGATTTTTGGCGGGAAATTCAAATGTTTGGTATTCAGTTAGGTATTAAAATATGAAAATATATGTACTCTTAATGCAGCTAGCTTTTTTATTTTTAGCAATATACTTGTTACAATGTTTTATGAGAGTTGTTGCTATTTCAAAAGCTTTCTACCTCGTACGTACGTGTTTCTGTTTAAAATAAATAGTGTCTACTTAGATTGAAAAAAAAAATTCATTTTTTTCTGAGCCATCTAAAATAGCAAAACTTAATTTCAAAAGCACTTTGAAAATACTGTAGAAAACAGTGTCAGCCATTTTTGCAGCTTTGTGACGTCATTGGTGTAGAAGTTGCTAGTTTTTAGGGTTCCGTACAAAATGTAAAAACGGAACCCTTAAAGCATCACTCGTGCGTCTGTCTGTCCGTCCGTCCGTCTGACACAGCCAATTTTCTCCGAACCTACTGAACCAAAACCGATGAAATTTGGTAGGATGGCGTATTCCTGTGACTGTGACCCAAACACAGATGTGCAAAGTAAATATTTTTTTTTAAATAAGGATCATTTTCGGGGGACAACTTAAGAATTTAAAAAAATAAGTTGTGGTAACCTTACCTTGTTATATATCAAATGAAAGGGCTGGTTATGAGGATTTCAAATATATTTTTATTATTATTGTTACATAAATAGTTTTGATTTTATTCGTGAAAGAAGACGAAAATTGACCATTCCCCCGCCCCTGATCTCCGAATCTACTGGGCTTAAATGAAAAAAATACAAGATATAGTTCATTGCCTGTAGATTACAGGAAAACCTACAAGAACTCTGTCAATTGACAATTAAGTGGTAAATTCAATATATAAAACGTTTTAGTTCACTAAAACACCACTAGATGGCGATAGTAGTAGTTAATTGAAATACCAGAATTGAATTTAAAAACTGACATTGGCATTGTACGGAATCCTCTCCACGCGAGTTCAACTCGCACTTGATCGGTTTTATTACGCATGAAAATCATGCGATTCCACATTTTTGTCGAATGAAAATCATTCGAATCACTGACTTTGGACGAATCACAAATTTCAAAAATAGGTCTGAACTGAACTGACCATTTACCACACCGCTTGCGTCACATCATGGCGGATAATGGCCGGCCCGCGTTTTGACGAATTTTAAGTAAATTTGAAATTATACTACCATCTTGCATTTTTATTCATAGAAATCGGTATATTTTGGTTTCGTGGGTGAAATACTGGAAATAAACATTTGTTGCATAATTGTTTTTGCCAAAAAAACGAAGCCGACTCCAATTACTCAACTAAAAATGATGAAATAATTAACACATTGTTGTTTAAATAGCTGCATATCAAACATTTTAATAAATCTGAAGTCTGTGCCAATTATTTAAATAAAATTTGCTTATTAATGAGGCGAGCAGCTAATCAACATATTCGTTAAATTGGCACGATATTCAAATTTTATATTTTTGATATGAAGCATTTCTAAACAACTATGTTTTAATTATTTCATCCTTTTTGGTTGAGTAATTGGAGTCGGTTTCGTGTTTTTGGCAAAAACAATTATTTTTTACTTTTTACTTTTGAACTAGCGACCCGCCCCTTTTCGCATGGGCATAAAAACCTTCCTTTTGAATTACTCTATCTATTAAAAAAACCGCATCAAAATCCGTAGCGTAGTTTTAAAGATTTAAGCATACAAAAGGGCATAGGGACAGAGAAAGCTACTTTGTTTTATACTATGTAGTGATACACATAACATTATAACTTAAAAGTTGTAAACACGTTGCATTTTGTAAAGTCGGCATTAGCGTCGAATTCGAATTGCGAACCCCCAGCTCGTAAACAATACAAACAAACAGACAAAAATATCAACAAACTAGTGATGGGCGAAAATGGTAGAAAACTAGTTTTAGTTTTTCAGTGTTGTTTACAATGAACCAACAATGACAAAAAATCAACATTTTTTACCATAATATGACTACAATAAACCTCTTGAATTTGTTAACAATCTTGTGGCCAAATGGAAGCTGGCACACTCGAGCAGGCAAAATATTAATTAAATTACCTAGTTTGCGGCATTGTAAGAAAACTAAAAAAAAATTGGGTCAACAAAAAATACTTTCAGTGATGTCGCTTATATTGTTGTGTAATGTGGAAAGAACATTGTAATAATATTTTTTTACACAGAATGAGTATTAATAACAAATTGGTAAAAAAGTATGTTAATATTCCAACATATGGTAACTCAAATAATTTCATAAGGCACTTATCAGTATTCTGGTGAACTATCTCCCAAACATTTAACTGTGTCATTCACAACAGTTGGCTTTTTGATTTTCTTATCTTCCACATCAAAACAGATTAAATCCTCGCATATGTTTTGTTTCTGTAAAAGATAAAAATTATCAAAAACTTTGAAGTCTCTTGCGAAATTCTTTTATGTTGATTTATTAGTCAGATAATGAATTTATGAAACTTCTATGAAATGTGGATGATGAAACTAACAAGAAAAATGTCTACATCTATCTATATACATAAAAGAAAGTCGTGTTAGTTACACTATTTATATAACTCAAGAACGTCTGAACTGATTTGGCTGAAAATTGGTGGGGAGGTAACTTAGAACCAGGAGAAGGATATAGGGTACCTTTTATCCCAGGAAAAAAGTTCCCGAGGGAAATTCACGCGGGCGAAAGCTAGTATATTACCTACAAGAAACTTCCTGTTAACTATGTACAGTCAAGGCCCATACTTGAATATTCATTATTCCAGGAAAAACAGTATTTTCGTTTTTTTTAGAAAAAAAAAAAATTAAAATCTATGTACATAAAAAATTACAGGTGACACTTACACTAGTTGAGGCAACTTCTTTATTATTCTTTAAAACAGAAGCATATTTCAAGGCTGGTTTACTTGAGCTGGTTGGCATAAGCACAGGACTTGGACTTCTCTCTTTTAAGTTGCTTTCTTTAGATTGCATCAAATTATTAGATGATGGTTCACCATGGTCACTGTTAGTTATAATGTTAGGGAAATCTAGTATGTCCGCCTCACATACAGTTTGTAAGGCATCAATACAGGCTTCAGCCATTGCAGCTTCTCTGGTTTTAATGTTATCTTCCATCATTTTGTTGTATGCAGATTGTAAGTCTACAGCTTGTTTTTCAGACAATATTGCAGTAATTTGTTTGATTTCAGCTTCTAAATCCCTAATTATATTTTCATTCTTTGCAGCTATTTTAGCTTCATTGATCAATCTCACATTGACAGCTTCCTGAATGTGCAATATAGCATCTGATCCTGAACTTGCTTGTAGGTTACTTTCCTTTACAATCTTATTAAAAACACAATGTGGTGGCAATTTATGTGGCTTTTTATAAGCAGTTAATTTTTCACCTAAATTGGCAGTTACATCCTCAATATACTCATACATATCAAAACAATTGATTTTCCCAAATCTGTAGGTAAAAGTATGAGTTGAACCGGATGAAGAGCATTTATTAGATAAATGACATGTGACAAATGTTTTCTTTCCATGATATCTCTCAAAGTATTTTTGAAGTCCTTTAGATATTAATTTGTCCCGAAAAGTTGGTTTAATATTTGTGTTTTTTCTATATTTGTACCAACCAACTACTTCACTAGCTGTGTCCGCAAGCAAGCCTGATAAAACATCTTCTTTTATTCTGCCAGTCGGAAGATAAAATAAAGAAACTGAAGGAAATGGCAATACTGTGTGTATGACTATTTGGGTATCAAGTCTAGCATTTTCACTTTGCGAGTCTGATATGTGATTAGTTACTTCAGAAGTTATATCCCCAATAAGAAATCCTTCCTGCAACATATAATACTTGAATATTAATACTTGAATCTATACAAGATCTACTTGGAATGAACTATTATATGTATATGTATACTAGCTTTCGCCCACAGCTTCGCCCGCGTGAATTTCCCACGGAAACAGTGCTTTTTTCTAGGATGAATGGTATCCTATGTCCTTCTCAATACTTCTAACAATGTGTATGCAAAATTTCAGGAAGATTGATTCAGTAGATAGGGCGTGAAAGCGTAACAAACAAACTCACTTTCGCATTTATAATATTAGTTAGGATGTAGATAGATTATGACATTCACAAGTACAACCTTGAGCTAGGAGGATAATGACTAGGAAGGAAATAATGAACAATAGTTACAAGCTTTTGGACCTTACCTTATAATAATTTAAGTTAATCATATTATCATTACATAGTATAAAACAAAGTTGATTTCCGCTGTCTGTGTATGCTTAGATCTTTGAAACTATGCAACGGATTTTGATGCGGTTTTTTTAATAGCTAGTGATTCAAGGTTTTTATAGCCGTGCGAAGCCGGGGCGGGTGACTAGTAAATACATATAATAATATTTCTTTCTTACTATGCATATGTATTGATGTAGATAGCTAAAATTAGTGGCACACTTTTCTTTCAGCTATCTGAAGGCTTTCGACTTAACAGCCGGGATTCACGGCTTAACGTGCTAGGCAATAGTATACATAACTTCTAATTAAAATTTACCTGACTGTTCACAGAATTTGCACATTCGTATAATAGAAACGATAACGCTGTGCCACTAAGTGAAACTTTTTCTGTATATGCCATTGTTAAGCAAACTGACGATAGTAGAGATTAGTATTTTTGATGGCCTGAGTTTTCAGAACAAACCATTTATTAGTACCTATGTAATTATTCAGTTTTTGGATGAACAAACAAATAAGACATTTTTGAGGCTTGTTTTCGCTTTCAACATTTTCGACATTTTTTAGTTTCGATACTGTAACCTATGACAATGACATTTGAGTTTGACACAATTTTTTTTAACCCCCCAGAGGCGAAGATATAAAAAAAAGGTTGGGATTGGGACAAATAGCCAAGTGAGTAGGTGTACACAAATGTCAGGTGGCCTACTATCATCTCTTAAAACCATGCAAGTTCCAGTGAGTAAGGGGGATGTCGCCTTACACCACGTAGCGCGCTATCCCGCTTACTCACTGTAACTTGCATGGTTTTTAGAGATGATAGTAGGCCACCAGGCAACACTTTTGGGCAACACTGTTTATTTTCTTTCATTCATGCATGAATGAAAATTCGCTCCCTGATTTTGACGTTTGATTGACGTGATTTTGACATATTGTGTTGATTTTGTGTTTGTGGCTGATTCGCTCTGCTGAGTTCTCTTTGCTCTTCGCTGATGGATGAGTGAGAGAGGGTTTCAGGTAGTGTTATATTAGGGTCACGTATCAAGAACCATGTTATCGAATATATTAGTTTACCGTTATTATGTTCCGTTAAACGTTCTCCAAGAACGGTGAAGAACAGGCTGGGATTTTGCAGGCGATATTATTTTTTGAGGCATTTTACATCTACCTATGAATATAAAATGCATTAAGAATATACGAGATGTGACAATTTTTAATTGCGTAATATTACAATAAAAATAAGCGTTCAGTTTAAAAAAATAACGAGAGCTCAATTTACATCCTGCCTAAGAAATACTAAATTACGATCTTATTGTATTCTACCTTGGCGTATTTAAAAAGATAATCACACTATTTACAAACCATTAATAATATAATGTATATACAAATAATTCTGTGTTTTTTTTACACTCACGTTTCCGCCTATACATAAATAAAAGGTTCGGTTTCGCTCGTGTCGCCGAGGGATGACTTACACCCATATTCTCAAACGTTTCCTCAAACTCCACTCATCCTCACTCGACCTCAATGGTATTCATAGTTGACACTAGCTTACTCACCTTAAGGAAATTACTCAATGGAAGTGAGGAACGAACTGTCAAAATATAAGGTTGGTCGAGAGGTACCTTAAGGAAGCCTTGAACGTTTCGTTTAACGAAAGTAGGTGCATTTATTGAGGACTAGATTTAAGAAAAACTTGTACCTACTATAATAAGTTCTCTGTGTATTAAGTATTTTGTTGTTTTATAATAAATCTATACCAGTAGGCTAAATTTGAAAAAGAAACTTTGTCAAAAACTCATTTTACGTCAAAAAGTTAAGCGGTTTACCAACATACTGAAATAAAATGGGACGTCATTCCTTGACTCATCCTCACTGGAGTTTGCTCAAGGAAACAATTAAGAATACCGTTTTCAAGGAAAGTTGGAGGACTTCCTTGAGGCGTCCTCGAATGAGGTTGAGTGGAGGCGACCTATGAGGAAACGTTTGAGAATATGGGTGTGAGACCGACGCGGCTCGGAGCGAATTCCGTTCGTTCTCTCGTTTCGAGAACCAAGAACGTTTGCGGAACGCGAACGGGCGCGGAACGCAGTAACGCAGTCGGTTCACCGATACGATATGTTGTTGTCGTTTCTTTGGGAACGCGTTCTTTGCGAACGAGTTCTATTTCTCATATTATGTTCGCGTTATCGGTTCAGTTATATCAGTAACACCTCTAGTTTCAGGTTTCATCAATCAAAGCCAAGTTTCATTTCATTGTGATTTTCTTTCTTGTTTGTTACATCTTGCAATTTTCCTGTTATTGAATTGTGTGTGATCATATGTAGTGTTATTGCATACCTACTAATGCAAACTATCAAAATATATCGCATCTACAAAATATAAATTATTGATATCGAAGCTAACGAACTTCCGAAGCATAAGGTTATTGGTAAGTAAGATTTATTTGACTTCACGATAAAATTCACGTTTTGATTAATAAAATTTAACATTTTACTCTGGCCAAACTGTCTCAAATAAATTATTTTATAATTTCTAATATTAAGAGATAAACGCACAGTTGTCGAAATTATTAGCACAAACCCTCTTCTCACTCCTGTTATGTACTGTTACAAAGAAAGCGACTTGGTTTTTAACCCCCGACGCATAAAGAGGGGTGTTATAAGTTTGTCTGTCTGTCTGTCTGTCAGTCTGTCTGTCTGTCTGTCTCTGGCATCATAGCTACCGAACGGATGAAGCGATTTAAATCTCGTTTTTTTTTTGTGTTAAAGCTGATTTATGGGCATGTTCTTAGACATATTTGATGAAAAAATAGAGTTGTAGGGGTGAAAGTTGGGAAGGGTAACCGAATTTCTGCAAATATACTCGAGTAATAAAAACAATGTGTCGTGAGTTTTTTTAAATTTTTAATTAAATGTTTTATACTATGTAGTGATAGTGATAGTGAAGAGAGAGTTGTTTTTCCAGAATGAACTTTGTGGACTTCTACCTTTATGTACTTTAACAGTCCCCAAATTTTTATCTAGTAGGCTAAATAAATAGCAAGAATGAAAGGCCTGACATTGAAATAGATTTTATTTTAAAAAGGTTGAATTGTATTAGACAATTTTGTAAGACTGGGCAAAAGTAGTATAACCAAAAAGAAAACTGTTATAGTATGGCAAATAATGTTTTCGATCAGTTTGCACACAAACTTATCACATAACAATGTCTGGATTATGCGAACCAACAGGTTAATGTTTCCTCTTGGTTCCAGACGAGTATGCCACATAACTATAATTTTTCTATTGTGTCTGGTCTGGAGTCTGTGAGCTGACAAGTTAAGAAGAAGTGAGAAGTTTATTACAAAATTGCAATTGTTATATGCTGCAAAGATGAAAGTGCCGCTTTCACAAAATCTAAATTGTGTGGTGTTTGTCTCTTTGACCATACAAATACTTAACATTGCTCTCGTAGCCAGATGTTGTAACTGTGGTCAAAATCGATTTGAACATATATATAGACCTAACATTTAATTATTGTTTCCAAGTTTACTTTTATAACATACATTCAATAACTAGTACAATATTAAATCAATCTTGAGTTAGTTATTTCTTTTGTACTTTAACCCTATAATTAGTACTGAGATGTTATTTACATTTAAATGTGCACCAAAACATATCTGCCAAAATGGTGAGATTGATGGTGGACTTAAAACCTTTTCCCTACTCTAGTCTCTTGCAATCTTCTTTTTATTTACTTTGTCCCAGATGATTCCGACAGCTCTGTCATGAGACTCAGAGAAACAAATTAGGTAGGTATGCGATTGATTCTGCCATTAACAGTATTCCCAAAGAGAGTTTCCATCAAGCATTAGAGGGTTTTTCATAAAATAATATTTCATATTTTATCTTTACAGCTACTGACACTTGGAGATAACAAGATATTGCATGTTTTGGTTATCAGGGCTTCTGGGCAAACGGTTAAGCACAAAATATTTTTGTTTGAAATTGATTTCCAACAACAGAAGAAAACCTAGCTTGTTTAATATGGAGAGTACCATTTCAGCATTGATCAATCAAGACAACAATTTCATCTATAAAAAATATTATCGACGTGCTGAACACAGGTAAGTTTTTTTACAATTCAATAGATTTTTATGCAACTGCACTTTCAAATGCTCCTTGTGTTGCAAGCAGGCTCTCGTCTGAACACCCGTTTTTCGCCATTTAAACCTTTTACATGCATCAGCTATAAGCTGCTAGTGTATTAATTAAATAATAATAATAAAATTATCCAAATCGGTCCCAGCTATTGTCGAGTTTTAGCGAGACTAACACAAAGCAATAGATTTTTTTATATAAGAGAAAGACATTGTTTCTTCATAAGTTTCCAAATAAAAGCTGAGCTAAGCAAAATAATTCAACTTTCAGCTATAAAGCATAATGCGTGTTAGAATAAATTAACATAATGAAATAACTTAAATTGCCTCTGATCAACTGTTTACATCAGATTGTGACCAGTCAAATGTTATCGCCGTGAAGGGGTCACAATACGTTACTAGGTTGTTTTGCAGGCGAGTTTGGAACACCAGTTCTATTTTAGTATCTTTACAAGACGGACGCTTTTATGGTACGGTTGTATATTAAAATAGAAATAAATTAAATTAAAATGCCTGACGCGTTCGAAAGTGCGTATCCGCTGTCACCGACAGTAAATCCTCAAGACATTCGCGCACGCGCTAACTCTTCATCAAAAAATAAACGGCCAGTTGTGGCCTTCATAGCCGGCGATGAAGCCGTTGAAATACCTGACAAATCATTAGTTGGTGTGAGCAAGCCCTTGGTGAGGAGCGATAAGAGCGAGGTAGAACTGGACAGCTTTGCAGAGTCTCTGACGACCATGCACAGTACTTGGTTCGATAAGAGAGCGCTCGAGCACAGGTTCGTATCCTGCCCCTGACCCTGACCATATAGTGACGATATTAAAGGCATTTGAAGTTTCAAGCAAGATCATCATTTTTAGTTATCCGTAAATTTGTTACAGTAATATAAAACGGAAGTGCGTAACTTCCGTTGCATCCATGTTCCGTTAGTCCAAAAATAAGTACCCACTATAAATTAAAATAATTTAGGTATGATTATAAGGACATTGGCTTATCGAGCTCCCCAATCCCCATGCCATGACCATCTATTCTTAACTAAACTTATCCTTTCTATTCAAAGCAAACTTCCTGTCATTTTATTTTACCCTGTCCATTTGAGTCAATCCGCTTATGAATCGTAAAATTCTCATTTCGGCAAAGTGGAGTGAAGGTTTTCATCCTGATATCTACCTCTCCCTTGTCTGGAGAAACGAACCCAAACACTTCAATTCAGAGAAAGTTCTTAAATATTACCATGGCATATTAAATAGATTGTGATCGACTTGTTTCCAATAGACCCATTAACATTTCGTGTAGGTGACACGGTCAATCAAATCGATCATGTACAGTGTACACCCTGGTGTCAGATTTCTTCGGAATCGCTTCTCGACCGATGACGTGGTTCCTTTAACGACTACCAGATGGCAGCCGGGACCATCAGCTTAACGTCACTATAATAGACCGATTATAATCTTTTTGTCCTAAAAAACATAAACCGACTTTTATTTGTTTACTGAGGCCAGCTTGAACAGATTAGAAAAACTACCAAGTAGGTACTCACATTCCCTACAAATAAACGATAACAGTGGCAGTGCAGTGGCAGTGCCCCATTTTTAAAACAATGATACCAACGCTATGTATATAGTCGAAATGTCGCAGGCAATTTGTATGATTTGTCCGCTTACAAATGGCTTCGGCATTTTATAAACATAAAGCGTTATACAAATTGCCAAAGGCAAATTGTGGTCAATTTATAAAATGTTTTATGACATTGGTAGCGCCGTTTATAATTTGCCGCGGCATTTTTCTCGCGTTAGTTCTTTATTTAACCAAGTGTGGCGCTGCCATTAAAACAGTAAACATGGCGGAGTGTTGTGAAAGTGGGGGATAAAATCAAATTGAAAACGTATGTAACTCGAGTGTTAATACACAGGATATGTAGAAAATTAATGGTTTAAAGGATATTTTTAATACTGAGTTAAGTAAATATTATGAACCGCGAACGAGAGAAGAAATAACAACGTGGACAGAAAAAAATTTTTTGGAGGTTAACCATCATGTTAAATGTGCTGAGGTGGCCATCAATTCTGGTGTCCGACAGACTGCCGCGGAGTATGTCGTGAATATTGGTGGTTCATGAATTTTGTGCTCTTTGAATAATTTTATTTGTCTTAAAAAATTTAAATTTAATTTATTTAGACATTAGGTAAGAATAAAAAAAACTAATTATGTTGAAGACTACCGTAGTTTTACTTATTTTGCTCTTTTACGTTATAGAAATATTATGTCCCTAGTTAGTTCTTACCGAGTATTATCTTAACTAAAAAATAATACTAAGTAAAAATAGTACCTATGCTGGAAGTCCAGTGTGAGATTTTGTCCTACATTTAAAATATATTTTTTTTCTTCAAATCATGGTCACCTTAGGACAACTATAACGTTTACATTGACATTTTCGAATAGGTTGACAATTTGCATTCGGCAATTTGTATAACGATTCATGTTTATAAAATGCCGAAGCCGTTTGTAAATTGACAAATCATACAAATTGCCTGCGACAGAAATACCACTTTACAGTGTCCTGCACACTGTAGTGGTCAACTGAGCTTGTCACCAACACGATATAAATCGGGGAGGGAAATCGAACTTAAAATAGAAACCCTTACAGCGGCCAAAAGGAGGTTTTAAAAAGTCATTCGAATATTTAATTAAAAATGCTCATTTTATTTGAACTAACCAATTTACGTTTTCCCGTTTTTTTGATTTTAAAACTAAACTACTGCAACCATTTTAATATAATTTCAATGGGACCAATTGACTTTTCTAACAAAAATAATCCATACTAATAATATAAATACGAAAGTCTGTCTGTCTGTCTGTCTATCTGTCTGTCTGTCTGTCTGTCTGTCTGTCTGTCACCTCTTCACGGCTAATCGGCTGGACCGAATGTGATGAAATTTGGTAGGGATGTAGTTAACGACCTGAGGTCAAACATAGGCTACTTTTGGGCGCGATATAACTGTGTCCTACGCGGGGCGGAGCCGCGGGGAACAGCTAGTATATAATAATTTAATAATAATTTTACATAAGTAATAAACATAAAAACAGGAAACAAAATTTTCCCGACTTGGAAGTCGGTTGAAAATAGAAAACAAGAAGGTAGAATGAAATGGAAAATTCCGAATTAATTCAGCATTTTTTTGAGATTTTCCTTTCAAAAATATCTGCACGATTCAGATTTTACATGGGTAGGGTATAGTTCACGTGTGGGTCACGTAGGGACGAGTATATATGTACGTTGATTTGGATTCGGATGTTTTTAAATTATCAATGAATGGTCCTTATCATTTGGCTATAAACAACTAACGTCATTAAACCAATAAATTGTGTGTCAATATTTCATCATTTTAAACATTTCCATCGTGCATTTGTTTCGTATTATACCTATATGGAAAAATCCTGTACCTACGTTATTTATTTAACTTACTTAAATACTAATACTTTACTTCCTAATAATTAAATACTTAAACGTACTTTGTAGGATAAGAACAGTAATAATCTATACCTAATTTTATAGCAAACGCCACTTAGATAGGTATAGTAGGTATTCAGTATCCAATCGAAATCATATAAATAGCATAAAGAAATGTACCTATCAAGTAAATTTATTTACCAAAAGTAACTACAATAGATGCACACTTGTGTTGAATGGAGCTCGGAGTGAATCAGCTGTTGTTTGATGAAGTCAGCGGCTGCCGGCCGTGGGGGAAGTGGCAATGTAGGCTAGGTATATGGTATCGCTACACCGGCGAAGCGTCAGTATACGTGGTGGTCTGCGACGACGCCGTCGCCATACAAACTTGCTCTCGATAACTGAATTGTGATCTTATCAATATCACTGTGATCTAGACTTGGTGACGCGATTTCCCATCAAGTGTACTCAACTGTTTTTGTTCGTAATCGAACATCCGCCCACTGCGTGTGTAGACTCCGACGAATTTCGCTTTCTCGACTTTATGTGTTGGTTTTAGCTTTGTTAAATACTACAGGATGATTTGCATATTGAATACTTTGACAGTAACAAACATTATGACACCTATTCTAAAACATGTAGGAATCTCAATAAAAGATTGAAGGCTGTGAACGGTTTGAGTAAAAGATTTTTATAATGTGCCTACCTACAAAACACATAATTCATCTTCTGTATGCTTCAATACGGATAATAATGCAAACAATTTATGTATCAATAAGATTATAAACTTTTGGAATTTGAATGTATTCCTGAAAATGTCAGTAAATTATTTTGTGAGTCAGACAAAATCTACTACGTAGTTATTTCCTTTGTTTCTATGATGCTTTGTTTTCAATTCTTTGACATTGTTTGTTTTGATGCCGGTTGAATATAAACTATTGATTCACGTCTACAATTTCGTTCAACGGAAAATTTTCTTTAAAATGAATGAATGAAATGCATTAATTTTTAATACATTAACTGAAAATAGCCTGCATAGAAATTTTCTATGAAATTGATCGGGCATAAGTCTTAAACAAGGGATAACTTGAATGATAACCTATCTACGCTGTGAGTTGTGACCTACGTCTATAACTTATAGTTGTTATATAATGTACATTTGCTGTACCGTAAGCGTATATATAAATCTGAATATATGCTCCGTGATTAAAATTATTCTGTTTGTACGATGTATTAAAATATACCTACTAGTAGACGTGGGTGGCTACCGGCGAATTATATCGATTGACGAGTTTCCTGGCACCCGCGCCCCCATGCGCCTTGCATCCCATCCCGGTCCCCACGGGAACCCGTACTAGTCAATTATTTCTATTTCCAAATTTAACTAAGCAGAAGCATCTAAAGGATTAATCTGAACATCGTACCTACATGTATTTACTTTTGACATTAAGTTCAGACAGCGGTGTAATGTAAACTATTAATTATGCTATGCAGTAGTATCTAACCTAGTAAAAACGTCCCGACTGTCACATTATATACTAAGGTCTAATATAATCTATGTGTTTAGCATAACCTCACTAAACTCAGTACTTTTGGCAACTGAATTTAGATATCTCGAAACAAAATCTCAGCCTCCTTTTAATCTGATCAATCAAGATGATAAGCTGCTTGTTGCAGTAATTTAGTTATCTGAACCGGTCTACCTGACCTTGTCTCTGTCAAGGATATCCAGTCAAATGCTTCCTGCGTTTACACTGTACCGTTGTTGGTGCAATCACAAACTTCACACGCAGCAGGCGCGTACCGTTCACTATATTTAACAACTAATTTGTTTATACTTAGTGATATAGGAATTATACCAAGAATTGCTTAACCGTCATTAACATTCCAAAGCGTGGGTTGTTTTAACAGACACTTGTGAACTAAAGTTAGTGTAGAGGAAGTCGTATTAGAAAGCGACCGTGTTATATCTGCCATGAAGTTTCTGAGGGAAATGGCGAACGGAGAAAATTTGGTCAACTTATTGCCGGAATTTAAAGGGTCTTCCTATGGAAAAGGAGATAGATATACTGCAGCACCTAACGAGTGAGTTAATGTCATAGTACCTATTTATTGACCTTGAAACTATTGTTTTAGCACACAATGCAATGTTTGCTTACATACACGAGCGGAACCTGCCGAAATTACGATGTTCGTGATAATTATTAACTGTTAACCAACTCAACTTCAAATACCTAGTAACTTATTGAGTCCGGCTAGACCTCAAATTAGAGCCGTGATGATGCAAATTTGAGGTCTATGCGGTATGGTTAACCATACCTAGGCTATAGCGATTTCGTGTTATAACGTCGAAATTTCATATTTGTAATCATCATCCTAATGATTGGACGGTCTGACCGTATGGCTTCGGCGACCAGGGTCCACGGAGATAAAGTATAGGTAAACATGGTTCCACCTTTCTCCCTGACGTCAATCTGCATTGAGAATGCTGTTGTTGGTAGAAACCACAGAAAAATTAGGTACATATAGGTACTCAATTTATCCTCCGTTTCGTGGTGTAAACCGTCACCAGTCAGAGGTTTTCGTTTTTAGACATTTGCTCCTTAGTCGCCATCGTCAAGGTACCTATTCACGGGAAGAAAGAAAAATGCGGAATCTATGTACTGCTTATGGCTAATTTCTCTCTTATATTTGTATTATTGATGGTATCATAAATTTGGATATGAGTGTCACTGAGCAAATAAAAAAAAATGGCGGTTTTTACTTGAAGTATTTAAATGCAGTCGGAGATTTTTTTAAATAATTTTTCTCTAGTCTTAATGTTCACATTAGATCAGCACAGAATACATTCTGATAGAATAGTATAAGAAGAGACCGTTCTTAACATTTTTGCTAAAATATGTTTAGTGTGTCCAGAAATTATTTGCATTGCGATCTGCTTGTACTTAATCGGCCAACTGCGGTGACGTTTATAAATATTTACGTTTTCCCTGTCCCACCTGTCCGTATTTTTCCTTTCCACCTCACCTCACCTCGACTTTAATTCTTTCTTTTATTCACGGGCTTTACTATCCGAACTAATCCGTCCTTCAAATTATTCCAATCTACGAGTAGATTTCAACGGAGCTCTAAAACGTGCAGCCAATGATTTACTATTGTTTCGATTTCCTGACAATTTTAACGTCTTCTGCAGTGTTTGTCTCAGAACATCATGCCACGATAAGCAATCGATAATTATCTATCAATTAGCGCTTGCCCGCGTGATATTCTTTCGGGAACAGTGCTTTTCCGGGATGAAAGGTACCCTACCCTATGTCCTTCTCAATACTTCTAACTATGAGTATGTAAAATTTCAGAAAGATTGGTTCAGTAGATAGAGCGTGAAAGCGTAACAAAGAAACAAACAAATAAATAAACAAACAAACTCACTTTAGCATTTATAATATTAGTTGGATGCATAATAAACAGTCACTGACATAGCTTGAAATCGAATTTTAATGTCTGTGTTTAAATAATTCGTGTGATTTTACAATAAGAAGATATTATCAGCCTTTTTTCACGGCTTTATGAACTCGGAATATAATAAAGAGCGACCGACACATACAAATTATATTCATACATTCTTATTACAATCTTAAGTTTTAAAATGGTTTATTTATTTAGGAAAATGGTACGGGAAGAAGGTGCGGCCGTTGTTAACTGTGAACGAAAATATACTGCGCTTCACATATTTTTATGGTACGAGTAGAATCTATCTAGATAAGTTGACATATTATAATCAGTTCCTGGGCGAGCGAACTTCGCCCTATTTATGCAGTAAATCTTTTTGCATGAAAATAAGGGTAAAATCAATTTTCGCAGACATAGAACTTAGCTAGATTATCTTTTTGACTGTGTAAAAACTAATGAAGAAATCGTCAGAGCCGTTTTCGAAAACGCAAGATATAAGTATATATAAGGTGAATTATATAAGTTTATTTAGAAAAGTTGTTTAGTATAGTGGTCTGAATCTGACCTTAAAATATTTGCAGTTGATTTGTGTCCACCTTATACATATACAAATATTACTCGTTTTTAGAATTTACTAGCTGTTCCCCGCAGCTTCGCCCCGCGTGGGACTCTGTTATATCGCGCCCAAAAGTAGCCTATGTTTGACCTCAGGTGGTTAACTACATCCCCACTAAATTTCATCACAATCGGTCAAGCAGTTTAGCCGTGAAGAGGTGACAGACAGAAAGACAGACAGACAGACTTTCGCATTTATAATATTAGTATGGATGTCATATATACACATTACAACAGGTGTTAGTAGAAATGTAATACAGTCCTCTGTGTGCTTGGCATTCAGTTGATGTGTTATTTGGTTGAGAGCATTCGAATTGGGCTGGACATTACATTTAGACGCCAAGGTCTAATTCTGGACAACACCTGGCTTGCCCACTTTCCTATTGGTCTAATCAGGCGGTCTTATTGGTCTAATCATGCGGTCCTATTGGTCGATCCAAGGATATTTATTCGATATGAAATGATTCACTTCCAAGATTTCTAATGGAAAATTTTACGGCTATGAAAACACGTTGTAAACGTTAGTTACTTACCTCATTTTATTTGCTCGAAATGAATGTAGGTCGAAGGTTAGCGCAGTATTTATTAATTTAAAGATTTAAAAACCTATTTTTAAAGAGGCGCTAAAGAAATTGCTATTTATTTATAGTGTTATCAAAAGCAAACCCAGTCTTGGTTACCTTTGAGATAAATTTGATGAACTTGAAAAAAATAACAAATGCAATAACAACATATGCATTATGCACAGAAGCATTATAGGTACCTATTTCCGATTTTAGCTACTTTACCACAGTAGATAGGTACCTACTGTGGTAAAGTAGCTAAAATGGGAAATACCTATAATTTACCTAAAAACACATTTAGGAATAAATTCAGTTAGAATTTGTCACTAAGTATTCTATTTTTTAACATACCCTGTATTTTTAATCAATCAGCTGCTCGATTGTTAGGCATTCATAGTGTCCGAATTGTCAGTGAAAAAATATTAAAATTAAAAAGTGTCGATTCGGACAGAGTGTCCGAATAATATCGTGTTCGAGTCGTCAGCAAACCTAGTAAACGGGATAGCGCGCTACGTGATGTAAGGCGACATCCCCCTTACTGGATCTTGCATGGTTTTAAGAGATGATAGTAGGCTAGTCCTATATTATTCCGTCCGACGACAAGTGTTGCTCCATTCATTACTGCTAAATTTAAGACGATAATAAAGCTGAGGTTGCAATGCAAAAACACGCTCGGAGGATGATGATTATCCAGATTTTGATTTTTATACCGGGTTTGAACGTTCAACAACTTGTTTGTTATATTGTACCCCATTAAAATAGATTTTTACCGTTTATTCACTTTATTTAGATTAATCGGAACAAAAATTGTCGAGCAACCTAAATACTTACCGTCGCTATAATAAATACAATAAATGCGACAACCTACCTAACATACTCGTACCATTGGAATGGAAATATCGCATGTTTCGGCTTGTACTCAATAGTAGGATAAGGTACCCTACATGAAAATTCTACGCTGTGGTAATACCTAGCAATGATATGTTGTTGACCGTACATATTCCTTTCTTATCACAAGCCTAGTCTGACGTAAATTATTTGCCTAGGCCTGCGTAGGCGGCAGCCAGCCGTCGCGTGCTTTGCTTGATCTAGTTAATCTTCAACTGCCAAATGCTGCTATTAAAGTGTTAGCTTGAGTAATCGTCTCCGTCTATCTTCTAATCTAAGTTTCAAAGTGGCAATTACTTATACTGTGAGAAGACCTTGGCTTCTTTGAATAACTATTTTTAAAACCTGTGCCCCTAGTATAAGTTTTTTTTAACGAAGACGCTAGCGACTGCGTAAGGATTTTGTTCTTAGTTGCCTTACTATCCGCCAGAGGCGCTGTACAGGTTTGCCATACTAAATCGCTAACGCAGTCGCTAGTGTCTGCGTTAAGAAAAACTCATACTAGGGGTGCTGGTACTAGCAAGCGTATGAGACGATCCTCATACGAAACAACTCCCACTTTTATTTTGTTTGTTCTACGTAGGTACTTCCTTTTCCCCGTCCTCTCTATTTTGCCTATTATTTTCCACTTAATCAAGTGTTGACTGATTGGAAGATATCCTACGTTGGATAAGTCCGCCATTGTGTTCGTAAATTCTGTTTCGGCACAGAATTAGTAATAGTACTACGTAGTTTCGGTTTAATTAAGTAATTACATGTACAATGAAGTATTATAACAAACACAACTACTTTGTTATACAGGTTGACTGGAAGAGATCCCCATTAGGGATAATATTTACATATACATACTCGTACATACATACAAACAAAATCTCTGACAGATAGACGGACACGGGAGTTTTTTACTACAAACACTAATTACTGCTACTGAAATTGCATTGATATTATTTTAAAACATGATGAATATTATGTACTTACCTAAATGATGATATTCTTCAGTGAATGTGATTGCGCTTGCTAGCAGAACATGTCAGTTGGCAACTAGTGCAATGAATTACTTTCCATAAATAGAATTACTTATTTTTAGCCGTGTGTATAAATAAGTACTTACCTACTGCCCCAATATTGAAGAGTTTTTATTTTACGCCGTTATACTCATAATATGAAATATGAGTAAATAAATAATATGAACTTATTGAAAATACTTTCTTACATCACACTCCAGTGACTTCATTCCAAGCAAATTTAGAATGTTTGACTCATAAATAGAACAAGTATTTATACTACCAACTTTTTTGTTGCAGAATATTCGTAAATAGATCTTTACATTTAGAAAATGTTAAGTTTTACGGGTTTGATATGGACTACACATTGGCCGGTACGTACTATACTTTATTTATGAATTTCCACGTCTTAGGATAGTAGGTTATTTTCTGATAAAGGTACCAACTAAAAATTTTTTATTTTCAGAGTACAAATCTCCACAATACGAAACATTAGGATTTAATTTAACCAAAGAAAGATTAGTTTCTAAAGGTTATCCTCGTGAAATATTAGAATTCGAATACGACCCGTCATTTCCAGTAAGGTACATGATGAAAGTAACATTACTTTAAAACAAAGCTTTTGGATTGATATTTTCACAACCACTCTTAAAAACTTACATATAACCTTACTAAATTGTTTTATCTTTCAGAGGTCTATGGTTTGATACATTATATGGAAACCTTTTAAAAGTAGACGCATATGGAAACATATTAGTGTGTGTACATGGTTTTGAATTTCTTAAACAGTAAGTATCTAAATATATAAAGCATATAAAATGAATTCTTCAAGTACTTATTTATTTGCTCTATCTAACTCTAACATAATATTTGCTTGTCTGTTTCAGTTCACAAGTATACGAATTGTATCCAAATAAGTTCTTGACATTGGACGAGTCAAGAGTGTACGTTCTGAACACATTGTTCAACTTGCCGGAAACATATCTAATAGCGTGTTTAATAGACTTCTTTACTAATTCGCCACAGTACACAAGGTACGTTGATATTTATGTTTTGAATCTACTTTTCACTCGATTAGTAACAACAAAACCAAAAGGAGCGCCTATTTTTTATGAAAACGCTTGTCAATGAACTTGTATAAGTAAAATGACTATCAAAATAGCGACGTCGTGTAGCTTTCCCCCGTACCTTAGCTTAGACACAGACTAACCAAAACATCGATGTCATGCCAACCCTACCGTGCAAGAGTTCAGTGCTCTGGCATCTAGATTTTATCAATCACACCAGAAAGCCTATCTGAACTGATAATACCTACATACACTTGTAAGATAATATTTAACATCTTTGTTTTTACAAAATATATTTTACATAAGACGGCGTTGGGTAGTGAATATATTTTTTTGTTATTTTATTTACGAGAGCTCTAGAAGCTATTTCGAAAAATCTCTGGTAAAAGGGGAGCCCACACGATTTCCAAAGTTTTTGTGATTAAGGCACATTTGTTAAAATTTGCAAGCTAGCAAGACATGAGTTCTATTTCCATTTAAATAGGATGGCAAATTCCTCTGTTTGCTGCCCACCTTTTGGAATAACATAATATTATTATGATGTCATTTTCATCCAATAGAACTGATCGTCTTCAAGATAAATATTATATATTTTTTTATTTAATATTTTCTGCGCACCACCTCTTGGTTGGCTGGTAGAAAAAGCATACTACTTTAAGTCCGCCCCTAACATTATTGTTAAGTTAAACAAATAAAATAAAATACGATGACTATTACGAAAATATTTAAAACTTGTCTGGCACATAGATTACATAATCAGACGTTCGGTCGGTGGCTGTTACTACGTAAGAGAAACTTGTACGCCTGTTAGGTTTAAGATAACAAAGTCATAAAAGTTCACGCTTTTTCACTTTGGTTGGCTTGATTGCTGACTAAGTTAGCAATCAAGAATCAATCTAATTTAAATACTGGAGATTCTGCAAATATTTTCAAAGAATAATTATTTATATTTTATTACAGAGAAAAAACAGGTGTACGATGTGGCGATCTAGCAATGTCCTTCAGATCTATTTTCCAAGACGTGAGAAGCGCCGTAGACTACGTGCACATCCATGGGGACCTCAAAAAGAAGACCATAGAGAACCTAGACTTGTACCTGAAAAAGGATGAGAGGCTACCCATGTTCCTATCCAGGATAACAGAGAGCGGGGCTAAGCTGTTTATCCTGACAAACAGCGATTACAATTTTACCGATAAAATTATGAATTACTTGTTTGATTTTCCTCACGGTGCCAAGGTCAGTGCTGCAATTTGTATATGACATTTAATGCGTACCCAACCTAGTGACGCTATTTTTAGTTTCACGTGTCTTAATCGTGAGTAAGAGCATTGCAAGGATAATCTTCTTATTTTCTGCCAATTATTTTCACAAAAAGCTATTATTTTTTTAAACCACCATTGTCTTATAATATCCTATCAACTAGTATTTATAGTTTAGCATTTAGCATATTTTTACGGACGATATTTATGTAAGCATACATTTTTATTATTGCGATAAAATAACATATCTTTGTTAATTTATTTAAAGGTCAACGCAGCGGCCTTTGTTAACTAGATTATGATAAGCATTTTATGGGTGTTCGATAATATATGACCGAAGTTCGTAATTGACTAACAAGCCATATTATTCATATACTACCTTATTTATTAGTATTATTTACGTATCTATTTTTAGACATTAATCTCATAGACACTGTTTAAGACCAATTTACTGACTGCTCATTCATATGAATATAATACTTGCTGGTGACTGCCGGTGATCCCGATTGTAGGGTGTATAGTATTTCAAACCGACGTCGTCGGCCGTTATCTTAGTTTGTAATACTTATATTATAGTTTGTATTGAACTATTGCAACATTATATTACAAAATATATAGCTTTCTTGTGAATTACTGACATGCTGCTATAAATCTATTGCCTGGTTCAAATAAGATATCAGGTAGTGCTTTAAACTTTCGCCCTTACCCTAGAATAACTTTTCATAATTACTTTTTCTAGCCAGAAGATCCTCACAGAAATTGGAAGACTTATTTCGACTGGATCGTAGTAGACGCAAAGAAACCCCTATTCTTCGGGGAGGGCACCACCCTGCGGCAAGTGGATACCCGCACGGGCGCCCTCAAGATGGGGCACCACGTGGGGCCATTGCACGAGAAACACGTCTATTCCGGAGGTAAATCTATACTAATATAATAAAGCTGAGGAGTTTGTTTGTTTGAACGCTTATAACTTGAAAACTACTGGTAAGATTTGCAAAATTCTTTATGTATATGAAAGCCGGATTCTTAGGGAAGGTTATAGGCTATAGTACATACACACTAATGGCGAGTGAAACCGCGGGGAACAGCTAGTGGTTATATAAAATTGTACGAGATTTTGATTGATGATTTTGACTAAGAAAAATCGAACGTGCTATAGGTATAAAAATTTTACTTTTCGGACCTGAAGGAACATTTACGACCCGTGTAACAATCAAGTTCATCTTAGTACCTGCTAAAGCAGTTTTTACTCGTATAATATTAATGATAAATATTAATAAATATTTTTATGTTGCCTGTAACTTTTACTACCATTTTCTCGAAGTCAGTGAGTAATTCGTTCCGATCGATACATTTTGCAAACATTATTCAGTGATGATAACACCGTAAAGATTGAGTGAAGCATTCTCATTTCGAAGTAGGTATATTGGCTTATTTTATAGATCATTTTAAGATAATTTCAAATGGAAAGTTGATGGACTTTATCAAATACCTACTTACTTGCATACAAAGCTTGTCACAACATATTCTAGGTTGTGACCTATTATGAATACAAAACCCTTTATTGCACAAATACATCACAAATTTTAGATTTGGTAAAAATTTACTCAAGTTTATGCATAGAATAAACTGTCCTTTCTTTTACTTGCAGTCGGGTAAAAAATATTGTTTTTTTTTAAAGGAATATTAAATTAAAAAACCCTCAGATGGCGATTAAAACTTACAAATTGTCAGATTTTTTTATATATCTCTATTAAATTTCGAAAAAATAATCCAAAAAAAATTAAATCTAATTATTAAATTATTTAAAGGCTCATGCGACGTTTTTACGGAACTAATCGGTGCCAAAGGAAAAGACGTTCTCTACATCGGCGATCACATATTTGGCGACATCCTGAAGTCGAAGAAAATTGGCGGATGGCGTACATTCCTCATAGTACCAGAGTTGGTACAGGAGCTCCACGTATGGACGGACAAGTGTTCCTTGTTCGCGCAGCTACAAAATTTGGATATACAGCTGGGGGATATGTACAAGTGAGTAATTTTTTATTGGCTTTGTACCTCAGTATTTAGCCTGAGAAATATTTTTTACAAGAGATTACACAAAGAAGAAGCCTACGATTGGCCCACATAAACTAGAAAATACACTCTTAAACTGGGTGATTTCAATTTCTTACCGGTTTCTGATTTGGATTTCCTATAATACAAGTATGTACTTGTGTTTATTAGATGCCCGCTAAGAATTAACTTTGTGTTATCCCACGGGAACCGGCATTTAGAATAAGATTTTTTGATAATTTAAATATGTTTTCCATGACAGAGATTTGGACTCGAGTACGAAAGAGAAGCCAGACATTTCCAAACTGCGCGTGGCGATCCGCGACGTGACGCACAAAATGGACCTCGCGTACGGCATGCTCGGATCTCTCTTCCGCTCCGGATCCAGGCAGACATTCTTCTCATCACAGGTAGATAATATAATAAAGATGTTATATCTTTTTAAAATACATGACCAAAGTGTAAATGGCTGATATTGTGTGGCGTAAATCCTAAGTTACATGATCGGTAGTAAGTAAGTGGTACCCTTGAAGTGTAACGATGATCGCGCACGAGTCTTATAAGAACCTTATGCTGCTTTGCTTGCGTATACAAACGCCAAGCAAATGATTTCGTTATTTTTTTTCTAAATTGCTCTTTAGCAATCAATGATGATGATGATGAAGTAAAGAGTAATCAAAGAATAGAAGAGGGAAAATTTAATCTTTCTTTACTGCCTAAAATCACGCAGGATTATCGATTTTGCCGTGATCCTAGTCCGATTTGAGTTTATAAAAATTTTAATAAGATTTCCTCTCGCTAGCAGCCTTATTGTTTATTTGACGTAGCTCTACAAAACTTTTTTGATGGTAGCAGTCAAAATAAAGTTGAGAAATTTTTTTCGTGTGCCTTTAAATCACTCACTTATTGTCTTTTAATTATAGGCTATTTCGCTCGTTTGTGATTAAAAGCCGGCAATAGCATCAAAAACAATTTTACTTACTTTTATAACAATAAGTATTTTCAACCGAAATGTAAAAAAATCCCAGAATATTGGCATAACTAGTTGTCAAAGTCAGTTGCCATGGGGGTCCAAAGGGTTTGGTTTTAGCTTCGCGAAATGTTAAAACATTGGCATAAGGCAGGAAATGAGAGACGATGTGAAGTGTACACCGTTTATTCTCTCGACGTACTGAATAATATTAACAAAATATAATAACTATTATATACCTATACTAAATTAAGACTAAGTTCATAACACGTATTAGCCAGGTGTGACCCGATGAATTAGCAATCAAGCTATTTAAATTTGCTTATAATCATCTTATATTATAAATACAAAGTCCGTTTGTTTGTTTGTTACGTTTTTAAGCCCTATCTACTGCACCAATTTCCTCAAACGCATAAACATAGATAGAAGTATTGAGAAGGGCATAGGATACCTTTCATCCCGGGAAAAAGCTCTGTTACCGAGGGAAACTCACGCGGGCGAAACCGCGGGCAAAAGCTAGTTTATAAATATTTCCTTGACCACATCGCGTCTGCTAACTATGGTCGCAATAAATACGTATAATGTTGAGCGGTTCGTTCGTGCCGGATGATCAGGTGGTGCGGTACGCGGATCTGTACGCGGCGTCGTTCCTGAACCTGATGTACTACCCGTTCTGCTACATGTTCCGCGCGCCCGCCATGCTCATGCCGCACGAGTCCACCGTCGCGCACGAGCAGCACTTTACCGTCGACGCACCTACCATCGACAGGTAATGTCTGACCAGTAGGTCAACCGCCTATCTCGATTCTCTCCTCTCGTAATGGCTACTTGTATCGCTTTCGCCACATTTCGCTCCGTCTAACGCACAAAACGCATAATTTTTTTTTTTGCCTTTATGCGTTTTGTGCGTTAGACGGAGCGAAATGTGGCGAAAGCGATACAAGTAGCCATTACGAGAGGAGAGAATCGAGATAGGCGGTCGACCTACTGGTGCTACTGCCTCAAACCATGCAGATAGACAGCGCAATACATGATGTAAGGCGACTCTTCTTTACTCAATCGTTCTTGCATAGAGCCATGAATTAAGAGATGGTGGTAAGTCACCTGGGCGTCGATTCTGCTAACGTTAAGTCACAATCGTGTCAAAATAGTGTTTCAATGGAAGTGCTTTTTTACACACTAGGTAAAAGAAATGTATATTTTTTTATATCACTGCTGATGGTCACATCCCACACTACATTTACGTCACATCATACTGTCATAATTCTTGTAAATAGCGTGTAAAAAGCACTACAATTGAAACACTATGTTGACACGATTTTGACTTAACGTTAGCAGAATCGACGCCCTGACAGCCGTCTGCGTGGCCGATACGATAGTCTCTCGTACAGCCGTCAAAACATTAAAAAGGGGTATTTATTTAACTTCATTACAAAACATGTAAATGCCGTACTTAGCCGTTGGTTTTTCTATCAGTCAACTAACCAGTGGTTCTGTTGGATATCTTGTCTGAAAGGCCCTTTGATGAACCTGAAGCCAATAAAACGTATACAAAAGTGGCTACGTTCTTAAAACGTTATCGTGGCGATTCTATATTAGATTAGTACTTGTCGTGATTTACACGCTTGTGGAGACGGCTCCTTGCATATGCTAGATCCGTCTTCTAAATATTAATTTGATAAGCCGAAAAGATTACATACTTATTAGTTATTTATTTTTTGTTAAGTTAGCAATTAACATACATTTATATGACGTAAATTTTTATCAAGGTTTTTATCTACAGCAAGTGAAAATCAATTTATGATTATAGATTTTTGAAATGAAATTTCAATTTCCTTGAATAAAACACTACTTAGAAAAGATATCATTTCGGGGAATCCCCCTCCAATCTCCTAAAACTTATCAATGATGCCAAGTTGATAACTACGAAATACAGATTAAACTTAAACCAACGACCATCAGAAGAAACGAATAGGTGATAAAATGATTGTAACCGATATATTGCCAACTTAGAAAATTAGAAGGATGTATAATTAACTAAGCATAATATCGTAGCATAAGTAGACAACGACAATAGGCTAGTTGACAAAATTTCAATAACTGCTTAATATTTTAGCTTATTAGGCATTTTATCGAAAAAAAGGTTTATTTATTTTTAATCGAGCGTTTACATTATAAATTTCGCGTTTTAAAAAACCATTTTTCAATTTGGTTCCAAAACGCACAAGACTGTCATGGCGTCTTGAATGACGTCACGCCGTGCGAAACAAACCAAAGAGCGATCGTGTCTTCGTACGTTATAGCTAGATTTAATCGTTTAAAAATAAATTTCTCATATTATAAGTACTGTATAGTGCCCCAGTGTGATAGCACGACTATAAAAACGCCAAACAAGTTATTTATATATGTTCCAAACAATGGAGAAATACGGAAAAAGTGGCTAAAACTTGCAAGAAGAGATGATGCTCATACTTTAGAGATCATACTTTATGCTAAGAGATCCCATCCTGGGATAAGTCCGCCATTGTCTTCTGATTTTAATAATGTTCTATTTACTATGTATTTTAAAGCAATGAAGATATTACAAACAAACAAACTTTATCAACAGGTTCAAGAATGTATTTTTGTGAAGATCATTTTGATTAAGTATTTCACACAATACAATCTATTACTTAATTCGAGCAAACTAGATGTGTTTTGTAGAATCCCTATTTTCTAAATAATAAATACATGAGTTCAGGTTAAGTTGTTTTACTTTTAGGAGTGAACGTTTCATTTTAGTTTTCTAATTAATGTTACAAACATACTCTTTTTATTAGCCTAGTTGCCAAATGATATGACTAATTATATGGAGTATCATATGAAGGGAACAGTAAAATAGTAAACAGTATCTTGCAAAATGTACGTCACAACATTAAGTTCTTGTGTACCGAACTGAAATATCACATAGCATTTAAGCTTATAATAAATATTTTATACTTACAAGGAAGTTTTAACATTGCGAAATTCAGATGAGCAAAAGTTACTGTTCGACGCGAAAAATTTTCCAAGCATAACGGCATCGATTCTGGGCAAATTATTACTGTCTGCTTTGCTGAATCCAGATTCCATGGTTAATTCAAAAAACTGTATCAACTTGATATTAGTTGTTAAAAACCAAAATTTTATCAAGAACCGGTAGTGATACTCGAAACGTCAAAGACAAGATTGGAGTTTCGCACGGCGTGACGTAACGCTTTCTGATTGGTGTTCACTGTCACGTGACTAAAGGTTTAATTTTACGAAATTTATTTTTAAAAAATATTATTAATCTTTAACACTTTTAATAATTAAAATTGTTTGTTATTTTCTCCATAATATAATTAATCATTATAAACCCCTATCCATTATATTTATTCTTAATGGACACAAGCCTATTCATTTTTAGGAATTCAATATTTTTCCTGATTTTTAGTCGCCTAAAGGAAATGAAATGTGTTATAATATCATTTTGATTTTAGTTTCTGTTATTGTTTTATAAAAATTATGCTAAGTTGTTAAAACTATGCTAAATAAATATGAACAAAATATACCAATTTTAGCACAAAAACTGCCAAGACTTGGGGTGAGCGAGAGAAAACATCGTTTTCTATCGTTCCCTCTTCGTAGGTGTGATGTGACTGTATATAAAACGTGTCGTGTTCCGTCAGATCTCGTCATCCGAGCGCTCAGCGAGCCTACAGCGTGATCTCGGAGGACTGGTCCCAGGACCTGATGCAGGCCGTGCCCGACATCAGCGAGGCTAAGGTATATACACACTTACGTACGATGAATTGTAACTCTAATTTATTCGTAGGAGTAAGAGTGGCGCAATACGGTATCTGCGGCTCCAGACTGCTAGTAAATGTCCCACTGATGTTTCTATGCGGGCAATAATAGAACACTACCGTCGTCGAGGCCTGAATAAAGCAACTTTCGGCCCAGTAAAGTAAACAAGGACGCCAATTATTGCTCTTCCGACCAAGGCTTGTGTAGTGCTTTTCTTATACATTCGGAGAAACTTTTTTTTCAAAGGCGCCACCATCAGAGCGCTCCCTTGGTCCTTTCAAAATTCTATTATAATTATACTATTTGTACAAGTATGTAGTAAAAAAATTTTAAATGTAAAATTGTGTATAGACGTCGACGTCGGTCCCCCACGTGCGGCCCGAGACGCCGCGCCAGCTGACGCACACGCACGACGAGGACTGCTCCGACGACGACGACCACGCCAAGACTGCGCAAGCCAAATAAACTACATACGCCATTACGATATATTCACGCTACTATCACCATTGTTGGACCACTTCAGAATAAAACCTAGTATGCAGGCCCGGATCTAGAAGTAACGGGAGCTTTTGGCGACGATTTTTAATGAAAATCATAGAGTTTGAAATACTAATTCTTCAAACAACTTCGGGTGCCCCTTTTACATATATACAGATATAATATTTTACATACCTACAGATATATCTGCCGGAGTTCGAAAAGTCATAGCCCTCATTTTGAAGTTGCCAAACAATTCGTTAATTAATAAAGTCAATTCTGTGATTTTATAAGATCATTAGATTCCATTACCCAAACTGCTAAATCAGAATAACTAAAATATTTAATGCATTTTGTTCGCTGTATTTTTGATGATAGTTTCGTTGTTCGAGGTCAATGTACTCTTCACATCACAGTGAGGGCAGAGAACTACCTAGAACAATTTTCAAATATCTGAACTGTACATCCAACATTACATTAATTGATAAAAGAGGCTTGTGTAGGTTGAGTAGGTAATATTTTGTCCGCAACTATATATTCAAGTTATACGAAAATCACATACACAGTAAAAGACGGAAGAAGATAGATATACTAATAAACATTACAGAGTTCTAGATGGTTTCAACGGACAGTTGTAAAGAAAGATGGGTAACTGAAGGTTATGTTATAATAGAATCGATTTTATAATAGGACCAGCATATTTTATTTTCAGTTTAATTATTTTTTGTGAGTTTTGTGACATTGTATTGCTTCACAATTATTTGAGTGATTATGAGTAGATAGTTTCACAGTTAGCTATTTCGATTTCTTTTCCTTTTCTTGGATAGATATTGAATCAGTGGAGCTATGTCGATATTGGAACTGTATCTGTAGCTTTCTTAGTCACGTAAGAGAACACAGGGTCGCGCGAGTTGTGATGGCAACCTTATAATCGTGGTTGTAGCCTCGTTTTAGGAAACTGCGATAGTTTCACTTGTTAACACATATATCTAGGCTGTTAGTGCCGTAGCTTTGGTTAGAGCTTATGATTATGCGTGTGTTGTAATAACTAATGATTCAAATGTACATAAATATAATGCTTATGTTAATTAAATGTTTTGTTATGTTATTGGAGATTTTATTTGTCAATCCATTATATATAATATTATAACTACTTTATGTTTATAAGCTTTATAGGCAGAAACTTCAGCGAAATATATTAAAATATATATTTATTTATGTTACAAATTAGATCATTTAAATTGGTTATAATCGTATGTGATTTTGATAATATTCAGTTTGGCAAAGATTGTTAATTAGTTCTACGAATACGAAAAACTTTGTGATAATGGTGATAATTAATATCAAACGTTGGACTGGACTACGTGTCATTGTAGTGTTTGTGTTTCTTCAATATATGCAAATAGTTGTTAGGTACAAAATTGTATAAGTTTTGTAATGGTAGATAGGGTTTTTTTAATCTGTAAGCAGACCACCGAACATAACTGAACGTTTCTTGCGAAGTTGCGACGCCAAAATATACTTAAATAGGTATTTTGATCTGTACCTATTGTAATGAAAAATCGAGATTATTTTTACCATTTGTCCTCAGTGGCAACAAAGCAAGTGGTAACAACCGGGAAGAGACGAAAAAAATTAGGTGATGGGTCCTGGTGGCTTACCACCATCTCTTAAAACCATGCAAGATCCAGTGAGTAAGGGGGATGTCGCATTACATCTTGTATCGCGCTGTCTCGCTTACTCACTGGAACTTGCATGGTTTTAAGAGATGCTAGTAACCCCCCTGATGACTTGCCGACACTGACCAGGGTCGCGCGCCAACCGGAGGTCAGAATGAATTTGCTACAGCAATCAAATATTAAGCTTTTATTGTTGGTTGGTTCATAATATTGTTCCTTTACGTTCATATAATGTTCGAGTCGGAAGCGAGAGTAAACCATAGAGTAAACTATAAATCATTTTATTATTTAACTTCTTAATCAACAACACGTCTTCCTTATTGCCTGTATATTTGAATTCGATTACTGAGAGAAATAATGTAATAAAAAGGAAATAAACATTATTCGAATAATATTAAGTGTATAATTTTTTTAAGCCTACAGTAACAAGTCTTCCAAGTATTCTTCAAACTCTTCATCGCGCGTTTTTTCTTCCGTCTCTTGAGGAGCTAAAACGAAAAGATAACACCTTAGAAATAAGTTCAGTGTAAGAATCAAACTTGTGCTTGTGTTGTGTACTATCTGTCAGTTGATGGTTAAAACATCAGATATAAAAAAAACAGGCCTCAGGTTGCCTCAGGACACGACAGGACAGAAGTGAATTAAGATTGCCCTGGACTGTAGGACAACCGGAGAAAGAAAAAGTATAAATATTGTACTAACCCTTCTTCCACAACGACTCTGCGCTCGTATCCTGAACGAGCGTTGACGTCGATGGCACCTCATCCGGTAAATCTTCGGCCTCCGGCGTACGCGGGCTCACACTTCCTTCTTCATCAGATTTCTGTCTATTTTTGTCTCTCTTTCTCTTTTTCTGACTTTTTTTCAGTCTCTTAATTTCTCGTTTCTTTGACCTGTAGTTCAATTTTTCTGAACATTCAGGACATAAACCTGAAATTTTTAAAAAATAATTATATTTTTAAATGTCTTATTCATATTGATTTTCTGACACTGTATAAGTAACTCCTGTACGAAATGCCTTTATAACATTAAATAAAGGTTTTGGCGCCAAGCTAAAGTCGCTCAATTATCGTATATGCACATAAAAAAAAAAAAAAAAAATAAGGAACCCAAAGCGTGACGTTTACTTGGATTGGTCGCCTCTAATGGCGAGATATCAAGCATGAGCAACTACCGATTATCATGGATATCAAATCCATGAGATATCAAGGAAAACAACAAAAAGCCGTTGGTCCCCGCTTCTGACGCTAGATAGCATTAAGCTGGCCACCTTACACCCAGGAGTATATATACCTACCACCCGTGATACTCCCTACTATTAAAAATTGGAAGTATAGGAAATCGATACTTACGCAGCTTCACTAGTGCATTTCGCTTTTCATTGTCTTCTACGTAAGCAAAATTCACCTCCCACGACTTGAGGTTGTTATCATTATGACAGCGCTTATTTCCACATTGAAACTGTCCTTTTCCCAGCACCACTTCGTTTTCTACGCGCCATCTCAATGCGACCTATTTTGAGAAATAATTTAAGTCATCGGGCGTGTGGTTTCGGTCTAGAGGGCAACAGCAAAATTCTAAGTTCATCTGCGTAGTAAAGTACTTACTCCCCTCAATTCACTCTCGTCGAAGTGGCGAAATTATGCAGACATGAGGAACACATATCATGTGGGTCAGCTGGCCTCTCATTTCAGCGCTTTTTCGATTCTCTTATCTTCAGCCGATTGCTACAGATACCGGTCTTAACTTTTTCATTTTATACATATACACAGCGACATTAAGCTATGCATAGCTTTTTTACAGAATACTATTAGCACAGAATTAGTAATAGTACTACGTACTATTAGCTAATACAGATATTTTACCTCCATACAAAGGTGCCGATTTCTACTGTATCTACTAATAGGGTACTCATAGATGGCGTTAATATGTCAAAGGTATGGGTGATACCTTTGACATATTAACGCCATCTATCAATTTTGCTATATATTCAACCAAATTGAACTAGTCACTTGTTTAGGCACTGTGATTCTAAATCCGATAACTTATTATGTTTCTGGTAGGATAACGATATCTACTTTAAAAAATCCTGTATTAATTAACACTTCGCCAAAAATAAGCAGGATCTTAACTGAAATCTTGTACCGCCAACTATTGGCAAGAAAAGGAACTAAATCTTTTTCTTAGGCAATGGGACCACATGCCTAAAGCAATTACTCTCCTGCGTTTATTCGATATGAAACAGATAGGAATTAAGGACCAAGCTAGACTTTGGGTAGTCTAGCCTTACTTGTACATTAACCTACTTCTACAATGAAATATCAATCTACCATATTTGTATAGTCCCTTACCTGATTATTATATATTATATATTCTTTTCTTTTTATTTTAAACATATTAAACACACTGTGTAAATTACCTAGGTATCACGACCTGAAGTATATAGGTACTTATTACGAAGGTGTTTGAAAAACCATAGACTATAAGTACATACAACCAAGAATAAATGTAACTTGGGTCACTACTCTGCTGCAGATCACGCTTCTATCTTGGATACCTAATCGACAAAGCAGATGTGCCCGTCCAATGGAGCGGAGCTACACCGGGCGCGGATGCACCGTGTACGGCACGCCTCGCGCTATATTTAGCCTACAGAAAGGCAGTTCGGCCTTTGTTGCACTCCCCAGACAGTATATCACACACAAAGAAAGGTCTCGCGGGTAAAAAAAGGTACCTAATTGAGTTACGCAGGGGACCGTCCCTATCTCTCAGGCTTAAGGCTGGGGGACTATTGAACTCGTGCGTGAATTATTATCTCTCTAATGTTGCCTTTACAACCCGATATTGTAAACAGTTGCATGCATTCAAAGCCACTCCCTACAGCTGTCCCATCATTCAATAAAATCATTGCCACAGAATATAACGGCATTGCGCATTTGAGGATGGAATACAACCTCGACCATTTTTAACCGACTTTATTAACGAGCTGATAATAGATATAGTAATGGATTTGTACTTAAGTAAGGTCCTACTTCAATTATATTTGCAGAAGATAGATACGTAATTACGAAATAAACTTACTTTGTTATCTTTATATCTGGTTAAATCACAAATACAATACTCTTTGAAAAGCTTGTCGTAATATTTCTTAGCCAACTGCTTTTCCCATGTATCTGCAACGTCATCTTCTTCCCAAAGGAACTTATGGTTTTGTCTGATGACGTCGAGATCCGTGCGGTCTCTGGAGGTGTCTCGTTTCAATAGCCGAGTAGCGCCCTTCGTATTCAAACAATATACGTTAACTAGGTACTTATGCAATTCATATGGATTAAGATTACGCAATCTGGCTGACATCGCTAGTGTAACCTAGAACAAAGGGAAAACTGCCTATGTAGTTAACAAAGATAAAAAAAATAAAACATAAATTTTCAACAAACAACTCTTTAATAAAATCGACAATTATTACATTTTTCAATAAAATAATAATTCATATTAAATGAAATGACCCTTAGTCTAATTGTCATGTTGAGTAACAAGGTGCATTTTAATAAATAATTACAAAATTGTTTACTTCTCGTATTTTTTAATAAATAATGTTTGTGCACGAGTCAATATTATCTACTCTGAATATTATTGTCAGTCTTGTAGATTTTTGTGAAAATTTGCTTATTTGGCTCATGATCAAATTCTAAATCTATGAATAAGTCATGCAGTTAAACATCTACCTAATTAAATACATATATTAATAAATATATTAAAATATGAAAATTGCCTACTGCTAGATATACATTAGACCAAATTCTACAACCAGTTAAATAGAAGTGGCACATTATCAATAATAATAGTAAACTTTGGTTTCTTTGCCAATTGTCTTTGGACTACTGTTACATAATAATATATTTGGTGCCTGGCATTATTTTACATAGTAAAATAAGGAATAGGATACATATACATTAACCATGTTAAATTCTTTAAAACAGATACACAAAATGCTTAGTTAAAAATTATTCTATACTTGATCGAAATGGCTAAACTAGATTGTTTCTGAGACCAATAAAGGAAAAAATGATATAGCCTTATAAATACAAGCATTTTTCGTTAACACAAATCCATGAATGTCTAGGCCAGAAATAAAACAATTTACGGCCGAGTACTTACAGAGTACTCTTGTGATATTCAGTGATTTTTATAATGAGTTTGATTGCTATTTCGGCCTAGACTTGAATAGTATTTTTCCCCCATTCACAAAAAACAACATTGAAATATTTTTATTTGTCCCCAACTATACAGTGTCTTTTGTTTTTAATAAAAGGCACATTAAGATTTAAGACAAAATAAAAACATTTAGTGTATAAAGATAAAGTATAAACTGTACCTCCACTAGCAGTTTAGGCTGGTAATGATTACATTAATTTGGTTTAAAAAAATGGGAGAAAGTATTTTTGTTATGTACTTTTTAAAGTACAAGTAATAGTATCATTCAATTAGTCTAATAGCTAAAAAATATTTGGTATACATGTGTAAAAATAGGCACATTTAATTAACAATATTATTGCTTTGGTTACGACACAGTTCATATGAAAATCACTTGAAATATACTTAATCTAAAATTTGGCTTAGGTTTGCTTTACAACTGGTATTTAAATACCTCATAAGGTCAAAAATATATCTACATTGTTTGTATTAAAGCTTGTAAATGTAGCAGGAACAAGTGTAAACTTTAGGGCATTTAGTAGAAGGCCTCAAATCTTTTAAAAGGCTGATTTTATCTAATGTAAATATAAAACTTGTCTATCAAATATTAGATAGATATCCAACCTGTGTGCACAAGTTGAAAAATACCTTATCATAATCTAAAAGGCAACTTTGGATTGAGATATGTATGACCTTATTGTAGAGCACCTGTATATAGGCATTTACCTAGAACTAACATTACCCAAACATGCATTAAAAAACCGCATAAATAAAATCCTTAAAAGAGAAAGCAACTACAGCAGCACACAGAGTGTGAACACTCATAAACACACCATAATGACTAAAATTATAAACTAGATATTTTTTTTGTTGATTGGTATAAAATGTTGCAAGATATAAATAGTAAACATAAAACTAAATTTTTGGCAATTAGAGAATTGGGCAGTTGTGAATAACATCATTATAAAAATATGCACAATAATTGATGCTAGCTGGGCATGATGTGCTTCACTTTATTCACTTCATGGCTTAACCATGAGTTTTTTCATGTTTCTTCATATTATCAGAACGAGTAAACGCTTTGTCACAGACCCCACAGTAGTAAGACTTTTGTTTGGTGTGGACAGTCATGTGGCGAGACAGTTCACTTTTAGTTACAAACTTTTTCTCACAAACAGTGCAGGCATGCTTTCTGACATTCAAGTGGAACTTCATGTGTATAGACAAAGAGCTGGACTGAGAGAAAGCTTTGTGGCACAGCTCACAAACAAATGGCCTCTCACCAGTGTGCTTCCGCAAGTGATTCATGAAACCAGTTTTTGTATAATCTTTTTGGCAGAGATGGCAAAAACTTGATTTCGAGTCAAGCATGCCAGGAAAATGGCTGTTCATATGTTTCCTGAGCTCCCAATAACTAGGGAATTTTTCTGCACAAACATGACATGGGTACTTCTTTTCTTCAGCGGATTTGGCACTACAGATATGTGAAGACAATGATTGTTCACTGGAAAACATTTGGTTACATTGGGCACAAGTATGACTAGTCTCAGATTCAGTAGAAAGAGTGACTTCTAGGTAATTTTCAATAGACATGACATTACCTATGGAGCTATCGACGTCATCATTTGGCACCTGGGGCATTCGTTCCCTGTCTGATGCATCTTTAGTATCATTTTTTTCTAAAAAATCTCTGTAATCTAATGAGTCTTTACCAGAGTTGTTATTATCGGGCTCTACGAGATGAAGAACAGGCGACTCACTTTGTTCTCTGTCTGGTGATGTCTTTTCATTGTCAGACTGTTCGGGTTTCGAGGATACATTGTTATCAGATTCCCAGTCATTTTCCACGATTTCCACATCTGAATCAGAATCTTCTGCACTCGAAACAGAATTATTCACTAAATGGAATCCAATATCGTCGAAGCGAAGCACGTTAGGAGGAAGTTTAACCCCCACAATAGCTTGTATTGCCTGCCATGAAAGCTCCTGGGGGTTGTTCTGCATATTAGATCGTACTATTCTAACCTACAAACGAGTATTATGCGATTAATCGACTGACATATGATCCTAAAAGAAGTAATACAATAAAATAAATAAATAAAACATTTACCTTATTTACACGGTGAAAATAATCTGAATAAATAATCAAATTACACCTTAAATTTCTACATCTAAAATCACAAATCTAAAATTAAAAATATTATGCTGGTAGCTTTGGCTTTGGTTCGAGAGGCAATTTTTTTGTAATATGTGTTTTACGCGGCTTTGAATACAAGTAATTTTAGGCAGTCGGCGGCGGCGGCAGCGGCGCTAAATACATCATTATTGCGATAACAGTTAATTTAATGCATTATTTTCATATAATGAATAACACTGTTATTGGATACTGAAATAATGAGTTATCATTAATGCCTGTTATTGTTAATGTATCTTACGCCCTGTTACCGTGCCGTGCACGATTAATTTAATCGTGTACGTATTATATTACGTAATTAATGTAAATAACATCAATGAACTTTTAAATACGCCAGAATTATTAGCTTATTTCATTACTTTCGTAATGGATAATTAATTTATGTTAATAAAAAAATACGCATACTCACGACGCATACATAACTGACATACATTGTTTCGTTATTTGGTTATTTCAGAATTAGCTGTTATCTAAAAATTAATTAACACTGCCACAAAAATAACAGGATAACAATAACAGTTTATAATAACAGTTATAGGCAAATAATTTAACAGTGTTATTCATTATTTTAAAATAGCCGTTATTGCCATCGCTACTAAATACATATCCGCACCCTAGACGCTCATGTGTGCATGATGAAAAACCATCAAACAAAGGGATGGTACTCGAAAGGTGAATTGAATCGACTGATTTCTAAACAAAAAATCCTTTTTTTAGTTTAAATCAAGAATTTTGCGATGATTTACGATGGAAAACAATAAGGTAGGGTCGGAGTGAAAATTTTAAAAACGCTTGATTTTTTTTCTGTCGCTAAGAATAAGGTTCCTTGATACCAGAAATAAATCTCAGATTTTTAGAATCAGCCAATTATTTTAAACAAAATATTATATTTTGATGACTAATTAATGGCATCGCTACAGCTTATGCGATCTATTCCTTTGCTTCATTCGGTAAACAAAAACAAATATCATTGTCATGTTGGTTTGGGTTGTCATGAATGTCATTGTCATGTTGGTTTTGGTTGTCATGAGTTTTTGGAGGAAAAGTTAACTTTACTGCCTCCGAGGTCCAGTGGTTAAGGCGTTTGCCTGTAGACCCGGGGGTCGAGGGTTCAATTCCTACGGGAAGCATACTTTGTTTAGTTGTTTCCAGTTTGGTTAGGACATTGCAGGCTTGAATCACCTGATTGTCTGACAAAAAAGATGATTCCGTGCTTCGGAAGGCACGTCAAACCGTCCCGGCTGCCATCTGGTAGTCGTTAAAGGAACCATGTCAGAGGCCGAGAGGCGGTTCCGAAGAACTCTGACACCAGGGTGTGCATGGTCGATTGACCATGACACCTACACGAAATGAAATGAAATGGAGGAAAAGTAACTGTCGCTATGTCGGCGCTGTATTTAATTTCCAAAACTTAGGTTTTTTCGACTATTTGTGCTTAATATTGGTGGATTATTATTCGCAGTGTTAGTGAACAAGCGTGAGTGTTAGGAAGTGATACAGTGTTGATTACGTGACTTTTATCTTTATCACCAAAATCTCCCAAGTCATAGCTAAGTGAATTTTTTCCACCGCTTCACTTAGCCATCTGACTGACTAGATTAGACTACTGACTTGACTATTTGACTTGACTTGACTAAAGTAGGACTGAAGAAGATTAATAAATTGAAAAAAAGCCTTAAAGGACTAGTTTCCATGGCCGTAAAAAATATTTAAGAAAAATTGGTTGTCATTAGTGTCATTCATGTTGGTTTTGGTTGTCATAAATGACATCATGGATCACTGGCGCTGGCGGGAAACGAGTAACGACTAGAGGTGGGTTGGATTAGGTAAAACCCGTACCTGTTCTATCTAATACTAATACCAAAAATGGTACTAATTCCAAATACCTAATCCGAATACCTCTTCCTAATCCCTGCCATACGCAGCCAATTCCCAACCTTATGTCATACATCGTAAAGTTCAATATTGTTTCTAACACGATAGTATTAGATCTTCAAAGTATTGTTCCTTAATCTGTGTATTAGATAACATTTCTGGATCGAAGCTCCTAATAGTAACACTGCTGCACTAGCGAATCTAATACACCTAATCCCAGTAATTGTTAATACTTTATTTGCAACTGATTTTTGATCTTATTCTTAAAGTGCGTAAAGGTCATTGTTGTTTAGATGAAAATATTTGATAAAAGTGTACCTAATCCATACGTTTAATTCTAGTAGCAAATATTTTTCGCAACCGATTTTTTATCTTATAATAATTAGTTTAAGGGTCAGTGTTCTTTGATGGATGAAATTATTGGATAGGTACATACCCAATACAAGAGCCGACGATATTCAAAAATCTTCTCAGTCGATTTTGAACTTTACGTCGTATGATTTAAGGATGAATATTGCTTGTATCGAAAAATACCTAATCCGAGGTGCCAAATATTAGGTACGCACTGGTAACGAAAAATAAAAAATCCACGCACCTAATCTAATATTTATGCCTCACCTCTAGTAACGACTAACGAGAATCATCTGATTATCGATTCCTATTCCTGTTTTGTTCCTGTTGCTATGCACTAGAATTTCAGTAATTATAAAAGAATGAAATCTCTTCAGGATCTGAAAGATATTATTAAATCCAAAGACAATTACAAAAATTTCGTTAACGCTTCATTGGTTCCTGAAAAATGTAAAATTGAACCGTGTATGCTTGGTGTTGATGAAGCTGGTCGTGGTCCAGTTCTAGGTAACTATTTTAATGCATGGTCTTTTTGCCTAAATATTATTATTGTGTTCCATATGTTTAACGCTTCATTATCCTTCAAAGTGTGTTTGATAAATAATCAGTTCCATTTAAAATTGCAGGTCCAATGGTGTATGGAGTAGCATATTGTCCAATCAATCAAAAAAGTGTGTTGGTAGATCTTGGTTGTGCTGATTCCAAGGCGCTGACTGAAGAAAAAAGGGATGACATATTAACAAAAATTCTGACAGAAGAAGATTCAACAGAAAACGTAGGTTGGGCCTCAGAAGTGATATCTCCGAATTATATATCAAATTCAATGTTTAAGCGAGCAAAACATTCTCTTAATGAGGTGAGTCATAGTTATTAATGAGTCTCAATTGAGTTTCCTATGTTAGGCTGCCTCTTAGATCCATGGATAATGGACATTGGCCAAACTCTACATTGCTCTTCTTCGATATCATGGTACAGTACAATATTATTTATTTATTAACATAATAGTACTAGTGGTTAAAGTCATCATGTATAATAGTAATTGTATCTTTCTACTTTTCAGGTATCAATGAATTCAGCTATAGACTTGATTAAGCAAGTGTGTGCGTCTGGTGCCAACATCACAGAAGTTTATGTGGATACAGTAGGACCACCTGAGAAGTATCAAGCAAAGTTATCAGAGATATTCCCAGACAAAAAAATTACAGTAAGTTCCAAGGAACAACACACTTACCAAAATTTTTCTAAGTGTACTATGTATTACTAGCTTTTGCCCGCGGCTTCGCCAGCGTGATCTCCCATCGAGAACATTTTCCCGGGATGAAAGGTACCCAATGTCCTTCTCAATACTTATATCTATGTGTATGCGAAATTTCAGGAAGATTGGTGCAGTAGATAGGGTGTGAAAGCATAACAAACAAACAAACTCACTTTCGCATTTATAGTATTAGTAGGAACTAGGAAGTAGGTTGGAATAGTAGGAAGTAGGATGAATACAAATTCAACTAAGGATAAACCCACCGGAACAGATTTTTTTACTGTACAAGAAACAAATTATTATAGATGATATGAAATCCCATGTACTAATTTTAAGTTTTATGCAGCCTATAAATAAATAAAAATCACACTGGTTAAGTTAGCCCCAAAGCATTTCATTACACTTTAAACTTTCAAGGATATTACAAAATCTATGCATATATAGAGGTATATGATAAAATAGTAAAAATATTGTGTTTGTATATTTAGTAATTTGACTGAAATGGATAGAAGGACATTTAAAACGAATAATAGAAAGCAAATTTTTTTTTAAATTTTTTGTTTGTCTGTATGTATGAGCAAGTTGGTTCAGTACTGAACGATTTATTAATTGTTAATTAAGCTGTCACTAGATGGCAGTGTTCAGAATTAGAACGCGGTATGGTTTGTCGCATGTTTTATTGTAAGTAAAAATTTGTTTCTTTTTTTTAAGTCTCATTATACTGTCGATCTCGTTTCGTCGTTTTATTTTGGAGGACCTCATAGTAGGCGGTTCATGGTCCTCCGCGCCGCGATCGTGTATTTAGTTAGGTAGGCCGTTTCAGTATCGGGATTTCAGTTGTGTGTGTTGTGTATAAAAACATTGAGAAGTGTAGTGAAGTCAACAGTGAGTGTAGTGTGTGCATAGTGAATTAATAATAAAAAAGAGAAGAACATTTAATAAAAAATAAAAATTAATAATTTAAAAATTCATAAAAATTATTAATTAAAAATTCATAAAAGAATACTAAAAAGAAAAAGAGTAAAAAAAAAAGACGTTGAATTTTATTAAACTGTCATTGGACTTAGAAAAATACGAGTTTTAAAAAACACAAAATATTTGGATTTCTCATAGACTTGTAAAAGTTTTATGATTTGTGATGTGTGGACTTAGAAATATCGTGAGTTGGACACTTGTAAAAATAAATCTTATTTAGAACTTAGAATATTCAGTGATTACCTGTGAAAATGGAGGCGTTTATCAGTGCTCAAAGAGAACTTCTTCAACAAATTATTAGATCTCATTCAAACTTCAAGAAGACTCCAAAAGATAGATTATCAGTTATTTATGTACAAACTAAACTTGGTTTGCTGGAACAAACTTGGAATACAATTCAAGAGAATCACATAAAATTGCTGAGATCGTTTGACAAACAAACTTTAAGTACTACAGACTATTTTTCAGAAGATGTTCATGGAAATGCCGAAGACGAATACACCTGGGCAAAAGTAGCCATGTTGGAAAAGTTGGAACAACTTACTCCCAAAACTAGTCATATGTCAACACGAGTAGAAGGTGAAACGTCAAAATCAAGTGTTACAAAACCGATAGAAGTAAAGATTCCTACTATTAAAATTCCAATATTTGATGGTTCCTACACTGAATGGTATGCCTTTCACGATCAGTTTGTTTCGCTTATTCATGACAACGAGTCCTTGTCAAACGTTCAAAAACTTCATTATTTAAAGAGTAACCTTAGCGGAGATGCAAAAAACCTAATAAAGAACGTAGCCACAACTGACAAGAATTACGAGTATGCATGGGAAAAGTTGAAGAAAAGATTTAGTAATTCCAGAGTAATAGTGAACGCGTATTTACACCGTCTGATGACCATTCGACACATTTATAACGAGTCAGCCATAGCTATAAAGAATTTGCTTGACATAACGACAGATTGTTTGAGTGGACTGAATAGTGCAGGAGTCAAAACCAATGAATGGGATGCCATTGTCATATATATAACAGTGAATAAATTAGATGCTACATCGTTAAGGCAGTGGGAAGAATTGATAAACAGAGATAATGATGACAAGTTGCCAACCCTAAAAACTATGTTAGATTTTCTTGAGACGAGGTTTAGATCATTAGAAGGAGTACAATCAAATCGAACTAATACTACACGCACTACACAGAAACAAACTACAAATCAAGTTGAGAAAAAAGTATATCATGCAAGATCTGAAAATAGAAAGGAGACATGTACACACTGTAACGGCGATCATTATATTCAAAACTGCAACCAGTTTATAGCCCTAAACTATGAGGATAAGAAGAAGATCATAGAGAAGAACAGCTTGTGTTTTAACTGCCTAATACCGAATCATCCTGTGAAATATTGCAGACAACGTATAAGATGTGAAACTTGCGGCAGAAAACATCACTCATTAATACATCCTCCAGAAAACGTAGACGAGATCAAAGCGGCACATTTGAGAAACAGAGATGAGGCTTCAAACTTAGATGATCAAATACAGTCCACAGATAGTGAAGATGAGGAGATAGCTACACATATTGCAACAAGAGATAAAACTAATATTTTGCTTGCAACAGCACTTGTTAAGGTTACAGCTGAGAATGGAAAACAATTTCAATTAAGAGCACTGATAGATCAAGGGTCAGAAGGATCATTTATTACTGAGGCAGCTACGCAAGCTCTTGGTCTGAGGAGAAAATCAATTAGAGGCTCAATTAGTGGAATAGGAGAATCAAACATTCTTAAGACGAAACATATGGTGCGTTTTCAGTTGCAATCGAACGTACAAACCGAGTTTAAGCTAGATGTGAATGCTTATGTAATGAAATCACTGACACGCCTGTTACCTTCAAATCGAGTGCTTGTAAATTCGCCACAATTATTAGGCCTATCATTAGCAGATCCCACTTACGGCACTCCTGGAAAGATAGATCTACTATTAGGTGCAGCAGTGTATAGCAGAATTATACAGAATGGTGTTATAACAGGACCACCTGGAACTCCCTTAGCGCAGAATACATGTCTAGGATGGATCCTATCTGGAGACGTAAACACCAATCAGACTGAGAAATCAAATACAATCTTGAGCATGCACATTACTACAGAAGATGATAACCTGTTGCTACGAAAGTTTTGGGAAATGGAGTCCGATGAAATGAGTAAATCTAAACGAATTATGACAGAAGAAGAAATACTATGTGAAAAATTCTATGAGGAAACATATAGAAGAGATGAACACGGAAGATATATAGTACAAATTCCTATAAAAGATAAAAACTATGACTACGGAAATACAAAGGAATATGCAAAGAAAAGATTAGAGCAGTTAGAGAAAAGATTAAATAAAGATATAGAGCTAAAAGAAGAATATACTAAGGTTTTGATGGAATACAAAGACTTAGGACATATGGAAGAAATAGATAAAAATGAAAAACCAAAAACTAATAAAGAAGTATTCTACTTACCTCACCACGCAGTTGTAAAAAGAGACAGGGTTACATCTAAAGTCAGAGTTGTTTACGATGCTTCATTTCATGTACCTGGTCACAAATCCTTGAACGAAAACATGATGGTTGGTCCAACTATTCAACGTGATTTAAGACATATAGTGATGACTTGGCGCGAACACCAAGTAGCTTTTGTCTCCGATTGTGTTAAGATGTATCGTCAGATTAAAGTTACAAATGAAAATGCAGATCTACAACGTGTCATATGGAGAGTCAATGGAGAGATTAAAGAATACAAAATATCTAGAGTAACATTTGGCACAGCGAGTGCACCGTACTTAGCAACAAAAACAATACAGCAGTTGGCAAATGATGAGAAGGAGAAATTTCCGTTGGCAGCAAGAATCGCAAAAAAAGATATATATATGGATGACCTTTTGTCCGGTGCAGATAATCTGGAAGAATCTAAAGAGATTTATAGACAAATGACAAATCTAATGAATTCAGGAGGTTTTAAAATGCAGAAATGGGCTAGTAACAACCAAGAATTTAATAATTATGTTGCAAGAGAAGATCAAAAATTTAACGAAACATATTCTGTAAAAAATGACAATGTAGTGAAAACTCTAGGAATCGTCTGGAATCATAAGACAGATAAATTTCATTACAAATCAAACGTAAGCTGCCAATCATCAACTGAAAAACTTACAAAAAGAATAATATTGGGAACTATTGCCAGATTGTTTGATCCTATTGGTTGGCTAGCACCCGTTGTTGTGAATGCTAAAATCTTTATTCAAAAGCTTTGGTTAGCCGGAATTGATTGGGACCAAGAAATTCCTGATAATTTAAAAATCGAATGGACACAATATAAACAAGAATTGACTAAAGTAAATGATATCACAGTAGATAGATGGCTGCAAACAAATAAAGATGATCTTGTACGAGAATTACACGGTTATGCTGATGCTTCTACAATCGCATATGCAGCTACAGTTTACTTACGTGTGATTAAAAGAGATGGTAGGATACATACGCAACTTATAACAGCGAAATCAAAGGTTGCCCCTACGAAGACTATATCAGTACCCAGATTGGAATTGTGTGGAGCAGTTTTACTGGCAAATCTTCTGATAGACGTTGCAGTTTGAAATTTCACGCAAACACATTCAGGCCTATACTGACTCTACAGTCGTTCTTGCATGGCTGCAAAGTCACCCAAGCCGTTGGAAGACGTTTGTAGCTAATCGCACTTCTGAAATACTAAACCTACTACCAAGTCAACATTGGCATCACGTATCTTCAGAAAATAACCCCGCAGATATAGCATCCCGAGTAGGGCGTGCAGTTTCATAGATTTTCAATTTCGAAATTGGCTTATGAAATTAGGTTGATTAGTTTCGAAATTTCGAAATTTCGAAACTCAAGGAACACCTTTGTAATGGAATATGAAAACGTTTGTAAAACTATAACTTTAAACGTTCTTGGGCCTCATCAGCATCCTTGGGGCCCAAGTCAACCTTACCTGCAAGCTGGTGCGCCTGCTGATTAAGGCCTGGCCTGGGCCTGAAGGATTGTACCAGCTTTCTCCGACAGTTGTTTCTCCTTTGGACTGATCACCAACAGGACGATTCCTTTTTGAGTAATTCGCCGTCGGAATCTTTCTCATATAAACGGTTCACCAACAGAATGTTTTACATTTGAGAGTTTCCTCGACATGACTTTTCTCCTATGGACTGTTCTTCGACAGAATCTTTCATCTTCCGAGGTTTTGTCTACAGAATGATTTACATGTACAGTGTTTCGACGACAGGAGTTATGGCAGTTGCTCCGGAAAGGCAAAAATCGCCAAATCTAAATGGTAAGAAGAATAGAAGAACCAGAAGGAATATTATCAAGAATAGGACGCCACCGCAATAAGTGCGCAGGAGCTTTGCCTGACTCCTGTGACATGTGGGCAAGGACTGCCGACGCTAGCCCCAACCAAACGCAAAAAGCTCCTCTTCGCCACGTGGAATGTTGGCACGCTAACCGGACGATCGAGGGCCGTAGTGCTTTTGGAGGAGTACCGGAATGGCGTCTTGGAAATGAAACGCTTCAGAGACCAACTGATAGACTTGACGAGCCGGCTTTATGAGGAGGCGCGTAGGGAACTATTAGATAATGTTGTCCCGCTCAGGGTGGGCCCGGTCTACTATTGGGATCTCGTGGGATCTGAGGCGAACTTTGAGCAGCTAAAAGAATTCTGGCATCGGTGGCATAAAATCCGAAGCGGCCTCGAGAGGGGCATGACTTGAAAAGTAGGAGAACATCAAGAATACTGCTACAGGAAGACAAAGAAGACGAAGAGAAAAACTGAAACAGACAAACTCAAAGATCTAGAAGACAGAAGCTGGCTTCAGGCCGAGAAAAAGGCAAGCGAGGCGTACGGGGAGAGTTGTTTAATATGCAATGGTTGCATAGATAGGCGACACTATAGAGAACTTGTAGTGAGATTAAGCAGGTGCGACTGGAAAGAGATGCGAAATGCAAGTACAGCGCACTCTCCCGAGATTCGGCTCGTATAACCGAGAGGTTGATAGAGCCATGGGAGGTGGAGGGAGTGATGGACTTGACTGTGCTTGTTGAAGGGGTTACGACTTACTTGATAAGTGCCTACGCGCCACTAGTGGCTTACCACCATCTCTTAAAACCATGCAAGAACGATTGAGTAAGACAGATGTCGCCTTACATCACGTGGCGCACTGTCCCGCTTACTCACTCGTTCTTACATGGTTTTAGGAGATGATAGTAGGTCCCCAAGTTGATCGCAGTGACACGGATTAAACGGCATTCTGGAACCTACTTGAAGGTGTGCTGTATGAAACCCTGTTGTCGCAGTAGTGAGGCATGGCTCGTATGCGGTGGATGTATGGGGTATCTCGGAAAGATCGCATTAGAAACTCCCGCGTCCGGAGCAGCCTTCATGTACGTCACATAGCGGATAAGCTTCAAGACACGCCTTCGATGGTAGGGTCACGTCTTACGCAAACCGGCAAGCTACGTTGGGAACAAGTGTCAAGTGAACAAGGCCATGCTGCCTTCTCCGAGGCCTGGTATAAGGGGCAAACTCAAAACGATATATACGTGCGACGGCGCGGGATATGCGTGCAAATGGACTCATCAACAAGGATACCAAAAACCGGGCAAAGTGTAGAAAAAGTAAGTAAGCGGACCCTGGGTTTTAAAAACGCTAGGATGATGATGTGAAACTATAATGAAAGCGTTTTATAATACTAAAAAAACTGTTTTACTATAAAAAAATATTTCGAAATTTCGAAATTTAAGTTTCAAATTTCGAAATTACGTGGCAAGCAAAAATTGTCCGAAATTTCGAAATTATGAAGTTTCGAAATTTCGAAATGCATGCCCTAATCCCGAGGCACAACACCGACGCAACTCCTGGAGAATTCCCTGTGGTGGACTGGACCTGATAACCTGAAACAGAAAAAACTAAAACATAAAATTATTAAAGATAATACAACAAAATTAGAAGAGAAAATAGTAAAGGTGATGATAACTAGAGACAAGATAGATGAAAAAGACACACTTTTCTTAAAATATTCAAATTTAATAAAATTGTTAAGAGTAACTGCATATATATTAAGAGTTTTTGATAAGGAAAAGCCTAAACATAAACATTTGACCGGAAGAGAGATTGAAAGAGCAATGTCAAAGTGCATTATGATGTGTCAAGGAGAAGACTATTCAGAGGAAATTAGACAGCTTAAAGCAAATAAATCTATACTTAACAGCAGCAAACTAAAGACTCTAAATCCGTTTCTAGATAAAAATGGTCTTGTGAGAGTTGGCGGCAGATTGATGCATTCTGACATTCCTGAAAATTCTAAACATCAGATTATATTACCTGGAAAACATCCTTTTACCAAACTGGTACTAAGAGATTGTCATGAAAAGACTTTTCACGGCGGTCCATCGTTGATGTTGAGCCACTTACGGACTAGATTTTGGATTCCTCGTGCAAAGGTTTTATTGAAGGCAATACTACATAATTGCGTTACATGCACTAGATATTCCACTTCCAAAACAACACAGATGATGGGATCCTTACCGAAAGTGAGAGTTACACCTGCCAGGCCCTTCTTAAATAGTGGCGTAGATCTAGCTGGTCCAATTAGTTTGAGATTATCAAAAGGACGTGGATGTAAAACTCAGAAAGGATATATTGTGATTTTCATTTGCATGGTTACACGTGCTATTCACATAGAGATAGTTACGGGTTTGACTGCCCAAGAGTTTGTAGCTGCATTTAAACGTTTTGTAGCACGAAGAGGTCGATGTAAAGATATGTGGAGTGATAATGCTACAAATCTAACAGCTGGAAATAAAGAACTGATGTCAGCATTTGAACGCAGTTTTGAATCTGTAAGAAAGGAAATCGAAGATGTTTTAGCAAATGATGGTACAACCTGGCATCACATACCTGCAACAGCGGCCCACTTCGGAGGACTCTGGGAAGCCGGAGTTAAATCTATAAAATTTCATCTCAAGAGAGTACTCCAAAATTCCACACTGACGTACGAAGAAATGTCCACTCTAACAGCTCAGATCGAAGCAACTCTAAATTCCAGACCTATTTCACCGATGAGCGATGATCCCTCTGATTATACGTCATTAACCCCCGGACATTTCCTGATAGGAGAAGCACCTATAACAGTTCCTGAAGAAAATTACCTAGACATCAGTATAAGCCAATTAGATCGATGGCAACTGACCCAACGAATGCTACAGGATTTTTGGGCACGCTGGTCTAAAGAGTACTTGACAAGACTGCAACAAAGACCAAAATGAACAAAGATTAAACCTAACTTTGTTGTTGGCGACCTAGTACTTCTAAAAGAAGATAATATGCCCCCTGGCAAATGGGCAATGGCAAGAGTTATCGAAACTCATCCCGGAAAAGACGAATTGATTAGAGTAGTGACTGTGAAGTGCAAAAATTCAATTTTAAAAAGACCAATCACCAAGTTATGTCGCCTTCCAATAGAAAATTAGATTTTTGCAATAAGTTTAATTTTCTTTTCTTGTTTTTCCTTTTTTTATAACTATTGGAAGGACATCACGATGTCCTTGGTGGGTGGAATGAACGATTTATTAATTGTTAATTAAGCTGTCACTAGATGGCAGTGTTCAGAATTAGAACGCGGTATGGTTTGTCGCATGTTTTATTGTAAGTAAAAATTTGTTTCTTTTTTTTAAGTCTCATTATACTGTCGATCTCGTTTCGTCGTTTTATTTTGGAGGACCTCATAGTAGGCGGTTCAAGTACTTTCGGAGATAAGCTCACGCTTATCTCTGAAAGTACTGAACCAACTTACTTAAGACTTTCACCAATTGTTTTGTTTTAACTCGACAGAACATCGAAAGTTTGTTTCATCAAAATTGGTTTATTAAAAAAAAGTTTTCGTCATTTGTCATTTGAATGAATTCAAAGCATGTTTGATTAGGAACGAATGCACCAAATTGGATAATTCTTTTTTTTTGTGTTGGTTATTGTCATGACTAACTGTTTAAAAAAAAGGGGATTTCCGGGCAGTTCCCGCGGAATATTAGGGAGCAATTTCCGAAATTCCCACAATAACGGCTACTAACGGCTATAGCTAGTTAAAAATAAAACAATAATCTTTGCCACAGCTAAGACTTGGTACTTTTGGCCCTAATACAAAATTTTTGGGCCGGAAAACTGGTGCCATATTGTTGTGACATTTGCCATGTTTTACTATTAATTAAATTTTACTATTAAATGATTTTATTTGCATATATTATCTACATAATATTATATTAGCATTTTATTTTATCTTGTCAATTATTTATTTATGTTACCCAATGTGCACTATGAGCGAGGGCTATTAGCCATCTTTGCATTTAATTATTTTCGAGTAATACTTCTTTCTGTGTACTGCTTAGATAGAAGGAATCACTAAATAAATAGATGTGAAACATCCTTAACATTATTTTATTAAAAAAATTCTAATTACATTTCCCAAAAACAATTACAGCCATTCATAATCTTTAATAATGTTCAAATGTGAGAGTGAGAAAGCTGTAACTTATAAAACTAGTGGTTCTGTGAACAGTAGACCTCGCGAACCTCATCCGTTAACCCCCTTTTCGTTTTTTTTATTACTCTATATAGAGTATATATAGGTATTTCTTATTCTGTTAATTTTTTCCCTCGTATATTCTCAAAAGGATTTTTTCTATATTTTTTTATTTTGCCATATTATCCTATTCTGGTCAGACGGTCATAATATACAGTCATATAAAAACAAAAAAATAAATAAAAATAAAAATAAAAATAAATAACCGAAAACGAATTCAAAGCGCAAAGTTGTAAAAGAACAAGTACCATGCGGCCAGTGGTATAAGCAATATAACAAATAGCAAACTTCCCCCATTTTTGCCCCCATTTTCCTTCCAATCAAAAAACGCTCTCGACAAAAAATTGCAAATAAAGGAACACGTGTGTCAAGTTTCATTAAGATCCGTTCGTAAACAACGTCACAGAAAACTTTCCCCCTTTTTTCCCCCCTTTTCCCTCCAATCAAAAAAAACTCGACCAAAAAATGGAAATAAATCAAGGAACACGTGTACCAAGTTTCATTAAGATCCGTTCAGAAATGCGACCTCTAGCCCGGAACAAACAGACAGACAGACAGACAGACAGACATCCGGACAAAAGCAAAATTTGCCAGTCTCGAAATGGAGACTCTCGCTCGCTTCGCTCGCTCGGTCAAAAAAGAAAAAACCTTTTTTATCATTGGTAATATTTATTTACACTTTTGTTCAATAGGTAGCAAAAAAAGCTGATTCAATATATCCCATAGTATCAGCTGCCAGTATTGTAGCCAAAGTGACCAGAGATCATGCTCTAAAGGTGTGGACATTTCTCGAAGGTTTGGAAATGGACTATAGCAAATTTGGGAGTGGATATCCTGGAGGTAATAAGACAATCTACCAAGTAACATTTTATCAATTGATCTATAAACACTACTATAGCACTGCTTGCATGACTACTGCATTTTTATTTTTTAAGAAATTGTCTTATACCTGATTTGTGATGATAATAGAATTGCCACTTTTCTCTATATAAAACTTTATAAAATTTATTTACAGATCCGCTGACTAAGAAGTTTATCAGAGAGCAAATTGATAATGTTTTTGGGTATCCACTGCTTGTGAGGTTCAGTTGGTCCACAGCTGAGCACATGCTGCAAGAGAAAGCTGCCACATGCACCTTCGAGGAAGTAGATGATGAAGGTACCACAAAGAAACCTACTAGATCAATCAGTTCATTTTTTACCACTAATATTAATGAAAAGAAACGAAGAAAACACAAGTTTTTCGAAGAAAGATATTTAAATATGGGCAATGCTTTTGAATGATTTTGAGTGATATTAATTTAATAGATTATTAAATGAAATAAATCATTGACCAAAAGATTTAATTTTGTTTTATATGATCTAGAATCTAGATTATAGAGGAGCTCGAAAGTCTGGTGGGGCACGCGTGTTCGTAACTATTGCTCGTAAGTGACCGTCTGCCTGACACCCACGCCTGACACCACACAGGTGTACATTTCTTAAGCCAGAAATTATTGCCAAAAATATCCTTAATATTACACATTTGTTGATTGGGTTGTGATGTATAGGAAACTATGTATTTCCAGTATGTGATAGGTACTGACTATTTTTCACTCATCTATATGCAATACAACAATGAAGTTAGTAAATATGTTTCCACCACAAATTATGCGAATTTTAAACAGAGGAGCTACGTACGGTGAATATGGACATATATTACACATTATTTTCGAACGCAAGGTACTTAGAAATGTATGGTCGTTGAAATTAGCAAGTGAAAATGACTTAATGCATTTACAGATCAGTAGAAATTGTCGATTTAAATACCATTTAAGTGCGCATTTTAAGGGTACAAATCCTCAAAAGAAAAAACGATCTCTTTGACAAGGAATAATAAGAGGGTTGTTGTCGATTTGTCCCAAAGATCGGCAGACAAAAAAAAAACTTTATAATAAATAATAATAATAAAAAATATATATAGGGACAAATCACACAGATTGAGTTAGCCCCAATGTAAGTTCGAGACTTGTGTTATGGGATACTAACTCAACGATAATATATTTTATAGCAAATACATATTATATAGATAAACATCCAAGACCCAGGTCTATCAGAAAAAGATCATTTTTCATCTTGACCTGACCGGGGATCGAACCCGGGACCTCCTGAGTAGCGGTCAGGCATGTTAACCATTACGCCACGGAGGTCGTTTATAAAGAAATATCGATAGGTACTGTTTTATATATTAATATGTAGACAACTTTTTCTAAAAAAAACTAAAACTGACTCAGATTAGAAAAACTCTGACACCTATGTAGGTATTCAGGGTCAATTGAACTAGTAGGCACTCTAATGGACTCCAAAATAAAAACTACAACAGTAGCAGTGCCCCATTTTTAATTAATCACAAGGGAAATCGTCAAATATAAATCATATACAGTTTCAAAACACTAACACTGTGGACTAAAATTCTATGACTGCATAGCATACCTACTACTTATTGTACTGGGATCCGGTGCCGGCAGTTATAATGTCTAAATAGGGATTGGGTGCCTTGTTTTGGTCATCCATAACAATAACGAAGAATATTACAAAACTTTCCCGAGCAAATTACTCTCCATTAGAGATCCATTTAAGTGATGAAACGTCCAGAGGTTCGGGGATCATCCACGAAGGCAGCCGACCGGCATTAGCATGCGGCTCGCGTGCACGCCACTTACTTACCATGAGCAATGCGGAACGCGAGGGTCACTCCAAGAATTTAATTGTGTTCTATTATCATATTAAGGTTCTTTTACTGTAAGTCAAAAGTGAAAACTGAATGGAAGTCACCGACGCCTGTCATTCGTCAGCCGCAGTCGATGGAGACAGCTTCTTGAGTTGACACAACAGTTGGATTAGTGCAACATGGCGCTGCTACGTGATTATGCAGTGGTTCTGACTTTTTGCGTGTGTGTTTCGGCCATCGTCGGACCCAATGGCACTAAATCTATGAAAACAGATACATACTTAGATGCATATTCAAAGTCTCGCATAGAAGCCGAGAAGGCGAAGCAAGGTGTTGTTATAATAACTGCGAAAGATGGAGAAAAGAGGATAACTAATCGTGACGACAACTTCTCAGGATACGACTATTCGCCGCCAAATTCTGGTGATAGTTTCTCAGCATCAGGATCTGGGTACTCCGGGCCGTCTGGTTCGAATAGTTACCTTCCGCCATCAAGCTATTCGCCGGTGAAATTTGAGTCTGACATTACATACAATGCTCCAGCGAATAGTTACGGGCCACCATCTTCGAGCTACGGGCCCCCAACCCAATCGTACGGGCCGCCCGCGCAGACTTACGGTCCACCAGCTCAAGCGTACGGCCCTCCGGTCCATAAACCACTAGCTCCTGTTTACGGTCCTCCGGGTCCACCGTTGAAGCCGGTTTATGGTGTGCCATACACAGCTCCAAGTTTGAGCTTTTTTGATAAATTGTCTTTGAAGTTGGACATTTTGACAATTGCCAAGCTGTTATTAAAGTTCTTGATCTTCAAGAAGCTGGTCACGATGCTGGCAGTGGTGTGCATGTTACTGGTGATACCCAAACTAATTTCGTTTAAAAAAGATGGCGGAAACTCCAACGACGATGATGAACGCACTTTTGGACGGAAAAACTGTAAGTACATTGTCTTGTTAGATCCAATTATTTTCACAGTCATTTAACAAGTATTTAATAATATTAATAATATATCTGCACCCGCATCGTACTCTGTTATAAAGCGTCAAGAAGTTTTTTCTAAGGCACCAAACTGTAATGATCTGTTTCTTAGTGCAGTAAGCATTTGTAGAATAATTTCATTTAGTATTTTATTTCTTTAAACTTTATCGTGAAAATTACAATTTGTATTGTACAAAAGGCGAGCTATTTAACTGGTGATAACAGTAGTGCTTTCTATTCTAATAGATAAATAAAAAAAAGATTTTTAAGATGGCTTAAAGGCTTACAACTTTAGATTTATGTTATAGTTTTGACAAATAGGAACACTATTATTCTGTCATATTATTTGGAATAAATGTACGAAAATTGTCATAATTTCTCCAATGCTGTTTTCTGGAAGTAAAATAAATACATCTTTTAGGCCAGTCGATAGAATAAGTTTTAATAAAAGTGTGGAAAAAAACATAGCAAATGAAGGGTATTTATTGTCTGTCCAATCACCTGCATGAGAAAGGATGACTACGTGGGTGAAAATTCAGGTATTGACGAATCACTCCACTCGACTGACTCCACATAATAAAATAGGACAGTATTCCTATTTTATTATGGCTAAGCTAGGATGTTAGGCGTGTATCGTGATAGTTTAGACAGTATATTTTACATTGATAATATATCTCTTATACCTCTTATACGATTAAATTACTTTGATCATTTCAGAATAAGAAGTAATAAGCAATAAACAATATGTACTCAGATTGTTATCTTTCAGCAATAGTGGAGTTAACATCGGTACAGCAGTTGCTAGAGCGAGCTATATCAGTGTACGGGCGTCAAGAACCTGGCTGCGGAGTCACGTGTCGAATGCGCAGAGTCATAGACGATATCTACGATTTCCAACCCTATTTCAGGTAAATAAGAGTTTAAATTGTGTTGGCTTACTGTTAACATGTGCTGCGTTGTTGAAGATAAAACAACTCTTGTTATCAATATTCCAGATGATTGCAATACCTAGTTTAATGATGATGTTATGGAATATTATTAATCATACGTTAAAAAAATTTCTTCTTTTCAGAGCGGAACTCGGCCAAAGATCGTGATTTGAGCGGGAATACGTAAGATTTAGGTGCCATTGGAATAGTCTGACATTTTCATATTTATTTATTTTAGTCATAAAAAGTTTTTATCAATAAATTAGGTACAATAATTAGTGTGTTTTTTATTAAATGGTTATTTCTATCAAATTCCGAGGGGTTTCGAAATCGTTAGAATTCTAGGTACAAATTATGTGTAAAAAAATAATAGGTGGTGGTGGACATTGCAGCCCTTGATTAAATGTACTCGTATGTCTGATCCGTAAGGCACCTGGGGTTACACGAATTATGATAAAAGGGGAAGGATACCAGTCATCACACTGTCCTTAATTTCGAAAAAAACAAAAATTTAATCTTGGAGAATTAAGAAATTTTTTTATTTAAGGGATATTATCATATCATTTTTAAACAACTCGCATAGGAGTGCGTCTAAAAATATTTTTGATCAAACATTCAGGAATGCCAGTAAGAGCACAGGTAAGAGATATTTTGGAGAAATTCAACTTTCTCCTTATCGTATTCGGGATCAATGACCGATGCGTGAAAAAATTACTACGCTTCTCACGATTCGTCAGGACTAGCGCTGCATGCTAATACGCCTGTCAATACAAAGTGGAGACAATTAGAAAATTGGGTGATCCTTTATGATTCCTTGGTTTGTATTCAACAGGGGAGACGACGTGCCTCTATAGAGAAAGTAGTGACATGGGTCAGGCAGGTTCATACCAAGGTATATTTTCTTATCATTTCTTTTTATCCATTAGGTTAAACCAACGATTAAATAAACGTTTAACAGCCTTTAGGTTCAGAAAAAAAAATACAATTAAGTACTTATTTAGCTACTCTCATAGATCACATATCGCTGTGATGAGAGCAAATTCATCCAGTCTGTGTCAGGAATAAATAATGCTCTACTACCTCCTTATTAATAAAAAAAATATATTAAGGTAACAAATGCTTGCAAATATTTTTTAGGTAAAATATGTAATATTTTCACAGAATTTATAATAAGTACTTAGTACTAACTTAATATTGTAGCAACAACCATTTTAAGCTAGTTTTTGGGTTCAGTACCCTAAGGGTAAAAACGAGACCCTTATTACTAAGACTTCGCTGTCCATCCGTCCATCATTCCTTCCGTCCGTCCGTCTGTCACCGGGCTTTATCTCATGAACCGTCATAGCTAGACAGTTGGAAATTTTCACAGATGTTGTATTTCTGTTGCCGCTGTAACAAGAAATACTAAAAACAGAATTAAATATTTCAGGGCTCCCATACAACAAACGTGATTTTTTGTCGTTTCGTATAGATAGGTAATGGCACGAAACTCTTCATTCTCGACTCGCACTTGGCAGGTTTTATTATAGATTCTCAAGGTTTAAAAAACAATTTGACAATTATCCTGTAGTGATGTTTATTATTTGGTCTTGGCTTTCTAGGAACCGCGGTATTATATAGATTCACAGAAGTCAAATTAATAGAAGCTATTAGTATACTTACATGTGTATGGGAGACGTCGTCCGTCCGTCAAGTCAATTTAAGCAATTGAAACTGGCTGTTCAGAGTAACGTGAGGCGAAATGGTGGCGGATGTACCAATTACAATTTCTTAATCTTACTTTACTAAGAAAAAGTTTCATAATTCGTGTTGTTTTGTTACACTTATGTGGTATAGGTATGTGAATAAACCCACTACAGACTAGAATTCTATAGTACTTTAACCAAACGCAATGAGTTACGCTTGCACGTTCGCACGAGTACGTAGGTACCTAACCCTACATCATCATCACTACATAGTATAAAACTGCTGGTATAGCATTCTATAATCTGTGATAAAACAAAGTCGCTTTCTTTGTCCCTATGTCCCTTTCTATGCTTAAATCTTTAACTTAACTACGCAACGGATTTTGATGCGGTTTTTTTAATAGATAGTGATTCAAAAGGAAGATTTTTATACCTATGCGAAGCCGGGGCGGGTCGCTAGTTATACATAAATACTTTCATTCGTTTATTCTGAGAAATTAAATACGGCACATTCCGCCCGTGATACGTGTATAACATTTCCCAAAAATCGGGTTAGCAAAAAGATTTTTGTAAATTTTGGTAGTCCAAAGTTGACCCTTTTCTAATATACATTGATACGCGTCTAATAATATTATCGCAGATGCTTAGCCTTGTAATTAATCATGTGTTGACGCGATCGACGACACATTGTACACAGCTTTATTGGAGCCTTGCTCTGATTTAAAACCTAAATAGACTTGGTGCCTCGGGTAAAAGTTATATCATGGAGGATATTATATAGAGTACCTATATAGTATATAATTTCTGTGTGTTATATTCATTATATCAGCATTATATTCATCTTATATAGCTCTTATCCGAGCATTGGACCCACATAAATTATAATTAATTTCAGTGATTAGATCTCTTCTCATCTATTTATGTCAAATTTAGAGCTATGCTGGCGCTCGGTGCGTGATGAGGTAAATCTAGCTACGAAATGGGACTAAGGGTTCTTCCTGTCTAATTTTCCAGAGGTAAAAAAAATTTCATAAGTGTGGATACTATAAAATAAAATAAATAATAATTTCCCGATATTTTATTAAGATTAAGACGTTAAAAATGAAAAAGTTGACAAAACTAGTTCTTTTCTAATACTTAGGCTCTCCGTATATTCTTCTTGCGCCACCATGTCGTCAGGGATTACCTCCATCGTTTTTATATCCTTTCTTATTAAAATTTATATTTAAGTATATTTAAAGTATTATATATAAGACGGGTGTACGGGTGAAAGTTACTACACATACATATGAGTACAATATAGCCTTCAGTTCTGGTGTAGTGCGCACCATGTTGGCTCCAAACCATTGTGATGTGGTGAGTCATTCCATTATTACACCATTACTAGATAGCTTTGTAAATATTACCTCTAGTTCCCCTCTGCTAGGCAGGCTGCAATCAACCCGTTTCACAATGTTACCAACTTAATCACTACATAATATAAAACAGTTGCTTTTTCTGTCCCTATATCCCTTTGTATGCTTAAATCTTCAAAACTAGGTACGCAACGGATCTTGAATAGAATGATTCAAGAGGAAGGTTTTTATGCTCATGCGCAGCCGGGGCGGGTCGCTAGTAAGATTATATAAAAAGGTATATTATTCAGTAGCTGTTATGTAGAAATATAAATTCGTGGACACAAATCAACTGCAAATACCTATTTCAAGGGCAGGTTCAGTCCGCAATTCTGAACAACTTTTCCTAATAAACATATCGAAGTAAGTACGATTTTTTGTCATCCTCCATACAAAACTACATCAGATTATTCTCAATTTGTATAAGAGGTCAAAACAAATTTTCGTATTTCGATATAAGTTTAATTAGAAAAGTTGTTCATAATAGTGGTTTGAATCTGACCTTAAAATATTTGCAGTTGATTTGTGTCCACCTTATATGTTTACCTATCTCATATTTAAAAAGGAAGTTTGTCTGGCTGACCTGTAGGTATCTATAGGATGGGACCTGTTGATGGGACCTGTGGATGGGACTGTCTCTATATTTCCTCGAAAACAACCTAAATACTTAATTATAGTTTACGGTACTTAGTAGAGTAGGCTATAAACATGTAATTACTTGTACATACAAAACTTATTCATAAAATAGTTAAATAAATGAGTGCAATAAGGGCGGGTCATACGAAGTCGATAAGCGGCTGCGGCTGCGACACCAATGCAGCGCACGACAATGAACTTGGCGGAAGCACTTGTCACGCCCGCAGCAACGAACAATGCCCCATAGTAAATATAGCAAAATAGTCAATTACGTACCTAAACGAAAAAAAATCCTTTCAAAAATGTGTGTCAAGTTATTTCTCAAAACCTAGTACTTAACTCAAAGTTAATATAGCCAATATGACTCGAAAAGAAAAAGAATAAGTTACCTTCGGGTACGAGTGTGTCGCATGAGTGTCGGTTTTAGCCAAAGTAGTCTATATGTTTGACCCCTAGTCCATAACTAAGTAGGTATATCGATATTAAATTTCATCAAAATCCGTCCATCGGTTTAGCCTGTAACGAAACACTTATTTGTGCATTCGTTTCATTCTCAAATATTCCGCTTTTGATTGGAGTTTTAATTGTAATCCATAGATAATATAAAATAAGGATAGAAATACGCGTGCTGCCATCTACGGAAAAGTCAATAACTTTTGCTTACGCACAATATTGTATTTCACTCTGTCTAGAATAATGAGGGGGCAACACTATACGTTAGTGATGATTTATCAATCAAGGAAAATTTAATTGAGGAGCAACATTGTACGTTAGTGATGGTTCATCACGCAAGGAAAATTTAATTTGTAACTATTATTTATGAATTGTTTCTGAGTTTAAATATTCGGATTTGAATTTTAAGAGATAAAATTGCTAGTAGTTTGATTATATTCTTTTAATTTGATTTTAAAGAGAAGATAAAAAGACTTCATTGGTAAATTTTGCTCCATCTGGTGACAGATGTGGTAAACTATCGCCACGGAAATTAAGATTGCGCGATTGATCAATTCAGGTTTTAATAAATATTAATGTTTAGAATAAGATTATTTGCTTGAATTCAATAATATATAATCAAATGACAAATATATAAAATCAATAATTTAATGTTAAAACTTAAATTATCTGAAATTAAGTATTAAAGGGAGATGTATTGGTCACGAACAACGAATGACCTCGTTTAAAAATTGAACGTATAGTATGACGCGATGAATGTAGGTAGTCATGAAAAACCGAAGCCTCTTTTGAAAACGGAATATGTCGAGGACGCGGTGAATGTTGACTAACTTTTATTATGATGATATCATAATTTAATAAATTTATACATCAATGAATGATGAATATTACTTATAAAATTTGTACGTTAATTTTAAATCTTGTATAATGGGACAGGCTTAGCTTTTTAAATTATTTAAGTACAAAATAGAATAAAGAGTATCTCACGAGTCGCCGGTAGATGGACATTAGCGTCACGGGGGATGAGGTACGGGGTTAGGTGATAAATAGGCTTGCGGGAGGCCGCAAGGGGGACTTTGACTTTTTACTTTACTCTCGGACACTTGGGGACTCCAACTCGGAAGAAAACACAAGAAGATCGCCAACATTTTCTCTGTAAAGTATTTTTATAATCAAGAAAGAAGAAGTTATTTGCGTGGGGTTGATAGCACATTTTTAGCTTAGGGCAGTGTAGATTCGCGGTAGTTTAGTATTATTCGTCTTAATTTCAGACCTCATGGTGAGTATAACAGGTCTGAAGTTAAGGGCGCCATTTTGTAGTACACTTTAGTTATTTTCGTGATTGTTTTGGATAGTTTTCATGGGACCTAAAGGATAGCCTAAATCCAGGCGTCTCGGGGTTTTATGAAGAAAATTCTTTTAAGATCTGCTTTATGATCGGGGAGGTGCTATCAATGGTCATCAGTCTTGCCCTGAAACCCAGCGGTGTTAACTTAAAGGCTTGACTGTGTGACAAGGTAGAAAGACAAAGTCTTGTGGCGAGGCTTTGGGACTCGCATTTTAGAGTCTAGTTAGCTACCTGAAGGGATGAGCGAGGAAGGATATACATGCGAATCCGTCTAAGTACGCGTTTCTCGGACGTGTTGTTCCTTCAACGCTTCATAATTTCAGTCCTCACCAGGTTAGGTCAACTGATCCTATCCCATAAAGGTTGACCTACTTACACGGGTTGCTAGAATTAGGAGGGATCTGCCCAATCCAGTTTGTAGTGAGACTAGAGTTCACTGGCTTTGGCTAAGGTCGAGTGGACTATTACAGAGCTAGGGTGATTAGGAGCAAATATCTAGATTAGCGAGAGAAAGTCTCTCAACAGCTTATTCTGTAGCTTTAGACAGCCTGATTCTTACACCGGAATCAGACTTACACATATCACACTTTCGAAATGACGCGATTAGCTCTAGGGAATGGTAGTGGATAGTTAGTATAGGCATAGTTCTAGGAAAATAGGTTGTATAGTTAGTAGGTGTTACGGCAATCGACAGTGTAGTGAAAAGTGCGAAAATAAAAGTGGAAAACCTTGTGTTTCTTGTGAAATTAGTAAATTCCAAGGACATAAAACTATAATTTATGGGGGTAAGCGAATCTAGGCTCCATATTCAAAATGGCCACGCCCAAAAGAAAAAAAATATATATAAAATAAAATTTATTTTTCTATTTTCCCTATGATATTGTTCCTTTGCAAAGAAAGTAAAATAATTTATTTTCAATATAAATATCTATCAAGGATATCAGAATTGTCCAAGAATATTGTGGTATCAAACAATATTATCTACCTACTTACTTATTTTACAAATTGTCTTGTTCATTCTAGAAAATAATAACAATTATAAGAATACTACTTTAATGTTTGTCTGGTTTTCCTGGAGGGATTCTTGAGTGTGGAGGTCTTATCTGGTGATGCTATGGTCAAGCCAAGCGAACCTCTGTCTCCAAATGCAGAAGCGGTGAGATAAGTTTGCTTTTCATGAGATTTCCCATGAGACACATCTTTTCCTGGATACCTACTATAACTATTAAATTCATCTAATTACTAGATAGTGTACATAGCTTTTGCCATGGGCTCGATCCTGTCTTATAATACTCATGTGAATGTAAGATTGATTCACTTATTTATAAATTACTTGGAAAAAGATTCCTAAGCAGAGTTATGTCACTCTAAAACTACCTACATATAAATGATAATTTTCTTGGAAGAAACAAGAACAATATAGTCTAACTAAATCTCACTTATTAATCAGATATCTTGGATAATACTATATTCTAACCTACTTATTATATATAGTTGTAAACTACTAATCTGAATATCAGATTTAATATAATATTTTATTTCTATCTTCTACCTCAAATGAGAAGTACTCTCTTCTTTTAACAGACACTTAACTTACTTTAATTATCTATATATAAATTGGATCTCTTCATATGTTACTAAAGTATTCCGTCCTAGTATAAACATATTAAATTCATCTAAAAATCTAGTTATCCTAACAAATATTAATTTAGTAGACAATCTATAGGAGTGGATTGTAAGATTGAATCCATGAAGACATAAAATAAGTCTTGAGATAGCAAAATATGAAGACATAAGATTAGTCTATATTTTGTATTAAATAAAATTCATTATTTAAAACAGCTCAGCAAAATATCGCAGTGATGTTGAAGAAATCACACACTGTAGTGTTGGGATAGCGCTTGGAGACACTTTGTCTCTCCTCTTGTCCACTTAAGTCTACAGTACTGACTTACTTAAACTTCACCGACTATTAGTAGAATGGTCTTTTGTATAAATACAATAAAGGCTGGGTTGCAGGAGAAGTCAGGCCAAGTAAGGTGACGAAGACTATCGGTATGAGCGGTGGCGGTGCTCTGCCCTTGCTGCAAAAACCCATATGTATAAGCTAATTATCATTTGAAAATATTAAGTATACCTTTCAAGAAATTTCATACTTGTATAATATACCATAGACCTGTAATATTAATTATAAGTCTATACTTACTAGATAGACTATTATTAGATTCTAATTAGATTGTTTAAGAGACCTGCATCTATCTAACAATAAGACTATTGATTTATAATCTAAGACTTAGAAAAGTCCAGGCATAATAATTTAAATATTCAATGTAGGTGAACACCTCTTTTTGCGTGGTTGGATAAGTCCATTAAAATAGTTCAATTTCATAATCATGGTTGACAAATAATTTAGAACATGTAGGATGATGTCTGATCTAGGACTGTTAATGTAAAGGTCTATGTAGATTCACTAAACCAAATTTGATAAAACTCTTAATTATATTTCATTAATTTATTAGGGCAAATAATAGGTTAAGTAGGTTATTAATAAAAGTTAGTACTTAGTAGCATTTTGTATTTATAGATATTGATAATACTCTTAAAAGGATCTGGTTAAGCTTCGGATTGCAACCAGGGTATTCCTTCACTAGATATCACAAGCCAAATTTTCAAGCCAAACAAATAGATATTTAAAAATAAATAGATATTTATAACAAATAGATTTTTCAAAACAAATAGATATTTAAAAACAAATAGATATTTAAATTAAATAGATATTTAAAATAAATAGATTTTTCAAAACAAATAGATATATTAAAATAAAAATAAAAAATTAATGTAGGTTAGAGCATCTTAAAATTAGGATTTTAGGAGAGTAAGTATATAGTAATTATATATAGATTTGGTGTGCAGTGTTAGGTATATGTATGTATATTTAGGTATATTAAAGGGCGCGTTACAATTTGGTGCCGTGACCAGGATATCAAAATTATCCCGTAGTGACCAGGATATCAAAATTTGTTATCATTAGTATCCCGTAGTGACCAAGATATCAAAATTTGTTATCAATATTATCCCGTAGTAACCAGGATATCAAAATTTGTTATCACTAGTATCCCATAGTAAACCAGGATATCTAAAATTAGTTATCAATAGTATCCTGTTAATCATATTGAAAGTAAATATCTATAGTATTCTATTAATCAAAATTTAAATAAATCAGGACTCTGATAGTTCTATAGTATTGTATTTCTAGAATATTAATTACATAAGTTTCATTATTAGTTTTACTGATAGAATAGAATCAAGATGCAATATACACTATATACTTACTAAAATAGAGCTCTAATAATCGTATAAAGAATAGGTTAGAAAAATCTATTGTTTGGCTATAGTAACGGCTGAGTTCATGTAGTTTCGTGGGTCAGCCAATTTGGGCCGTTGAGCGTTGAGAGAGTTTATCAATATCTATTAGAGAAACGAATTAACCATTCTTATTTTTTATTAATACAGTAATCCTTCCTAAGATTATAATCTTGCATATGTTTTGATTATGTTCATGATGGTAGGAGATCACTGTCCATATGAGTTAATTTTTGATAAAATCTAAAAAAAAAAAAAAACACGTATAAAGTACTTTTCCGTTTTAGTCTTATTTCTACCAGTTCAAGAAAAATATCAGTATTGCAATACATAGGTACATTACCTGGTGATTACAGATAATGGTTACTATTGATTGTGGAAAGTTCCTTAACAGAATATTGTCATAACTCTGACATTACGATATAAATGATTTGTAGGGTATGTTGAATCATATCATAATACATTATAAAGTTATTGCATTGGATTTTCAATTAAATACTATTTTGTTGTAATATAGACTAGAACTTGTTTATAAAGGAAATGAGGTTATGAAAATAATAGAATATAATCGCGGTTTGGCAGACATTGACAGATGACAATGACAGTTTCCAAAAAAGCTTGATTATGCGGGCTTTACTTTATCAGTATCTAGTCCAATTCAAAGAAAGGTTAGATGATAGAACTATGTTGTCAAAACAACTATAAATACAATATCGATACTATAGTATTGTATTGTAAATAATGTGTTCATAAATGTAGGTGTACATGAATTTAATAACTTGGTTTGATATAGATAGATTCAACTTTGTAATTTTCTCTAGAAACTTAATCTTTTAAATTTATTACGCTATGAACCGTGTTTGCATAAACTCATGGTATAAGAATTTTACTTGAAGCAAGTTTATGGTACGCTTTAAATATCTATTTCATTATAGCTAATTAACAAATATAAAGAGAAAATTTAATATCTTTAATTATAATATTATGAAAAATATACAGGTTATTTTAATTTCATTTGTATAAATTAGAAAAAAAAGAACCGTACTATAGCTTTTATTATCTTTAAATTAACCTTTTACTTGAATGATCAAGGTAGTTAGTATATACTTGACTCAAGTACTTTGAGCCTTAGCTTATTATTATAAACCACAAGAGGTCACACCTTGTCTCTAGTGCCGTAAAATAATTAAAAATAGGACTTGAAAAGAAAAATGTCAGTCGGGAATTTTAATGATTGCGGTTGAATTGAAAAGTTTTTCAAAAGTTGGTTAATAAATAAAACTGTGAATAAAACTAAGAAACTATTTCGGAGAACTTTAGATATGATGTTATTGAATAAATGTGTTTCAAGTAGTCGTAAATAGTGATTCACAAAACATTTTAAATGTTTGTTGTTCTGTGAAAGTGAAGTGAATAGGTTACATCTAGATTTTTACATGGCCTAAGTTTGACAATATCTTATGATTTGGGTTTCTTATTAATAGTTTACATGATTGAATAAATTGGAACTGCATAAGGCCTGCTTATTGTAAGTTTTAAACTTGTTTATTGCTGGTATAGTTAGATTTTTAAAAGTAAGTTGATTAACGAATAGTAAACAAAATGAGTTTATAAACTAGGTTTACATACAGTCTTGAGTTCACTAGTATATCCTTGAGGCTTAGATTAACTTTCGTCTTAGCGTTTTGCCAGTCTTTATTAATAAATAAGATTATTAAAGATTTCCTTTATTAATGCAGCGATAGAGATGCTTGTCCTGTTTTGGATATTTTATGTTATAACTTTAAATTAGATTTAGAAACTTTAAGTCAAATAACTTAAAGGTTTATTAAAAAAATATTAGGTTTACTTAAATAAATTTTAACCTCATAAAATAATTAAGTTTCTAATCTAAATTTATTAAGAAACTGGGTTAAGATTTACTTTTAAAACAATGATTTCAAAGGAATTTATAAACCATAGGATCTCTATGAATGATTGTATGCATTAAATTACTAAATATTAATTTTATACTTAAAATCTCTTTATTCTCTTTATTCTGGAGTTAGCAAATAGAATTGTTTGTATATGATAATGATATTTGTATAGTAGATACTTTTAAAAGTAATTTAAGTTAACTTGATGATCCTTTTAAATATGATAGGATTATTAAGCTATTAGATTAAACTAGATAAAATTATGGGAATAATAAATTCTTCTGTCCTGTTTACTATTATTGTGTTATTGAAAAAAAAAAGATAAGTTTTAACGGGAGAATTTTAGGATCTTGTTTAGCATAAACATGGTTAAGTAAAGTACCTACTGATAAATAAGAATTGGATTAACAAGTTTAAATTTTACCTATCTATCCTAAACTCATAAAATATCTTAAATTTTTAGTTAATGATATAATGATAATATTTAAGTTAATAGGAACGGCAATTCTATTTGCTTCTCTCTAAAAATATATACTAGTTGAATTATTTTGATTAAATAAACTCGGGGTATAAGGGAGTGGGGTCGTGCATTGGCAATACTTATTAAGTGTTGCCAAGGCATAATAATCCCTAACTATGCAATATTTAATAAAAAATTTTGAATTGTGCTAAGATCTGACCTTATATATAAAAAAAAAAAAGAACATAAAATGCCTTCAATCATTGCCTTGTTAGATACTGGTAGCGACATAACTTGTATATCTGAAGAATTTTGGAATGAGTTAAAATCTAAAAACCCAAACATACCAACAATGCCTATTAGGTCTTTGATAATTAAAACAGCGATAAAAAACAAATCGTAAAATGGCACTGGTACCTCTGACGATAGGAAATTTTGAGCGAGATTTAGCAGTATTAATAGTGCCGGGGCTTAGTACCAATTTGATATTGGGGTTTGATTGGATGAAACATAATCAGGTAACTTTAAGTTTAAATACAGGGGAAGAAGGATTAGAAATAACGATTATGGGTGAGAAACGTTCATTTAAATTTCACGGATGTACAAGAATAAATTGTTTAGAAGAATTAGAAATTTCAGAAAATGTAGATTCAGAAATTGATAATATAATAAAACAATTAAAGTTAAAGGAAAGTGATCAAATAGGTTTAAAAAGAGTATTAACCAAGCATGAAGCCTTATTTTCATCTAGGTTAGGTAGAGCCAATTGCTATGAACATGTAATTTTGATGGAGCCTCATGCTCCTGTAGTTAAGAAAACTTATCCAGTCCCTTATGCTTATAGAGAATCTATAGAGAATAAATTAATAGAGTTGCAAGAACAAGGTATTATAAGTAGAGCTTCAACCCCATACTGTAGTCCTCTCACTTTTACTTTAAAAAGAGATGGAACTATCCGTATTTTATTAGATGCTAGAGAAATAAATAAATATATGATATCGGAAACCGAAAAACCACCGTTACAGTTAGATGTTATTAATTCATTTCAAGGGGCTAAATTTATAAGTGTTGTTGATTTGAATAACCCCTATTTTCAAATCCCAATATCAGAATCAAGTAAAAGGTACACTGGGTTTACATTTAACAGTAAATCGTATGTTTACAATGTTTTACCTCAAGGGTTAAAAACTTCAGTGGGTAGTTTTAGTAGAGCAATGGATCTTATTTTGGGACATGAAGTTAGGGAGTTTTGCGTTAATTATTTGGATGATTTGGCCATAATAACAACTGGAACGTTGTCAGAACACTTAGAACACTTAGATATAGTTTTGACTAGATTAAATAAAGCAGGGTTAACATGTAATTTAAAGAAATGTGAATTTTTGTGTAAGGAAGTTAAAATGTTAGGGTTTATAATATCAACATCAGGACTAAAAACAGATCCAGAAAAAGTAAGGTCAATTCAGATGTTCCCAGTACCAAGAAAAATAAAACAGGTTAGGGCATTTCTAGGATTGTGCAACTTTTATAGACGATTCATACCAAGGTATAGTTATTTTATTCAACCTCTATGCGAATTATTAAAGAAGGGAAAACCCTGGAAATGGGAAAATCAAGAGCAAACGGCGTTTGAAAAAATAAAATCTTTGTTTATAAAAACTGTACAATTAAATCATCCAGATTTCACTAAACCTTACTACCTACAAACAGATTGTTCAGGGGTTGGTTTGGCAGGGTTTCTGTACCAATTAGACGAGCAAAATAATATGAAAATCTTAGGATTCCATAGTAAAATGTTAAGGGGGGCACAGAAAAACTGGACTGTTACTGAACAGGAGTTTTATTCAATAATTTGTTGTTTAGAGAAATTTGAAACTTATTTAAAAGGAACTAAGGTTATTATCCGAACTGATCACAAGGCTTTAACTTTCATAAGAAACTGTAAACTATTTAATGCTCGAGTAGCTAGATGGATTAACTATTTAGAACAATTTCAATATGAGGTTCAACATGTGAAGGGGAAAGATAATATAATAGCTGATGTTTTGTCTAGATACCCACCCGAAGGGGATTTATTACAAGAAGACAAAGTAGATAAACCAAGAGTTTTGTATACCGAGAGTAATAGTAATCAAAGTTTAATTGAGAAATTAAGGCAACTATTTAAGTATCAAAAGGAAGATGTAGAAATCAATAAATTAATAGAACAAGTACGGGATAAAGAAAATTTAATAGAGCGGTCTAATCAATTATCAAAAAGATGTTCGTTAAAGGGAGGCTTGTTATATTTTACCCCTGGGGAAGGACAGAAGTCTGTAGTATTTTTACCTGAATTACTTGTAGACGAGGTTATTTTTCAAGTTCATAGTGAAATGGGGCATCAAGGGGCTTATAAGGTAATAAAATATGTAAGGGATAGATTTTATTTCTAGGGAATTACTAAAAGGGTTAAACGATAAGTCAAGGGATGCCATGATTGTCAGATCACAAAGAGTGACACGACTAAGTATGTAGGACCATGTTGTTCAATTATTACAGAGAATATAGGGGATATAGTTATGATAGATTTGTATGGACCATTACCAGAGGGAAAATTCGGAATGAGCTACATACTTGTTATACAAGATTCATTTAGTAAGTTTGTAAAATTTTATGACCTTAGAAAAGCCACTTCATTATCTGTTATATGCAAAGTAAAGAAATTCTTTCAGATAATAAAGCCAAAAGCGATAATGTCTGATAATGGTTCACAATTTGCAAGTAAAAGATGGAAAGAAGTTATGAAGCAGGAAGGGGTAAAAGTAATCTATACTACAGTAAGGAACCCTCGACCTAATACTACAGAAAGGGTTAATAAGGAATTAGGCCGGTTGTTTAGAACATATTGTAGACAAAATCATAAAAGTTGGGTTTCGGTTTTACCTAAATTAGAATTGTTATATAATAATACCTACCACGAAAGCACAGGGTTCACCCCATGTGAGATTTTATATGGGGTATCCACTTGTCTTTCTTTCGATAGTGAGCTAGATTTGGAATCCCAACGACAAGATATAGAAGAAATTAGAAAGAAAGCTCTTGAGAATTTAAAGTCAGCGGGATTAGTGCGACAAAACAAATTTAATCAAAGATATCATATTATACAATATCAAATAGGAGAATTAGTAAAGATAAGAAGGTTGAATAGGTCTGATGCTAAGTTAAAAATAACTAAAAAGTTTGAACCGTTATATGAGGGTCCTTATGTGGTTGCAGCTAACCCATATAGAAATGTTTATTTGTTAACTGATCCTAAAACAAATAAAATAAGAGGTAAATTTAATGCTATTCATTTGTCTAGATATTATGTTTGAATTGTGTGGTAATGTTTGACATAATAAATTGTTGATTATTAGTAGAGTGGTAATTGTCACAAATAATTTTATTAATAAAGTTTGGGGTAGTATTGATATCACCTGTTGAGTAAGGGAAAAGACTATTTGAACTTATGAAAATGATATGTAGCGAATTATAAAATTCTCTAAAAAAAAAAAACAGGACCCTTTAACTTTTCTTCCGGGGGGGTTTAATAACCAATTTTTTTAAATAGATTTAATTACTTAGTTGAAAACATTTAAGTAAGTTAAAGAATAGTAGTGGTTTTTTTTAGTGAAATGTAGTTTTGTATTGCTCAACATAAGAAAAAAAATTTGATTTAATAATCTGAACTATTTAATATAAGAGTTGATGTGTAAGTAATAGTTATTGACCGTAGACCGATGTTAAGACTAGTGAGATAGACTTTTAAAAAGTAAAGGGGTAAATGTGAGGGGTATCACAACACAACGTAAATTTTTTGATTTTTGCTATTTGGCGTATTAATTTAACATAATTATTTTTTTTTTTGAAGCAAAAATTTCTACAAAGGTGCTTAGATAATTTTTGCAAAATATTGACGTAGGTAGTTAAACATGGCGATAGCTTAAGTTCGCATTTTGCGTAGAATAATGTAAGTTGGCATTTTGCGTAGCATAGCGTAAGTTGCATTCTGCGTAGTATGGCGTAAATATAAATTAAGAATTTGAGAATTAAGAAAAAAAAAAACATGGCGTAGTTGCTTTTTGCAGGGAGTTGGCATTCATTAGAGATTTGTTTAAATGATTAAACTATAATTTTATAATCTTAAAATATATTTATTACCATTGAGGAACAATAAATATATAACAATAATAATTTAATTACACTTTATGTACGTGGTCAGGGGAACGCTTTGATGTAGATTATGGTGGTGCGAAAAAGAGAATGTGGAAGAATGTTAATAAAGGTATGAAGTATGGTAAGAAAAAAAAAAAAAAAAAAAAAAAAAAAAAAAAAACAGGGGCCATGGTCTATATTTCAGTGAAACCTGATTACTTTATTATTTGCCTGAGTCTGGAACTGACACTTATACAAAAAACGAATTGCATACAGTGGGAAATTTGGTGTTAGGATAAAGAAATTGTGTATATAAAAAAAAAAAAAAAGATATACACTTCCCAGTGTTAAGACAGCTGTATGTAATTCCGCACTACACAAGAAGCTAAGACTAGCTATGATAAATTGCACACTATACATGCTCCAAGGGAATGTTGGGTTGGACTTGAGATTTGTGCAAACTTTTGATTATATGGATTGTAATAGTCACTCAACCCCTAAAGGTAGACATAATTTGTCGGACTTCGGCCGTAACTAAATGTATTGATTTGTAAGATTGAAATCGATCTTAGGGACGTCTGATGTGATACTAGATCTAACGAATTCACAACTCGTTTCCTCGCAGATTATTGTCTGATCTGGTGATGGGCGATTGCGATTTATTGACAAAAGTAACCGCTTAAAACTCGCTTTGTTCAAATTCTGATACTTCCTTGGTTTAAATACACATAACCTCTTTGTTACACACACACTAGGGCACATTTTACCGTTCCGTGATTTTGGGTAAATAATATGTTAGGCGCTCTCGAAAAAAAAAAAAAGAAAAAAAAAGAGAGTTGTTAGTATTTCTAATGAGATTATTTAAAATTTTTCCCATTTGGAAAATGCTTCTTCGGTCTATAATGTTTTGCCTTCTCGTCTGTATTTAATGTAGCGGGTCAGTGAACCTCTCGAATAATTTGTTTAATAGTTTTAATGTACTTTAAACTTTGTCATATTTGAGAATTAGAGAGAGTTAAATTTTACTACGTTGTTGATACTTTTCATTACCAACCTGCGTAAAATTTAGGGGTCGATTGTAACGAAACACTTATTTGTGCATTCGTTTCATTCTCAAATATTCCGCTTTTGATTGGAGTTTTAATTGTAATCCATAGATAATATAAAATAAGGATAGAAATACGCGTGCTGCCATCTACGGAAAAGTCAATAACTTTTGCTTACGCACAATATTGTATTTCACTCTGTCTAGAATAATGAGGGGGCAACACTATACGTTAGTGATGATTTATCAATCAAGGAAAATTTAATTGAGGAGCAACATTGTACGTTAGTGATGGTTCATCACGCAAGGAAAATTTAATTTGTAACTATTATTTATGAATTGTTTCTGAGTTTAAATATTCGGATTTGAATTTTAAGAGATAAAATTGCTAGTAGTTTGATTATATTCTTTTAATTTGATTTTAAAGAGAAGATAAAAAGACTTCATTGGTAAATTTTGCTCCATCTGGTGACAGATGTGGTAAACTATCGCCACGGAAATTAAGATTGCGCGATTGATCAATTCAGGTTTTAATAAATATTAATGTTTAGAATAAGATTATTTGCTTGAATTCAATAATATATAATCAAATGACAAATATATAAAATCAATAATTTAATGTTAAAACTTAAATTATCTGAAATTAAGTATTAAAGGGAGATGTATTGGTCACGAACAACGAATGACCTCGTTTAAAAATTGAACGTATAGTATGACGCGATGAATGTAGGTAGTCATGAAAAACCGAAGCCTCTTTTGAAAACGGAATATGTCGAGGACGCGGTGAATGTTGACTAACTTTTATTATGATGATATCATAATTTAATAAATTTATACATCAATGAATGATGAATATTACTTATAAAATTTGTACGTTAATTTTAAATCTTGTATAATGGGACAGGCTTAGCTTTTTAAATTATTTAAGTACAAAATAGAATAAAGAGTATCTCACGAGTCGCCGGTAGATGGACATTAGCGTCACGGGGGATGAGGTACGGGGTTAGGTGATAAATAGGCTTGCGGGAGGCCGCAAGGGGGACTTTGACTTTTTACTTTACTCTCGGACACTTGGGGACTCCAACTCGGAAGAAAACACAAGAAGATCGCCAACATTTTCTCTGTAAAGTATTTTTATAATCAAGAAAGAAGAAGTTATTTGCGTGGGGTTGATAGCACATTTTTAGCTTAGGGCAGTGTAGATTCGCGGTAGTTTAGTATTATTCGTCTTAATTTCAGACCTCATGGTGAGTATAACAGGTCTGAAGTTAAGGGCGCCATTTTGTAGTACACTTTAGTTATTTTCGTGATTGTTTTGGATAGTTTTCATGGGACCTAAAGGATAGCCTAAATCCAGGCGTCTCGGGGTTTTATGAAGAAAATTCTTTTAAGATCTGCTTTATGATCGGGGAGGTGCTATCAACGGTCATCAGTCTTGCCCTGAAACCCAGCGGTGTTAACTTAAAGGCTTGACTGTGTGACAAGGTAGAAAGACAAAGTCTTGTGGCGAGGCTTTGGGACTCGCATTTTAGAGTCTAGTTAGCTACCTGAAGGGATGAGCGAGGAAGGATATACATGCGAATCCGTCTAAGTACGCGTTTCTCGGACGTGTTGTTCCTTCAACGCTTCATAATTTCAGTCCTCACCAGGTTAGGTCAACTGATCCTATCCCATAAAGGTTGACCTACTTACACGGGTTGCTAGAATTAGGAGGGATCTGCCCAATCCAGTTTGTAGTGAGACTAGAGTTCACTGGCTTTGGCTAAGGTCGAGTGGACTATTACAGAGCTAGGGTGATTAGGAGCAAATATCTAGATTAGCGAGAGAAAGTCTCTCAACAGCTTATTCTGTAGCTTTAGACAGCCTGATTCTTACACCGGAATCAGACTTACACATATCACACTTTCGAAATGACGCGATTAGCTCTAGGGAATGGTAGTGGATAGTTAGTATAGGCATAGTTCTAGGAAAATAGGTTGTATAGTTAGTAGGTGTTACGGCAATCGACAGTGTAGTGAAAAGTGCGAAAATAAAAGTGGAAAACCTTGTGTTTCTTGTGAAATTAGTAAATTCCAAGGACATAAAACTATAATTTATGGGGGTAAGCGAATCTAGGCTCCATATTCAAAATGGCCACGCCCAAAAGAAAAAAAATATATATAAAATAAAATTTATTTTTCTATTTTCCCTATGATATTGTTCCTTTGCAAAGAAAGTAAAATAATTTATTTTCAATATAAATATCTATCAAGGATATCAGAATTGTCCAAGAATATTGTGGTATCAAACAATATTATCTACCTACTTACTTATTTTACAAATTGTCTTGTTCATTCTAGAAAATAATAACAATTATAAGAATACTACTTTAATGTTTGTCTGGTTTTCCTGGAGGGATTCTTGAGTGTGGAGGTCTTATCTGGTGATGCTATGGTCAAGCCAAGCGAACCTCTGTCTCCAAATGCAGAAGCGGTGAGATAAGTTTGCTTTTCATGAGATTTCCCATGAGACACATCTTTTCCTGGATACCTACTATAACTATTAAATTCATCTAATTACTAGATAGTGTACATAGCTTTTGCCATGGGCTCGATCCTGTCTTATAATACTCATGTGAATGTAAGATTGATTCACTTATTTATAAATTACTTGGAAAAAGATTCCTAAGCAGAGTTATGTCACTCTAAAACTACCTACATATAAATGATAATTTTCTTGGAAGAAACAAGAACAATATAGTCTAACTAAATCTCACTTATTAATCAGATATCTTGGATAATACTATATTCTAACCTACTTATTATATATAGTTGTAAACTACTAATCTGAATATCAGATTTAATATAATATTTTATTTCTATCTTCTACCTCAAATGAGAAGTACTCTCTTCTTTTAACAGACACTTAACTTACTTTAATTATCTATATATAAATTGGATCTCTTCATATGTTACTAAAGTATTCCGTCCTAGTATAAACATATTAAATTCATCTAAAAATCTAGTTATCCTAACAAATATTAATTTAGTAGACAATCTATAGGAGTGGATTGTAAGATTGAATCCATGAAGACATAAAATAAGTCTTGAGATAGCAAAATATGAAGACATAAGATTAGTCTATATTTTGTATTAAATAAAATTCATTATTTAAAACAGCTCAGCAAAATATCGCAGTGATGTTGAAGAAATCACACACTGTAGTGTTGGGATAGCGCTTGGAGACACTTTGTCTCTCCTCTTGTCCACTTAAGTCTACAGTACTGACTTACTTAAACTTCACCGACTATTAGTAGAATGGTCTTTTGTATAAATACAATAAAGGCTGGGTTGCAGGAGAAGTCAGGCCAAGTAAGGTGACGAAGACTATCGGTATGAGCGGTGGCGGTGCTCTGCCCTTGCTGCAAAAACCCATATGTATAAGCTAATTATCATTTGAAAATATTAAGTATACCTTTCAAGAAATTTCATACTTGTATAATATACCATAGACCTGTAATATTAATTATAAGTCTATACTTCCTAGATAGACTATTATTAGATTCTAATTAGATTGTTTAAGAGACCTACATCTATCTAACAATAAGACTATTGATTTATAATCTAAGACTTAGAAAAGTCCAGGCATAATAATTTAAATATTCAATGTAGGTGAACACCTCTTTTTGCGTGGTTGGATAAGTCCATTAAAATAGTTCAATTTCATAATCATGGTTGACAAATAATTTAGAACATGTAGGATGATGTCTGATCTAGGACTGTTAATGTAAAGGTCTATGTAGATTCACTAAACCAAATTTGATAAAACTCTTAATTATATTTCATTAATTTATTAGGGCAAATAATAGGTTAAGTAGGTTATTAATAAAAGTTAGTACTTAGTAGCATTTTGTATTTATAGATATTGATAATACTCTTAAAAGGATCTGGTTAAGCTTCGGATTGCAACCAGGGTATTCCTTCACTAGATATCACAAGCCAAATTTTCAAGCCAAACAAATAGATATTTAAAAATAAATAGATATTTATAACAAATAGATTTTTCAAAACAAATAGATATTTAAATTAAATAGATATTTAAAATAAATAGATTTTTCAAAACAAATAGATATATTAAAATAAAAATAAAAAATTAATGTAGGTTAGAGCATCTTAAAATTAGGATTTTAGGAGAGTAAGTATATAGTAATTATATATAGATTTGGTGTGCAGTGTTAGGTATATGTATGTATATTTAGGTATATTAAAGGGCGCGTTACAAGCCGAGAAAGCGTAACAGACAGACAGACTTTCGCATTTATAATATAAAGTTTGGATTATATGGCCGTAAAAGTAATAAATTTTACGTAAAAATTGCTAATTGTAACCAGCATCAAAAAATGAAGACAAGGAAGATGTTTTCTATCATTATTGTAAAGTATACCTGTATACTACCTTCGTGTCTCACACCTACATTATAAATTATAATGTATACTGAAATGACACTAGTTCTCAATACCCGTATTAGAGAAACATATGCATAGTTTACATACTTTTCGTCAATTACCGATGGGAGGATGTATTACCTGCAATGGCAAATAAAATTATACCTTTACTATTATCATGTATTTATTACCTTACTTAGTAAATGTTCAATTTTTCCTCTAATAATATATTTCTTAGCTTACGAGTACTTACTTAGGTTTGTAAGTCATTCATTCATTTCGTGTAGGTGTCATGGTCAATCGGCCATGCACACCCTGGTGTCAGAGTTCTTCGGAACCGCCTCTCGGCCTCTGACATGGTTCCTTTAACGACTACCAGATGGCAGCCGGGACCAACGGCTTAACGTGCCTTCCGAAGCACGGAATCATCTTTTTTGTCAGACAATCAGGTGATTCAAGCCTGCAATGTCCTAACCAAACTGGAAACAACTAAACAAAGTATGCTTCCCGTGGGAATTGAACCCTCGACCCCCGGGTCTACAGGCAAACGCCTTAACCACTGGACCACGGAGGCAGTTAAGTTAAGGTTTGTAAGTAATAAATATCAAACAAAGAGAAAACCAACTTCTTAGCCGATACTAATTCTGTGGCCGAGGGACAATTTCAGACACTATTTATCAAATTCTCGAACAATACGGTTGCTTATCAAGCTTAGTTTACCATGACGGAAACACCTGCGCAGTGGGCTCATCGAGAAAACTCGCCGTGGAAAACTGACACATTTTATGGTAATAACGTAGCGTTTGCGCCATGTAAGTTGGATGCTCTATTTAGCCCATTGTGCTGGGAGCGGATGGGCAGGTCGGTGCCTGAGTCAAGTGCAGGAGCAGTCGTCTGGAACGTGGGTTTTCATCCTCACTACGGAACCCGCAATTGACTTAGCCGCACGTGCTCTTTGACGCACCACAACAATGCCGTAGTGTAGTCCAGCGTGTAACAGTGCAAGAATTAGTGTCGCAAAGAAATTTAGTATTCAGTGAAAAGTGAAATAAATATTTTTGTGTCAAATGTGTAATTTATGAATGAAGTGTTTTTACATCTAGATATTTCGGGTGAGTAAAAGTTACTCTAACACTTACATCGAAAAAATGGGAGCTAGCGTCGCGCGCGCTGTTAATATCGTCTTAGTGCTTAAAAAATTTGTAAAAATATAATATAAGTTATATTCTAAGTGAAACACATTAAAAAGTGTGCAATTAATAGTGAACTTGGATATTTACTTTAAAGTACGGTGTATAAACTAAGTGTTGTGGTAAAATAGTGAATATTGAAACAAACTTTGTTATGCCTATTTTCGACATTAAATTGACAATGTTCGATAATTTGTTGATGTAGTTAGTAACTGAGAACAATGACACAGTTGTGAAACTTTTCTTTAGATTATTTAAATAGCAAATAATAAATGTCTAAAAGTAATAACCTGAAAATACAAGTACTTACTAATAATAACTCAATATTGGACTAAATAATTATTAGACACAAACTTTTTACAATCAGTGACATCTATCGAAAACGTGCATAATTACATCAAACTTCTTTTGGACCACCATTCCTAATTAATTGTCACCTATTTAATGTGTGTAATAGTACCGTCACTGTACGCGAGGTGGCTCTAGGTGTATATCAATAATTAGTACTATCAAATTTCACATGATGGCACTAGCTGCTAAATAATAAATATTATTGCTATATTCGCAAGGTGGCACTATTCAGAAAAAAAAAAATGACATCTACAGTAAATATATGTTCCGGTTGTTTTCATGCATTACCAAAGAGAGAGTATCTTAACTGTATGATATGCAAAGGCAAATACGACTTGGAATGCGCAAATGTTCCAATAGTACGATTTAACAATACAATGTCAGCAGAGCACAAAAGCAGTTGGAAGTGCCATGCCTGCCGTAGCAAAACACCAAAAAAAGACAACACAAATATCCCAATACTTCAAGAAGATACCACAGACACATCAAACTCTCCATCCCAAAGAGAGAATGTGACTATTAGGAAAACAAAGTCTTATTTAACCGACTCAATTTCGCCGGAAAATTCCATCATGGCAAGTGACACAATGGATGATGGGGATGTGCCTCCCCAAACTACACTCACATTGGAGAACCTCAGTACTATTTTACAAGCACAACTAAAAGAAAACAATAAAACAATAATCGATGAATTAAAAAATACAATAGAGATAGAAGTTAATAAGGCTATTCTGAAACTGAAAGTTGAGATGAAAGAAGAGACTGCCGCTTTACATATCAAAAATAACCTGAGACAAAAAGAGATTAAAGACTTAAACACAAAAATTGAAACTCTAAACTTAGAATATGAAAAATTATTGAATGAAACTAAAAACATAGAGAAGAAACTAACAAATTCAGAATATTCGAAAACACCGGAAATTAACAAACGCAAAATAGTTTTATATGGACTAGCAGAACATTACAAAGAATCTGAGGGGGAGCTACATGCCAGAGTAATTGAAGCATTTGGAGAAACATTAAATATTAACCTAGAAGGATATATAGAAGATATGTATAGATTAGGAAGATATAATACAAGAAATCGACCTCTAGTCATAGAATTAATAAGTAAAAGGATGACTAAATATATAATAAACTGTAGTTATAAACTGCAAGGTAGTGGTTTATATGTGTCTGAATTTTTGGAAAAAAATGAACAACAAGAAAGGAAAATAATGAGAGAAAAAATGCTGGAAGCGAGAAAAAAAGGACTACATTCTGTCATACATAATAATAAGCTCTACGTAGAAGGGAAACATATAATGTTGCAAGAAAATGACGCTACTACTTCAATTACAAAAACACATAGACGAGAAATAAGTACGAGTACACACGAAATTAACCACCACAACCAACCAAACAACAGTATTCACAACTACAACAACCATTCCTTTCGAGAAAACTGAACAGTCATTTAAAATTATGTTCCAAAATTTCCAGAGCATATGGAATAAGCAACACCTACTGGAATCTTTTATTGATGAACACCCAACATATCAAGGAATATGCATGTCAGAGTCGTGGCTATCAGAAGATAAATTAAAATTGTTGCAATTTAGTGGTTTTAAAGTGGCGGCAAACTTTTGCAGAAAATATAGAGAAGGTGGCGGAGTATGTATCTTATTACGTGACAACATAGAATACATTGGAAAAAAGGATATAGCCGACTTATCTATAGAATATGTATTGGAGCTGTGTGCGACGGAGTTGGTTAAACAAAATATTTTATTAATTAGTTTATATTGGAATGGTAGAGAGGAAGAATTGTTTTGTGATCGATTAAAATATGTCCTCAAATATCTAAATAATAAATATAACAAGAAAAATATTATCATAGGAGGTGATTTTAACTTAAATAGCTTAAAGTCTAAAACAAAGCAAACTAATTTTTTGGAATTAATGCTACAATATAACTTTACGCAGCACATTAAACAACCTACTCATTTTACAAAAACATCTGCCACGTGTATAGACTTAATTTTTACCAACTTTAATAATATTAACTTTAGTACTTCTGTAGAAAAATATGGTTTTTCGCATCATTCTGCTACAATAATAAACTTAACAATAAATAAGCCACATACAGAAACTTGGTACATAACAAAAAGAATATTTAATAATAAAAACATTGAATTATTTAATTCAATCCTTAAGGAAATAAATTGGGATGACATAATAAAGACGACAAACAATATAAACGAAAATTACACGGCTTTTCATAATAAACTAATAAAAATCTTAAATGCATGTATTCCTAAAAAACGAATAAAAATAAAAAATAAAATAAAAAAAACTTGGTTAAGTACTGGTATTAAGCAATCATGCAAAAATAAAAGATTATTAAAATTATTAAAAATACAATCAAATAATGACATAATAAATTCATATTATAAAAGATACGAAAAATTATTAAAACAAACAATTAACACGGCGAAAAAAATTGAATATAAAAATAGACTAAAACGCTCTCCGAATAAAATGAAAACCATGTGGAATATTATAAACGAACGAACTAATAAAAAGATAAATAAAAATAAATTGAATATAGAGTTAAAAATAAATAATGATAAAATATGTGAACCAACGCGTATAGCTAATGCCTTTAACAGTTATTTTGCCTCTGTGGGAAACTGCAGCCAATTTAATGAAGCAACTACCTCGAAACTTCCCGTAACCAACTTTACAGAAAATTCAATCTTCCTTAGCCCAGTTGACAGCAAAGAAGTACACAAAATATTAAAAAACCTAAAAAACAAAAATAGTTCAGGTATAGATGAGCTGCCACCAACCTTATTTAATAAATGTGCGGATGAATTAACCCTGCCTTTTACAACATTAATTAACCAATCTTTTAAAGAAAGTACATTTCCATGCCTGTTAAAAATAGCTATAATAAAACCTATTTACAAGAAAAATGAAAAAACAGATCCAAACAACTATCGACCAATTTCCTTACTACCTACAGCTGCAAAAATATTTGAAAAAGCAATGTATAGTAGAGTTTACAATTTCTGTGAAAAATATGCGATTTTCCACGATTGTCAAAATGGTTTCCGCAAAAAACGGTCAACAATATTAACAGTGTATAAATTCATACAAGAGGCGCTTAATAAACTAAATGACAAAAAACACTCATTAGGCATTATGTTGGACATGACTAAAGCTTACGACAGAGTTCAACACAAAATTCTATTAAATAAACTATATAAAGTAGGTATCCGGGGACAGGCATATAAATGGTTTTCCTCATATCTTAAAGATAGGAAACAGTTTGTAGAAGTGGAATACTACGACTTTGACAAAAAAGAAATTAAGAATGTAAGATCATCGAGCAAAATCATCAATTCGTCAATACCACAAGGCAGTGTCCTAGGATGCCTGTTATTTCTTTTATATGTCAATGACCTCCCAGAAATAATGAGTGATTTTTGCGTCTTGTTCGCGGATGATATTTCTGTACTTGTATCATCCTGCGATGAGGATACATTACACAGGAAAACAATTACTACCTTAAAATTTATAAATGAATGGATGACTAACCACAACCTTGAAGTCAACTTGCGGAAAACTAAATTAATCTCTTTTCGTCCTTACCAAAGAAAACCAATAGATTTGAAAATACATTTTAATAATGAAGATTTAGAAATAGTAAATGAATTCACGTTGCTCGGATTAAAAATAGATACCCATCTTAATTGGAAATCTCATATAGATTTTATAAAACGTAAAATGTCAAGTTTTGCGTATGCTTTAAGAGAAATAAAGAAAACTACGGACTTAAAAACTGCCGTCTCTGCATACTATGCATACGCCTACGCTTGGCTGAGCTACGGAGTGCTACTATGGGGAGATAGTACTGATTCAGAAAGTTTGTTTAGATTACAAAAAAAGTTAATACGAATAATAACAAATATAAAACAAATAGAAAGCTGCAAGCCACATTTCCAACAATTAAATATTCTGCCCCAACCGTGTATTTATATATTAGAAACATGCAAATTCGCTCGCCACAATCTAAAGTTCTTCAAAAAAAGGATGGAAATAAATACTAGATATGATTTAAGATACAAAAATAAATTACAACTGCCTAATTCTAAACTAACACTACACTCAGTTAGTCCTCTAGCTATGTCAGTCAAAATATATAATAACCTTCCGGAATACATAAAAAATGTCACTAACGAAAATAGTTTTATTAAACAAACTAAGCAACTTCTTCTCTCTAAATGTTATTATACTGTTTCAGAGTACCTGAATGATAAAAATATATAAAAACTCATTAGGTTAAGTTGTAACCGAATAATAAATAAAAAACAACAACAATAGGTAAATAAAAATATGCCAATAAAGGAAAAGCAGATTAATTATAATAAATAATAACAATAATAAATAAATAAAAAGTTGCATAAAGAAGTATTATTTTAGGATTAAGTAAAATTATAGCTAGTTCCTCCTCTCTACTTTGCAGCGCCCAACAGGGTCCTTGAAGGAGTGTAGAATACATTATATCTGTAATATTGTATAATCTGCATGTAATTTAAGGTGCAATAAAGTATTGAGTATTGAGTATTGAGTATCCGGTCTTATCTGCGCTTCTTTGATAAATCTGTCAGTTGTATTGCATTACACGAATATTTTTGGAATGTGGTTGTGATATCAAACAAAAACATTGGTGTGTAAGTATGCAGTAGGTACCTAGTAAACAATAATCCAACAGGATTGTAGTCTGAAACCTTTGTTGCTCTGAAGGTACAGCCTTTATATTATATTCATCAGCCTAGAACGCAGGTTGCCCAACAAAAACTCATTCGATTACCTCATAGGTCTACACTAGATTTATAACCAATTAATTATTGTTTCCCATTAGACGGGCCAATAAAATTGTATAATAAACCACCAGAAAATATAAAGAAACTAGAACCGAAATCATAAAACACTTTACAATTTTCTGTGAATTTTTTTTTTTATACAGTTATCAGGAATTTAAACAGTAAATTAAAATGTAATACCTTATTACTTTAAATTTTGACATTAATATTAATAGTATTATATCCAATAAATTGAAATATCTGCGATTATGGTAATACAGTTTTAATTTTAGGTGTGTTAATGTAGTTCTAGGTCTATTCTTATATTTGTATGCCATCATAGGCTGAATGTTTGGAACCAATTATGTTGAATAATACTGTATTTGTACCCATTCAATGCAAATAAACATATTCTATTCTAAATTAGGTACTAAATATACTTTGAAATGTTCTTTAATGAGATGATAGATGTATGGTCAGCCAGTCGGTCAGTCCCGCTACAATGAAATACTATTAACACAGAAATATGTCAATGAAATATATATCGTAGTAACCCAAAAAGCATCTGCTTGTTGTATGATAAAAATCTTGTAAGTATAAGAGCTTATCACACTTATCTAAGCAGATACTCGTATACACTTTTCCAGTATTTCGCGAAGTTAGTTACAGACTTGTTGTTTTGATAATAATTTTAAATAATAATAAAAGTGATTCATGAAGTAGCTACAATAAAATTTCCAACATATTGATTGTATAAATTACAAGATTAGTGTGTTAAGTAAGTGTTAACCGATTAAAGTATACATTTTTAAAATTAAATGTGTGATTTACACCTGAAATTTAGTGGAGCTGTAATCGCTGAACAAGGTCCCTTAAAGCTGAAGGACACTAGAACAGAAATAGATACTTAGTTGTTTTCATGATGCTTAGATATCAAGAATTTTGTAATATCCGATTGTTGCGAACATTAGGGTTTTAATGATCAGTTGCCGATCAAGACGGATACAAATTAACTGTTTTCGGAAGGACGCCGCCCGAACTTCCGCACCTAGCTCTCCCTATGTTCTCTACACGAATACATTAATGTGGTGTCTTTCAAAGAGGAGAAGCGTTGTAAACAATTGTTATTTAACTAGTTTTATTACGTAATATAAATTTTATAGCATTAAAATTAAATACCGGTAAGTGCACAAATTGCTAATATTAGATACGCGGGCGGCGTGGCGTGTTCTCCCCTATTTGTATTGTATCCTTCTTTGTAATACATACGTTACGTATCTTCGTCTTTATCGGACACATCTTTTCTAGTATGATCTTCTTGGATAAAGCCTCAACATATTTTTTATTTCACTTCTTTGTAATGTTTCCTTGTCTTATTATATATATGTATTTTTATGACTTAGATGACTTGCTTGTGAAGAAGTTTAAGTAGCTATATTAGGTACGGTTTTACTAACAAAATTTTCAGATAATGTATTTTCAGACGTCTATGTCTAATATCTTATGAGAGCAGTACTCTAGTTTTGCGCATATCAGCTTTTCTATTTAGTTATTTACCTTGGCTACTAAGTAAGCACTAAGTACCTACGTACTTACGTAGTTGTTTGTACTGTGCAGTATAATTTCTTTTTAATTCCATCTCCCTGATTTAGTACCGAGAATTACAAAAGTGAATCATTCACTGGACTTGTGTTGTGCCCCACTGGCCCCTGATAACGGCAGTGTTAATTGTGAGATTAATTGAATAAATTAACTTGATATCAAAGTACAATGTCCCCTTTTCTTTCTTAAGTTCTTATAAGTACAATTTCGTAATTTTTTTGATATTACAGAAAATATAAAATGGGATTATAACACTCACTTCTCCCATCCATTTAGAAACTAAGACCTGTTAAATACCTTAAAGACTTTACCTACATTTATATTTGATTTATTTTCAAGCACTGGTGCAGTCGCTTGGTCCTATCCCATATTTTAAATTACACACAAACTAGCTAAAAATGTCATAATACCATAGATTAAAAAAAAAATTGCGTCACTTAAGATAGATGTAACATATGACATTAAATGTATGGGAACCTAGCGCGCCGTTTGCGGGGGGTAAGGGCTGAGGTAAGGGAGGGTAGGAGGGGGGGTCCGTCATCAAATACACACATTATGGAATGAGTTCACAAACTTTTCTTATTGCAAAATCAAACAAAAAAGACTTTATGACACAGGATTAAGGCTTAGTACAAATGCACTGTATTTCCACTCCGACCAACTAAGCAGTCTGAGCCTGTTAGACCCAGGGGTTGTGGGAGCTTATTTAGTTGTTTCCAGTTTGGTTAGGACATTGCAGGCTTGAATCACCTGACTGTCTGATAATAAAGATGATTCTGTGCTTCGGAATGCACGTTAAGCCGTTGGTCCCAGCTGCCCTCTGGTAGTCGTTAAAGGAACCATGTCAGAGGCCGGTAGGTCGACCGCCTATCTCGATTCTCTCCTCTCGTAATGGCTACTTGTATCATTTCGCACCGTTTTACGCACAAAAGGCTTAAAAAAAATTTTTTTTTTGCCAACGTTAACAAAAATAAAAAAATTTAAGCGTTTTAGCGTAAAACGGAGCGAAATGTGGCGAAAGCGATACAAGTAGCCATTACGAGAGGAGAGAATCGAGATAGGCGGTCGACCTACGGGAAAGCCTTCCGATGAACTCTGACACCAGGGTATGCATGGCCGATTGACCGTGTCACCTACACAAAAAGATGAGTCTGAGCAGGAAAAGTTTCCATGTATATTCTTGAGTAATAGAAAAAAGTGCACATTCGTAAAAAAGTTCGAAGTATACGTATGGTATTGCTGTTTGTAATGTTTGAGCGTAGGTTTTGTTCTAGTCTGGAGATAAGGATACCTTCTCGTTCTCAATACGACTGTTATTTACCAAGTACATACTATTTTTTTATTTATAATTACTATTATATATAAATAAACTAGCTGTTCCCCGCGGCTTCGCCCCGCGTGGGACTCGGTTATATCGCGCCCAAAAGTAGCCTATGTTTGACCTCAGGTCTTTAACAACATCCCTACCAAATTTCATCACAATCGGTCCAGCAGTTTAGCCGTGAAGAGGTGACAGACAGACAGACAGACAGATAGATAGACAGACAGATAGACAGACAGACAGACAGACTTTCGCATTTATAATATTAGTATGGATATGACACATAGGTCAGACGTCAATCGCTTCATTGAACCATGATTAACAGCGTACTCTGGGCTCTGAAGCGTAAGCTGAAGACGCAACCGGGAAAAACACGCTAGAGCGAAGATATAAAAATAAATATATATTATATAATCATAATATAAAATAAGGCCGGGAAAGACGATCGCACAGTTACTTTAGCCTATTTACCCTCGTGATACCACAGAATAGATAATAGTACTGATACATGGAGTATCACTAGCGTGATATTACTAGTAATTACTATTATTTCTTGTTATGTTTGAATACATGATCTTTAAATAGATTAGATGAATGTTAAGTACCAAATCTGTTAATAGATTTGCAGTTATATCAGAAAATTGCGTTGTTGCAGTCAGAGCAAGAATCTTGGAGCGCGGTAGTGGCACTGCAGCATATACATAAGCTTCAAATTTAGAATGTAATTATTGTTTAGTATATAACCCAATGGAAAACTAAAATATTTTGCAATTTCGGTCCAGTTTTCTAGATACACCAGCTGCATAAATAACTTTGTAATCCCATATAAATATATAGGATAAAAAAGTTACATTCACAGTGAACGAATCAGTGTACTTGCATACTTATACTTCGCCCGCGTTATCAAGAGGCAATATGTATGTCGTAAAGTAGTTCCCTGTAATCTACAAAAAGAAATGAGATACCATCAAAAACAAAACTTATAAAAATTCCAAGTCTCGCTTAGTTGTTCTACCGTCAAAAGTTATGAGATCCATGTAATACCAAGCCGGTTAATTTATTCAGTCCCTTCTTAAGCGGACCTCTTGTTTTCGGTTATCACTGTCCTATATCCCTTTGTAAGCTTAAATCTTTAAAACTTCGCAACGGATTTTGATGCGTTTTTTTAAAATAGATAGAGTGATTTAAGAGCAAACCCTTATTGCCCATGCAAAGCCGGGTGGGTCGCTAGTTGCATAATAAGCTAACCTAATAACATCTTATAGTGACTATATCCATATTAAAAATCTGTTATGTTTTAAATAACCAGGACGACTTGCCGATCGCACGAAACCATATAATTAATTATAATTAATAGGTATGTATCATTAGTGAGATAATAATGTGTTTTTACGCGATGGCCATATATATATTTTTCAGTGACAGAGACACGATGCTCAATGCTTATCGTCACTCTAAAAAGTAATAACTCATTCCTATCGTAAAATTATTACGTCTATTTGTTGCCATTCTGACATGACAGCAGGCAAAATTAGTGAAGTAACAAATTCGCGTAGCATCGATATATCGAGAATACGTTGAATTATTATTGTTATTTTTTTATTGGTTTTTATTAATATTTGATTTCATTTCACTATTTAAATTTAATCATAATGTAAGGTTTGGTAATGGGCTAGCATGGTCTGACTTGAAGAATTCTATTTATTAAACTATTAAATCACAAACAATGCATTGTCAGTTCCGGAGTACTAGTTTTAGCGGTGGTGGTAATTAGCCAGACTCGACACGATAAGTATATCATGAAACAATATTAAAAAATAACCAGAAGTCGAAGCAAACAGGATCATGAGCATAATGGCCTGGGATGGCTGGTTTCATTTGTGATTCCAGAATGCCGGTCAGGTTCAAGAGTCAGGTCTATAAAACCATCATTAAAACTGTCCGCCGCACTGGATGTGTGAAATATCGCGGAAAGACCGCGTTACAAACTCCCACCACGTTCGGGACAGCCTTCATGTCCATGACATAGCAGATAGATAACTTCTAAAGAGTAGCCTGCGATGGTACGATTACGTCTCGTGGAAACAGGTGTCTTGACCATGCCACCTCCCCCGAGGCTTGGTATGGTAGAAGGGGCAAACCCTACGCGTGGCGATTTGACGTCGTGGGGCATATTAGTCATGCTTGATTTAACGTTTTCAAGTTGCTTGCATAATGTATTAGTGGCTTCTAAAGTCAATATACTGTAGAGCTAATATTTAATAGCTGCTGTAATGTTTAATTTGGCGTCCGTTTCCTTTTTTGATTATTAATTCATATCAATTGGGTAAAAGCTCAATTCACCCTGCACACTTTTGCGTCACAGAGGTCCTTGGACCCTCTAAGGCCTGGCATCATTGTTTTGATATATTTTTTTATTATATATCAATTTTGTCTGTAGTTTGGCTTATTTCTCCCCCTCTACCCCTCACCCATATATTTTCCAGGCATTAGATGTTTTCCCCACTAATACCCCTAGAGCTTTTTCACAGCTTAACCTATTTTCATTGAACATTTTATTTTGTACTGTGGGCGTGATGCGTTTTCATTTCAGACCCCACTCGAGTATATATTTGCAGGCATGCGGTTATTCTTTTCCCTTTTCACCCCCACAAGTTACAAACGACTCAACCGATTTTCATCAAACATATATCTAAAAACACTCGCACATAAGTCACCGTTAATACAAAAAAAAACTTAACTGAAATCGCTTTATCCATTACTACAGACAGATACGTCAAACTTATAATACCCCTCTTTTTGTAGTCCATTAGACTTTGAAAATTCAATTATCTGATTTTTCTTAACCATCTCTCTGGGTTTGACGTTAAAACCCACGTCTAGTTTTACTTCAACAGATGTCACAGGGAGATAAGAAAACCAGGCATTTCGTTTTTTCTTTTCGATCCCGAAGATTGTCATATAATAAGTAAACATTTTTAGTAAGACGTTATAAACAAGAATAATTGGCATCTTCCGGAATTTAATGGTAACACTAGCAATTTCGGAAACTGGTTTCTTCATTCATTTCCCGTTGACATTTACCTACAAGAATTATGTTGATAATTAAACCCGAATTTTACTCCAAACTTGCCTTCTAACTTCGTTTATCGATACTTGACGAAAGAAACGTAAGAGCAACAACACTATGCTTAGCACATGTTCTTGACTGAATAATATTTTTTTCATTCAAAATGGCGTCGAATTTGCTGTAGTATTTTACATAATATAAGGCTTTCACTTGTATAAAACGTAAAAAGAAGTATCAGGAGAACTCATATTTGGATTTATACAATTATTTTTACATATTGTGAAGGCATAAATCGGCATTAATACCCAAAATTGTTTTTTTTGTTGTCCTTGTATATACTCCGCAATAGACATTAGTAGACTGTGAACCCAAGGATGGCATACACGTAAATATCGTGTATGAGTGGAAATACAGTTTAGCTTGTCATGCTACTTCTATTAGAGCCGCGTTCCTAGTTCTATGCATAATACTGAGGCAGGCAAGCACTAAACAAAAAGAAATGATGAGCTCAGTATGTCATTAAATTTCATCAAAAAATTATTTTTATCATGCACAACACAACATTGCAGTGTTTGAAAGCTTATAATCAAAGTTTGAAAGTGTCTAGTAATCTAACCTGGGGAAAAGTAACATCAACATAATAACATATAACAGCCATATTTCTTTGAAAATATCAACGTCTCGAAAATTTTACTAATTTAATATACAACTAATTCACACAAAATAATTTGTTTTTATTTCTTTACAGGGCCAATAAAAGAGATATCTTTATTGGAATAGTTTTTCTATCGAAAATTTATATCCAGTACTAATTATTGTACATAGAGATTTGCCAAAATGCCAGAATTAGGACCTATGATGCGCACGCTGGAATTGCAAAGGCTAATCGAAGACAAAGTTTCCGAGTGGCGGGCGAGGTCGGCGAGGGTCAGAGCAGGCGCAAGTGTGGCGGAGTCTTATCAGCAACCACACAACTTCAAACGACACACAAACAGACGCAAAAACAGTGCTGAAATAAATAGAATTATCGCAAAGTACTCCAAACCTAACAAGAGGACAGACGAACTATACTGCACATCCATAAATAAAACAGAAATTCCGCCAACTCGACCACCGAGGACCAAGAGACTTAGCAAGATATTTTCAAAAAGCGAGGATAACTTGGCCAATGTTGTAGGTGTTATGGAGTCTCACCCTTGTCCTACTTCAATCAGTAAAAATAAATCATCTCTCTTCAAATATAATGCTAAGAGTTACGAGGATATCACAGCTTTCGTTGACGTCGACCGAAATGTGAAAAGTAAGAATTTTCAAGAAAGTAGTATTTTAAATGAGAAAAAAGTGCCAAAGAATGTTAGACCAAAGCTTAATGGTATTAGTGAAGACAAATTGGACTATTCAGTGTTTAGTGACAAGACCGTGAATGTAAACAAACACAATGGATTTGTGACATCTACTCCTTTGTCTGAACGTAAGTCGTGTCGCCCGGTCAGTGAAACAGTGCCAGTGAACGGTTTCAAAAAATGTTCTAAGTATAGTGGTGTAAATGACCTGCGGAAAGGCAATTCCGAGCCGGACATTTTAAGCGTAGACAGTCGTAGTAGAGAGACTTTAGATTCCCCAAAAAATGGCGATGCTAAGAAACGCTGGTCTTTATTACGACCTCAATTTCCAAAAGGAGCCTTAGATACTATTTTGAAATGGCGAGGAAAAAAAACACGAAAAGAAGAGCGAAAAGACAGTTCTTGTAGGTGAGTAATTTTCTCATTTTTTACCAAAAACTTAGTGAAGTAAAGGTTTCGTTGTTTGTTTTATTCGGATGATTAGAAATGATATCGAGGTTGTTAGATCAAATAACGAACCTATTTGTTTTAATTCCGACGACTTCTTATTATTACTTCTTCTATTATTAGAAGTATAATAATAATGCAGTCTCATTGTGACTCGTAAATCATAATCAGGCAGCAATAAATTTAATTCAATGAAGTTGATTGAGAACTTAGATTCAATAAACTTCATTTAAATAGATTTATTATAATTAAGTATATAATTGTTAATTGTACAATAATTTAATCGAAACCACTGTCAACGACATGGAGGCGTAGTGAACTAGTGACACGATTTGTCATTATCAAAGTTAATGGCGGCTAGTCACCGGTCAAAAAGTCCGACTCCGGAGGCGGAAGTTCTTGGGCAACTTGCCTTTGCTTAAAATCACTTTAAATTGCTTCGCTTCTATACTCCTGCTCGGGATATAGGACGTTCACTTTTTTTTTTTTGATCTACCTACAATATTAGCTTCAAAGAGCTTTACTATTTACAGCGGGCTGTTTGAGGCGAGGGCTTGACGCCACTCAGCCTTTTCGGCAAAAGCGCAAGGGGCTCCCAGTTGGGACGGACCTCGGCCATGGGCTTTGCCTTTGAGCAATCGGACATTCACTGTCTTATCTAACCCTTTTATTCATAAAATTAACAAGTTTGTTAAGCCCATTTTAACTAAAATGTGTTTTGGCCCTTTCTCTCTTATCGAAATTTACCGTGAAAGAAAGAGCCCAAACACATTTCAGTTTAAACGGGCTTAACAAACTTGTTAATTTTATAAATAAGGGAAAGGGGATAAACGTCTAAGCGTTTTTCCGCTTGTATCCTTTGCTTGCTTCGGAGCTGGGGAACAAAAATTTGTCTCTTATAATATGAAAGTGCAAGCAAGTACGGTAGCGATATTAGATTTATCACCTAGTCGAAGCAGTTAATGTTATCTAATCGTAATATCACATGTAACGACTACAAATAAAATCATCAACACAAAATGTGTAAGTAGGTACTTAATTACTATTAAAATTTTTCAGACGTCATTCTCGTGTCCTGGGATATAAATTAAAATAGGTTAGGTACTTAAATATGTGAGAATAAGTGTTCACCACTAATCACCACCAAGATATAAATCGGGAGAGTTGTTGTTACCTACCTTGGTTACCTATGTAGTGTTACCTACGCCATCTAGTGCAATGTTATTCACACGATAAAGTGACTACAATTCATTCAATCTAGATTCATTCGAAGAAAAATGCCAAAGCACAACACATTCAATTCAACGTAGAGGCGACTAAGAATATCACAAGTCCTAAAATAGATGGCGTTAATGGGTATTTTAATCGCATACAAAATTAAGAGCCTAAAACTTCGTCATTTTAATGGGGGTCGGCTCTCCGTGTCTTTTTGCGGCATTCCACACTATTAGAGACCATTTCCGTGGTTCTATTGCCTAAAAACACTTGACTAGCTAAGTATTATTTAAAGTCTAAAGTGTGACTTATCAGGTTTTCATTGGTAGCATGGTAGCTGAATTTTCTATGTAATTAATCCATACTTCCATACTAATATTATAAATGCGAAAGTCTGTCTGTCTGTCTATCTGTCTGTCTGTCTGTCTGTCACCTCTTCACGGCTAAACTGCTGGACCGATTGTGATGAAATTTGGTAGGGATGTAGTTAACGACCTGAGGTCAAACATAGGCTACTTTTGGACGCGATACAACTGAGTCCCACGCGGGGCGAAGCCGCGGGGAACAGCTAGTTACCTATAAATTTACCTATAGGTATATATTGAGATTATTTTCCCTTTATTTGTATCTTTTGAAAATTTATTTACTGTATTTCTTTCGGCAATATACCATGATTAAACGTTACAACAGCACGGTTATTATCACTAGGCTGTTTATTATCAACAGTTAATTTGTGAAATTTGTACTTATATTATGCAATATCCCGTGAATATCCCGTGACTGATTCTTTTCATATCCAAAAATGCGCTATTATACAACAATTCTGTAAAGTTGAACATCATTTTCTTTTGTCTCAGTACTTATTTAGATTGAACGGCGTTAAATTAAGACGCTAACTACTGTCTGACTAATATTGTGACCCTGAGTGTGGTCATCCACTCGGCACTGGCTGAACTGTGCGTGGTTGTGTAATAGCTACTCATTACTATGCTGTGCTTAGCCACTGTTCACTTACCGTCTTTGTTTATAAAATATGTTAGCATTTTTCTGACGCAAAGTGCAGCTGAAGCCTGCATTTGCTGATTGACGTACATTGTCTTATTTATTTAGCACGGCTTTCGTTATTGACTGGCAGCTGCAATTTTATATGAAACGTTCACGTGCATTTACGATATGATTCATTGAAATACTTACTACTATTTTGATATCACAAGTAGACGTTTTGTGTTCTTCATACGTTACCGTTATTTCTCTAACACAAAAAGCTAGAGAACTTTTAACATGTTATTGTTGATTTTAGAAAAATACTAGTTGTTACCCGTTGCTCCGCATGCGTGAGACTCGGTTATATCGCGCCCAAAAAGTGCACATGTTTGCTGTTTGGCCCTTGACTGTATTCATAACAAAATCAAAATCGATACAGCGGTTTAGCCGTGAAAGCGAAACAGACAGACAGATAGACAGACAGCCAGACTTTCGCATTTATAACATTAGTATGGATTTGTGATAGTAGCTATATTATGTTGAATCTATGGTTCCTATCATTCTGTCTCTTGCCGCTTTTTGCAGTGTAGGCCGATCTAAAATATATTCATAACGGATATGCATCCCACTCATCTAAAATTTGCAAACCAGTACATTCTTGGTACTTGGTTCTATAAACTACAATTTGACTTCCTCATTTAACCTACATTTGAACTGATTGTCGTTTTAACCAACTTTTATTCACACCGCAAAATTAAAATAATCTTCGTTAATCTTATGGAGTTGTAAAATTTGCAAATAAACAGTAAGTGAATAATATTGTTACGTGAAACAACAAACCGAGCCTGTATTGTGTGAGGAGATTACATGGTTCTATTCTTGGTCGGATGCATTTGCATTGTGATATCATAAACCAGACATTAGAGCAAGTAAGTAGGAAACAGCCTCTTAACTTGACTCAGGCCATTGTCAATAGTGGTTTGGTATGAATGTCAAAGTAACCAAAGTGTAAGTCTTAAAGGAAAAACTGAATCTTATATGAGTTGTTTGGTTGACTGCAGCGCCGCCATTTCATTTCTGAATTGCTGAATTTATCCTGTTTTAGGTATCTGTAAAAATTCAAATTAGCTAATTGCTCCTTAATGTTTTTTCAAAAATTACATGTTATTGTTGACGCGATCAGGTGGCTTACCACCATCTCTTAAATCCATGCAAGATCCAGTGAGTAAGGGATTGTCGTCTTACATCATGTACTGCGCTGTCTCGCTAACTCACTCGTTCTTGCATGGTTTTAAGAAATGGTAGTAAGCCACCAGGGTCGACCTCGAAAAATCCTACTTACTTACTTACTTACTGCGGTAGCTCAACGACTCAAACTGAATACTACCTATTACTAATTCTGTGACTGGATCTTAGCCTCCAACAAGAGAGTTCTTCACTCCTCCCTATTACCTACGCGCCATCTCCTGTCAGTTCCACGGTAAACAAATTTTGTTACACAAGATAGTAAACATAAGTATGTTTACTATCTTGTGTCATTTTCGTTTCAAGTGAAAGATGGGACATATTAGGTAGAACCTCTACCTGTCACCGCCGTGGGAAACAGGCGTGATGATTGTGTATTATTAGAATGGTTGTTTTTAACCCCCGACGCAAAAAGAGGGGTGTTATAAGTTTGACGTGTCTGTCTGTCTGCCTGTCTCTGGCATCATAGCTCCCGAACGGATGAAGCGATTTAAATTTAGTTCTTTTCGTATTAAAGGTGACATACGGGCGAGTGTTCTTAGACATGTTTGATGAAAATCGGTTGAGCCGTTTAGAAGTTATGGGGGTGATAGTGGGGAAGAACAACCGAATGTCTGCACAAATACTCGAGTGGGGTCTTAAATGAAAGCGCATCACGTGCACATTACAATTTAATATGTTAAATGAAAATCGGTTGAGCTTACAAAGCTCTGGGGGTGTAAGTGGGGAAAATACCTAATGTCTGCAAATAATATGTGGGGACGAGTCGACCGTCACCACTCAAAATAAAATGTGTCGTGGTTTTTTTTTTTAATTTTTAATTTAATTTTATTATACTAGGTTACCTACTTCGTTACTACGCTTCATAGTGGTCCATTACCTTTATTCGCATAATGTCAGATTCTTAAAATTGGTTTTCTACTACCAAGCATACTCAATAACAGAGAGCTTACTCTAGTGTTTCCACAAAAGTAAACACGTAGGTTTTTTTTATTACAAACTGGAAATTACTTGACTAATAGATACTGTGGGATAAAAGGCTGTGCATACAAACTGGCAATCTTCTTATTGTTTAGCGCCTTGGCGCATGAATCAAGTTTTGCACAACGTAGAATGGGTTTCCCTATGCCCCAGACATACATTTACTTAGCAAGCAGAGATTCAGTTTAACTTGGGTTCTGTATGGCCAAAGGTACTTATATAAGAACAATTTTCATATGTCTCTTCAGGGTTAGACTGGTGGCTCAGCGACCCAATAAGGATCTTGGCCTCCGAGAGAGAGCGTCAGAGTTCTATCCTGCGCGATGGCCAGGAACTACTGGATAGAAAAATGCCTTTATCTCTTTATCACTAATCTTTACCCTGCGTTCCCAGTTTTATTCGAGCCACGATGTTTTTTTCAAATATCTCATTCTTTTAATATGTAGCGCATTGTGTGTTTTATTTAAACTATGACTTGGTATAGCATAATTATATCCTTATGTAGCTTTAACTTAATATAGTAAAGGTAAGTATATTACGTGACTATATGAAAATTTAACGTGGGAACTGATTAAAAGATACCAAGTAAACAAATGTCAAAAAAACTCATGGTTCTCACCAGCCTTGGATCTCTAAAAAATGTAGTTAATACTCTGACAAACAAAGCTTACAGCGGTATACAATTACTTACAGTACAGTCGAGAGACGGTTGTAGGGGCACACGCACTGAAGCCTGAAATTATTTATACTTGTTTAAAAGTCGCGTTTTCGTATTTTTATGCACATAATTATGTAATAAGTTTGATGTTTGCATAAACATATATTTTTTTAAGTAGGTATTTTTACTCTATAAAATTAAGCTTTCGTGCTGAGCGTGATTGTACCAGATACCTAATTTTTAATTAATTGTGTAAGTGATTAGTGTAAATATGAGTCACATAAACAATGATCCGTGGAAATTTGTGTTCAAAATGCTTCAAGAAAAGGAAATTATCAGCAGGAAAAAGTAAGTTTAACATAAAAATAGGCATGACAAAAATATTTGTTTCATATGTACTTAGTTGTCTTATCATTATGAGGAACTTAGTTAGGCCTTTTATTTAAGACTTACACAAAAACAATTCTAAAAATCTGCCTATCAAACCACATGTGTTTCATAAGAAAAGTTAAATCAATAGTATGAAAACGAAAGGTCATTTACGGAAACATGCGGAAAGTTAGTACTTACCCTTTATAGCACTAAATGTAGCTAATAGTATAAAAGTACTCACAAGCTTTTACCGGTTCAGCAAATCTTAAGTACTTATGTTAAATCTTACATCATTTGAGATAAGAACAAAAGAAACTAAAATTTCCATTTTCCAACACTGTATCCTATATGGCGATAATAGGCTCAAGTAGATTAAGATACAATAGGGGAGTAGATAAAACAGTACCTAGTTTAGTTTTGGTGACTAGTTCAGGTTGATCTATCGAATATCAAAACGGCACGTTTGTTCTATTTGGTGATAGTATACTGTCTACTGGGATGTTGAAATAACTGGGTGCATTACATTATGTAATTGCAAGTGTGATAATGTTAGACCTGTCGTAATCGCTTCATCAAAGAACAATAGCTGGACCTGTCTTTCACTTACCTATAAGTATCAGATAGAGCAATTGTCTTCAATTAAAATGATCCCTGCACCTTGTTTTCCTTGTTGGGGTTTGAAATTATTTTTTCCTTATTTACCCAGAATAATTTTTGGTATCACATCCTCTCCTCTCTGTCCTTATACAAAACTAGCTGTTCCCCGCGGCTTCGCCCCGCGTGGGACATGGTTATATCGCGCCCAAAGAAGCCTATGTTTGACCTCAGGTCTTTAACTACATCCCTACCAAATTTCATCACAATCGGTCCAGCAGTTTAGCCGTGAAGAGGTGACAGACAGACAGACAGACAGACAGACTTTCGCATTTATAATATTAGTATATGGAAGTATGGATTATCCAGTTAGGCATATGAGTCATGATACACTGCAGCATGATCGCATGCTATTTTTGGGCTATACTACTTTAGTTTATCGGTGACAAATTAGGTACCGAATTGAAAAACAACTGAGCTAGGTAGAAAAACAAGGCTATAGGGAATTCACTTAAAACAGCATGTAGGGAAGTATGTTAATGCGACTGCAGATTTAATTTGAAATAGAATCGTATTTATTTATCGATAGTGGATTAGATACATACTCGAACATGCTTATTTAAGTCATAGACCATTTGATTTTCCTTGGTATTAACTAATATGAGTGTTAATAACAAGCTCGGTTGACATACACAGTTGACAGTTAAAGTTGGTCCCAGTCAACAAATGGAAGTCGGTTTATGTTTTCTGGAAAAAAGATTATTTGTTAGGAAGTTACAAAACTCTTATGCTTATAAGAAATAATGATAGGTAGGTATGTAGTTAGGAACAAAATTCTGAGTGTCTAATATAGATTAAAATAAACAAAAACTGACTGAAAAATTTGGTGTCCTTTCGGGTACAGGATCTATTGTAACTACCTAATTACGTAACAAAAATATATAGAATACATACTTCTGTAAATTGTAACTTACTTAGCAGTAATACTTCTCAGTCTGAAATAATATCAATGCGTAAATCTTGCACAGCGTGAGTTTATGCCGTGCGACTTACACTATGATAAATAACAATTCCAGACCCCGAGAGAGAAGGTGGGATGAGGATGAAAACGCGAGTACAAATAAATTGATTGCTCGTTTATTAGTATAGGATATTGCTCGTTTAATTTTATAGGATTTTGGATTATAGTTGTCGCGTAGATTACATTTGTGTAACTGGAAAACTAATAAGTACTTACTTTAAAAGCAACAAAAAATATGAATAGAACAGGTTTCTTGACCAAGATTGCGTAACAAAAAAGACAATAAACAAAAAATATACACCAAGGAAAAACGTGCGTTTGAACTCCCTTCCTGAGGCATCAGTAACCTTGAAGTAGATGGATGAATGTGGTATCACGGAATCACTACCTGGGTCATTATCAGTACCAAATGATAATGATGTATACCTACTTAACTGGAGCAAACAAGACACATGATTATAGGTTCTCATTAGCGTGTTACTAAATCTGCATGATGTTATGTTTAGTTTAGATATGGCAGATAGGATATGAATCATATTGTATGTCTTTGTCATTATTACTCGCTTTTAGCTTTTCACAGTTCCACTTTAGATCTATCTTTCGTTGCATTAGGTAGAGGTTTACCTTCGTACACGACAAGGGTCGTCTGTTTAGGCACCTCACACCTCTTTCTGCCGTCAAACAGCATTGTATGCAATGTTGTCTTTCGGTACAGGGTGAGTGAGGGAGTGAAATTACTGTGTACAGTCGAAAAAGATCTTAGGACATGAGTTGGCAACGCGCGGGTGACATGCCCCAAAATGTTGTAGGTGAGGCTTGCAAATATTTAGTAGGTACCTAAATAATGTTGAATGAAACAAAATTTATTTGTTACAGTAACATAAAATACAAATTATTAATCATAAGGATATCAACCAGATTTCTAATTTAAATAATCTTTAACACCTATAATAAAAATATTGTACCGATAGCCAAGCAAATATAATGTCGGTGTAATATTTAAGAAAATCGGCTGTGATAGACAGACAGATGTCTGATCCTCTATGGGTTCCGTTTTTTAATTTTGGGTACGAAACCAATCTAATCCTAACTTCCTAACCAATTATATAAATGCGAAAGAGGTAGTTTATCTAACCGAGTACTTACCAAACCACTGCTACAAAAATGCTCAATGCTACAAAAATGCAAATTCAATGCTTTGTACAAAGTTTACAAGTAGATAAGTAAGTGGTTTCAGTTAAGGAGCCAGATGGGCGCTGCAATATGCCTTATATTTGCAGGGCATTCTGCAGAACAGGCAGGTTAAGTTGACTTTGTTTACTTTGTTGATGAGAAAATACAAAAGCACGTGCTGTCATGCAGATCAGCTAGTTCGTATGCCGCGGTGGCGGTGCGCGCAGACACTCGTGAATGACGACCTACGTGCCCAGCCAAAGATTACGTCAGTCCCGCTTGCCGGCTCGCCAGTATAACCACGCAAAGCAAAACAATCGTTAGTCGGATACGCATTTTGGTTATAGTCACCGGAAAAATTGTAGTAACTAATAACTTCATATTTTTTATTATTCAGTTGAAGGTGCGGTAGATACAAGCAGAGGACGGGATACGGACGGAGATATTTTTGTGTCAGTGACCTTAGCGCAGTTTCTTAGACGCAGTGTTTCGTTCCGTGCTCTCGATATCGTGTTTGTTGATTCCGAGTGACGTCATCCATTCCACCATATGACACAAAGTGATTCATTTAAAGTAGGCTTTTGCTACCTGTTGATTGTTATGTATGAATGACACAAACCGGAGGTAGTATTCTATAGCAGCTAAGAATAAGTTGAGCCACATCAGATTACCGTGCTAAGCTTAAAGGTGCCTATATAAATAAAAGATAAAAAAGTGAAAGTGTAGTCGACAAAATGGATGAAGAATCCATGTGGAAAGGTTTTTATGAAAAGTTGCAGCAACAGAAATCCGTGGAGGAGCAAGTTCATGACAGTAGGTAAGTTAAGAGTGTTGAAACAACCCTTCACAGACTTAAAAAAACTCATAAGTTTGTGGCCCAGGAAGAGGCAAGTAGGTAAAATCGATAAGTAGCTACACTAACTAGGTAGCTACTTATCGATTTATTTAAGTGCCTATCCTTGTACCTTTAGCCTACCCACCTAGGTACCATGTGCTCCCATTTCCTAAGAAAAAAAATTAGTTCTTTTTCTTGCTACCTAATAAGTAGCGCTAGTTATTTTGTTAAAACTTCCCTTTCTGTACCCCTTCCCAACACTCACGCTTGTTCACGAACACTGCGAATAATAATCCACCTATATTACGCACAAATACTCGATAAAACCTACCTAAGTTTTGGAAATTAAATAGGTGCAGTGCGGACATTGTGACAGTTTTCTTTCCCTCCAAAAACTCCTTGGCCCTTACTATCATCTCTAAAAACCATGTAGAGATGTGTTTTTGTCCGGGCTAAAAGTCGGAAATAATAAGCGCCTGATTTCCGTCCATTTACGCTCGATAAGTCCATTTCACTGGGCGTTTACTCTAAACTTAAAAAATGACTACCTACTTTATATATATTTATCGATATATATAAAGTAGTATAATAAGTAATATAATAACATAACACTATACATTTTCGGTAAAAATCATTTGTTTTTACCCGACACCCAAGAAAAGATAGTGTCATTTTCGCATATTTCTTATGTAACATAATATCATCGCTATATCGTACTTACGTATCGACCGCATCTTTTCAGTCTGCATTGCTCTTTAAAAGGATTGTGTACCAAGTTACATTTAAATTATTTGAAATGAAATAAATTATTTATTTTCAAACTTAAAAATTAAAGCAATAAATCAAAGCAATGATTTTTTAAAAGATTGTTTTAATGCCTAAGAACTAGGGTTGTACTTTTTTATTTTTAAAATATTCTCTATACCTAGTTATAAAAATCTTTGCATTTTTGACCGACTTCCAAAAAGAAGGTTCTCAATTTGGCTGACACCCATATTCTCAAACGTTTCCTCATAGGTCTCCTCCACTCAACCTCATTCGAGGACGCCTCAAGGAAGTCCTCCAACTTTCCTTGAAAACGGTATTCTTAATTGTTTCCTTGAGCAAACTCCAGTGAGGATAAGTCAAGGAATGACGTTCCGTTTTATATCTGTATGTTGGTAAACCGCTTAACTTTTTGACGTAAAGAGAGTTTTTGACATCGTTTCTTTTTTAATTTTAGCTTACTGGCATAGATTTATTATAAAACAACAAAAAACATAATACACAAAGAACTTATTACAGTGGGTACAAGTTGAGCTTGAGCAAACTCCAGTGAGGATGAGTCAAGGAATGACGTTCCGTTTTATATCTGTATGTTGGTAAACCGCTTAACTTTTTGACGTAAAGAGAGTTTTTGACAAAGTTTCTTTTTCAATTTTAGGCAACTAGCATAGATTTATTATAAAACAACAAAATCCATACTAATATTATAAATGCGAAAGTCTGTCTGTCTGTCTGTCTGTCTGTCTGTCTGTCTGTCTGTCTGTCTGTCTGTCACCTCTTCACGGCTAAACGGATGGACCGATTGTGATGAAATTTGGTAGGGATGTAGTTAACGACCTGAGGTCAAACATAGGCTACTTTTGGGCGCGATATAACCGAGTCCCACGCGGGCGGAGCCGCGGGGAACAGCTAGTACTTAAATACACAAATAACTTATTATAGTAGGTACAAATTCTTTTAAATCTGGTCCTCAATAAAAGCACCTACCTTTCGTTAAACGAAACGTTCGAGGCATTGAGTAATTTCCTTAAGGTGAGGAAGCTAGTGTCAACTATGAATACCATTGAGGTCGAGTGAGGATGAGTCGAGTTTAAGTAAACGTTTAAGAATATGGGTGTTACTCTGCCTGTGTGTATTTTGTGGCTTGATGTGGATTGATGTGGGGTGAGCCTTCTGTATGTTATTACTATTAAGTATTCTGTGCTGCTGCTGTATGCTGTGCTGGTGTTTCTACCAGCCCAATGTATTGGAAGATTTAATCCATTATACATTGAAAATTGACCATATCCTCAAATGGTTCTGTTTGTAATTTTTATGTACGAAACCCTAAAAACATTTGTATAATATCTATAATGAACGAATACAATCATAGTTTCATAGGTACCTAAGCTGGTGACTTTTCAGGAGTTGCTTGAACATCTAATTAGGAGTTGACCTTTAAGCTACAATAGCATTCATATATCATGTTAAAATGGTTTATTATCCATTCCAAGACAATATATTAACTTATAATATATAATAAATATAACTTATAGCTCATAAGCCACGTTAAAAGCATTCTAATATAAGAATTTTTGTTTCCGCCCAGCGAACGGACGTTTATCGGGCGCATATCGGGCTTAAATTATTTTCAACCTTTCGGCCCTAGTTTTTGACCACTGGGTATAAACGTCGACCCATCTCTATGCAAGATCCAGTGAGTAAGCCCTATATCTGTGGAGTAAGCGACACAGTGCAATACATGATGTAAGGCGACATCTCCCTTACCTCACTGGAACTTGCATGGTTTTTAGAGATGATAGTAGGTTAGTAGAGTAGGCCACCTTTGTTATTATCATAGTCTATGAAGACAGCAGCGCCATCTTCTTATCCATACAAGATTAAAATGAAGATAGGTCTCAAGACTTTGTATCCAGGTACGTGAAATAATTTTAAAAAAAAGATAGGACGTCAGACAAAATGTCAAAAAGTGACATTGACATTACATGCAAGTTGATAGATTTGATAGGATAGTCTCGTCTGTGTGGATGTACTATTTTATGAATCTTTCTTTATTGATATTGATTTGATTTGATCGACTTTACTTACTTACGTACAGTGCTGTGTGGTGGTTTCTTGTAAGGGGACGCTTGTTGAATATATTACAATTGTTAAATTAATTTTATTTATGTAGGACCCCAGCTAGATGGGTTCATGCCGTAAATTTATTTTCTTACTTATACAGTGATTACAATAAAGACAGCTGTTTATTATTGTTCGTGATACTGATATAAACAACAACAGACATGGTTTTGTTACAAATTAGATTTATGCAAAACATGTTTGCTCCCCGGTACAGGCAAATGCATCTTTTGAAGAATTCAGCATACGTCAATGGAGAATGGGCAAAGGCTGGTAGTAGTGTAGTATATGCCGTAAAAAATCCGGCGGATGACAGTGTAATAGCGGAAGTGCCTGACATGGATGCTGCGGACGCCAAGAATGCCCTGGACGCCGCCGCTTCTGCTTTCGAAACTTGGAGATGGACTACGGCCAAGGAACGCTCTCGTATTCTAAGAAAATGGCACGACTTGTGTGAGCAAAATACTGAAGAATTGGCTAAAATAGTGACAGCCGAATCTGGAAAACCTTTGGCTGAATCTAGAGGTGAAATACTATATGGAAATTCCTTTCTTGAGTGGTTCGCTGATACTGCTCGTCATATCAACGGAGAAATAATACCTAGTCCATGGCCTAATAAACATATTTTATTAACCCGTCAGCCCATTGGAGTAGTGTCTGTCATAACACCATGGAACTTTCCATTTGCTATGATTACTAGAAAAGTTGGTGCATTGATGGCAGCCGGGTGCACTTGTGTCGTGAAGCCTTCAGAGGACACTCCATTGACTGCTTTGGCTGCTGCTGAACTTGCAGAACAAGCTGGAGTGCCAAAAGGAATATTTAATGTCATTACAACAAGTAGGAAGAATGCTGCTTCAGTGGGCAAGGTGATGTGTGAAGATCATTGTGTAGGTTGTATTTCATTTACTGGTTCTACCAATGTTGGCAAGATTTTATATGGTTTAGCTGCCAAGGGAGTAAAAAAAGTGTCATTAGAATTAGGAGGGAATGCACCGTTCATAGTGTTTCCAAGTGCAGATATTGAGCATGCTCTTGATCAGGCCATGTTGGCAAAATTCAGAAATAATGGTCAAGCTTGTGTTGGGGCAAATAGATTTTTGATTCATGAAGATGTCTATGACAAATTTGTAAAGGGTATGAAGGATAGAATTAGTGAAAAATGTATACTGGGTCCTGGTACAAAAGAGGGAGTAACTTGTGGGCCGCTTATAAATATTAACCAAGTTAAGTGTGTGTCCAAATTAGTTGATGATGCTATTTCACAAGGAGCTAAAGCACTGGTTGGAGGAAAAGTGAGGAAAGAACTTGGTGACAAATTTTATGAATCAACACTATTAGTAAATGTTAAGCCGAGTATGTCTGTGTTTACAGAAGAAGTATTCGGCCCAGTGGTATCATGTGTAAAATTCAACTCCGAAGAAGAGGTTTTGAAAATTGCCAATAGTACACGTTGTGGATTGGCATCCTATGTGTTTACAAAAGATCTTGGGCAGGCCTTTAGAATGTCTAGTAAGTTGGAGTTTGGAATGGTTGGGGTTAATGATGGAATATTATCAGCTGCAGAGCCTGCGTTTGGAGGAATCAAGGAATCTGGAATTGGTAGGGAGGGTAGCAAACATGGTGCAGAAGAATACACTGAACTGAAATACACATTGATGTCTGGTTTGGATAAATAATTTTTCATAACAACACCTTATTTGCTTGCCATATTAATTTAAGAATTGATTGTTATACAACCTGATTTATTTGTAATTGTTACATTTATATTTTAACATTTCTTGTATTTTCAACAGAGCCATGAAAAAGTATTTATGGATATGAAGAAGGTGCATTTATGTAATATAACCACTTTGCTTTCTTTGTAAGTTGTTATGTAATTCATTCATATTGTACTGTAATTAACCAATGTCTTCAATCAGTATGTGTATCACGAGATTCACGAGGTTATATGAATCTGAATTATTAATAAACAAAAATGACATTTAGAAGTGGCCTAAATGAAGGTAAATCTGTGTAAATTGATCATTCCAGTCTTCCATTGTATTGTGATGTGTATGTAGTACTAAGTATAGTTCTGTAAGTTGGCTGTATTATTGATTATAACTATAATTTGTATTGATATGATAAATTTATCATAATTCTTACTTATTAAATTGTGTGCAATTTATGATAAAATAATTATTAAAATGTAAACATATTTATATACTTAAGTCACATATACAAATACTATTCATGTTATGTAATGAAAAATACAGTTTTGTTATAAATAATGTTTTTGATTTGGAAATAAGTTATCTGCTTTCAAGTTCATAAGAAATACAGTTAAACCGGCTGTAGGTAGTCTCCTATCTCAGTTTAGGCTCTGAACACACTGGCGGTCAGAGTTCAGAGTTCAGTAGTATTAGTTTTTCGCGAAAACGCAGTTGCTACGGCGTTAGGATTTTATATGGAATTTCTTAGTTGCCTTACGATCCGTACAGGTTTGTCATACATAAACGTTTACGCAGTCGCTAGCGTCTACGTTTAGAAAAACTCATACTAGGCACTGTATTCCGCGTTCTTATAACTTATGGAGCCCGCGGTGATTTGAGCGCCTTTGTATGTGAATGATTCTAAGACATCGCATATATTACAGAGAACGCGGAACGCAGAACTCGGTACTTTGACCGCCAGTGTGTTCAGGGCCTAGTTCCATATTGATGTTATGATTCTCGAGCGACGACGCTCTTTCAATTGAACAATGTTGGTAGGTAAGTAGATAGTTCAATTACCAAATAGAGCAATATAAAGGCAATATTGTTGCGACAATGAATGCTCATGGTAACACAAAAATCCCCTACTTACACGAACGAAGACTTTTTGTAACGTTTTCTCGGTTTTATCCTAAGCAGTTCTTTCTCAGACCAAAAACTAATTAGATTTTTTTTATTGAACGGATGAAGGCTTATCTATCCTTACTATGAATGCTTTTGCTTTGGTTGGTCGCCACCACGAAGCAAATACTCGTGGTCACCACAGCCGCTTTTTGATATATGCTCAAGCGAAAACACAGGGAGTCACCAGGGAGTAGGTAGGTACGTTTTTAAAGTAGAGAACCACTGGGTTACCCGTTCGTGCTTACTACAGGTGATTTGGGTTTTGTTTCGCTTCAAGTATTTTATAAATAATTTGTTGTGTTTCATGTGAAATGTCGAGTAGTTTGGCTAGCTTACACTTGATACTGATACAGTTACCACGTAGTTACGATACGACAAAGATAAAGAAGAGTAAATATAAGATAAAGTTGAAATCTTGATCATCTATAGCAAGATTTTTGTCCATGAATACCAAAGTAACTTTGCTCGTGACTTCGTTTGTTGCATTTTTAAATACTTTTTTTTTCTTTTATTTGTAACTGTATTGGTGTGCCAGTCTGACAGTCCTGAATAGAGATGAGTGGAGAAAGAGGAGAGAGGCTTTTACCCAGCAGTGGGACACAATAATAGAGATTGCTAAAAATATATAAATATGGACTTATATTTTGATATCTGCTAGCTCTTGCCACACATCGGATGCGTTGCGGTTATAACTTACACGTCCGTGGTGTGTAAGAAGGTATGCCCAACCTCCAAGAATCAGGCTATCTGGACTATCTTAATCCGATTGATTCTAGTTATAAGCGTTTAAACAAACTTTTCAGATTTATTATATTAGTAAACATTTATAGATATATAAAAGTTAGTATTATAAGTACCTAAGTGTAAGACATAGAATTAGGAATCGCGCGCGGCTCTTTTTTTAAATCTATGGATTTACAAGTACTAATTCATCGTATAACTAGTGCTATATATGATCTAAGACCTAGTGCTCTTACTAATATAATTCCACCTTTCTCACAAAAAGAGCAATGGTCCACCCATTATCATTATAATAACCAGAGTAGCAGTCAGGGTCACAATCTGTGGTATAATAAGCTTCGGTCGCAATACTTGACTTGAGAAACCACTTGCGACTTGCCACAGTGTCCATCACCTCCATACCCAGTAAGTTTTTCTGCCTACCACCAAATCGTACCAAAACAACAGTAGTGTGCAGGTGCAGACACAGTAAGTATATTATTGTATACTTACTCTGTATCTGTACTATTAAGTACTGACTAACGTAGTGACTGACTTGTATGTGTAATAAGAACTTACCAAATTACTTTGCGTGCTTCCGCCACCAGTTAGTTCATACAAACTACTGTTGGTCCCAGCATTCCCGCCACCATGAGTTTGCACACACTTTCCCTTGCGACGCGTGTTTCACCTTTGCGCGAGGTATCCTCAGTCACCAAGCGAAGGCACTACTTAAGTTGTTAATTGTTTGACGCACAAGCGACAAAACTTATATGTAAGACACTTGTGGAAGCTGGTTAAAGTACCTGATTTTTTTCTTTTCAGAATTCAAGAAGTCGATGACAGTTTCTTTGAGAAATTCGGATCTATTTTAAAGCAAGCATCGCAGAGGGCCGCCCTAGAAGAGGCTACACCCTTGGCGCCTTTCAAAGAAGTCGAAGAACAGGACTCTGAGCAGAATGCTGATGCAGACTCTCAGATTGAAAGTCGCAGTCTGGCTGACAGCGGACTTGGCACTCTTGTGGATGCTGACTCCGAGCCAGGGGACTTGGAAAAGATAGACTTGTACGAAGAGGCTGTCGGGTGGAATGTGAGTTAAAAAATACTTCTTATTATCAAAGCAAGCATACACTTTATCACACATTCTTTTGTAGGATCTGCACAGAATTTAAATTCCTTTTTCCTGCTCATATTATTCTTGACTTAATACCTACTATAGAACTAGAAATGTGATGATTTTTTTTCTCCCGCCAACTGACTGTGCGGATGTGAAGATAGGGATACTTAATCAGCAGTGATTTTTGAACAGTGCTATGTTATTATTCCGCGAAGATTTTTTGTATTCAAATAGTTACTGACCTAACTTTATGTTGTATCGACGGCATTGTAAGTTGCTATCAATCATCATCTACAAAAAGCTATTTAATTTTTAACACACTTACATAAGAGCATTCACTCTTTATAAACTGAAATAGGTAGCTGTAGTCATTATAGCTGTCGATGTGTTTATTGTTATAAAACATTAAACGTTTCAACGTGTTGAACTCGGTGCGTGGGGAGTTGAAGGGTCTGTTGCAATAACAATTGTATTTTTAGGCAGATATACGCGAAAATCGCGGTCAGGTTTATCGTCGCTGCTAACTGAACTAGACATTGGGTAAAGCTATTCTAGGGAAATTGGGTCGCGATTCCTGAGACGTTTGGGCGACGTAACCCGCTTACTTTCATCGGGCACTCTTCCAAGGGAATGTCGTTGTGTCATCTGGCTTAAAAACAATCGTTGCAGGTGGTCGCGAGATTTAAGTAAACCTCATTATTTTTTATTTAATTTGAAGTAAGCGGGCATAGAATTGCAACAGCTACAATTCAACGTCAAAAAAGAATTGATATTGAAACGTGCTTTGTGAAATTAATGGAATCTGGTTAGGAGTCATCAAATCATTCGTCAACGTTGGCTTGCTGCCAGCCGTTCTTTTTACTGTTCTCTGATATTTTGTCAACGTCCCGCCAAGGTTGGTCTCTGGTCTAAATAATCAATGGCGTTACCGTGTTCACTTCCAATGTCATTCCCCTGTGCCCCAGCTAAAACACCCAAGTGGTGTTCATCTTCAAGGTTCATTTATTCAAGAGTCGAGGTCAAGAAACTCAATTTTAACATTTCGGATTGGATATCTGGTTTTCCTAGCAAATCTAAAGCTTTTGTTTATAGACGTAATATCAGGCATTAGACTGAGCTCTGGAAGTCTTCATCTTTACGATATACTTAGCTACGAGTATCCTACGTGCGTGCAGTGGCAGTGTTAACCTATTAATAAATTGGAGTAGTATCCTGATTTACTTTCGCGTACTAAGAACCCACTATGGGAGACACCTTTGTGCAAGCCATTGATGCAAGGCTTAGATAGGTACCTACTCTACGATGTATCTCAGAGTTATCCTTACTTCACTTTATAATTGATACTGTTCGGTTTTCCGGAAAAGTACAAGATTTAAGCTTGGTACCCTTAACTCTAAGTTAGTCTTAATTACAATATTGAATCATTCGTAATTAATTCAAGATGTATCTCTATATTTCTAGAGCGTTTACTATAACGAGATAGAATGAATGGATTAAGATTAATGTGCTGATTTTTATTGCCGGCTGGAATGCCTTTACTCTATAAAACTTCACCTAATATACTGCTTTATAGTTTAATGCCTGTGGCTGAAGCGCCTCATAAATCGAAATTCTCCATTAGTATCTGCATTAAGACGATAAAAGATATCGAGACGTCAGAAGAAAAAATACGACTTTTACGAGTCCCACAAAGATGTTTCAGATGTAGGTATACCTACTTAAAAAGTTTGTTTATTACAAATAGTTATTTAAATACGTAGAAGTTGTACTTAAGACTATTATAAGCCAACTAGCGCCACCAATCATTTTATTTATTTTACCTTAAAATCAGGTCAAATTGAAAAAAATCTAAGAAGGCAGGTCACTAGTAAATGACGTAAAAGAAATAAAATGATTGGTGGCGCTAGTTGGCTTAAATAACTCCTTAACTGAAAGTTTAAAACATTCGGTAATTTTCTTAACGGAAGTCATTCCAGACAAGAAGTTTGGTAATTTTTTTTTATTGTTTTCGGGTATGCATTCGTGTTGGCGGCGCCTTGCAAAAATAGAATTTGGCTTTGAGCAGCCAGCGGAGTCCCGCCGGCCGACTTCGCAGTGTGGATCTGACTCCCACCAAATACATTTCACATTTCCGTTTCAGTTCTCGCGACTGTATCTCCTACGGGGCGTTTTGCATGTAATAAGTGCAGCGTTAAATTGAGTGTACTATGTAGTGAAGTTTTCAAAATGAATGGAACAAACACGGGGACACTACGGACTAAGTTCAGGGGTATTAAGAAAGAACTGTTGGAGAGGCAGACCAGTCTGATCATCCAGTCTATGACTGTATGTATGATGAAGTCACCATTGATGATAATTTTATAAAACTTTTTAAATCTTTTATTATATTTTTATTTGCGATATAAGTAATCAATTAAGAAAATATTTAAAATATTATATGTATTGATTAGGTATACGAAGTTATATTTTATTTTTCATTAGCAATATAAACATTTCTATCACTTCTTAGATATACTGTCAATGACGAAAAGTTTAGCGGAGAGACCGCTTCGATGATGACACTCAAGTTATACCAAGTTATACTTAAATTTAGCAAATAAATTGCTACCTTTTGCTTATTCTGTACCAATTTTAAGTCTTCCATTCCTCCACAAGACAATTCTTGTCACGAAATGATAATAACTCGAAACTGAAACTGAATGAGGTGGTTCTTTAAATATTGAAAACAAAATAAACAATACAGTTGATTAATGACTTAACTCCTTCAATTTTAACGATTATTGAATTGTGGACCATATTGCGGTAACTTTTATTAGCTTCCATGATGTCATCGACCGATACTAGGTTCTTGGAATACAATCATTCCGGGATTTTAGTTTCAGTAAAGAATTTGCTCTGTTAGGCGATGACAGGCTCTTAGTATTCACTGTCTAGTCTACCGACAAATTGAAAACACCAGAAGAGAATCAATAAGTTTCCCACGGCGGCGCAGTAACCCTGTCAGTTTACGAGTGTCGCAACGTTATTAAGTGCCGCTTCTTCATGTCGTGACCATTGAAGTTGGTCGCGTGTTCGTTTGATTCCGGTGGTGCCGTGGTTACGGTGCCACCCTTTGATTCAGTCGTTGGGGCAGTTGGTTGCGGTGTAGTTGTTTGAAAGTGCAATTAACAAGTCAATGAAATTGAGATATTATTACGATGCCTCGGTATGTAAACGAGTAGATCATAAAAAAATAGAATGTTACGTTTTTTTTGCTATATAAGCTGAATTTAAATCAACTGCAAATATTTTTAGGGCAGATTCAGACCACTAAACTGAACAACTTTCCCAAATAAACTTATGTCGAACTAAGAAAAAAATTTTTTGACCTCCCATACAAATTTAGAATCAGCTGATCTAGTTTAGGTAATTTGGAGTGTTCAGTATAGTGTATCTGCCCTTAAAATATTTGCTGTTGATTTGTGTCCACCTTATATATTAAAACTTCTGTGTTTTTTATTTTGCTTCGGTGCTTCCGTTCAGTTGCACTTAGATATGTTTGGTAAATACCCTCACTTCATGATACTTCTCAATTTTTTTTATCATATCATCGCAGCAGCAATATACTGACTGCGTTCCAAGACGTATAATTTCAGAGCCTAGGGCATCTGCTTAAACCCAAAGTTTGTTTAAAAGATTTCAAAACTTGTATAAAAAGCCGCGACATCCTCTTCGGTAAAATGAATATTTACCCAATCTGAAATCGTACCTATACATATATAATACGAAAAATATGATTAATACAACAAAAAGAGAAAGATGAGTGGAGAAAGAGCCCCCTCTTTCTCCACTCATCCAACATGAAGAAAAATCCAACAACTGTTATAAAAAAAAAACTTGAACGAATACAGAACCTCTTTTTTAAAAATCTGTCGAAAATATATACCTATACTTACTTAAGTATTTTAATTCTGTAACAGATCGATGAACTCTACCTGGAAATTTTATACGAGATTTTGCACAATGTCGGGGGTTGCGACGCGTCAAGCGAAGTCGGCCCTACGGCGATGCTGTCCTATGTGCAAGAAGCCTTCAAGATATCCAACGAGAAGCACACACAGCTCCTCACCACGGCAGAGGCTAAGGAACCGCCAGAGCTGATGCTCAACGTTGAGGTGGTGGAGGCTAAGGACCTAATGCCGAAAGATCCCAACGGGATGAGCGACCCGTTTGTCACAATATACCTGATGTCAAACACAGCACACAGATATAATACGTCTGTGAAGTCGACTACTTTGAACCCGGTGTGGGAAGAACATTTCTCTTTGTGAGTTTTTTCATTATTATCCTCAGCTTTGTTGGTGGTTGTGGATAGGTTCTGTCATCATCATCATTTCGTGTAGGTAACACGGTCCATCGACCGTGTACACCCTGGTGTCAGTTCTTCGGAACCGTCTCTTGGCCTCTGACGTGATTTCTTTAACGACTACCAGATGTCAGCCGGCACCACCGGCTTAACGTGCTTTCCGAAGCACGGAAACATCTTTATTATTAAACAATCGGGTGATTCATGCCAATCAAAATCCTTTGTAAATCGATTTATTAAATTTAATAATTCGTCGATTTAGCCCAAAACATTAACACATGTTCATTATATTATAATAATACCCTTGTCCTTGGTATTGGCACAGTTACGGGAAGTTTATTTCTCTGTTTGTAATTAGTTGCGGTCGAGTGCTAACAACACGTATGTTTACAGGCCGATGCCCAGCAACCTGCACGAGGACTCGCTGTGTTTAGAAGTCTGGTGAGTGTCCGAACTTGCTAATGATTCTCAACTCTTATCTTAGCGATTTCCCGGTTGCATCCTCAGCTGGTCGCTTCGGAGCCCAGGGTCCCTTGATAATGCGGGAATATGTTGTGTGTGAAGGTAAATTTATTAACTTCAGAATTTACAAAATCCATGAATTTAATATGAAGTTGTTCTCATTTTTTATCCGGTAAATCCGAATTCGATGATAAATTTTAAACATAGATTTTCTTTCCCTTTTTTGGTGTCGCCGCAGTTGGGTAAATACCGCTACCGTTATAGTCCGTCAGAAAAATGAGTCACAAAATTAACCTCGTTAAGTGTCGAAGCTTTTTCAGTTAAAAGCAAAAAGTAATAAGTAAACTTTTGTGTCGGCGGTCTTCCCTATAGTTATTTTTCCATCAGGGACTTTACTGCATTATTCATGCGGCGGAAAGGAGTTCTAAATTACCTAGACCTTTGTCAGACTAGTGGCGGATTTTATCAAAAGTAGCATTTCCAAATACTGACGTAAGGCCGGACATATAAGTCTGGCTTTGGGTGCAATCGGGAACACGCTGGGATGTTGATAAATATTTGACGGAGAAAGCATATTAATCTTCTACATGTCCACAGGGACTTTGACCCAGCTGAAACAGTGAAGGAAAAAATGACAAAGCTATTTGATGTGAAAGGCGTCAAAGGTCTTCGTAAGCTGATGAAGGAGATCGCTATCACTGCGTCCACTGGGAAACATGATAACGAGCTCATCGGCACCGCCAACATACCTCTTAATGTAAGTTTCCACTTTATATATCTTCTTTTCGTGTCAGTGACAAATAAAATATGGTTAGCCCTTGTAGGTTAGTCCAGAGTCAGGCTACCACAATGGCCTTTCGATTTTCCTCTATCAAGTCAACCACAAAACAGGATGCGGCAGAGGCGTGACACGACTCAGGTGTGCCATCTTTATGATCTCGTATGGATAGCTGTAGTCAATAAGTTCATTTCAATTTCAATAAGTTTGGTGCAGTACTATTTAATTTACTATATAAATTAGGTACCTAGGACCTAGGTACATCAGGAATCACGTAACGCACTAAACTAAGATTATCTATCACGTTTATCGCTGTTTATTTTCCAGCATTTCTTTCAGTGAATGTCGGTCGGAGGGACCAACCATAGTTACCTAATGCTTGTCACAGCATTTCAAAGAAGGCATCAGGCAACGTACCTATGCCTCTTCTTATAATCAAAAACCTCAGTCTCCGGTGCATTAGGCACATAAGACAGACGAACTATTTCAGTAACTAAGATATGTACTTAATTAACTTCATAAACAAGTGTTTCGACGTCATTATTATTTTCGTAAACATCTACATTGTTACACTTATCACTGCCAATAAATGTTTTGTGGTTGGTTTAATACTAAGTCCCTCATGACCTCGGAGATTATGGTTTTAATAACGCTAAAGTATAAATTACACTTTATATGTAGCGATGTTTTTATACAGTACCTATTTATGGGTTTATTCCATTATTTTATTAACCCCTTGGACTCTTGGTAGTCGATAACCTCTAGATAGATTGTTACATGTACTCTGTCTGCCAATGGTAACTATGGCGCCCATAAGAATTATGCCTTACCTATCTTTATGTAATTTGTTTTAAAATTACTATTTAATGGTCGGTAACGCGGACGTGACACCCCTAGTGTTGCAGGCGTCCATATTTACCGGTGACCACTTCCTATCAGAAGGGCCTACTGTTTGCCTAATAAATGAAACTGAAGACGAAAGAACGTAAGCAGGTGTAACATGTTCACAATGGATAACTATCTTAGTTACCTGTATTCGTCCATTTTCACGACCGTTCTTTTTGGGTTACTAGGTAAAAACCAATACGGTTTATAGTTATCCATTTAAATCCATTTTAATTGATTGACGGTGATATTTTTTTCTTTATTGTTAATTTCTCAACTGTTAGATTGGCACTTTGTGTGTAAATCCAATTAAGGTTTATTTATTATCTCAAACGTTATACGTGTTTAAGTTTAGGGTTATAATTGTAATGAAACACGAAATAACATGAAATAACGTAACATTTGCAGTCGATCCCCGCGCACGGCATGATGATGTGGTTCAATCTCAGCAAGAAGAGCAAGTTACGGCGGCAGGGCGTGGTGAAGGTCCGCCTCGGCTTCTCCTCGGAGAAGAACTCGCAGGTGGCTGCGCAGGAGCATCGACATCTGCTCAGGATATTGTTGCTTCACGAGTTGGAGCACTCAAAGGTACAAAATGCATTATTTATATAATACTATCTGTTGCCCGCGTCTCCGTCCACGTGGGACTCGGTTATATCGCGCCCAATAGTAAATTTAAAGTAGCCTATGTTTGACCGCTGGTCCTTAACTATATCCATACCAAACTTAATTTACCTAATTCCTTCCAGCAGTTTAGCCGTGAATGCGTAATAGACAGAACGATAAACAGACAGACTTTCGCATCTATAATATTTTTATGGATATTTTGCCATGTATTTCCTGAGGAATAAAACGTCTTTTAAAAATGCGCGTGAAAAGATTACTCAAGGGTCGGCAATGCGCACGTGACACCTGGTGTTGCGGGGACTACAGTAGACCACTTATCATAAGGTACGCCAGGTCAGGTGTTTGCCTACTAAATTGTATAAAAAATACGAGCGACTTTTAAAACATCAGCGAATTTTTTTTTGTGTTCGGCTCATGATATTTGCCTAGTTTATATAAAGTGAAAACAGGGTAAAAAAAAATTAACCACCCATATAAAGTCAACTGTATGGATTTTATTTCCGAATTAAAGATTTTATTATTATTATATTATTATTAAAGTCATGTCAGCTCACCACTACCTCTCTATGTACTGTATAAATACACTGTAAACTATATACACAGTAAAAATTGAGATTATATATTCATCTAGTAGGTATATCATAAATATTCTAACAGGTTTGTAATCACAATGACCAATTCAGTATTATTTTATGTGTCAGTCACCTCTACCCAACCATATCGTTAAATTTTGCATAATTTACACCTAGTATAAACTTGCCTCATATCAGTTGCTAGCTAATTTGACCCGTCAGATCATATCAAAGCAAATTTTATCTTTTCAATGAGGCTACTGGGGTCACATAAGATAAAAAACGTGATTAAAGTACCTCTCACTCTATAATTAATATTGCACATCGGCATTTGGAAAGAGCTTAGGTCTATTTGAGGCTAATAGCTCGTCAAGGTAACATAGGTATAGAATACTTACAATACTTAGGCTGTACCAACGAGTTATTGTTATTGAGGTCGTCGGGTGTTGGTTGAGGTAGAGTCTATACTAATATAATAAAGCTGAAGAGTTTGTTTGTTTGTTTGTTTGAACGCTTATAACTTGAAAACTACTGGTCAGATTTGCAAAATTCTTTTTGTATATTAAAGCCTGATTCTTGGAGAAGGTTATAGGCTATAGTACATACACACTAATGGCGAGTGAAACCGCGGGAAACAGCTAGTAGTGGATAAAGAAGTAGCTCTACGAAGGCGAAATTAGCCTATTGTTAATTTATTTTTCGGGTGTCTTGTATGTATCATCTTTTCTAATAGCGAGGGCGGCTATAGTCCGAGCAGGAATTATTCCTTTTACCTGTGTTAAACACTCTACTTTTTATTTCGAATATAAGGAATAAGTAAAAAAGACTTTTTTCTAAAATTAATAATAGTAAAAACATGAGTAGTGCCTTCTTAAATGATATTGTGTTGGTAATTCAGTTATAAATTTTAAATATAGAACATACCGCGCGCTTCATGGGGGCCTCTCAGTTCTGCTTAAGATCAGCGCACACCAAGAGCACTGCAGAGGGGTAACCATCAACTGTTTTAGCGAGTTTAGTTTTATCAAAAAAGTTATAATGAAAAATTAAATAAACCTCTTAACGTGATGTTCAGGACCGTCGCGTTTGTACATGAGTTTATTTTTCACTGTATGCCCATATTCATGAAGTTAATATTTTAGTGTTATCAGAAAATGCTTTGCTCTTAGTGTGTGCTGACCCTAATAAATATTTTTTAAATTAACACTGGCTGTTTATATTTCCACATTATTTTTTGTTGAAATTTTTTGTTGCCGATTTCCTTCCAAATTCACAGGCAAAAATATGTTCTAATTTTGAAATTTCAAAATTAGAATTAGTATTGTTGAGATAGTATCCTAGGAAATATGTTAGGCAGCTAACTCCTTCTGAGCGATTTGTCCATATATATTTATGAGATCTCTCTAATGTCAGCGTTTTTTCGGTACCGCCTTATGTCTTCAGTCGGGTGCTTCGAAGCCCAAAATCCAATTTCCTGCTTTTTCCTTTACACTTTGCCCGGTCTTAGTCATCCTTCGTTGTGAGACCATTCGAGATATGCCATATCAATCGGCAAGTACCGTTCCAGGTGGCTCCGTACTGGTGGTGCGGCAACTTCAGCGCGGCGGCCGAAGCCATCATCGTGCAGCACGCGGCGCAGAGCGGGCTGTCCGCCGTCGACAACACGCTGGCGCAGTGGGCCGTCTACTGCGCCGTCACCGTCGACCACCCGCTCAGCTTCGCGCTCTTCACGCAGCTGCTGGAGAAGATCACCAAGCCGCTGCAGTCTGGTGAGTAGTCAATGGTACACCATGCTCACGATTACTATTCTAAGCAATTGAATGGTCTTCCATCGGGCTGTCTGCCACCGATAACACGCTGGTGCAATAGGCAGTGTACTGCGCGTTCTATACCCTGCTTTTAGAATAGATCAACAAGCCGGTGCAATAAAATGACCAAACCCATAATTAGATGAAAGCATCGATTAAATAAAACAAAAAACGGAAAATAAACTTATATTATTACGACTATTACTACATAACACTGGTCACATGGAACACTATCCATAATCGAAATTAGCTGAATTTAAATGTAAGTTTTCTTTGTTTCAGGTCTTGTAAAGGAAGAAGATGTCAAACTGTTCTGGGATGGGGCAAAGAAATTATTACCAACTTGCTTCAGTTACATCAGAAAATTGAGGAAAAAGACTGCTGGCGAGAAAACCGCCATGAAAACACTACGGGAAGTCTTACACATACTGTACAATTTGTCAGTATTAGACGCACCCGAGAGTATAGAGTTATTCCCAGTAAATTCATACGGTTGGTTAAGAGATGACGGGAAAAAATTGGATATTTATGAAGTTTTGAATCAGGCTGTGACCCAAGGAGCTTCCGATTGGTTCGTGCATATACTAGACAATAACGAATGTAAAGAAAAGACGGAGGAGTCTAGACTAGAACATCTTATAAGAGTGATACAGTTGGTGCGGTCAGACCTGCAGAGGGCGCTGGAATATTACGATAGAGTTTTCGTTGAGTAAGTATGTTGGTGGTGATTTCGAATTTTAAATCACTTTATGATAAACTGATTTTAACGAAAGTCCATGCTAAAGTGTGTTAACTTATCTACTTTGAATAAATAAGTCAACAAGATACACAAAATACACACATAAATAGATATGTAATTTTAATTTCGCACATATTTTTTTAGAACAATGAACTTCCCGTACTCCAAAGCCTTGTATGGCTTATATGAGCAGAAAATAGCTTCGCTCGTGGAGCCTGAGGCGAAAGAAGTATGTAAGAGTATGAAAAGGCTGCAATATGACGAAGGTTCTACCAAAAGCGTTCATTTGGCGGGCGGCATCAATGGGGAGACCAGGCTCGGAGACCCTAAGGTCGAGAATGAGCCGCTGGCAATGGGCACAACATTGTTCCAATTGTATCTCACTTTGCAAAGATTTTTGACGTAAGTATTTGTTTTTGATTAACAATATTATGTTGTATTTTTTCCTGTATATCTACGCAGTTTATTTTGATGTGTAAAATAGTACTAGTTGCCTCCAAATATCTCGGTAACGTTACACTTTGGGGACCATGTTGCTTGACATTTTTGTATGTCTATGTTTCCTTTACCCACGCTTGCCAGTTTCAACCGTGCTGCAATTTCCAAAAGATAAAAACCAAATGCGGGCAGCTTTATATGCCAAATTGGTTTTATCCCCTTTCATATTCATATTACACACTGCCAACTTTGTCTTCCAGGTTAGGTCAAGGTCTAAACGAAACAGATTGGGACTCGTACGCCATATCGAAGTTCCATTCATGGTTTTTCGGGGGGGTGGCCCAGTGGCTGGAGATCGCGGCGTACAAGGCGCTGACGCGTGTGGAGAAGGCCGTGGAGCTCGACAACCTGATACCGGTGGATGCCAACGTCAAGTACAGCAGCTCGGGGGTCGACACGCTCGCCATTTTCTATCAAATCAAGATCTTCTGGCAGCAACTGGCCTGGCCTGACGTAGAGGGCTGTTACACTTTCGTGGCTAAGATTATTGATGTAAGTGGTAGATCTGAATAGATTAAAGTACCAGCGTTGTATTAGGCTTTGGATTAAGCGAACCCTGGGCTTCGAATTAACCTACTAAGGACGTAAATGAAAAAGCATTAAGATTCCCATCTTGAGAGAGAGTGTTGGGATTAGAAATATCGTAGCTTTGTTTCGCTTCACAATTATTATTTTTTTGCTTTTTACTCAGAGAGAAACTTTAGCTAAACTCACTTTAAATTTAACTATTTTAACGGTATACCTACGTAGATTTTTAAAATGTAGAGTCATCATTTATTAAAAATTAGTTTACATATAGCCAAGTACTGGTAAATGTTACATTACATGTTTTTTGTTTGAATAAAAACAATTTTGTAGATTTGCTTAAAATATGCATGGGTTCTTCTGGTACCTATACGAGATAATAAATATCAATAAACAAATGTTTCTATCGCAAGTTATTGTGTCTCTGTCTCTTTCTCGTATAGTAAAGAACGTACTAAGTCCAGTAGGTCACATTACCCGAGTATATCGTACCTGCCAAATGTGATATGCAATGTTCCAAAACATTCCAGGACATTTGCCGCTGCTGCGTGTTCTACTCGGAGAAGATGGCTGGTCGCGTGGACAACATCGGCATGGTGACCACGGTGTATGAAGAACGTTTCGAAGTCACCACAGAGTGGTGCGTGGCCATCAACAATATTGACTACGTGCGCCAGAGTCTGCGACCTTTCGCCGAAGAATTAGGAATGGATGAGATTATTGAGAAGATGTGCGAAGCTAGGACACCCGCTGAAGCACAAAGGTACTTAAACTTTTCTTAATATAGCTATATAAGGTGGACACAAATCAACTGCAAATATTTTAAGCGGTCGCTTCTAAGACCCATACAAAAGAATTAAGAGTGAAATTAAAAAATCGATACGCTAGTTTTTTTTTCACATTCCTAACAAAATATAAATAAAATCTATTTGCTATCTTCGTCTTTTCTTTGTGATAAAAAGAGATAAACGAATTTCACAGAGCTCCTGTCGGTATTGCTAACAAAATGAAATTTCCCACATAATATGGGAGTTTATCAATTCAATCATTTCAAAAAAATTCAAATTTTCATTACAAATGTTTTTGTTGCTACTGCTGATGGCCTATTTTGTTGTTTCAGATGCAAAGATACCTTACATAACGTCATAAGTAACGCTATTGATACTGTGAAGAATAATATTGTCGATTTGCTGGCAATGATGGTTAAAAGGGTAAGTTGTTTTTTCATATTCTATTTATTAAACACCATGTATAAATTACTGATAATATTTTAATATTCAAATTCAAGTACAAAAATCGTTTTCTGTTCCGCTCAAGACGCTTTGAGGGTGTTACTTTAACGCTGTCAACTCGCTGGCCTAGGATTTTCTGCCAAAATACCAAATAATTTTAATACCACTTATCATAAATAAATAAGTAAGTATATAAGGACATCAAACGACACAGATTGAGCTAGCCTCAAAGTAAGTTTGAGACTTCTTTTATAGAGATACTAACTAAAATTCATAAATAGTTAATCTGAGCCGGCTGGACAACAATAAAAAGAAAGCCAAAGAGATGTTTAACTAATTCAGTGCAATTGTTTTCTAGATGATGCCGTCAATAACGCGGCTGCTGCTAGAAGGGGCAGAGCTTCTCCACCAGGACTGTTCGAGCATGGACCGCGTTATGCGGTACATAGAGGCCAATCTCGACACTCTGTATCAACACCTCAACAACGAAAACTTCTCAAGGACTTTAGATATTGTCTGGGAACAACTAGGTGACGTTTTGTATGAACTCATCCAATCCAATCTAGAGGTAAGGACTTGTGTAAAAATAGTATTCTTTGACTTTTTATGTTTTAATTGGAAGTTTTTAAAATATATATGTATATATTTTTTACTTTTAATATTTACCTACTTATTGCTATTCTGTGCTATTTTAATTGAGTGAATAACATTCTAATTTTCTTTTCATTATTAACACTAGATTTCGTGACATGTTTTAAAATTTATAATTTGTTTATTTTTTATTTTTTGAGCTTCGTAATTAGTAACAATTATTTTAAAATATTTTACGAAATCCATTTTATTTTGTACTAACGACTAATTTCCATTTTGTAGAAAGAAACTCTCGTCACCCGTATTCGCTTGTATAGGCGTAGATATTTCGGGAAAAATAAAGTATACCCTGGCTATAATGATAAATCTGTGTTGTTCCGGGTAAATAACGTTGATTGTAATGCACGCTATTGCAAAAACAAAAAAAGCACGACACCTACTCTAGTTTAGATACCAACTTCTTGTGTAACTTATGTATATTTAAGTTTTTTTATTACTTGTTTTTCTTATCTACTTATATTATTTTTATTATACTTAAAGTATGAATGATCACTAGAGGTTTTAAAATGACTCACGCTAGATGATGGCACTAAGGCCATATACTCAAATACATTGTTGTAATGTTTTGACAATTACATTTACAATGATTTGTTAAAACTGCAAATAAAATCTACATACATGGTGATAGAGCCTAATTCGGGATCTTTTGGATAAATCATTGACATCAAACTCATTATTTTTTCTAACTATATAAAAGCATGTTCGAATGGGATACAAAATCACCCTCACAGTTGCAGTTTTGGCTACTCATCACTTAACCTAATCAATCTGTGTTGTTGTTTGATAGAACCGAAGGCCCAAGGTAGCCTTATTTAAGGGACTCCGCTTGAGCAAAGCGACAGCCGCCTTCTTGGTTGCGGTAAACGATATATTTAGATAGCACATTGCTTTTTGTATAGTGGACAACGCAACAACATTCATGGGATATCTGCTATTTGGTCGGTTAATTATTTTGACAAAAGGTGTTATTATTTTATTATTAAAAAAATCTAGTGAAGTAACGAGGAATCCAACATTCAATAGATACTTGCTCCAATTTAGATGGGTACTGATAGGACGTGATAGGTAGGTTTCAGCAGGTTTTATTGCCTCAACGTTTCAATCTTAATATTTAGGGCTAAACGTTTCTTCCGTAACTGAGTATAATTTTTATAAGATAATATTCAAATGACTAAACTTGATATAAATTACAACAACTGTAGTTATTTGAGGCAAACGCATTAACCAGTAGATAAGGCCCGATCCCAAGGGCCAATTCAGTAAAATTGACACAATAATAAACATTTAGATTTCAAAAAAAGCTTTTTTAATTTTTAATTAGGCACTTAATTGATATACAGCAGTTTTTTTCTGAATGTTGTTGTGTTAAATGTACTTTTGAAATGTTTGCAATGCTTACCTAGAATTTATAAAATATATATCTCCAAATTAAGTCAAATTGTACATACCTATCTAGTCCCTTGTTATGTCGTGTCAGTCGTGTGTATCACGTGTGTCGCCGAGAGCTGTAGCATGGATAGGTAGATATTGGAATTTCTATATTATAAGATTTTATATTGCTATTAGATAGAAGACGTTTTTTGGGCAGCTGAGAAAAAAAAACGAGAAAAATATGTACTTAGAGCAATGGTAAGGCCTGTGAACAGCAGTTGGGCGAAATATGACCATTGTTAAAATTGGTCTGTTTTCTCCTGCCCAAATAACAGCCGTCAATAACACGGTAACAGCTTACCATCAAGCGACCTTATGTTTGGTAGCTGATTCTATGAATATTCCTTCCTGTAAACGTTGTCAACAATTTAATTAAATGTGAGTAGGCCATATTATATTTGCATGTAAAAGTGCATGATTCTTGAATTGAATCAAAGACATGTTTATTTCCCCAAAAGTATATAGGTACTTATTAAAATGGTTATGGTTCTCAGTGATGGTGCATGTGTTGTTTAGTTATTTCCATTTTATGTATACGGTGGTGGGCATACTAAAGAAAATAGGGAAATAACGGGAAACCATACTCGACATATTTAGGCCAGTCTGTACTAGGACGTATCTTCTCGGCTTTATTTTTCATGAACATAAATGTACCTTGTTATTAAGGTGATACCTCGGTGAACACTAGCGCCACCGTCATTTAAAAATCATTACTCACTGAAAACACAAGTTATCAAAAATCCCACTGCTGTAATTATGGTTCTGGATCTGAAGTTAATTTTAATCATATTCAATTATTAAATTATAGTTCCATATAGTTACAAATTGCAAAACTGCTAAAAGTGGCCGTTTTAAGCAATAATGCAATTTGTAACTATACGGAATTATAATTTAATAATTTAATATGTTTAAAATTAACTTCAGATCCAGAACCTTAATTACAGCAGAGGGATTTTTGATAACTTGTAATTTCAGTGAGTAATGATTTTTAAATGACGGTGGCGCTAGTGTTCACCGAGGTATCACCTTAAGTAAGTATATTAAAGTATTGCTTCACTGCTATTGTTTATTTCCCTATTTTTTATGAACATGAGGTCCAACAATAGAATGATTTTTTTGAAGGGATAACCGTGTAATGTTATGCATTGTTAAAAATATGTTTTTGTTAATAAAAATAAAACAAGCATTTTTATAAAATTTAACACATTATTACAGAAACGCCGCCCGCCATCTTTCTTTTCTAACCTCCACGAGTGTTTAAAAATAATGATACAATCATTCCGTCAAGACAGTAAAGAGGTGTACACATCAGAAACATTAAAACGCGTCGAGTACTTACTGAAGATTCACGGCATGGAGACACGGGAACTGATACACCAGTACCATTTGGAGAGATGGCAGGAACAACAGGCGATCACGGAGCCCAAGATGGGAATGCTAACTGTGCGGGCGCAGTTTATAGACGACAATTTGAAAATAGAAATAATGAATGCTAGGAACTTAGTGCCTACGGATTCTAACGGTAAGTTAATGATACCTACCAACACTCATAGTAGCAATGTTAATGTCTGTCTAATAAATTATATAAACCTTCTAACGCTTAAATTACTGAACTGATGAAATTCGGTAAAGAGAGATTGAATCTTGGAGCGGTGATGGATTATCTTGTATAGTAATTCAACGGGGTTCCAATAAAAAATATACTAAGTTTTACTATCCTTGAATGGGGTTTAATGATTCCTGCCTTAGAGACACACAGACAAGCTTTTAAACTATGTGAGTAAATATTGCAACTTATACTTTACTTTATTTTCAGGTTTATGCGATTCCTACGTGCGCGTTGCGTTGCTGCCAGAGGACACTTTTGCAAATATAGTAAAGCCAAAAACTCAGACACACAACAAGAATCTCTTCCCCTTGTACGATGAAATGTTTTTAATGTGAGTATACAGTTTATATTGGGGTGTTGCTTTTAAGTGGTGGTGTGTTCATGATGTTTTCTAGCCATGTGATATCCGGCTCAAGAAGGTACTACATTTATTCTTTCAATAGATTTTGTAAAAGGCGATTAACGGATTAATAACTGTGTAATAATAGATCACCCTAATAACTCATTTGATAACAGTCCACTCCCTTTTAAGATGAACGATGTTACGGCGATATTCTTTACCCTTTGTAAAGGGTAAAGAATATCGCCGCCCTTTTCTCTTGTAACATCTCCATCATCAACATCGTTTATTGTGTGAGGTATATTTTTTTACATAAATCTTTTCCCTAATTTCGAAGTTACTATACTCTGCTTTTTTTCTTGTCCGCATTTTTTTTTTCCCTAGTTACAATAATAATGATCAAATTCGTCAAAGTTAAGTAAAAAAAATATATCTATCATAATATATGCATATGAAACATGGATTGTTTTTACATATTTTAAGAGTTTAATTGCCAAATATTCACAGCTTCTAACCCAAACGTGTTATATTCTAGACCGCTATCACACGAGCAGCGCAACACCGCAGACGGCCTGTTGCACATGGTGATCAAGGACAAAGACATGTTCAGCGTGTCCAACACGTTCGTGGGGGAGGCCTACCTCCACTTCAGCGAGGTGCCCGACACCCCCGCCCCGATCAGCAGTCTGCCGCAGCAACATCTGCCGCTTACCAAACCTAATACTATTGGTTAGTCTTTTTTTTAAATTTTTAGATTAAAAATAATGCAGTATGCGCTTACTACTACTAGTTGCTAGTGCCCTTAATTTTTTATTGCCTTTACCTCCCTTTCTAGGTTCTTTTTCTTTATTGTTCTTATCTACTATAAGATGAAAAATGATATTTTTCTGATTGGCATGGGTTTTGGATGTTTATCTATATACGTAATTGTTATAAAAATATAGGATCGTTTAGTTAGTATAGCATTACACAAGTCTCGAACTAACTTTGGGGCTAGCTCAATCTGTGTGATTTGTCCATATATACCTATATAATATTTATTTTTTCTAAAGTTAAATAAAATAAATATGCAAAAGACATTACAATTAGTGAACCTTTGGCTTCGAAGCAATATGGCTGATAATGAAATAGGGAAAATACTGAGAGGAGAAAGGGGTGATTGTTTTTTATGATACACACAACCTGAGGGTAACCCCTTAGGTTCGAAATATTTGTACCCAACGTTTTGTAAATTTTAAAATTTAGTTATTCTTAAATTTGTCCTATTACTTTCCAGACGGGGATGCGATCAAAGCACTAGAATCACGGCAAGGTGATAAACAAGCACGAGAGTTCCTCAAGAAACAAAGACAAAAGATGCCCAGCAAACAATTCTTCTCGCTCGGTTGAACGAATTCACTAGTTGAAGCGATATTTTCAACCTTCATAATAAAGCAAGCCTTTATAAGGCAGTATTCAATTAAAAATGAATATTGCACCTTATGTTGTGCTATTAAGGTTCAGAGTATTTTTATATGGCATACGAATGGGCCGTCAAAGGCTTGAAGGCTGAATATATTATAAAGTCTGTGTGATTGTTTAGATATTTTGTATCTATAAGAATTATTTGAATGCAGATAAATTATTGTCTTTCGATGTAAATGAAACTATCACTCACTGCAGTGTAAGGTACAGTTTAGACTGATGAATACCCATATATACTTAATACTATATAGGTATTTATAACAATAAATCTATGCTTAATACATTCACATATTAACAGTCCAAGATGTGATTTTGTAATTATTAATTTATAAAAGCGGCAAGCAATATTTTTGGTTGTTGAAAATTAAACATTCTAAGGAATCTCGAAATTATAGAGAAATGAAATTAACTATATTAAAATTTAAGAATATGAATGGTTCGTAGTTAAGATCTCGAAATATGTTCAGTTGCAACTATGCATAATATTGAACTTTTTAACGTATTTTGGAAAAATATATATTTTGTACGGATGAAAAAGGTCTTATATAAGCAAAGAGCTTATTAAAGTAGAAAGTATCGTTCGGATTGGCATTGCAAAATTATATTTAAAAAGTTGTAAATAAAGTAGTCGCATAATGATTAGAATACTGTATTTTATACCAAGATTCATTTATCTACTTAGTAGCTTCGCCTGTGATAGACAAAAGTGCCTTACTTTTATTTATTTTGTCGCAATATTTTTATCAAATTTTTTTTTTCGCCTCTATACGTTTCACTGAAGATATTTGTTTTTGTATTTTAAAGCATTTTTATTTGAGTAACTATCTTATTAGGTTGTTATAAATGTACTGTAATTCGAAAGTTTATTATGATATATTTATAAATTAAAAGCCATGTTTATATAATTGCGAGTTTATCATTTCCTCAACAAAGCGACTAAGCGCTACCCATAACATAAGGTGGCATCCGGGACCAATGGCCGAACATGGAATCATCTCTAATTTCAGATAGTTAATTAGGTGATTACCAAACTGCAAACACCGAAGTATGTTTCCCGTAGGAATGCCAAATCATTAAAAAATATTATATACGAGTATATATATAGTCGTCATATTGTTGCGCGAATTTTGAGGTACCAAATTAATAGCTTTTCTTTCTCTTACAATACTTTTGATTCCCCACGGAACGCGCCGGCTTCTGTAAACTGCTTCATATGGCATGAACATGAAGGCTGCCCCGAACGAAAGTAGTCGCCTGTGGGGAGTTAGGGATTTTCCATACATTCTCATAATTAAAAGACGACCAAGGAAATTTATTTCTATTATTGACCTTAAAAATATAAAGGTGTTTTGACTGTACAACAAAAACAAAACAGAATATGTAAACAAAAAAATAGAGTGTAAGTAGGAAAATTTAGAATATTATTTATTTTTTCCGTCGCTCTTGGTACGAGTAGATGTCTAGTTAATAGCAAATTAATTGTACTAGACGCCAGTAGGGGGCGGCTTAAAGCTAGTGTTATTGCTTCATGCATATAAAGTAATAACTGCATCTACCAGCGTTATTCAGCGCCCATCCATTGTAGGATACGATACGGTGCGGTAAAAATACAAAATAATATCCATCATCACTATTAATAAATCTAAGACTGTATGTCCTTCTCAAATGTAAATCAAAATATTTTATTGTTGTGGAACTCCTTGGGTAGAAGAAACGACTTGAGGTTTCATTCATTTATTTAAGGGTAAAAATTATTATTTATTAGCGACCCGCCTCAGCTTTGGATGGGCATAAAAACATTCCTCTTGAACCACTCTATCTAAAAAAACGACATCAATGTCCGTTGCGTAGTTTTAAAGATTTAAGCATACAAAGGGACATAGGAACAGAGAAAGCGACTTTGTTTTATACTATGTAGTGATAGTGATGATACTTGAGCAGGACATTATTAATGGATTTCATTGAATAAATCGTGCAAAGTCAATTAAAACGCTTAGTTATGGCATTCGCCCTTCCATCACAGTCCGAGCGCATAAAAATAATTCTAATTAATTAAAACGTCAGATCACAAAGGTCCAATCAGTCGTAACGGTCGTTTGTGGAAATAGCAAGGTGCTTATATAAGTATATCTACGATGGAAACAGCGTCAAATGAAACATGTTGCCGGACGGCGGCGTCTTTCATCTCTCCACAGATTTATCAGCATGCAGAATGGATACGTTAAATTGTTTAAAAACAAAACATTTATATGTGCGGGAAATTTATACAACACTTTTGCTCTAAATGCGAGATCGTATTTATACTCATTCATTTGTATTGAAAGGATTGAAAGGTCAGTTTAAAAAAAGTTCAGTATTTAATTTAAGTTTTCTTCTGTTCCGTACAGATTCAAATGTCTTCTCTGGAATGCTATGTTCTCAGTAATGTGCAAACGTACTCATTTTTAACTTGTTGTCTATCTGTGTAGCAAAGCAATCAACTAATAAAGTTGTTTATCGTCCTTCAAACACCGTTCCGGAGTCGCCCCGCGCACATTTTTACGTGAAAAAGTCTGCCACATTCAGCGCGCAGAGTGAGAAAATACAATAAATATTAACACTAATGCATCATTCGATCATTTCATTACATACACTTGACAAAATTATATAATAAAGACAAAAAATTCCCGCATACAAGTACAATCAGTATGACCGACGATCATATACTTACATGCTTGACATGCTTTAATGCTCTAAGATATCGTTCGAACTTTTTGTTCGTGGTCTAATCATTCATTATTTGTTTTCGAATAGCAATTCTTTTTTTCATTCAAATAATTCAAATATTGGCTGTTTTATTTAGAAGTCACGAAAAGAAGCCAGGTTGTTTTCTAGCAAATGTCGTGTCTGCACTTTCATAAGTCTGTGGCCCTCCCTCGCTTTGATCGCGCCGCGCCGACAATCTGCTCGACTACTTATCGGTTCAGATTTATTGTGATTCGGAGGCTGCGCCCGTAGGGAGCACAGCACGTACGATACTTACACATTCGTAAACGCTTTTTATGTTACGATTCTTGGGATATACCGCTTTAGTTCGGACTTCGGGCACTCGTAAGGCGTAAAAATGTCGTGTATTTTGATATTTGCTGGTTTGAATTCTTACACAAGTATAATATTTGTTGAGGTAGAGCCTGGAATTTTGTACCTTTTGTATTTCAAGATGAAGTATTTTTAAGGCAGCTAGGTAGGTACTATTAAAATAACTATTAAGGTAACGAAAGTATAATTGGCAAAAAGTAAATCTGCTTTATTTATTGCAATTAGTTGAAGCTACATAAAAACTCATACTGTTGATAAAGCGCAGAGTAAGTATATATTTATCAACCCTAAATATCTACTTATTAGGCATTTTGGAAGAGTAGTACAGTTGCCCATATAGAAAGCCTAAAAACCAATTTCTACCTATCCAAACGTAAAATAAATTCATAATACAAATTAAAAAATCGATTTTAAGTAATGAAATAAGTTACCTACATATATTAAATAAAACACTCACATGGTTTTTCCTATGGAATACGGCTTCGCATTTGCTTAACTCCACAGGAAAATCATAATAATGAGAGGGAGTGTGGTGTGACTCTAGACTCTACATTTGAAAGTATGTATGCCAGATAAAAGTAGAGATGTCGAAGGTGATCGATTTTTTTGTATAAAGTCAAGTGAAATCAGTCTCAAGCTAGGTTGGGGTAACAGAGCAACGCGCAGTTCGATTTAAGCCCGCCTGGCCTTATGGCTGGGGTAGATAGAGTTAATGTTAACTATGCTCCTTTTTAATAGTTAACCGCCTGACTTAGTGCTTTAGTGCCTGAGGATGCCTCGTATTGAAAAAACCCGTGTCGCATGGGAGGTGTGCGCAAACTAATGGTGGCGGGCATACTGGGACTAACAGTAGTGAGTGGGCGCCGGCAGTAGTTTAGTTTTTATGAACAATCTGGTGGTGAAAACACGCTGAATAATTTGGTATCGTCTTTGGTAGAGTCAAATTGCACACTTAACAATATACTGCCTTAAATTATCCTTGAAGTCTGAATGTTAATTAATATTTATTCAAAACTTTATTGAAAACGACATCAACGCGTGCTACAAACGTCTTTATCTGCATGCGCACACTCATCAAACACATCAAGCCCAATAAAAGGTATTAACGCACCAACAGATAAGTCACATTGTGAAGAGATTAAAAAACATCATCGATAATTTTTGGCATCTTTACGACAGGTAACTGAGCTCGCAGAAAAACCTTCACCAAGGCACAGCACTATTATTAATTCTGTGCATTATTATCAATATACCTACTCTGCGATTTTTTCCCACAAAATAACTTGGATTTTAACAACATAATGTATTTAGAAATAAAAAGAATTTAAATTTTATATATGTATTTTGTACACTTTTGAGAATGAGAATGACCAATAAAAAACTACCTTAAATATTATGTACTTTCACACAAATATTTTTTCCTAATAAACGCATAGAAAAAAATAATGTAACGTCGTAACGCGATGTATTTTTCTGTACTGTAAATATTTTGTGTGTCAGGTTAAGTCGTCCGCTGGCAGGGAGAATGACCACTGTATTTTTTGTTCCAATCAGTGCGGACCCCGGTAGCAACTCCGAGGCTTCTGTAAAAAGTACGCCATTATCTCGCAGTCTTCTGTGGAAGGTGACTAGCGATTTGATAGCAGTATTGTTTAGTTGTCCGACTGTTCAATTTTTATAGATTTATTCGTTTGGATAATTAATTCATTTTTAATTACTATTTCTTATTAAATGTTTGCATTTTATTAAGTACACATTTTTTGCTAAAAGAAATAAAAAGATAAAATTAATCTTAGCATAACGAATTTGTAAAGAATCCATTTAAAGTTCATAATAATTTAATACACGCATTTAACGATTGAGCCGAAATAATAATAATAATATATAATGTTCATTGTTGTGGAAAATGCGTTGGCTGTATAATAGTCTTTTATATTAAAAGAGGTTTAAAAGGGTCGTTCCACTAAGTCTTTAATAAGATTGAATAATAAGCAATAAAGATTTTGAATGGTTTTATTCTTTCCGGTTGGTTTGTGATTTGTGAGGCAGTAGCTGAGCTTTCAGAACCAAATGTATACACAGAAGATTACATCGTAAAGTACCTTACTTTTTATTTATGGGCAATTCGCCAATTCCATAGTTTGAGTTTTATGAAATATTGTCGTGTGGGTATGGGTAGTGTATATTCCTTGCCCGAGGTCCCGCAATATTTCCGATAATTTACATGATAGTTTTGCAGGATATTAGGTGTAATCAAATTTTTCATTAAACCAGAACATTGTAAGTTTTTTGAAGTCAATCAAGATCTTTAGATTGTGATATAGAAATTAATTATAGCTGTATGGCAATAATAGTGGCTACTTAAGTGTCACATCTGTGAGCCTCCATAAGTTGTGCTGCAGACTTCGCGTTAGTATCTGGAGAGATGGTATATCGGGAGTCGATAAAATAAGTTTAATGAGGCGGGGTCGTATATCAGAGTCGGCATCATAAAGGTACCAACTGTCAAAGGGCTCATTGTGGCGGTTCGCCTTTATGATGGCATTTTTACAGTCAGGTACTGGCTTTGAGCGCTTGCCGTGCCGACCGGCAATTATATTCTACTTAACTTGTGTCCAGGCTAAGATCACTGATCTACGGATAACCATACTTAACTTACAACGTACAGGCACTCCATATTGAAGCCGATACTTACACACTTTATTTCTTTTCTCTAAAATAAGTACAACTGCAAACTACTGGGAAAAGGACTACGTAGGTAATGGACCGAAAAAGCTACCTCTTGTCGTGTATTTCCACTGTATTTCCCTTATAGGGCAGTCCATAAAATTAATGAGATTTGCGCCAAACGTTAGGTTTCTATAAAAAAGCTTTTAACGTGGGTTAAGCGCAAGTTAGCGAAATCATCTGCTGGTTATTAATGTTATTATTTTGGGCAGAGTAAATCAAACAATGGTTTTGACAATTAGTGAATGAGAAGGGTGGCTAAAGTAGTACCTTTCGTCATTTTGGACAGTTTTAGGTGTATTTTTAATGGCTTACCTATATAATGTCTGCTTGCAGACTGATTACATATATCCTACACTATTAAACGATATATATATTATATTTCGAATTCAAAAAATAAACGATTGAGTCTGTAAACAGCATAGTACATATAAGTAACTAGAAAACAAATACAGGCTACCCTGTTTATAAAAAACAATTTAACTAAAATTAAATCGCATTACAAAAGTTAAAACTACTAATAAACTGACAGTTGGTATGTCTGCAATCTGCATTATCGTGATGTTACCCCATTAGTTTCGGACTACAAATTTTAAATGTAAACAAGTTCGCTGTTACAGTAGCCGTACCTGCTTTTAGCATGTTCACCAAACAGAGTTATAAAATTAAATAAGGTGCAAAAATTATGGGAGAAAAAATAACCAGTGTATGTTGCGTGTCTAATCTGGGAGGAGAGGCGGGTCGGTTCGGCAACTCAGACGGTCGTTTTGTTCTCGCGATGACAGGTGGAGGGTGGAAGATGTAAGGGCCGCCGCAGGGACGCGCCCGCGCAGCTCGCGTGGCCCTCTCGCCTGAGTCACGCGCGGCTCGTAATGCTTGCATAATAATAATGACGGATGCCGATCGCGCGGCGGCTCCTTTGATCTCCGGCGCGTTTGATCTCGCCGCCGGAGCCGGTCCCGCTGGCTGCTCACAAACGAGCCGCCCGCTCACCTTTATTCGGTTCGACGCCGCGCGGCAAGTCGTAGGCCCTTCGCCCTCGCTCTAAATAGAGGCTTTATTTTGTAAACAGCGGGAGCGCTACCGTGTACGCTCGGAGGCCGGGGCGGCGGCAGTGGCGCGCGCGCGCTGGCCAGTATGGGGTGTGCTGCAGCTCGCGTCCTGCGCCCGCGCCTTACCTTCCGATGTCGTGCCTGTGTCCGCCCTCGCAGCAGCCGCCAGCGATGAAGACACGCCTTCGCGGCCCATCCTGCCGCAGCAGCTATTGGAACTGGATCACTTGGACGTTCTGTGTACGCATTATTCTATTATTTTGTGCTTTTATGTATATTTCGGTGAATTTCATGCGTTTGTGGCGGATGTGGGAAAAACATTGACCGACAAGAATACTGTCTGTGTAAGTACGCAATTTGGAGGATTTTGTCGCCCTGTTTCTTTATTCAAACCCATATTTTAAAGATCCTTTTTTAAGGATATCAAATAGGTGTTTAGGTTCCTGCTACACCATTTTCAACATGAGGTTACAGCTGTTATAGTAAGTGGTTGTTGTTGGCAATTAAGATACTAACCCAAATACTAACAACACAAACACTGTTACTAGTCTGCTTATCATATTTGCAATCACTGGTCCAGACAGCAGCGGTTCTCTTTATTCTGCCAATTAAATATAACGGCGATAGGAAATTATGTACTCAGATTAATCGATTAATTCAAGATAGTTAGTAGGTACCATGACTTCTATGCGAGGCGGCGGCAAACACGTTTCAGTCTTGCTTATGGCATGTTTCTTTACTTTAACCCCTGACCAATCGGAAAGGTACAGCTAACGCAAATTAAAACTATTCATAAATAAAAATAGTTAGCAACTCAATTCGGTACATGGAAGATTCGAAACTATCTTAATCGATAAAACAAACATTTTAGAATTACTTTCTGACTGTATAACCAAATAAATATTACCAATCATCGCCACCTACTTTTTGACGAGTATTCCTATCGGTACCTACCTCCAAGCATCTTAGAATTAGGAACTACGGGCTGGACGATATGAACTTCTTAGTTTTATGTCTGCCACTTATATCATTGTTATGAAGATAACCATCATTACTTATCATGTCTTGCACAACTTGAATCTACAAGTTTTGATGACTTTTTATGTAGGTATATTTGAGTAAATTAGCTAACGGGTGAAATGCAGTTTTTGAAAAAAAAAAAAAAAAATAATTTTCTTCTCGTCCTTTATGCTTTTTTGTCAACATGCAATATTATACATACTGTCGAGGCAAAAAGCGGCATTTTTACGTATCTTTTGAAGTATCTTTTTGGAGATCTATAAGGACAGTAACAAGTGGAAATCCCTATCCTTGCAAGAAACAGTTCTTATAATAAAGAGACATGTATGTAGCTACATTACAAGTGTGGATTTTACAACAAATATTACAATATTTGTTATATTATTTATATTAATCGTAGATCTACTGTTACAAATAAAATAGGCTACACAGTGCAATTTAATTTTTCAACGTTGATTTAAATATGCGAAGAACAAGAAACAAACAGAACATAAAAGAACAACAACTGTTGTTGTACATCAACCTTCTTTTTTATATTGAATATAACATGAAAATATTCGCACTTGGCACGTTAACTTACTTAATTTTTTTATTAACTACAGTACAAATAAACCTAAATATAACTATTACTAGTAGGACTATAATACTTATTGTTCTACATGGAAAGCAGTCTTAAACGTCTATCTGCGACCTTGAACTGGTTTACCTATAGGAAAGTTGCACCCAGTAAGCTGTTAATTACCTATGAAGTGTCTTCCGGATCCCTACACTTACCGAAGGGACTTCTGTAGCAGACACATTTCTTTCAAGTCGGTTTTCTATAATAGCGACATGCCGACATGCATGCCCCGGTCGATCTAGCTCTTCTTTTACAGCAATAATGAGCTGCCATTATTTTACTTTGTTTATCACGTATTTAGAGCAAAATAAAAAATATATTAACACACTAGCTGTTCCCCGCGGCTTCGCCCCGCGTGGGACTCGGTTATATCGCGCCCAAAAGTAGCCTATGTTTGACCTCAGGTCGTTAACTACATCCCTACCAAATTTCATCACAATCGGTCCAGCAGTTTAGCCGTAAAGAGGTGACAGACAGACAAACAGACAGACAGACAGACAGAAAGACAGACAGACAGACAGACAGACAGACAGAGACTTTCGCATTTATAATATTAGTATGGATTAGTATAGATTTGTCATTATTGTTATATCTGAAAAATGTTACATTACGTATTAATATAGGTTTGCGCAGTTTGCCTGTGTGCGACGTAGTAAGTTAATGCTATTGTAATGTAAACCACATTGTTACAGCTATTGTTTCGCTGCAGCAATATGACAGTGTTTCAAATTAATTTAGAGATAATAATGGAATTCGTGTTTATAGGGATATTAATATGGCATGTGAGCAAATAACTGATATTAATAGACGATATAATCGGCGGTATAAGGTTATCAAATCGCCGCTATGCCGATGATATTATCATCTTCCAACCAGCATAAAAACTGCAAAGCGTGCTACAAGATCTCAAACAGAATCAAACAAAATTATGGATGTGGTGGGCAGGAAAATTGTATGAAAGTCAAAATAGGATAGGCCATATCCCAGTAGAAGAGAAATTGAGTGTCCAGTGTTAGTAAATATTGTAAAAGTTTGTTGAAGACTAGCACTTCACCCCGCCTTCGCCCATACATAAGTTCGCCACATAGCCTATGTCACTCGGGGATAGTGTGGCTTTCCCACGGTGAAATAATTTTTCAAATCTGTCCAGAAGTTTCGAAGCTTGACAACTAATTGTGTCTTCTTTGATGGTGCTTTTATTATCATCATCTAGAGTAGCGCTCCCCAAAAAGGTTGTCATCAAATCATTATTAAAAACTGAAAATAAAGAGCCATAGTTTGCTTTTAGATAACGCTATCTTGCGTTTGTAAACAAATGTTTCATTGTGAATATAAAATCAGCCCATTTATAATATAAATGGGCTGTTGAGTAATTGTCCATTTATTTATTCAAAATTCGTTTTTACCTGTGGGCACGTGAGCACGCCATACAGCTACACCCCTCTGCAGGTAAATAATTTTTACCGTCGTCCTACTACAATACCAGCATTCATGTTTACAATAATGCTGCTCAAAAGCGTAAGTAGCTTGGACTCTGTAAGGACATTGCAAAATCTAATTAAACATCGACAATTTTTATACAAGTGACCATTAAAAATATATTTAATTTTTATTCGTTATGTTTGAACATAACTAAACGCCGAATTATAATTTCCAGGCAGTGTTGAGCATAGCAGGCGAGAGCGTGGCTTCAACTGACAGTTTGAAGCTGGTCTGGCTCTCCAACTCCTCGCTGACTTGTAACGATGGAACCACCGCTGGGTACGTAGTCATTGTTCAAATTCAAATTTTTTATTCTCAATATAAGATATTCTTATCACTAATTAAATTAAATTACTTACCACTTTCAAAGCAAAAGTGAAAAAGAAGCGGCGGCGCCACAAAATCCACTGCAGCCTATGTCCAAAAATGTCAATTAAACAAAGAGTCATGGCGAAACTCCATACATCGTTTGTACGAATAAAAAATTGAAATACAGAGAACATAAAATAAATCGAATTAGTAAGAATACATAACTAGTAACATGTTTACCAACACAAAAAAATTTTAAACCCCGGGGTTTTTTGAATATTTAATTTTTTTAAAGTCGACCTTTAGCTTCGTTTTCATTCGCCATTATTGTCGCAACTGAAACATTATGTCATCCTGACAGTTGTTAGCATTGTCAAAACGGTATTGACAGTTCATTATGGTAGGTTAGGTTCATAGATTAAGTAGTTGTAACTGTTATTAAGCAATTAATTTTTACTTGGTGAAAAAGTGAGATGGCGGCATAGGAAAGTCCATGAGTAAGAAAAGGACCAACGATATTTTTTATATTTTTGTCTCTGTCAACGTGGCAATTTTTTCTTTGTTTGGCCAATTCGACGCCAAACAAAATCTTACACCAAACTAACAGTGAAATTATTTATGTTTTGTATTAAGAAAAATATTCATTTTAAGTAGTAGAATTTGTACGAAAGATATACAAAAAATAAGGGCATTTGTTACATAAATTGTGTCCATGGGCCATGGATGTATTAGGATAGGAACTCAGGGTGGCTACTACCATCTCTTAAAACCATGCAAGATCCAGTGAGTAAGCGAGATGTCGCCTTACATCATGTATTGCGCTATCTCACTTACTGGTAGGTGAGATGGTGGTAGGCACCATCTCTTAAAGCGTAATACCTGATGAAAGGAGATGACGTCTTACTGTGTTACTCTGTCTCGCTTACTCACTCGTTCTTGTATGGTTTTAAGAGATGGTAGTAAACCATTTGATAGTGAGCCTGCTACTTAAAAAGTTGATGGTAACCCCCCAGGTGGCTTACTACCATCTCTTAAAACCACGCAAGATCCAGTGAGATAGCGGGAAAGCGCAATACATCATGTAAGGCGACATCTCATTCACTCACTGGATCTTGCATGGTTTTAAGAGATGGTATAGCCCCCCAGGTACTAAATCGATGAATCTAACCTACCATAATGAACTGTCAATATCGCTTTGGCAATGCTAACAACTGTCAGGGTGACATAATGTTTCAGTTGCGTTAAAAATGGCGAATGAAAACGAAACTAAAGGTCGACTTTTATAAAATGGAATATTAAAATAACCCTGGGGATTAAATTTTTTTTGTGGTGGTAAACATGTTACTAGTGAAGTATTCTTACTAATGCGATTTATTTTAAGTTCTCTATATTTAAATTTTTTATTCGTACAAATTCCGCCATCATTCTTTAAGTCACAAGAGATGAATTTACATTTACGTGAAATATTTTTATAATTACAATATGTTCATGATTGAATTAATTGTTGATAGTTTCTACTTCAAACTATAAAATAATGATTATTGACATAACTTTAGGTACGTAGACCATAGACCGAAAGCCCACGACGCTTTATGGATTAGATATTTAATGTAGGTACCTACATAATCCTCACCACACCAATTATTATATCATATCTTGATCATATCAATGGAAACGTTCAAAGTGATCCGCATCTAGTCTTACATTTAAATATATTTTCGCACACTGCCAATTGAACAATTACTTTTTTGTTAAATTCCATGCGATTTTCATTCGTTCATTGGCAATGAAATTTATGCAATTACAGGTATTACATTCGACGGGGCAGCAACACTCAGCACTGGGTGGTATATTTGGAGGGCGGGGGCTACTGCTGGGACACTACGTCATGTGGCGCGCGATGGCGACGTCGGCCCGGACTCATGTCATCGTCGCGCTGGCCCCGGACACGTCGAGCTCCCGCTCTGCTGTCCAGAGACCCTAACATTAACCCACTCTGGCATAACTCGAACCACGTTCTTTTGCCATACTGCTCTAGCGACATGTGGGCTGGGACTCGCGTTAATCGACGTCTTAACAGCAGCTTCGCATTCGCTGGAAGATATATCGTCCGTTCTGTACTCTCGGAATTGATTCAGAATGGACTCTCCGGACGGCTGCTCTTAGTTGGATCCAGCGCTGGAGGTGCAGGGGTCATGTTTCATGCTGATCCTGCGAGAAGAATGCTTCGATCCCATGGTATCCGAGTAGCCGCACTAGCTGATTCTGGATGGTTTTTAGATCGACCGGCAAACTCCAGGCGCGTCTCAGCAGATACCGTCGCTAAACTCGGCCACTCTCTTTGGAAGGGTAACCCGCCATCGTCATGCGTCCGGAAATATTCTAAGGAGCCGTGGCTATGTTATTTTGGATATCGATTATATCCGCATATACGTACCCCACTGTTTGTGTTTCAGTATTTGTTTGATTCCGCCCAGCTCGCTGCTGAAGGGGTTCGGGCGCCGAGGACTCGGGCACAGTGGGATGCAGTACATGCGACTGGATCAGCTCTACGGTCGAGTCTCAAAAATGTTCGGGCAACATTTGCGCCTGCTTGTTTAGCTCACGGTGCTTTAGCAAGGCCTGAATGGTTGGCGATAAACGTATCTGGTATAACTTTGCCGAGGGCAATAAGATGTTGGGAGCAGCGGTTGGGGAATGGAGGCCGGAGGGTGCGGGCAGGCTGTGCTCCACGGCGGCTCATCGAGCCGTGCTCGTGGCCGCAATGTAACGGCTCGTGCCCTCGTCTTCGCGACCCGAGAACTGGTGAGGAAGTCGCTCTCGCATCTCTACTTCAAAGTTTTGGATTAGATGTGAGTGGAGCAGCAGCAGCAATGGGTTTGGATGCTCGTGCACTGTCTCGAATGAGTCGCGCGGAACTCCTACCACTGTTGGCGCCGCACACCTGACTGAGGCTTATGTTTTAGAAGACTTTTGTGCTGTACAGCACGGTGAATCTACCTCGTTTCTTTTTGTGGAAGTACAATTTGCTTATGTATAGATTATTTATTGATTACCGATACGCTGTAAGCTTTATTTATAGTAAGTAAAATTGATTTTTTTAAATGTTTTTTATTTATTTAAGAAAAGCTTCTGCTATGCATAGTTAGATAACAAAAGATGTTTTTTTGACTCGTGGTCGCGACCACTAGTTTTTTCATGTATGTATCTTCGTAGGATCTTTCAACGTTAAAGTCAGAGGTCAAAGAAGATACACCAGTTAGCCTTATTATCACTACATAGTATAAAACAAAGTAGCTTTAAAACTACGCAACTGATTTTCATGCGGTTTTTTTTAATTGATAGTGATTCAAGAGGAAGGTTTTTATGCCCATGCGAAGCCAGGGCGGGTATACATAAACAGTCACGTTTGTTTATATCCCATACGGAGTAGGTAGACAACTATGTGTGATCGAAAGTATATTTTGGGGGAACAAAAGTAAATGTTTATATTGTGAGTTATTTAATCGAATAGTTTCTGATGTTTCTATTTAATTTGACCTCTTTAATTTTTGTAATGGTCTTACTGGATGGTATTGAAATTTTCGGATTTCAATACCGCCCAGTATCGATGCCTGGATCGAATGATTTACACGTACCTAGAATCGGGCACAATTGCAAAATTTTTTGCAAAAAAAAAAACCATTATCTTTTATAATTATAAAACTGCTGACCATTCACGGTTAGGCTGGTTGCCTATTTTGATAAAAAACGTGATTGGAGGAAATAAAAACCATTTTTTTTCTATAAACGAATAATAGTTTTATATTATGTTAAAAATATAAATATTATTTACAAAAGGCGTTTGTCGCAAGGATGGACTAGCTCGAGTCTATAATATAATAACAATCTTAAATCCAACGAATAACTTAAATCTATCTCACTAAAGTCCGCGTCATACAGTCGTATGTTTGGCAGTGAACTATTGCGAATGGATTCTTTGTTTAGATGTAAATATGCGGGGTAAGTACGGTCCCCGAGAGGACCTGAAACGGTGGCTGCTGTAAGGTAGCCAGGGCGAGCGACGGATGGTGGCGGCCACGTGATTACGTCTTTTGACATTCAAGCCGCCATTTCTGGATCTCATTTTATGACGTCATAATCGGCTCGCTCTTTCCACACTGATGGCGATAGAAAGGTCGATGACATCGTCGCCGAGGAAGAAATCTGTCGACACGATGTTGGCATTTTGTCGCCATGTGGTAGCCAGTCGAGCTGTGACGTTCCGGTTGACAGCATCAGCGTTCTCCCTGAGGGAACCACGGAGGAATATTATGTCTAATACGGTGGGGGTTGTCTGGGCCATGGCAGAGTGCATCGGGGACCGCGCGTTGGGCTGTGGGGATGCTGCAATTGCTTGGTCTAAGTACTGGAATAGTTGCGTGGGACTGTTTGTATTTGCCCACAGATGAGGTAGAACTGGCCACAACCAATTGTTTTCTGAAAAACATAGTTTAAATTTATTTTTAATACATTTAATAACTAGGGGACAGACAAACTTCGTGGCGTAATGAATAAAACGTCAGTCCTTTATTGCGAAGGATTTGGGCTCTATATATCCCGAGTTTTCAATTAGAAAATTTTTTGTGTTTTTATTTGATATTTATATTATTGAACAAATAAAAAAACCAAATTGTAAAAATGGTTGATGGCATTAAACCATGAGACCGAACAAAAAACACAAGATTGGTGGCGATAACGGCTAAATAACGAAAAAAAAGTAAGTATATAACTATAAGAAAATATCGTTTTCAAATTGCCCTGGGTATATATTTATTTAAAATATATTTATATATATTTATTATAAATATAAATAATTATCACTACATGGTATAAAAAAGTCGCTTTTTCTGTCCCTATATTCTTTGTATGCTTAAATCTTTAAAACTACGTAACGGATTTTGATGCGGTTTTTTTTTAATAGATAGAGTGATTCAAAAGGAAGTTTATTATGCCCATGCGAAGCCGGGGCGGGTCGCTAGTATTATATAAATTACAGTATAATAGGAAATAACAAATCAAGTATCAAATAATGTAAGTTTCAAAGTTTCTTTGTTGCTATGACCTAGCAATATCTGTGTGAATTCTCATGCTTACCTACTTAAAATGTACGCGGAGTGTGCGGATCACAATGCGGATTAGTAATTGCTACCAATGTGGTGTGACTTTTTAAATTGAATATACACATGTTAGGATATAAAATATAGTTATGGTCAAACGTTTTGTCGTGGGAAGTGTAATAAAAAACTAGATCGGAGATCGTAAAAAAACGCATTTATGCTTCGTAAGTATTTTTATTACTAGGTACTGGTTTTTATTACTGTATTTTCATATACTACACAATAACTACTCGTATACCAATTTTCTAGCATAGGTATTTATAATGTCTTTATCGATAACTTTTTTGAGAAAGGGCAGTATTTAAAAGAATAAAATGGATATATCTTCTATATATATAAAACAAAAAAAAAATGTTTTATTTTATTTATCATGTTTATCATGTTAATTGTGTGGGTTACACAGGTGTATTAATTACCTACGTCATTCTGAATGAAACATGATATGTCGATACTTTATCATATATTATTAATTATCTTTTTTGATTATATCTTTAGCCCACATGCAGATTTTTTGTTTGTTGTTTAATTTTTGGTAGGTAGCAATTTCTTGATATGATATCATAACTACGACATTTAAGATAAAGAAATAAATAAATAAATGTTATTTGTTTGATATATGAATCGAAATGCTAGTCCAGTTTGGACAAAACATACAAATCTTTTCAGTAGTTTGGTATAAAACAAACATACAGATAGACAGACTTAAGCCATTTTAAATTTTGAATGTAGTTAAGCGATACTTACGATTGACTATACTATTGTCTACGTAGCTGAAGACTAGCCTCTTATCAGCGTTCAGCAAGGACTGAACCGTGGGTCCTCTGGTACCCACGCCTGTGCCGAAATCGCTTGCTGATGCCAAATGGGGCCCCAATTCTCTTTTTATTATAGAAAGAAGTCCAGCATGGACGTGCTGCAGAGGAGCTCCATTTTGGTCATAGAAACCCATTGGAAAATGGTGAGCATCGAGGAAAACAATCTGAAAGTAAGCATACAATGTACTTAGGATGACACGGATGAGAATTTAGTTCAAAAGGTACGTTAAGTCATTGATACGTTAGTACTATTATCTATTCTGTGCAAGTGGCAATAGTTATTATCTAGCAGTTTTTAACGTCAAAAAATCTAAGTTGTTGGAAAATTATACCCTTTCTTGCGAATGCTGGGTTGGTTTACCTGCAAGGTCTAATGAATTACATGAAACAACCCCATGATGTGAATTATAATATTAGATTGTCGACTGTACTGTAAAAGATACTAGTTTTCTGAAATTCCGAAGTCTTAATTAACTGTAGTGAATAACACGTAAACAAAGAAAATATCCATACTAATATTATAAATGCGAAAGTCTGTCTGTCTGTCTGTCTGTCTGTCTGTCTGTCTGTCTGTCTGTAACCTCTTCACGGCTAAACGGATGGACCGATTGGGATGAAATTTGGTAGGGATGTAGTTAACGACCTGAGGTCAAACATAGGCTACTTTTGGGCGCGATATAACCGAGTCCCACGCGGGCGGAGCCGCGGGGAACAGCTAGTGTAATTATAGAAGAGGCCGGAGAAATGTTTTGATTTACTTCGCCTGTGAAAGGTATTTTGTCAACAGCCCAAAATTCCTACCACGAGAAACATTTTATAATACTTAGTTAATATATTATGTTATACAGCTCAGTTCTATTTTTAAAACTTTAATATATAAATAGATTATATCAAACCCGTTTTTGTTAGTTTTTTTTGAGTAAGTCATTATTTTATAATTATATTTTTGCGCAGCATTTTTTCAAAATAAATTTAGTTTTCGAAGAACCGAAACGAGTCGCTCAGATGAAAGGGTCCAGTTATTAAGTAAAAATAAGTGATTTGACTTTCTTTCGTGTTGTTATTATTAATTTTAAATGAGTTTGTCATGCTGATTTGAAATTTAGATTTTCTTCATGTAGATTAAATTATATTACTAACTATTTCTGTAAATACTTAAGAATGTTGAAAATAACGAGTTAGCACATGCTAATAGATTTATTCAAATTATATTATTATATAAATAATATAGTAAATCGCTTCATGTGCCTTACCTCTTTTGTGGTGTCCAAGAATATTCTAATTTCTTTAAGTAACGGTACCAGCGGACGGACTCGTACTAAGTTGTGGTTAAGCCAATATCTGAAAATTATTAAAAGTATGAAGTATCTACTTACAATTAAAAAATTGAAACAAAATAATAAGAAAACCTAGAGTCTAAAGAATAACCTAAAAACTATCTACAAATTGAGGCAACGTGCTCTCGCTGGATCAATTGACAATTAATAGAAATTGTAGACCATTAAATTGATTTCTATTTAAACAAAATAATTAATGAAATGACAAAATGCTTATTTAAAAAATTGTCTATAAAAAAAATAAAAATAAAGATTACTCAATTTATTAACCTTTATTACATTACATGTAAATGGCGAACTTAACATCGTATACACTTAAAGCTTTATATTTTCCTTTCAAGTCATTTGTTATCGATGAAAGTTGATTAACACTTTTTTGTTATCTGATACTACAACGTATATCGTTGTGTTCCTAAAGTTGTGTTCCAAAAAACTTTAGACAAAGTTTTTAGATTTTTTTGTAAATCTGATTTTATAGGATAGGAAAATAAGAAAGCATAAATACTCGTGTAACTACATAGTTATGATGGTAATAAGTAATAATAATTAAATTTAAGTTATTAAACGACGACACTTGATAAAATTTTATTGGTTTTTATTATGTAAGTAAAAGTTATGTGGTTGTACATATTTTTTAATGATAACTACATTCTCACGTACCTAGCTACGTACAAAAAACCTACTAAAAATACTGTAGGTAAATAATCAAATTGTTTTCGAATTTTTAACTGTACTAAAAATCTGTAGGTAAACAATCGAATTTATTTTTAACTGGTGTCAATTTTTATTCAATTAATTTTTATCTGTTTGCTGAGAATGCTTGCCAAAGTAATTTCTTTTACATCTGTTTCTAATAAAGAGCAACCCGGTCTTAACCCCGATTATCTAATGTTTATTTAGTTATAGTTAATACTTACTTATCGTCCTCGTTCTGATAGAACTCGTAGTAAGCTATCCTGAAATCCAGATATCTGATGCCATGGACGAGCTGCGCCCATATGGATCGGTCCTGGCAGAGTATGAAGCTATCCCTCGCTAGGTTACTGATCTCAGTGTTGAATCTCCAGGCTCCTGCATTGTGGGTCCCAGCTATTGCCAGCTCGCCTATACGAAGGTGGCCGATCTTGCCCCTGATTGAATGATTGCCTTGTTAAAATTGTAGTATTGACTGGTTGTAACTGAATGAACCATGTGCGACTTAGTTAACGCGTGCGACCCAGCAAATACACTGATTTTAATGTAATGTGATATACCACCATAGAATTAGAAAATCGCGCGCGTTTGACGCCTGGTATTTTTTTTTACCTATGCTCTACACGGATGTTATGATGTTTTTCTAAAGAACTGTTATTTTGTACATAATGATAAATATGTGAATATTAAACGTACGTGGATCACTGGCACCTGCCAGATGGCAATGATACATATTTTATAATGCGCCTACCTAGACAAAATACGTAATTAATAATTATCAACTAAACCCTAGGGCCCTTGTACTAATGTTCTATATTATATGCTTTTTTTGTATATTTTTCTGTGTTAATGAATTTTGAAACCAATAATTAAATCAAATTAAATATGTTCTTTACTGACAAAAGGTTTCTTCTAAATATAACGTAATTATTAAACAATTTATTAGTGTTTTTCCTAGACATAAAGAAATATTTTGATTATAATCGTATAAACTAGGTACCTAATAAAAGTTGTGAGACTTATGAATAGACCACGCGCACCCATCCTGTGAATGTCGTAAAAGGCGAAGAAGAAAAACAAATAGATGCTTGAATTTACTTGAACCTCTTTCTGACTTATACAAGGCAAGCAGCCAGTAATTAAAAATTTAGGGGATAACTAGTAATATTATCTGATCACAGATCATATATCGATATCGATTGAAAGTCACACAGATATTTTCAAGTATCAGTTGTCTTTGCGGGGAAATTTACAAGCTAACATACAACAAAAATTGCAAGTAGGATACGATCGCTCTTCATTCATATCATTTGGGTTACATAGTCAGTTAGCCCTGCGCAACCTGGTGTCAGAAATTTTAGAAACTCTTCTTCAGATGTGGTTTCTTCAAAGACCACCAGGTGGCTGCCGACGCCAATATAGCCTACCGAACACTTAAAAATTAAGATCCCTTACGCATTATCTTCCATCCAAGTGGGCTGGATCTTTAAACAGTTGTATGCTTGTATCTGTTCGTCGCCAGCAGCGACCCACGGCCATAGACAATGAGGCCCTCTGAGCCCCGGTCCCGTCAACCAGCCCCCGGGTAGGGTCTCCTCGCCCAGGGGCACGTCGGTAGTGATGTGGCCCTCAGGCGAGCTGATGGAGTGAAACCATACCGCATCACTCCAAGATGATGGCTTGCTTTTGAAGAGGCCTATCTGCGAAACGTAAACCATATTTAATTATGAGTCTTTGTAATACCTAGTTGTTCCACGCGGTTTCACAGGTGGTTTGGTATAAGGCTAATAGTAAATTCACACCACGGACGAGTTTAAGAATCAGGCTGGTCTAAAGTTATAATAGCGTTCAAAGAAACAAACTCTTTTCAGCAAATTAATGACATTATTTAGAAGTATTGCATATCTAAGCATGAATGTTTCCTTTATAAGCGTCTGAAACTACATATGATCTAAAAGCTAACGAAAACAACATTTTAGAATAATCATTATCTACATCAAATAAAAACAATTAGATTCAAAAAATGACAGAAAAATCAACCAATCTGCCAATTTGAAAAAAATCACATGCAAAATACCTATTTGCATCTCAAATGAGCTCAACGACACTTTATAAGGATATTCAATCATACAATCAACAGATTTTATAAGTACTGAACGAATGTATCAATTGATAAATTACAGGGCACAGGGTACGTGAGTCATTAACAGCATCGTCTTAGCGTTATCACAGTTGCAACAAAAGCTTAAGCTTCCGAAGCCTGTTGTCCGCCAAAATTGAGGTCAACACTCCTTTGGAAATGGGAATGCTGTCGCTGGAATTCAATCCCAGCCGGACAGAGGCACTTTATTTATCTATTCTGCGACTGAATCTAATTACAAGAAAACTAAGATCTTTGATATTTCCTTAATGGCGACTAAGAGGCGTATTTATAGGTGACACCCACAGCAAAATAGTAGGTTGTTTATTTTTCAGGCGAATTTTTTGGTCAAAGATCACACGGCAAGGGAAACCTACGAAATATCAAGTGAGTATAAAACCGTTATTATATCTTATTTATCTTTAATTCCGTAAATCTGCAAAAATCAATGAATACATACTTTCCGAGTCAGTCTCTGCATTTTTATGTCGTATATGCTTGTTGATTTCATATTTTTTTTATTCTTATGTGAATCAGTAGTCATAACTGATCCGTAACGGCTAACCCACGGAGTCTTGTAATAGCAGCTGGAACTTCAGACCATTCACAAGTAAAGAAGAGCTCACGATTTCATGACACTAGTGGCGGCTACCTCTGCCGCAGTTGCTTAACATGTCAGGCCACCAAGCTCTTTACTCGTTAACTTATATCAACTACTCACATTTTTTGGTACGGATGAGCAGCTGGCGAAATCCCAGTTGACCTCCAAGGCATCCACCAGGTCGGGCTGTCCCGTCTGCTTGATTTCAGGGGAGTGCACAGTCACCCACACTCTACCACATAGCGAAAACTCCACAGGATCATTTCTTGAAGCTGGAATCATCCAATAACTTCGTATTGTCTCTAGTACAATAGGAGTAGATTCTCACTTGATCATTTATTTTTATTAAAGTTCGAATTAGAAACAGGGTCCTTTGTTCCATTGTTTGCAAGCAAAGAGACTGAAAATATTTTATGAAAATTTAACTACAATGCCTAGCTTATAAAATATATAAAAATATCAGCAATCTAATAGGTATGTTGAACTACTTGTTATCGTTATTATTTACGTTAGAAGCAATTTTTAGGAAACTACTAAATATTATGTAATTATGTATACAATATTGGATAATTGGAATCAGTGAATCTCTAGAGGCATGTCGAGGTATCGAAACTAATTTGTTACAAACCAAACGATATTGACTATAAAATAAGAAAACCATGTACTCATGATAAACTTCGGCGAGTTAGCGCCGAAACTAACAAAAAGAAACATCATCTACTCTACAAAAAAAATAAAAAAGAAGACTTACACCCATATTCTCAAACGTTTACTCAAACTCGACTCATCCTCACTCGACCTCAATGGTATTCATAGTTGACACTAGCTTCCTCACCTTAAGGAAATTACTCAATGGAGGAGAGGAACGAACTGTCAAATATAAGGAAGCCTCGAACGTTTCGTTTAACGAAAGGTAGGGGCTTTTATTGAGGACCAGATTTAAAAGAACTTGTACCTACTGTAATAAGTTCTTTGTGTATTAAGTATTTTGTTGTTTTATAATAAAACTATGCCAGTAAGCTAAAATTGAAAAATAAACTTTGTCAAAAACTCTCTTTACGTCAAAAAGTTAAGCGGTTTACCAACATTCATAAATGAAACGGAACGTCATTCCTTGACTCATCCTCACTGGAGTTTGCTCAAGGAAACAATTAAGAATACCGTTTTCAAGGAAAGTTGGAGGACTTTCTTGAGGCGTTGAGGTTGAGTGGAGGAGACCTATAAAGTAACGTTAAAGAATATGGGTGTAAGTGGTTGTTAGTTAGTGGTTGTTAGTTAGTATGAAATGATAGTGAGGTATACATTCGAGTGCTCCCAAACACCGCACCGCTAGTGGAGCTCGGCCAAGCCACCGGAGCAAGCTGTGTTGCTGTGACTGTCTCACAGTACGTACATACACTTTCTAGCTTCCTAAGAATCCGGCTTGTTTTGAGCTGATTATCAGCAGGAGGAGCGCGGTGTGGCAGCAGAGACACTGGAAATGATATGGAAATGAATGATTAACGAAGATTAGCGTTGAAAGCAAAAATACTTGAATGAGCATGAGCATGAATGGAAATTATATTGAAACTTTAAAAAAAAATTCTTCTTTTCTTTTTAACTATTCATTATACTCTTACTAACCATGAGGAAGACACAAAAAGTATTAAAAATATAGGAGCCCAGCTAGGGGCTGATTTGATTGATTTATATCGTATACTCATTAGTACCTAGTTATAGTTTATATTAAGCCGTCGCTTCGCAGAATCTAGACACAAAAGAAAAACTGTTAAGTATATGACCTATACAAAGTTAAATACAATAAGTATGTCAAATGCACCTAAGATTGATCGATATACTCATTAATCTCAGTATTTCCTCAATATACAAATTTTGAAATTGATGGTTGAAGATAAAATAATAATTAATTACTGATATGCGCAAATTATCTACATTGTCATGAATATCCGTTATCCATCTTAAATGATTGTGATTTATTACGCATGTGATCGCTGATAAATCGATAGGTAGATGTAGGAAAAATACTGTTTTTTATCTATTTGTTTTTATAAAATACTTAAAACATTTTCGTACCATTTATCGATAATATTACATAATAAAAAACTTTTAAGATGGACATTTTTTTACTGTAATATTAGTAGTATCATTGCTATTAATATTGTAATAAGAAGATCTTGTACCTTTACACCTATAAATCAATATGAAATCTAAAAAATAGACATATAGTTTAAAATGCACACATGTCAATGGAAAGGAAAATTGTCATTGTTTTCAGTATAAGCACGTACGAGTTGCGAGAATCGACGAAAATTCGAGCGAAAATCCAGACAATTCTAGCGCCTTTTGGATCAAGATCCGAACTGATCCACCGAGTATCCGGGAAATTCTCTACCTTTGCTAGTTCGATGTTCAAAAGTCTTTGTTTTCGAATTTTCAATACATTTCTGTTTGGGATTGATAATCGGTATGCAACACGCAAAGTGGTGTTGTTATACAACGGTCGCCTCGCCGATATCGTAACTTGGTTCAAACGTTCCGTGTCCGCGTCATGCCCATTGCACTTGCTTGACTGTAGTATAGTAGGCTAGGTAGCTCGCTCATTCATGATTTCGTTTGAATGTGGGCTAATGTATTCAATAGTAGTTTTTAAAAGGTTTGCACTACAAGTTCATTCTGAAGTAGAATTAAATGTAGTTTTAAGAAGCAGAAGTAGATAAGAAAAAAGTCCCTCTGTATTGTGCACAATCGATTTTCCCCATGTCGAAGAATCAGCATTTATTAACTAAGTACAAGTTAATTTATTCGTAAATCTTGGAAATAATATTTTTGTTTCAAGATTGTAATTTTCACTCATTTACATATCTGACTACTTTTTACGTACAAAGCCAAATTAATCACACAAAGAGATTTTGGTGATGGTTTACTCTAAAAAAAAAACTTGTGCCATCATGATTATTGTGGATCGATGAATATGCGTAATATTTAGGTAACCAAACTTTAAATATGTTCATATTAGTTTTTGCATCGGAAACTTATTTACAAAATGAACACGCAACTTAAACTAAATTGGCCTTAGTAACTAATGCGCCTGCTTTAAATGTGGATGGTTCTAGGCGATTATGCATTTGGTTGCAATCTGAGGTGTAACATTGATGCAACACTATACAAGAAGTGCATTCATCATGTTATCTAATGATTTGGTGCAAAGTTTAGAGTCCACATGCAAGTTAAAAGTCCTTTTCGCGTGTTAGATACATTTATATTGTTGCACAAGTTAAACCTATATATATAAAGACGTTATATATTTTTAAGTAATTGACTGTTATATAGAAGATTAATTTTAGTGTCTGGCATACCTTTTTTCAAGTGATAATATAGGTAAGGATAGATTTTGACACAGATTGGAACTCGGTATCAAGGGAGTCATAGAGATGTGTAGAAATTCGCTCAGCAGTGATAATCGGCTGACGTATCAAAATAGTGTTTTTTTAGAGTCTATTTTGTAAATATTTATTTATTTAAACTTTCTTGCACAATGTTACCCTTAGTCCCATTTCGTAGCTAGATTTCGTATTACGCTTTCAAGGCTAAACCGCTGGACCGATTTTGATAAAATTTTGGTATGGATATAGTTGAAGACCGGGGATAAAACATAGGCTCCTTTTTTGGTTTGCGATAAATTATAACAGAGAACCACGCGGACAACAGCTGGTGTAAGTATATATTTTTAAATACATATGATAATAGTTATGTTTTTATTCTTTTAAATAACTTTTGTAAGGCAATCAGTGGGCACAGATTGTAAATAACACTCATATACCTAATCTTCATGTAAGCATTGAAGTTTTTTTACATAAATTTCAATTAATGTTCTGTTGAATTTTTAATATTATAATCGAAGGCTACCTTCTAAAAAACCCTTCACCGAGTGTTCACAAGAAATACTTTTTTCAGTTGTGTTCAGTAATAGATATAATGGTACACCATGTAAGTATATCCGTGTCCGCAAATATTATGTATAATTAATTTAGCAAGCGTGTCTCAGCAATATCTAATTATTATTTGCGAGCGTGTGTGACTTGTGCCACCGAGTGCGTGCTAGTATAAATTATATAACTTGCACAAGTTATATTTCACGTACAACGCAATAGAAATGCATTTTTTTGTATGGCAACTTGTGTTCTTTTTACCCGACTATGACGAAGACAATTATGGCGGGTCATGTGTTTGACCTGTATGTATGTTTTATGTATAACTAGCTGTTACCCGCTATTACACTCACCTGACGTATGTATGTACTACGATTACTTACGCTTATAATCTTTCCCAAGAAACAGGCTATTTTTAAGGCGTTCAAACAAACCAACTCTTAACCTTTATTATATTAGTCACAAACTAGTAACATACACCAAAAAACCCGGCTTTGCACGGATACTAGAACTGATATTTTAATGGTTACGTTCTTGTATTAAAGAAGTTAACTCCGAATTTATCAGATAAGATTATTCTGAAGATCTGGAAATAAATGGTTAAAAATACGTTGTCCTTGATTGAAGCAGATTTTTTTGTCATTGCTTGATAATAATACTAATCAAAATCCGGTAACTAGTTAGGTATTTAGCGTGACATTTTAGCTCGGATCTGAACTTCACACGTTCATTGCCGTCTCATGAGACATCGTGGCGTTCGTGGACTTTTATCACTGGTATCCTCAACACTGTTTAGACAAAGAATAATACCTAAGTCTTCAAATTTATTATTAGGCCTGTTCTTTTGAACGACAGTGAAGTTGGTCTGTTTTTAATTAGTGAAAATTGTATTGATGATTGAAGATTAGACATTGTGGCAATAAGTTTGGCAAAGTGTGGCGCTTTAAGATTGGGAAAACTTGTTGTGGCATTGGGAGAAAATCCGAACGCCACTGTGTGCGACACTTTAGGGTCATAGATTAAAGATATTCATATATATTCATATACCTACAAGAATAAAACAACAGATGATTGCTCTTGTCTGCATATCATGCAAATTTATTTTTATTATTTGTTTGGTGCAGTTTGGAGGCTGGATTATGAGTTTTTCCATTGAAGCTAAAATGCATAATCGCATTTTGAATGCATATATTTCCTGCAGAGGTTTGAAATTAAATATGAAAAATTTTAAAAAATTATGGTAATACGTAGTATCTATTGTTTCATTGCTTATTAATTACTTAGCAATTTTTTCAATACTGCATCTCAATAAAATGTTGGGATTCACGTCACTTAACATTACAAGATGGACAGTGAAGATATCCAGTTTGATGAAATAATTTGGAATAGTAAACAAAAGTAAACAAACAACAGCGGTTGGTAAAATAAGTTAATCTTCTAGATTATTTAGGACGTTATAGAGTGCGTGAAATTTGATACACGTAAGATGAATGCCATACGCAATGATGGATGATGACAGTTCATTTTGAACTATATGTCTGAGTATCAAATGAAGGAAAGAAATCAGTCGTGTAAAAAAAGAAAACTAGCTGGAAAATGAAATACTAATTTAGTTGTCATAAGTTTATCAACTTTTGGGGTTATCATAATAAGAAAATAAAAACAAACAAGGTACTTACGTTCAAATAGAACACGCCAACTCTAAAAATACTTATAAATAAAGAATATTTTTTAAATATGCTTTAACTACTCACACATAATTTTAAACTTAATTATTTAATGTTAATTTACATATTTCAAATTTTTCACATAAATCACAATTTTTTTATTTAAATTTCCAAGACTTCAACTTACGCACTATTGTCGCGCCGAGCACGGTAGCCGCCAGCGCCACCACGGCGATCACCGACGCAGCCATTTTGCACCGTGTCTCTTGCGCCACTGAATAAGCAGATTTGTTTAGCGTTCTTTCGCTACAATTGACTGGCTGCGCAAGCGATGAGCTCACACAGTACAACCGATAGAGCACATATCACATCGCTGCATTTACAGCTCCTGCTAATAACAATGCTGTAACGCAAGGGTCAATGGAACAGAATGTCGATCAATGTTCATGATTAGAGGAGTGGTTCAACTAGTTAATGATAGTGCGGGCTTCCGACAGAACCCTCGTTTCCGATCGGGTGTCGCGTGCGTTTAAAGAGATCAGCTTAACACGTGCAAGTCCCCGGATGTGACCCATCTACTACCAAGTCCAATATATTACGTATATAGGGGTAGGTGCCTACTTAAGCTTAATTTAAGTTACACAAGTGACAGTAAGGTTTTAGAAAGGTAATAATTAGTACTTATATACTAAATTTCGGTACCAACAGCTTTATAGTAAGTCCGTTAAGTATTGATTATTTTCAGTTACATTTTATTTTTTTACAGAGTAGTCGTAACAAAAATATAACAAATAATACAAGATTAAAAAGCAAAGCAATTCGCAAACAAGAACAGTGAGTTTAAAAATGACCCACATGCCAATGCCACGTTAAGCGTTATCATTGTTTTGACGACATTTGGTTGAATATGGTCTGGTTTATTGCACCTCATACCTATAGCCAGATATAACAAACAGACCTACTGTCTCTTTTACTCAGTGAAGGCTGTTTGTTTATCTACCTATTTTATATACTTATAGTTGAAAAAAAAAAGGTAACACATATTTTTAGTTATTTAATTTATTGATTTAAATTATTATTATTAAAAAAGTAGGTTGAAATTTACTGACAATAAAGGTAAGTACCTTTTTCTTATAAAAAATAAACAGATAAAGAGCTTTCTACCTAGACATTACTATGGCACAGTTTATGTGCATTAAATTAATTAATAACAAATATTTATTCAGAATCAATGAAGTTCTTTCTCAAAGTCCATGAAGTTTTCGGTGAGGGCCGCCAAGGGGTCCGGCCGGTCGCTCCTCCGGGAGGCGGCGGAGGCGGCGGAGGGCGCCCGGCTCGGGTTGCGAAGGACCGGCTTTTGAAGTTGGAAGAAGTTTAGCGAAGCCCGTAGCTCCTTGATTATGGCTTCTTTGTGGGTAACCTATATTGAAAATAAATAACTGTTAATCCTACTTACTCGATAATTTGTATGATTAGTGAGCAAATTTTGATGGAATTTGGCATGGAGAAAATTTGAGACCCGCGGAAGGGCATTGCTATTTTTCGCGCGATATGATGATATGAGGAAGTACCACGCGGGCAGAGACGCGGGCGTGAACTAGTTTCATCTAAATTCTGAATGTTATCCTAAAAGTATTTCAAATATAATTTCTGTTCTTTAAATCTGCATTTCATTAGGTATTATAGTCCGTGTTATAGTTTTATTAGGCATTATTGTGGCTCTACATACTTAAGTATATTGGACAAGACATATATATGTATGCTTGCTTCAACCACAAATTATTTCTTTTCAACTTAGCAGACACATAAAATTACTAAGGTCAGCAAAAGGACACCTCACATCATAAAATAAATCTACAGAAACATAATATATACTACTAAAAGTGGAAGGACTCACTCATGTAGTACTCTACACACCTCAAATTCTAGTGACGCTATAATTTGGTATGAAGATAAGTTATATAGTTAGCTGCTGTGAACAGATTTCCCAAAATTCTCAAGGGATCGTTGATATTGTACCTGTTCGCGCACAACAATGTTTCGGATCTCGTTCATGAACTCCGCAGCCACCACGAACATGCAGAAGAACAGCCCCACGATGAGCACCACGAACGCTCCAATAAGGTTCTCCATCTCAAGGTTACCTTCCACGTCATTGTCAGCGTTTTCATTTTCCTGGGAATAAAAAATATACTATTTTAATCTATCCATATACATTCTATATCATAACATACACTACTCGTGCTCTAAGTGTCTTGTCTCCTGCACAATGAGGAACTTGAACGAGGCGAACCACCGGGTGGTGGAGGTGACCAAGTACTGGGCAAAGTCAATATTGAGTCCATATAGCCATTATGACTCGAAAAGAAGAAGACAGTAAAAAAAATAGCAGATACTATCGTGTGTGTAGGAGAAAAACTATGATACATACATCACACTCAATAGCTCCGTACTTCTTGTCCCACCATTTCGACTTGATCTCTTCTAGGATCGTCAACTCTTTTAATCTTAAAATGGCTCTGTTGATGTGACTTCGGAACGGGGAATCTGGGAAACAAATAAAAATTCATGAAACCGCATCGACGATGTTTTATCTATAGACATGTCATACGTAATCGCAGTCCAGTAAAATTAGCATCAGTCAAAACATTAGATAAGAAAATAATAACAAAAATAACATATCATTATTGAACAGGTCAACCCTAAATATAAAATTTAGTGTAAACAATTTATTTATTTATTTTATCTACGTCATATACTCGTGACTACCGATTAATGTTTTGTAGGGCTTTGACATAAAATGCTTAATGTACACAATACTGAGAATTGTTAATTTAGTAAGTATATTTTATTATTTCGAGGAAAATCTTTCTAGGCCTAGTCGGTGAAAATAGATTGACATTTGAGATAGGTGCGTCTATGGCGCGTCATCTGGATAGAATGTCAGGCCGCTGGATTACAAAACAGATCAAAGGGCAGGCCAAGGGGTATTGTAATTGTGTAGAATTTACTTAATAAGCGGCAAAATTTACCAACTGTAAAGCGAAGAAAACTATGAAAGACCTACTAACGAGGAATGTCAATGACAAAATTGAATAAAAGATCATCATACGTAAAAGAACAGCGGACCCTGTGCTCCGAAGCAACCAGCGCTGAGGGAAAAGTATTAAGTAGATAGAGAGAACATCAGACTTATAGGAGAGTGCCGTAGACAGAAAAAAAGTCATAGATTTTTCGCTGGCTAAGTTGTCGAAAAATTTAGTGCATATTTATTTATTATCAAATATGTCCAGTCAAAGCCAGTTTTATAGCATTAGGAAGTAGTAACAGTAGTTAGTTATGAAAATATTACGGAATGATTTGCGTGTCAGCATGACGTAAAAATGTATTAATTATACGACAATGACCTTGCTTTTACATTGCAAAAATGATATTGGGCAACGAATCTACACTAAAATAAACATCTCAGTAAAACTGTAACATCGTTTTGTACCGTAGCGTACGTAACCTACATTCCTTCGGGACTCCCGTATGGTGTCGTGAATAAACGTATGCTGCCTTTGATGTTTGACGTACTGCGGCTTTGATAATTGGCTGCTTTTATGAGGAATTAAACTGGAATTGGTCTTTGTTAAAGGGTTTTTGTACAACATCTTCAATACGCTTATATGAATCAGCAAGTTCATTAGATACCTTATGGTAATTCAAAAATCTGCCACGTGTCAGCTTGGATAAAACATTAAGCAACTCAGAAGGAAGCACGTGCCATAATCTCACTACCTATTAGTACTTTATTAAAAAATTATAATCTATATGTAATTAGCAAACAACGTACTTGCAGGCATAGCTATTCCATAATCCTTAGAATCCAATTGACTTCCAACTTTTTTAAGTTCACAATTTCTCTTCTGCTTATATTCTATCGTAGAAGATTCCATGAAAAATGCGTATTTGTTTTTGCTTTTTAGTACTCTACTCTCTCCTTCGTCATTGTTCTTTACTAGAAGACTAGGGTTGGCGTCCATGGTTTCAAATATTTTACGGTATATTTTGTCTTTTGATGACTGAAAAAAAAAGGTATTTTAAATATTTTATGCGACACTGTGATAAATTACTACGCTGAACTAGATTATTTTCTAACCATTTTTTCATTTAGTTATGAATATTTTAAAATTGCGCTTATATGTATATCTATGCCTCCAACGTTATGAAATATTTACAATAGTAATTATTCTAAAAATAATTTTATAGAATTGGTGAAATATTTTTTTGAAAGAGCTACTCTTTTTTTAATTAAAATTAATAAATAGGTACTATGAGATTTCAAAACTTAGTTTTTTTTTGTAATAATAGAAAATATTGTTCTCACTTTGAAAAACTCGTAGGTAGATCCACCGTCTATAGCTCCGTACAAGATTTTATTTTGCTTGGCCAAGTCTTCGATGCTGTTGATTGGCTCGTTTTCCAGGGCTGTAGTCATGGACGCCGACAGCTGGGCAATGTACGTCTGACACACTATCATAGCAAAGAACCACCACATTCCACACACCCATCGAGTGCCGATAGCTCTACAAATACAACATAAATTGGGCTGATGTAATTCATAAAATATTATGTAAAAAGCATAGGTAGAATTAGGAACCTGGACGAGATGAACTTCTGAATTCTATGGTAAAAAGAGACCGATTGAAGCAGAAAATGAATAAAAGACACAAGACAAACACTAGCAGAAGAACAAATTAAAGAGAAAATCAAATAAATTTACGACTTATTTATTGATAATAATTAATTAATTTATTGATAATAAATTAATAATGACTATAGGTATAAAATTGATATCGGGAATACTAAGTATTATAGCCTTTCTTTCATACTTAGGCAAGATGTCGCAGCCCTGCGTCATGATAGAACCCATAGTTAGCCAGGCGCAATTTTTAAAGTTCCATATGTTCTCCAGTTCCTCTGGATCTTTATCACATGGAACTGGGTTTTCCCAGTCAGCGGGAGATATCCTGAAATAAAAATAATGTAGGGATAAGAAGATGAGAATAAACTAAATGCCAAACAAATCCATATCTAGAATGAGGTTTAATTTGCATGAAGAGGATGCCGTACGTTGAGTGAATTTATTTCAAAGTATTAATTCATATTTACCTATAAAAAAAGATTCCTTACAATTCAAACCTAGTCATTTGAATTTAGAATAAATTCTGTAATATTGTTAAAATCTTACCTCGAACAAACGAAGAGGACGATAGACACAACGCAGTACGCAGTAGCTATGTACATCCACACTTCAAAAGTATACGGAAGAAGAAAAGAGAACATTGGTGGTGGGACTGGCTTTTCCTTTGTGTACAATATACTTATTCCTAAAGACATAAAAGGTACCGAAAAATCGACCACTTTTTTCCTTTCTTCTGTAATTGTTAGGTCGCATACAGCTAAATCAGCTTTCTGTAAAATATTAAATGTAATTTTAAAATGTTTTAAAATTTTGATGTAAGAGGGAATTCCCAACAGAAAGGTATATAAATTTTTCGCAAACATCATTATCAAAGATTATGGGAAAACATAAATTAAAAAAGAAATTTACCCCGCGCCCGATTCTAAATTCTATGTCATTACTCGACGCCATTTAGGCCATTTTTTGGACTAAGTATACTGAATTTTGTTATCTAAAATAAGTTTCGTCAGCTTTTGTTATTTTTTGTTACAAGAATTAGGTTAGTCTTTCAATTATTTAAGAAAAGAGCTATACCTAATGAGCACTTACTTTATCCAGCAAGTCTCCAATAAGCCCATCCCATTTTTTTGTCTTAGAGTCGTATTTGCCATATCCTTTGTCTTTGTCATGAACAAATTCGTAAGTGTAGTTGTAATTTTCTTCTTTCAGCAGTTTAAAAATATTTTTGACGAGGTCCACAGAGAAACCTTCATATTTTTCATCGGCATCAGATTTGTCACAGCCTTCACCTTCACATGGTGTTTTGTCGTAAAAGTAAGGTTTATATTTTCTGGATATAACCTAAGGAAAATTTGAATATGAATAAGTTTTTTTTTTTATATATATAACATTATTTCATATATATGACATACACGGATCAAATGAATATTCTTTTTGAAGCCAAAGCTGAGAATCATCAAACATATTTTGACATTAATATAGACTGACTGATTAACTATCATACTAAAATCATAGTTCATTGAAACTTACAATGAAATGTTTACTAGTAAGCTGGCTCGTAGTAATATCAGAAATAGGCCGATCTTCAATGATGTCGGTGCCATTGTTAGACTCCCACCTGCCGATGGTTTTCCTCTGTGAGCCGTAGATCTCATTGACAAACAGCGTGTAGTTGACTCGTCTGCCTTTATCATCAAATGTTATATTGCCCGTTACGCCTTTCGTAGTTATCTAAAACAAGATTTTATCTAAATTTTCATTTTTGGTACAAGCTGTTAATTATCAACATTGATGCATTAAATGCGTCTCAAAAATTTAATTCACTTCTTTCCAACAGGTCATCGTTATTTAAACACTGCATTCCATCAGAACTGAAGCTATAAATTCCATGTTGGTGGTGTTGGTTGACCGTGAGTGGGACTCGTGTGAAGCCATCAGTTTATCACACTATATCATACGTTTAAAGTGAGTTTCTTTGTTTGTTTATTACGCCTTCACGCTCTATCTACTGAAACAATCTTTCTGAAATTTTGCATACACATAGCTAGAAGTATTGTAAAGGACATAGGGTACCTTTCATTCCGGGAAAAAGCACTGTTCCCGAAGCAAATACACGCGGGCGAAGCCGCGGGCAAAAGCTAGTGCTTATTATAATAATACATTGTTATCAGAACTGAAGGTAAATTTCAACTTTAGGATAAGTGGAAGTAGGTCAAATTTAAATTTAAGTTGGATTCGGAGATTAGGGGGGGGGGGGGGGGGAAATGGTAAATTTTCGTCTTCTTTCCTGAATAAAATTTAAACTATTTATGTTACAATAATAACAAAAATATATTTGAGATCCTCATAATGAGCTCTTTCATTTGATATATTTTTTTTAAAAAACTTAATTTGTCCCCCGAAAATTATTAAAAGAAATATTTATTTTCGGACGAACAGACAGACGCACGAGTGATCCTATAAGAGTTCCGTTGTACATTTTTGTACGGAACCCTAAAAACAATAAAATATACGCGTACACAGATTAGTGCTAATCCTAGCCTTTATTCACCTGTAATGTTGCATTTTGAAGTTTTGCGCCGTATGCCCAAGGGGTCGCTTCAGCATCACAAATATGATTCTCCGGTGCTGCAAAATCATCACCCAGCGTCTGCACAGCTTTTAGAACGTGATTGGCCATGTCATCCATCAATAACGTCTCTAGCTGTGAAAAAACCGGCTTTGTAAATAACAAATGTTAGTTTTTAATTAATTGATATTGCCATATTCTCTATCGTAAACTCGTAAGAAACTGCTAACTAAGTGGCATACTCTCTGTCTCTCTTTTATCATAGCGTTTTGGCTTTTTAATTCTCTGTTTCGTTTTCATACTCGCAATGCCAGTTTACATCTGTATTGTATACCTAAGGCATAAGAAATCTATATACTAATTTTAGCTTCCATGGTCCAAAGCGTTGGACGTTGATGAGTTATAAAGACTTTTCTTAATTTCCTTAATAAGCATCGTCTTTTTATCAGACTTAGATGGAACTCCACCAAGCTTTGTTCTTTTATTTACGAGATCAATTGTAATAATATTTGGCACCGATATACTTTTTGGTGCACTGCAACAAAGTGCCACGTGGGAGCTAAACCTTATAGAGATTATAATTGATATTACCGTAAAATTAGTAACTGGAGGAGCTTGAGAGCGCTGGCTAGACCACTTGGCCACACGTGGAGCAAGATAGTGCTGGGCGTTGCTCAAGATGTCGTGCTCGGTGATGCTCAACCAGGTGATGTTGGAGGCGTACTTGGTCAGACTGTCGGCTACAATGGACGCGTCCAGGGATACTAAAATGTAATGCTACAACCATAAATATTTTTAACTTTCGATCAGTTTTTAAAAAGCGAATAAATGAGATTGAGCTGATCCTCAGACTTCTGTAAAATAAGCTAATGTCGAAAGTAAGAAACACAGATATTTTTTAATATGTAGTTAAGTTTGTTGGAACTTTAGTATTTTTTTACTATGCCGTTAATAGTTTGGAACATATTTGCTGTTATATAGTTACTATTTGTACTAACCTGATAATGATCCACCATTTTCAATTCATTAGCATCTTTCAAGTATTTTAAAATGCGATCTGCGCTGCAATCCATGAGAAATCGGCTCGTATCTTGGTATTTATTTAAATCTTTGAAAACCTGTAAATACGAAAAAATTTAGGTATATTATATAAGCTGTAAGTATGACGACCTTTGAAAAAATGCCATTAAGACAGTAAAAATATAAATAATAGCTATATTTACATTAATATTTTCACCAGCAGGATCTAGTCTTCGTAAATAAATCGGATGTTTAGACGTGTGCTCTGCCAATATCTTTTGTATCCTCAACAGTCCTGAAACATGAAGCAAAAATGAAGGAATCTTGTTCTTACACCTTGATATATGAACAGTATAAAATGTATTTTTTAGGGTCCCTAAAAACTACAAGACAACAACTATACGTTTAAATAAAGATTAAATAAAAACAAACATTGTTCTCTATTCTATATATTTTTCTACGTAAATGAATTTGATAAATAAATAAATAAAAAATTACCTAAAACTTAACTTAAGTTACAGCTTTGAAGTTTGTTTCGAAAAACACAAATTATATTACTTATATTATTCAGGACATTTGCGATAGATACGTGTTTTTTTAATGCAAATTTGTCTCAATTATTAGAGGAGTCACTTTTTTTACATTTCGTATAATTAATTATGTTAGGCATTTTAACGTATCTAGGTAGACTACTCTCAAATATCATCTATGCTCGTATAAGTCAAATGAAGTCAAGCAGCGGTCTAGGTCATTTTTACTTGTTCTTTGTTATACTCACCAAAATCATCTTCATAAAGAGCTGAAAAGCTGTCCCATTTATAATATTTCAGAAGTCTCGAATATGCTATAGAGACTTCATCGGGATCAGGATAGAAATTGATGGTTATATTTTTATATACAAGTTCTTCTTCCTCTGCCTCTCCCTCTCCCTCTCCCTCTGTTTCTCCATTTTGTTCGGGTTGAATTTCTTCGTCTTCCTCATCCTCATCTTCGTTTTCATCTTCTTCTTCAAAGTCAAAGTCAGGATCGGGAAACTGCCAGCTGGCCTGGATATGGGGTACGTTTGCGATGAAGCATTGATCTCGCGCCGCTCCATTTGTTAAGGTATTTTGAGGACCCAACAATGCTATAGGTCGCATTTTTTTGTCTGAACATACTGAAATAGTAAAATACATTTTTATGTATTAATTGTATGAATTTAAAAATAAGCTCAATTCCTGACTAGTTCCTGATTGAATTTTATTGAACAGTCCATAGATAACTTTATCTCCTTCAAATCTTTAGTACTGAGCTTATAATATTATAGCACAGTATTATAGGTAAATATAATAAACGATAAACTTTGTATACGAGTGGAGATATATTACGATTATTATAATATTTTTGGGTCTCAACATTAATTTGTTGAAAGATATATATTTCAGTATAAATTTTCTATAGATTTGAATAGGCATTATATCGTCATAGAGCGAAAAATATGATAATGATATATAATGAGCTGTGCCCCACGATTTCACCCGTCCGGCCCGTACCCGTACTAGCTAGAAATTTACTTTTGAATTCGTCTATTAGTTCCAGAGTCAGAGGTATTTGAATACAAATTATTCAGTTTTACTTCATAAGTATAGATAGAGAGGAACTTCCCGGTGGCCTTCACTTGCCTGTGGTGGTCTCACTCTTACTAGGTTGCGAATCCAAATTGTTAATAACTTAATCAGGTAGAGTACAGACGGCATACAAAAACCAATGACATTGTGGTTTCTCAAGGTCTAGGTGTCCAAATACTTGCCTAAGAATTACCTATAAGTGGCCTATGATAGAGCTGTTCATCTTATGAGACTTTTTTTTATAAGCTTAGAAAAATAAAAAAATAAAGAGAAATACTTAGTGTAACAAATATTCCATACATGATTGCCACACGGAGTTGCTGTCGTTTCGGGGAGAATTGAGTATAGTCGCCGTCAGGTGGTAGTCCGGGAGATGGACGTCAAAAACGCTCTCATTAAACGCAAGTTGCTGAGTCAAACTATTTGGTTCGAAGATACCAGCTAAAACACACAAAAATATAAAAATTGAAAGAAAAAATTACAATTAGTAAAATTGTAAAAAATTATCTCCAACGAAAATTAATTATAATTCCATTTGATAGTTTGTTGATATAATAGTTACAGCAAATATATTTTAAATTTTCATATAGTCGTATAGTTACATTACACTGTCAATATATATGTCGGAGGCAGAGGTATAAGGGGGCCAAGTGCAAGTCAGGATGGATGGCTTTCGAGCATCAGATAGGGTCATAGGATGGCTTTCGTGGGCAACTCTTTAAAGCAGAGTGACAGTTAACTAACAGGGTATCTTTACACAATCTTACAAAGGTCAAGCGAGGGCATAATTGTCCCGGCAGAGGGACAGCAACCCAAATCACGGCTTAGATCGGTGCCCCACACACGCACACGATAGTAATCTCACAACCAAGACTCTTCTCGATTTCCTCCGTGCTAACACAACTGATAACCAACAGCAATTGGTGAAATCAAGGGTCAAGGGTACACAGACACTCGCGCATCTAGGCGCCTTATCACGTGACTTCTGAACACCAGGCTTCTCGCCCATTGGACAACAAGGGATAGCTAGCTCTCAGGACACATCTAAGCATATCGGGTCACACGCACGCGCTAACACTTAAAACAATTAACACCAACTAATCACGATACTATTTCGTAGCTACTGCAGTGCACTGCCGCGCGTCTACATTCGAACTCCGCCCGATCAATTCTGTTCTCAACTGCCATTGCAATCACTTTCACCGTTACAAAAGTAGGGATAACCTCGCAAGTGCACACGCCCGACGCCATATTCAAAAAGAACGTTCATTTCGATTCCCAACCGCTACTTCTATGACATTGACATTTGACAATGTCATTTGATGTTGCCAACCGCATAGTGTCGCCACTATAGTTAAGTTGCTTTCAGATTGATAAAGACCTTACGTTTAGTACTTCATTCTGCGACACTGCCATCTCTGACAAGTCACACGTCCCTGTGTGACATTTGATGACGTAGTAATCTAATAAGAATAAAATTCTGCTGCAAACAGGGCTTCAAACGAACTCTCATAGTAATTCAAAGTTTATTTTCAAATAATTAAGCTTACATCATTACTAGGTATAATCACAAACTACTTCTAATTATAAACTGACCAATGGCCATTATTCACTCAACCACATACTTCAAAAATTAGCTAAGACTCTACTTGCTCTACTAAATCGCTCATATCGACTCTACCGATTACGGTCGTCTCTATCGCCTAATTCGAGCAATAGGACTCATGCCACCTCCAGTGACGATCTCTCAAGGCGTCACTACTACCTAAATCGAGCGGTATCAGATCATGCCACTTTCGCAGTGACGATAACCTTGCCACCCTCACCAAGTGACGATAACCACGTTGCCCCCCAGAGAAAACAAATAACAACTTAGTTACTTGATTGAATAGTGTTCAATGGGCTTACACTTTCCTCTACATCATAACCAAATAGACTACCGAGTCCCAGTACCACTGAGTTACACTATCACATTACACTTTTTCAAAACAAAATAATTTTGACCGATTTAGAATTTATTACAGTCTCACATCTGTTATCGCATTTGTGGCCAATAGCTATCACAACACAATAGCTCAAAAGGTATGGAGCACCAAAACCTTTTATTTTGCGGATTCCCCATGGGAATCCCGAGTCAGACCGCGACTCTACGATCTACGTACTACCACCTACCGCTTACCCAGGGTCATCTCATTTCAAGGAGATAACTCCAATTTCTACCAGACTACGTCTACGATATATTGGTACAGTCTCCTAGCCCCGAATCTATAACCAAATCAATCAATCAATCTACCGCTTTTACGTCATCTTACTTTACAAACTCAATAGGTACTTGACTCTTAAACATCTTCCCGATATTATCATGAATGTAATTTTACTTTCTACCAAATGATGGTTTTAAAAAAGCGATAATCTAAACGAAATTAAACACAGTAAATTTTAACCGCTCGGTCGTTCCTGACCCATTTGGAAAAATTACGGTATCAAGTGAGCCCAGTGAAATTATCACTGTTACAAACAACAACTTAAAATATTATATTGCCAAAAGTAACATTTTACAAAAAGTTTGTTCTGCTATAATTTATTTTGAATTTCAAACAGCGTTATCACCAGCCAACCATCAGTAAAAACTATGCAGTACAACGCAATGCTTAACCAGCACAGCAAAACCGTAGCACTTAACCAGCACTACTTATCACTGAGCACTTAACCAGCACTCAGCCCAACCGCGATGCTTAACCAGCAAGGCAAAATCGTGGCACTTAACCAGTGTCACACACCGTCTAGTACTTAACCAGCACTAAACCGCAATGCTTAACCAGCAAAGCAAAATCGTAGCGCTTAACCAGCGCTACACACACACTAACACTTAACCGGTGATAACCGAGTACTATCCCTTAACCGAGCAGCGCTTAACCAGCACTACACACACCGGCACATAGTAATAAACGTAACTCAACGTAAAATGTACTTTCAGCATTTGTAAAGAATCACAATACTTTCGGCCTCTACTCTTAAGGACTAATTGTTTCATCCTCAGATACTACATTGTTATCAAATTCTGAGGGAGAATTAGGATCTGGCATTTTCCTCAATCGATCGTGAGCATACTTATACTGGCGATTACCACTAAGCAATGCAAAACTTCTCATAACTTCCAAAAATTGCAGTAATTTCTCAAAATAATAAACTGGGTTCTGTTTAACAAGCACACAAAACATCATTGTCTAATCAATTTTATTCAACGAATCAAATCAGTAAACCGCACATTATGAACAACCGGTCCATTTCCGCCTTATTATTTTATTTTAAGTTACTTTAAATCAATAAATCCCGATTACAAAATGAGAACTCAGAGATCACTGAATCACCTTAATCAATAACTCAATATCTTGATGGCAATTAATGTCAACACAAAATCCAAAATTGCGCAATCTCAATAATACCACAAATACGCGTACCACGCCTGTGATCACCGGGTCCAACTGACCCTACGGTTTTCTCAGAAACCCGACCTCCACCAGAGTCAACCGCATATCGCCTACTCACGGACTACACAAGGCAGACACCGATTTTTCTCGAGGTACGACTAAGACTCGGACTCCAGCATAGTCAAAACACAAATAATATCAAACAAAGCAATTTAAAAATTCAACTATTACACTATGAACTTAACGATCGGATTCTTCAATGATCTCTTTTGCCTCTAGCGTATTACCAAAAATCACAAGTTACGCTTTACAAGCACGCTTACAAAAATTTAATTCAAAATAACTTCGCCGTAACTAAACCCTCAAAAATGTAGAATCAATAAACCGTTAAGCAATTTTTTTTTATTACGCGTAAACGAACGTTAAATCATTACTGACAATAAAACATTTTAAACAGATTAATCAATCAACTGAATTTACCAGTCAACGTCGTTTTCGCAATTTAAATTCACTAGGTACCTAAACTTTAGGTACCGAAAATTACAATTTAAAATTAACTTTGTCCATGTAATTTAAGATTTTTCTCGAACTACCCCAAATATCTCGTAACCACAGTGTGTTTTTATGTATGCGAAAATGTTCAATAACAAAAGTGAAATATCATTTTTTTAAATAATTCAACATCGCAATCGTTTAAATACAATCGATTATTTTCTGACTAAATAAAATGCACAATGTAATGAAACATTATAATCGCACTATATTAATGTAACAGACAACGTTTTCAAAAACCTGTGTTAGCCAAATTGATATCAAAGATGATATTGTCAGTTATTTTTATCTACATCATAACTACCTTCAAATATCAAACAATTTTCCACTGACAATAAAATTACTCAATTGATGATAAACGCATAAAATTTCAAAAAATCAGGTTAAGATAAAAATGTCAAAAGACTTACCCCGGTTACTGCAACAAAACAAACGTATTGGTACTTACACTGTACTAAACACGAAACCGTTATTTTACAGAAACATCTACTAACCGCACTACCCTTCAATTAGGTAGTTTTATACGCGTAGGGTAATAACCAGATTAAAGCCATGAATCAAAAAACAACCGTGTCAGAAAACTAAAAACTATCGGGTTCACCATCCCAATTCTGATGTCGGAGGCAGAGGTATAAGGGGGCCAAGTGCAAGTCAGGATGGATGGCTTTCGAGCATCAGATAGGGTCATAGGATGGCTTTCGTGGGCAACTCTTTAAAGCAGAGTGACAGTTAACTAACAGGGTATCTTTACACAATCTTACAAAGGTCAAGCGAGGGCATAATTGTCCCGGCAGAGGGACAGCAACCCAAATCACGGCTTAGATCGGTGCCCCACACACGCACACGATAGTAATCTCACAACCAAGACTCTTCTCGATTTCCTCCGTGCTAACACAACTGATAACCAACAGCAATTGGTGAAATCAAGGGTCAAGGGTACACAGACACTCGCGCATCTAGGCGCCTTATCACGTGACTTCTGAACACCAGGCTTCTCGCCCATTGGACAACAAGGGATAGCTAGCTCTCAGGACACATCTAAGCATATCGGGTCACACGCACGCGCTAACACTTAAAACAATTAACACCAACTAATCACGATACTATTTCGTAGCTACTGCAGTGCACTGCCGCGCGTCTACATTCGAACTCCGCCCGATCAATTCTGTTCTCAACTGCCATTGCAATCACTTTCACCGTTACAAAAGTAGGGATAACCTCGCAAGTGCACACGCCCGACGCCATATTCAAAAAGAACGTTCATTTCGATTCCCAACCGCTACTTCTATGACATTGACATTTGACAATGTCATTTGATGTTGCCAACCGCATAGTGTCGCCACTATAGTTAAGTTGCTTTCAGATTGATAAAGACCTTACGTTTAGTACTTCATTCTGCGACATATATATTTTTTCAAACTACTAAACGTAATTAATATTATTGGCCCATTTTAATAAATACCTTTAAGTAACATATAAAATTCAAATACACAATTTATAATATCTGAAGTAAAAAAAAATACACAGTCAAAACTCTTCAAAGTGACAGTCACTCAGAAGTCGTCAGGATACCGGTGACGGATTCCACCAACTCCCAAGAAATATTGACCTCAGGTAGGCGAACGGTCATAAAAGTAATGCCGTATCTTCTAACTAAAGGATAGAAAAGATGAGACATTGTTTGTATGCGCCCTCTGCTTTGGACGCAATCGGGAAAACGTTAAGGTGATAATAGTACCTACCTGCCGTATTCTTTAAATAAGGGTGACGTAAAAATATGTTTAAGTAAAAACAATAATAAATTACTGTTGATACATTAACACTTACCTATTTCATAAGACACCTCTTCCTTTTCCTCGTTGGTAATGATCTGAGATGCACTTTTGTTTAGTAAACAAAATAAGAATAGTAACTGCCACATTATAAAGAGTTTTCCATTATGGGAACCGGTAAGTCTGTTTACTGGTGGAAGCAGTAGGACGCACTGAAGTTTGGCCAGACGGCTAAACAAAATTAAACGGTTATAGAGTTATAAATGTTTGGAAGGGACGAACTTCGCCATCGTCGCGTCGCTTCGTGGCGGAAAACTTAATCAGATAGAGTAAATTTTATATTATTTGTTCATTATTTAATATTTATTTGGTTTTAAATAATTATTATAAAATGTACATGTCCTGCAATATCATGATTACAATGTAGCAGAGAGTTAGTTATAAGATAGTGAGGTAGAGATTGATCTTGTTAATATCTTCTGCATCCCTATAATGGATACTTTTTGAATGTTTTGTGCATGTGATGACAGAACTCTGGCCCTGTACTCTAAAGAATCTTGTGCAACAAATAAACAATACAAATTCTCAAAAAAATAATTACGTGGTTATCTAACAATATCTTAAATGATAAATCTTATAAGTACTTATTGTTAATAGTTCCTCAATGCTTTTTGTTTGACTAGCTTGAATCCGCCTATTATGAAGTATATTTTAAACAATAAGGCTACGGCTACGGTTATCACGTATCAGGTGGCCCATAAGCCTGTTTGCCTACGAAATTGTTTTAAATAATTTCGTAGGCAAACAGGCTAGCAACCAGTAAAAACAAAAAAAAAATATTATCAGCGTTCTAAACGTACATTAATCTTGAAGGAATTTCCGCGGTCACCCATAAGTAGTGGAATCTCGATGCCTAATCGTGACGAAAACGTCGCGACGCCGCCGGCGTGTGTTCACATCGTCGCAACGTGACCTAAAATTGTTCTCCAAAAATACTTCAGACGCCGTGGAGGCGGCAACCGCATCACATCTGCACGCTAACAATCCAATAAATGAATGACTTTAACCATGAAGCTATGGAGAGTTTTATCTGCCTTGCTGCTCTATCAAATATTGCAAGCAGAAGCCATGACGACAAATAGCTTCCCTGTTGGTACGTTATGTCCTCATCGTTTTAAATAGGATAACATCAGAAATTCACTGTTTGTTTGTTTTCAGGTGGCTTGTTTAATAGCGAATCAAATGAAATTTCGAGGAAGGCTTTTGAGGTTATTGCGCAGACTAGCGGGACTAAAGCTATATACGGTCGAACTATGAGCTCCGTGGCGGAAGATAGTTATTCTATAGCATTAGACAGTAAGTTTTGACTAAATTTTATATCTATATTATGATGAACAGCTGTTTTTTTTCTGAATATTTTTTTGTAAACAAAAAGACGAACGCATCTTGTTATTAAGACAGCAATCAAAAGAAGTAGCAATAGTGTTTTACTAAAGTTTCTATGAATTAATTAATGAAAAAATACTTTATTGCACCAACAACATTAATACATATGTGGTTTCCCTAGGCGAATTTTTTTATTATTATACTAAATTGATAAAATTTCCCATCTGGCCTCAGTTCATTTGTTTTGTGTCCGATGCCTAGAAATGTAACATCATTGAATTACATATACAATAATATTTAATGTTTCAGTGTGCCCGCGGACATCAGGCAACAAAGGGATTGTGGCATTGATTGATTCAAGACCTACAAAAGGAATTTGCGATACTACTTGTTTACTCTGTAATAGATTAAATGTAAGTAAGTATTTAAAAGACCTAGAAGAATTTTTCATGAGTACCCTCAAAAAATTAGAATAACTAGATCGCATAATAGCATTACATTTACAAACATATCCGTATTTTTTCAGATCACACATCTGGCTCTGGGATGGCAACCGATTGAGAAAATTGAGCAAAACCTTTTCACATTTTCTTATCATCCTCCGCCCGAAGTAATATCGAAGGCATTCGCGAGGTTAATTAAGGATTTGCAGTGGGACAAATTCACAATATTATATGAGGATGACAGTAGTAGGTGTATAAACTTTATTTTCCTAGATTTTCTGTTTAAAATAACAAAGTGAAGATTATTTTCCAACTCCTTTAAAGGTTTCATCCGTCTCCAAGAGATTATCAATACTTGGCCTCAAGATAGAACTCCAATTTTGTTTAGAAAACTAGACCCGGATAATGATAATAAGGAGACATTGAAACACGTTATAAAAGTACTTCACATGAGCTACCATGTTCTGGATTGCAGAATTGAGAATGTAAATAAATATATGGATCAAATAATTGAAGTCGAAAATTCAACTGAATATCTGGTAAGTTTTGTTTTTGAAAACTCTTTTGTTCTCTTGTTATTGTCACTTGAGTCAAAAGTTTACCTCTAATCTCATCGCCAAGTAGGGTTTGGCTAACATAATTAAGTTCCAAAGTATAATATCGCTGGGTGCCATTAGGTAAATACGCAAATTAGTGGAGTTAGTTTAACGGGTCTCATAATCGAGCACAACAAGTGAGCGTCTTTAGCTTCAAGTATAAACTATGTTAAGTTCAAAATCGTTGTCAAATTATTTCATAGTTTGCCTCGATTACCATCATAATCATCTCAATTATCTACTTAAAAGTTGTCCTTTTTCAGAGTTTCATATTAACAAACTTGGATTCATATAAAATTGATATGGCAGAAGTTCCCGAGCTTAGAGCAAACGTATCTACATTATATTTGACAACAGCTAGCGAAGATTCATGGAGAGAGATAAAAATAAACCCAGAAAAGGACCCGACTAATGTAAATATGAAATATCTTTGCTAGTTAAAGGTTCTGTCCCTATAAGTATCTATGCAGTTTTTTTAAAGTTTTGGTGGCCATATAAAATTAAAATAATTAAATTTAAAAAATGTTAAATTTAATCAGCTGCAACAATTTTAAACGCAATATAAACAATTTTTTTTTATTTACTATAATATTTACATATTTACCCTATAAATAAAATAAATCATGCCCGTCAGGCATGTTAGCAATAAATCTGGATGTATATAAGTATTTCCCCACTGGATACTAATGTTAAGCTGATGAGAAAAATAACAGTTAGCCTTCCTGCCACAAGCAGCGGAATGATTGTTATTTTTTAGTTAGAAACTGCCCTTCTCGTCGATGCACTAAGACACGTTGAAACAGCAATAAGGAGCATGCAGCTGGAAAGTGCTGGTGACTCGAGATATTATTCCGCTGCTCCACTGGAGGACCCTCCAGCATTGTGTTTCAAAGACAATAAAGCAGACTACTTGCCGTGGTCCCTGGGAGATTCCTTGAGGCAGGCATTAAAAAGGGTAAGTATGGTTGACTATAAAAATCTAACAGTTATTACTATCTTTATCTGTCCCCCGAGTGTACCTATACAGTTGGGGGCAAATAAATCTAACCCCCCTACCGCACCTACTATATTGCCTGGGGGTCAGGTTAAGATAAACCTGAACAGTCTGTAACTGTAAGTTTTTAAATTCAAATCAAAGAATATACTCTATGCCAGATGAAATAATAATAAGTGTGTTGAAATTTCAGACTATTTTAAGAGAGGGCTTCACTGGAAATATAGAGTTTGATGATGAAGGAAAACGAACAAACTTCGCATTACAATACTCAAAGTTGAACCAGGACATGAAGTTTGTAAACGTTGGTTACTGGGACTCGAAGACTGACCTCATAACTAAAGTCAACGAAAACGTCTCGGACCGTTCTACCGCCCTAAAATCTAATGTTATAAGGGTAGGCAAATTAATTAAAAAACCGATAGTAGTGGATTATATATTGCATTTCAAGTTTGCATGCTTCAGATTCCAGGACTTTAGCTCTTGTAATCCTTCATACGATACTTTAAGGGTAAATTTTAGAAGACTGCATTCAAGAACTGAATATTGTTATTTGGATTATACCTATTATTAACAAACTGCTAAGGCATCAGACTGTTTTTATTTTCTAACTAAATAATTGATGGTGATTCGGTCATTGCGAAAAAATTTCATCTTGGATCTTAATCATAATGTGTTTTTTGTATTGATACGTTAAATATAAAATAATGTTTTTTTTTTATTAGTTTTATCAAAGTAACAAAAACTCGTTTTCAGATAGCCACAAGGTATGGTAAACCTTACTATTTTGACTCTCCCAATGGCACCGAAGGCTATCGAGGATACGCAATTGATCTTATGGACGCGATTTTCAAAGAAATTAACCGAAAAAAAGGTCTCAACTTGGAATACGAGTTCTACAGAGCACCGGGCGATAATTATGGCAAGCAGATTGAGGGAACATCTAAGTGGGATGGAATTCTTGGCGAACTGATTGAACACGTAAGTTAATTGAATAAATTTAATTCAACGGAAGCTAAAATATCTGAGATCAGTCGTGCAAAAATTGGATCTAATCAACTAGTAAAAAAATTTCTTCTTATATATATATTTTAAATAGGTGTTATAGCATCTATCTAATATCCAAGAATCACAAAGTGTATCCAGAAAATTAGTATATTTTTTTTTATCCCAACCAAAAGTTACAGCTTTTCTTTTAACTTAAAACTGCAGGATGAGATAGCAATTACTAAAATTCACGCAAGTTCATTTGTTCCCAGTATAAAATATATTTTAATAAACACATTTCAGAGAGCCCAACTGGGGATTTGTGATCTAACTATAACTTCAGAAAGAAATGCTGTGGTCGACTTTTCTATACCATTCATGACGCTTGGTATTAGCATGCTGTTTAGAGAACCACCCCCCGAGGAACCTAACAAGTTCTCCTTCATAAAACCCCTGGCCTTAGACGTCTGGTTATATCTAGTGACAACTTATATCATAGTGTCGTTTGTGTTATTACTGTGTGCCAGGTAAAGTTCAAAAGTTGTTTACAACCTTTTATGTAGTAACTGTTGCCCGAGGCTTGGTCTGCCTGAGATTTCATAATTCTAAATAATCTACATCATTTTTCAAGATATCTATTCTTTAGAGACAAATTACCTTAAAAAATGACTTTTACTGAGAGACTTATTTTTTAAACTGTTTCCATAAAGAATCGCATGTTAAAGCTACAGCTTGGTCTATACAATAAACTAGCTTTTGCCCGCAGCTTCGCCCGCGTGAACTTTCCATAGTTTTAGTGATTCGGAACTACTTCGGAATATCACGTAAGAAAACTACGTATACATATTTATAAAACTGCTTTTTTCAGAATGAGTCAAGACGACTGGGTAAATCCTCACCCTTGTAATCAAGACCCAAAACAATTGCAGAATATCTGGAGTCTCTATAACTGTATGTGGCTCACGATGGGGTCCATTATGACACAGGGGTGCGACATATTGCCTCGGTATGAGTTATTGACTAACTTTTCTTTTCAATATGTTCTTTCTCATGATAAATTAACTTCTTATTTTGTATAACGTGAATTATATAAAATATGTGCCTAGTAAGTCAAATTATGAACTCGATGTGTGTGATGAGACTAAACAACGTCTAAATAAAAAAAAAAAGGTATATTTAAAATCACATTATTTAAATTAAATACGGAATTTTTATAGACATATTCTAATAAACATCCGTTCATATCGCATTTGTCTTAGTGGAGTGGGTTCTCGCTGGACGGCAGGCGTGTGGTGGTTCTTCGCCATGATCATCACTGCTTCCTACACGGCCAACATGTCCACCTTCATCAGTAACGACCGGCGAAGCAACGATATCTCTGACGTCAAGAGTTTATCGGAACAGAATAAGGTTACTTACGGCGCTGTTTATAATTCCTCTACATACTATTTTTTTAAGGTAAGAAAGTGAAAATTAGTGATTTTTATTATTCAATGTGTTTTACCTATAGCCTTAGTTTAAGTTTCAGAGCTCAGGGTAAGGTACATAAAGGTCACTTTAATGAAGGTGCAAGATTAGATTTAGGTATTTGTTTATACAATGAATCGGATTCGATTTTACCTCCGTAACCCTATTTACAAGAAAATCTGACTTTGGGTCTAGCTTCCTTGTCATATTTTCAGGCTGCCTAACGGCACCTGTAACAGCAAGCCTGCGAAGCACCAATCCAAGGAAGACAGCGTTCGCCGTAGCTTGACATGCATGATTTTTCAAACACACATGTTCCGCTAAACTATCTTCCTACTTAATTATTCAGTGAATGTCAAAAGATTTTACTAGGTGTAAATAAAGGATAATTTAGATGTGATTCGTATCTACATAAAAATAGCTAATTGAAATCGTCATTTTATAAATTGATACGTAGCATCAATAATAGTTATAAATGACAGATGTGATAAATGATAATTTCTTAAGAAAACAATGATATGATAATGCATTTTATTAAATAATTTAAATGAATAAGATAGAGTACAATTATACAACAAAGTCCAAGTTAACGGTTTTAAGTTATAATAAACTCCAATTAAAGGGTTAAGCAAAATATTTGAATTGGATAGAGAACAATACAACAAAGTCCAAGTTAACGGTTTTAAATTAGAATAAACTCCAATTAAAGGGTAAATAAGCAAAATATTGTTCTAATAATTTGACATTTCAGAATTCAAATGATTCTGTATATCAGAAAATCTGGTCGGTAATGAGTTCTGCAAAGCCATCGGTCTTCATGAACAGTAACGATGAGGGCAAAGAACGTGTGCTACGGAGTAAGAACTGTAACTTCGCATTTTTCATGGAGTCCACTGCTATCGAATACTATATTCAAAGAAATTGTGATTTGAAGATGGTTGGCTCCAAACTGGACTCTAAGGAGTATGGAATCGCAATGCCAAAAAGTAAGACTATTTAACTAACTTCAACTCAGTTTTTACAATGTTGCAAATATTTAAATATCTTTGTTGATAAATACTTTAAGAGCTTTAAGTTAACAAAAGTAAAATAAGCCTGAGAAGACCGGGGTAAAATTAATAACTCTATAATATCTGAAAAATAGATTCATGCAAAATACGGTTGACTGATAAAATACTTAAATTACAAACTGTACTTTATGAATAAGTAAATTACTCACCACAGTGAATTCTCCACATAATTATTATATAACGCAAGTAATATAACTAATATATGGAATTCAAACAATATTTATAGAAAACATCAAGAAGCAGTATATATAGGCAATTGTTATTGACAACCCAGTTATCGACTCGTTAAAATTCAACAATGAAAAATATTGTGGGGTTATTGATACCTTTGCCTGCTACTTATAGTATGCGTGAATATAAAATCAATGATACAATTTTTTTACATGAAGATAAACAAATTGAAAAGATTAAAAAAGAATGAAACCAACAAATTTTTTTAGACTATCCACGCAAAGAATGGATAGACAATGCAATTTTGTCCTTACAAGAGCTCGGGGAATTGACTGCCTTAGAGAAAAAATGGTGGGAAGAAGAGGATAATGAGAAGCACTGCCAGGTACCTAAAATAAACCTAATATACATAGACTCAGGTTTTTATTTTATTTATCGAATTAGCTCAAAATCTCTTGAATTAGCTGTGGATCACAGTGGATCTCTGGATACACTTATTAAAAGCTAATACATTACTTATTTAAAGAGATATGCATTCATTAATGGAGATAATAAAAACCATTTTATGAACCAGGATCAGCCCAAAAGTGACGATGACGGCGGCTCACTTCAAATGAAAAACACCAGTGGTATCTTCATGGTCCTCGCTCTTGGAGGTTTCCTCGGCTTATGCATCGCTGTTATTGATTTCTTGCTGCATGCCAGACAAATCGCTGTTAAGGAGAAGGTAGGCTAGCCAATTTGTTTTTCGGCTCATAATAGTGTCTTCAAAGATTGACAAAAATTGAAGTGAACATGCCTTTGTTAGGTATACCACCCAATGATCAACCAACCAACACCATGAAGTCATTAACTGCTGATTTACGTTATCCCTATTATTACCACTTTGTCATGTATTTCGATGCCAGCTACGAAATCTAGCTACGAAATGGGACTAAGGGGTTTATCCCTCTTTTGAGATTAGACAAAGAGCAATTTATATATATACTACCAACAATGGGCTTGTACTTATTGGATTATGATCGTGTTTGTGGTATTTGCTTTCAACATCCATGGATCCTCATTTTGCGCGTTCAAGGCCGCTGCTAGTCTGTTAAATGCAGATTAAAAACAGGCGAAAGCGAGCAAGTTTTATTGAAACTCCTTTATAGACTTAGATTGAAATAAAGTTTGTAAAGTGGTTAAAAATAAACGATTCTAACGAATGTGAACTGTTCCCATCAATTAGCTTAATAATAAAGTAAGTATAATTTCAGGTAACATTCAAAGAAGCATTGAAGAGCGAGTGGAACGCGTCGTGCGATCCGCGTGTGCTCCACAAGCCTGCCGCTCCGCCGCGCTCCGCTCCGCCCTCCACTGACAGCGGCTCCGCTTCTCCGCTCCGCGAACGATCGCAGTCACGAGCTGTTTCGGTGTTACGTGCAGCGTCTTCTTTTATTAACTTCGAAGATGCTTATTAGTTAATTAATAAAAATAGTAGTACATTATTGTCGAAGCCTGAAAAGTAATTTACGGACGAGGCTCATATAGTAAAGATAAGCAAAGTTTCCTTTCACAGTCATAGTTGTCATCTCAGTAACTAATTTAAGTAAGTACGTCTTTAATGTTTATGAAGTAAATTAAAAGTTGATAATGATCTGAATTATTAATTAAGTACAGAATGTTTTGCGTCCTGGGAGACCTGATACTAGGTATCTAGAATGGGTATGCTAGATATCTACTTGATTTTTATTTAGATAGTTAATTTATTTTATTTTAGACTAGACTTAAAACTATATTTAATACTATACTTGATTTCATATTGTAGTCCGATACTTAAAGTAAGTTTAGGTTGATTTGCTACCTTTTGATTTTGGTAAACCCAAACATTGTAAGCAGACTATGCATCTAGTATGCATGCCAGCTACTGTGTAGAATACGTGCGGAATTGAATTTCGTTTCGATTAGAGTTAAAGGAGGTATTTTCTAGAAGAATAAAATTTATGTTATATTATTAGATCTGTCTATAATTTTATTATCCTGGATTAGGGCTTGTATTTTTTTTATGTTCTCTACAAATAACTAACCACCAAACCTAATACTACGTACTTAAACTAAAAATAAAAATAAATAAAATAATAACCAACTAAAAGTCCAGTCCCGGTAAATCATTGCCCCGACGTAAGGTGCGTAGAAGGCTGCATGCATGGCAGCATTGCCATTATTTAAAGTATACAATTAAATATTTTAGATTGTAACTAGGTATGATAAGTAACAAGCATGGCTTAAATCATCAGATTATCTGAAAATAAAGATATTTCAGTGACTATGAGGGGTTTATTAAAATCATTACACCATAGCGTACAGGAATTCATATTATTGCAATGATCCTGTCATTGCAATAATATGAACAATAAGAGAGAGATATTAAGTAATTTATTAAGAACGATTCACATGTTGGTCACAGTTTTAACGGCTTTTTATACTTTTAATAGACCTTTAAATTTACTTTATCATTAAATGCGAGCCTATATACGTCTTTCTCGTACGTTTTATTAATGCAAGCTCTGTAGGAGTAGATAAATCATACATTAAATCATAGAATTTGGAACTATGCATTAAATATAAACTTGATATTGATTTTAATTCGATTTAAATACTATTTATTTAAAAAGTCAATCTTAAATAGATCTGCAGCTGATCGGAGTACCGACGAGGCCCTGGAACCATGTTTTGATGAAGATGCAGAAGATGAGGGTCGTGAATGCTGAACTGGCTTTTCCGTTTCCCAAAAACTTAGAGCAAATATCAATTCTGCCCAAAATGCGTCAGCCTGGCTCATCTGCGAATATTCAAGAAAAATCATCTTATTTATAAAATATTAATTCAATCATAAAATATAACTTTTTATAAAAACAGTTTTTAAATTGGATACTCATGACACAGACTTTATATGTGCTAAAATAATTCTGTTTATCTTTCAATTTATATGAATTTATTATGAAAAGATAGTAAATCGTTATTTGACATTTTACGACCTATATGTGGATAAAAGTAGTTCTAAATTACTATGAAACCCTGACACAATAAACAACAGTAAGTACTGCGATATTTGGCCAGCTTCAGCGTAGGTAGGTAGATTTAAGAATATTCCTGAACATTCCGGTGAAGTATATCGGAATGCTTCGAAACACTCTTGGGGAACGTATATAGAGATCGAGAGAATAGAATTTTTAAAATGCGCTGGTTATTGTTCGCATTTTACATTTATAAAGAAATTAAAATGTCATTGTTATAAGTTTCAAGACTTATGTAAGAGCGTATCTTTCTATCTATAGATAAATCTCAGAAACTAATGCAGGAATGTGGTATTATCTCAACTACCCACTTCTATGTGTATATTTAAAAGTTTTTTTTTTGGGTTTTCTATTTTGAACTGTACTGGGGAAGTCTAGTTTCAGCAGTGGACCATTTTGGCCAATAAAATCTTGTTTTAAAGGAGAATCTTTTTAGGATAATAGGAAAATGCTTCTACATGTCGTTTCCTACCAGTTCATGGCGGAAATACGGACAAGGTATATTTATATCGGCCAACTATTTATGGAAAGTAGAATAGATGATGATACCTTCTGCTCAACAGCAACTTCTCTGACGTGCCACATGAATTCGAGGAAACCCATGGCGGCCGCGATGCCACAGCCAATGCCAAGTACCACAAACACACCACCTACGTTGTCTATACCCAGCTCTGCCGCGGCACCTTCTTCTCCGGCCTCTACAGACTAAAAAGTAAAAATTAAATATGGAATTAAAAATATAAAGCATGGGTCCAGTACTCCAGTTTTCAAAAATGTATCGTATCTATCATTACTAGATTATTTATTGATGTTCCATCCACGCGCTCTTTATGTCCATCAGTCTAAAACCGTAAGGAGTGAAACTGCACGCTTGTGTATGATCTCTAGAATTTATAAATGATGAGTTATTCCTCGTATGGTATTGGAATCTTGGAACCTATATTCCCTATACCTATTCTATTAACTTTACTAGTATCGATTACATTAAATTACATTAAATGCCAGCCAGTGACATTGCATTTACTTACGTATCACGAGTATACGTATTTTTAACCGACTTCAAAAAAAAGGAGGAGGTTATCAATTCGTCGGTTTTTTTTTTTTTTTTATGTATGTGACCGGATTACTCGAAGACGGCTGGACCGATATGAATTTTTTTTTTTTTGTTCGAGACGGTTTATTTTCCAATTGGTCCCATGTTCAGCAGGTCAGGATCTGATGATGGGATCATGGAGAAATCGAGAGAACTCTTCAAGTTTTGTATTGGGCATGGGTATTTTTTTATATATTCCAAGTTATTAAAGTGAGACGAAGGTGAGAGGATGCTGAAAAATTTAACCCACTTTCAAAAAAGCAACGTATTTACAACTTTTTGATTGTAATATATCTTGCTCGATTACTCGAAGACCACTGAATCGATTGGTAAAATTATTTTTTTGTTAGAAAGGGTATACTTTCGAGATAGTTACATAGTCATCAGATCAGGATCTGATGATGGAATCATGGAGTTATCGAGGGAACTCTTCAAGTTTTATTGCGATTTGGGTTGTCTTTGATATATTCCATGTCAATAAGGTGAGACGACGCTGATGACGTTTACCCGACTTTCCAAAATGCAAAGTATTTACAACTTTTTAGTTATAAGGTATTGCGTACTCAAAACTAAAAAGTAAAAAATAATTGTTTTTGCCAAAAAAACCAAACCGACTTCATTTCCTCAACTAAAAAGGATGAAATAATTAATACATAGTTGTTTAAATATGCTTCATATCAAACATTTTAATAAATTTGAAGTTTGTGCCAATTTTACAAATTCGTTGAATAGCTGCTGGCTCGTTAATTAGCATATTTTATTAAATTAATCGGCACCGACTTCAGATTTATTAAAATGTTTGATATGAAGCATATTTAAACAACTATGTTTTAATTATTTCATCCTTTTTAGTTGAGGAAATGAAGTCGGTTTGTTTTTTTTGGCAAAAACAATTATAAAATAAATGAGTTCTTTATTTAAAAATAACGATGAAATTATATAATCATGATCGTTATTTAAAAATAACGATGAAATTCCTTGTGGTAATACTATGTATGGTACTCTGTTTATATGCTCTGATTACATAACTAGCTTGGTTGACTGAATTAACATTATCATAGGATTGATCAACTTACTACACAAACTTCAACCTCAGGCTTCCACCATCGGTTCTTGAGTTCAACTAGTTTTCCGCTTTCTGCCAATTTCAGCACTGCATTATCGACCGCTGTCCGATATGATGAAACTGAAAATTATATTGAGCAAGGTTTTACTTTTGAAAATATACAGCTATCAACAGTCATGATCTTGGGTTTTGTCCGGATAACTAGACATCGATCACGTGAATAGAAAATATCAGATTTCGCATGGGAACTACTATGCTTCTACTTCATTAAAACTAAAACTTGAAGAATGAGTTGCATAGTTGACTATGTAACTGATTCTTATAAGTACTGCATTATTTTTGTAATTTATTCATATGGTGAGGGTACATGACCCTGCACACAGTAATATCAGTGTTTTATTTTAAATGCCTCTGGGGCTGTGATAAGGTTTCTTTAATACCCACCAACGGCTGTCGAGCTAAACGTGCCTTCCAAATCACAAAACAATATTTTTCGTATCATATTCGATAATAAATTGATTCAAGTTTGTAATATTCAATTAGACTGGAAACATCTCGTACAAAAGTGTGCTTTTTGTGGGATTCAAATCCAGGTCCTGCGGATTATAAGGAAACTATTATTTAACAAAATCATGTTACTCACAAAATGGCATAGCTATTCCATAGCCCTTAGAGTCGAGTAGTCCTCCAACTTGCATCAGATCACACTTCCTCTCCAACTGGTACTCGATTGCCGTCGATTCCATGAGGAATGCGTACGTTCTTTTGCTTTTTAGCACCCTGTCGACACCCTGGTCATTATTTTTCAAAAACACAGATGGCCTTGCTGACTCCATAGCCGCCCACATCCTTTGATAAATGGAAACGTTTGATCTCTATAAAAAAAAATGTTTTTTACGAAAAAAAAAGAAAGTCGGTGGGTGTCCGATTTTGCGCTTGTCCCACTGGCCATCGGTTCTTCGTGCTATGTGCTTTGCCCTGCTGCTTTGAATAGTGTATATTGTTTGTTTTTGAGAAAATATTTTATTGACCAAAAGTGGATGCGTAAAAATTTAATAAAATATAAGTAAATTATGAAATAAGAAAGAAGCGGTCACAGAAGGATATTACATGACCAGATTTCAATTATATATATGCTTATATAAGTATATTATACATACCTTAAAAAATGAGTACGTCGATCCTCCAAACACTGTGCCGTATTTAATTTTAGTTTGCATTGCTAGGTCTTCTACACTTTTGATAGAGTCATCCATAGCAGCGTTGGTAAGGAAGGCGGCTAGGTTGGCTGTGTATGACGAGCACATGATCAAAGCGAAGAACCACCAGAGACCACAAACCCAGCGTGTCGAGTAGCCCCTACATGAATAGAAACATGATAAAAATCTATTATTGCCTTTATCTTGCCTTGTGAGATTATATTTTTTATGCTTATATCAGGTAGAAAGGAGAAATGTCATATTGCATGAAGGATAATGAATAGAGAAAAATCAAAAATGAGTGGAGGGTGTGTGTTAGATTATGAGCATGATGGGAGCGTTAAGTAAAACTGTCAAGTAATAGAACAAAGTGAAAGCAAAGTACATGTTGTGCCGACTCTATGTAAGCAAATAGGATAAGGAATAGAAGAAAACTATCTCATTTTATTGATGATGAAAAGCGTTCTATTTCAATTCAGATTAGATTTGTTTTTTTTGTTTATTCTTTTGTATAAAAAATCTGTAAATATTAGGCGAAGTTTTAGATTAGATACGTACTTTGGTAATATATCGGACCCTTGTGTCATGATGGATCCCATTGTGAGCCAGCATGAATTTTTGATATGCCATATATTCTCTAACTCCTCAGGTGACTTGTCGCAGGGATGAGGATTTTCCCAATCATTTGGAGCTAATCTAAAAATTATTTATTTGATCAGGTTTGGAAGTAAATCAAAGAAAATTATGTACCTACAAGTTCGCTGAAGTAGTTTATATATTATTAATATTATTTTTTCTTAGAGTAGATATTTTTTACTATTGGAAAATTATAGAAATTATTTATATATACATATGAAGATGTTTATTCCTTCAACATCCTATTTACCCATAACCATTTTATCCTCCGTATCGATATCAGCTACGAAGATGCAACCGGGAAAACACGCTCGGACGAAGAAGATCGAAGTCAGCTACGAAATCTAGCTACATAATGGTCCGAAGGGATTATTTTTTATCTTGTATTTCGTAGAGCTCTACAATAATACTTTTTATAAATGTTACCTGGCCAAGATATGAAGCAATAGGGACACCATCAAATAAGCAGCAGCCATATAAATCCACACATCGACAGAAAAGGGTTTTAAGAAAGAAAAGAGTTCAGTTTGTGGTGGCGTTGCTTTGGCGTACAAAATGCTGATTCCCAAAGTCATGAAAGGAGTCGTGAAATCCACTACAGATCTTCTTTCGTAGGTAATAGTTAAGTCGCAAATTGCTAAATCGGCTTTCTGGAAACAAATTATTTATTTTGAAAAACATGATTCTATTTCGTTTGAGGTTAGTTGTAATTAAGAAGAAAACCAACCCTAGATAGAAGTTCACTTTTATGACATTAATATTCAAGTATTTTCTTTAAGCTAAATGACTTGATAAATTAGCCCCTTTGTTTATATAGGTAAGTAATTAACTTTTATTGCACCAAAATAAACATATCATATAGGGAGGAAACGTACTAATATAACAGGTAATGTTTCCACCTTATACGTACTTGTATTTTTAAACGATCAAGTTAGCAAAGTAGTAATTACATTAAACAACGATCGTAGCACCTAGCTAGAAGAGCCAGATATTTTTTTTATTGATTTGTCTATTGAGCGAGATTTACACGTGGTCTTGCAAATACTAACTTACAACATTAATTTCCATACACAAATAATACGAACCCTTTCCAAAAGATGTCCAACAAGACCGTTCCATGCTTTTTTCTCCTTATCGTAAGACCCATACTCGTTTCCTGGGACGATTTCAATTTCGTAATTCAAGTGTAAAGTCTCTTTTAATATCTCATGTATCAGATCCTTGGAGTACCCTTCATATCTGTCGTTTCCAGTCAATATCTCTCCTTCTTTGGGTTTTCTTTCAACTAGGTATGGGGCGCCAATGCGTGAGACTACCTAGAAAGTAAAAAAAGAAACAGGTTACCCTTGATCTATATTTGTAAATTTATGGAAGGTATTGACTTTAGCTGTCTCAAGTAACTTGATTTTATTGTAATAAAAAATAATAATATAATAAATATTTGATCATTAATTGACTTTGCACCTTAAGGTGATACCTCGGTGAACACTAGCGCCACCGTCATTTAAAAATCATTACTCACTGAAAACACAAGTTATCAAAAATCCCTCTGCTGTAATTAAGGTTCTGGATCTGAAGTTAATTTTAAACATATTAAACCATTAAATTATAATTCCCTATAGTTACAAATTGCATTATTGCTTAAAACGGCCACTTTTAGCAGTTTTGCAATTTGTAACTATATGGAACTATAATTTAATAATTGAATATGATTAAAATTAACTTCAGATCCAGAACCATGATTACAGCAGAGGGATTTTTGATAACTTATGTTTTCAGTGAGTAATGATTTTTAAATGACGGTGGCGCTAGTGTTCACCGAGGTATCACCTTAAATAAAAATATTTACCTTGTCCAAAGAACAATTGGTTTAACTGACGAGCAGCATGCATCACTTAAAATATTGAATATTTTTTTAAATTACTTTCCTAAACTAGTTTTGTTAAATGACAAATAAAATTGATAGGTTTTCGAAACGATCAGCCGGTACCTTAAACGTTTTGTTCTGCCATTTCTCCGCTAAAAGGTCAGACACATCGGTGGCTGACCTTACTAGGACAAAGCCTGTATCAGCGTTCCATTTGGCAATGCTGTTGAATCCACTGTTAGATAGTTCCATTACTTCCACATTGAAATTTGTTCGTTCTCCTGTTACGTTGCTTATTATTATTTGGTCTGTAATACCGACAATGGGATTCTGAAAAAAAATATTGCAATTATGATTTTGATTGACCATGAACAAAAATGAAAATATCAGTATAAATGCAAGCTAAAGTTGTAACTGATTGAAATAATAAAGGTAAATACTAATTTATATATTTGAACATGCTAATCTCTTAACAATTAGTCGGATTTGATATTTGCGTGTAGACTTATCTGGATTCTGGAAAATGTAAAAAGGTTTTAAGAAGTAAATATTTATCCTAATTTAATAAACGTGTCTAAAATGGTATTTCGCTTTTATGAGTATAGATCAGATAATATTCGCACAAATTTTTACGATAGCCACTATAATATTTTACCGTCATTATATGATTAAGAAAATCATCCCCAATCTCCCATTGATCCTCTGAGCCGCACTCTATCTCCTGCGCTTCAATTTTAAAGTCCTTTGGAACACTTTCAACAGCATCTGTTATTAGTCTTGCAGCATCATTGGCTAAAGCAGCTTCTACCTAAAATGAATAGTAATAGAAAGATTTTGTATTCATTAATTAATATAGTGTATTTATTTATTCATACAGTATATATATTTATTTATATAATTGTGCTTTATTTTTAGGCATGTTATAGGAAATAATCAAAGGTTCTATATTGTTAATATTTGAATTATTTGTAATTAATATAAGCTAAATGGTGTGCTATCACTTTCTTAATTTTATATACTCTTGCACTTAGTGACATCATAATCTCTCAGAAAATGGAGAGAACAATAACAACCCATATAGTTAAGCGGCTACCAGTGACCACTTGGGTACTGAAGAATTAACGGTATAAATAGCATAATTATATACGAACAGTTATTTCACGCGCTTCTTTAGGTATTTTAACTTCAGAAGATTCTTTCGCTTTCCAATTTAGTAGAAGGGACTTTGTTCTCGGATCAGAGTGATCAAATATTCTTAAACAAGTGACATTTGACAAGCCGTTGCGAAGTTCTTCCAAATCCAATGTGTGAGCATCAAGAGACATAAGGACGTAGCTCTGAAAAACATTTAAAATTTAAGTGACAAAGTTAAAGTGTTAAATACTTATTTAAACTATGTTACGAAGTTTGAATAAGTATATATCTAATGGCTAATTTACAATCTCAACGAGACACAGAATATACAATTTTATATTGAACTTTCGACTAAGTTTAACGTCACCTAGTGCAAGCAGCCTGGATCTAAGGGTTTACGTGCTTACTAAAATACTGAAGCACGGAGAATCTCAAAGCAATAGTGATGGCGGTCACGGCAACATCCTAGGTGGCTTACCGTACGTAAACGTTGTAAAGTGTAAACTTGTTGTGTTGACGTATTATTTGTGTGTACTTTGTTTATTGGATTATAGACTCAAACCTGAAATGTCCTAATTGTCGGATGAACCTTATTGTCGGACAATAAAGAGGATTCCGTGTTTTTAAAGGCACGTTAAGCCGTTGATCCCGGCTGCTCTGTCAGAGGCCAAGAAGCGGTACCGAAGAACTATGATACCAGGTTGTGCATGATCGATTGACAGTGACACCTACTCGAAATTAATGAATGAAGTGTAAACGCGTTGGAAAACTGCTAGTGCTTTGAGTATTTTCTCAAGAAACAAAGGCACATGCCAATTTTACTATATAATATAAGTAATACTAAAGTTGGTCTTACCATGTAATCTTCAAAGAAATTAACTTCATTGGCTTGTCGTAAATATTCCAACACCCTGTCGGCCGCACAGTCCAAAATAACCCTGGTTTCTCTAGTAGCTTTCAGAGTCTTTAGAAGTGGTCGATTGTCTTCGCCTGGTATTAGCTTTTTGACGATCCACTTGTGGTCCACGTCAGCCATCTTAAATATTTCTTGAAATCTAATAAGGCCTGAATCGCAGTACAGAAGTAAAAAATATTTGATTAGAATTTGATTATGACAAAAATCACGTAGATTTTAGTAAAGATACTATTTCGTGTACAAGTATTTTAAATGTGGTTTACGGCTTAAGAATAGACCCCCCAACCACAGAATATATAATAATAACGCCTCTACATCGCCATGGTACAAAATTTGACAACAATTTATTTCACATAATTACCTTCGTCATCGTCATACAACAGCGTATAAGTGTTCCAGTCGCTGTCCTTTATAAAAAGTGCAACTGCCTTAGAAAGTGCCACAGCTTCGGGATAAAGGTTGATGCTGGGAGGGCTGGGTGCTTGTAACGAGCGCGCGGGAGGCGGCCGCCATACAGCCTAGACAAGAAGAAAAATGTATAAATATATCATTACATGGGTTAAATACATTTTTTGATTAATACTTACATTGTAAATTTAACAATGTATTTATAGTAGAAATATCTGAAAACACACGGCAGGCTGATGGAAAAGATACATTTTTACTGATATGTGAAAGAATAGATTTAAGATTGAGGTTCAATTACGAAAAAATATTTTTGCAGTTTAAAAAGATATCCAAGGCTGATATTTGTATCTAAGTATAATGTTGTGTAAAACACATTTTCTCAGTAGTGTGCTTGCATCTATTATCGCTGCCTACATGTTTGGTGTAGCATAAATAGCAAAATATATAAAAATAACTAAGATTTAACATACTTGTATATGTGGTATCTTGGCGGCCCTGGCTCGAGCGGCAACTACTGTGGCGGATGTGGCATCAGTAGGTCCGAAAATGGCGATCACTCCGCTTGAGATAAGTTTGCATGCTGCAACCCAGAGAGATCTTTTGTAGTAGGTAGTTGTTGTTTGTTGCGTTATTGTTCTAGTATAAAGATAGAACAATAAATACCGATTATTTTCATTACATTTTTTCAAGCACTTTGACGATTGTTTTGAAACTTTGACGAAATTGTTAGTAATATTTTTATATGATAAGATGTATTTTATGATATGTCTCTGATAGATGTCTGATCTCATTTTTACCCATGTTACAAAAAGTAAGTATAAGACTTATTGTAGTTCTTTTTTTTATTGTCACTTATAACTCCATTATTTCTCTTTGAACATTCCTCAACCGATTTTGACAATATATTTTTGGATTAATATATAACTTACTATCAAATTGATAACATAGGTAAAAAAAATACTGTTTAAAACCTAGGTATTATAATTATTATTTAGTTAAAGTTTAATTTATATATTATTAATTAGTTTGTTAGTATTTAATTTAGATATTATATCTTCGTTTATAGTAATTAAATGATTTATAAGATATTACCAGAAGATCTAAATGTGGGGTGTGCTAGGTAATGCAAACGATTGTAATCGTGGAAAATACCAAGGTGTTGAAATGTTCAGTTTTATTAATGTTACTTAATAAATAAAGGCGCTCCGGTATTATTTATTTGCGCACTAAAAAACTAATATAAGGTATCGCATTGCTTTAGGAAATAAGAGACATTTTGGTTAAACGTGGTTCGTTAAAATGAAAACTATTCATGTTAATATACAAATGCAATAATCTGGTTACTTGAATCGGGGCAATTTCAATATTCCATTGCCGCTTAATGGATTATTTGGCGACTATCAATTGGATTTGCGGCGTTATTGTACGAGTATGTTAACAGGCTCGGTACTCGATAATGAGGTCTTTTGTTCGCTGTCAATATAAAGTAAAGTAAACTAAGTGAAAATATAGGCGAACGAGATTTAAACAATCACAGGAATAATCAAACATCAATTATATTGACGCAGAAATGATTTATATTTTAAACTGAATTAGGAATTTAGATTAATTTTAAGCAAAGGAAACGAGTGATCAGAATCTTTAATAAAAACAGAATGTTTTATAAATTTTTGCTTATGAACTAGTGTTCACTGAATGAAGAAAGGCTATTAAGTAACAATTTAAATAAAAGTACTGTAATTGTGTTTTGTGAAACCAATTACAATTTTAAAAAATATCAAATTTAAAAATAAAGCAAACGTGTGTTAAATCTTAACTGTCTCCGTGAAATCGCTGGTTAGGTATGACAAAATCTGTTGATTAAACTCATAAAATTTTAAAACCTATTAAGATACTAACCTGCTTTAAGGGCTGTAAAGCTGTCACCATACGGCGAGTACTCCACTTCCATCACAAAATTGTAATGCTCGCTCTCCATGGTGGCTTGGGCGAGGGCAGAGGCGAATGCTACTTCTGCCACTGTGTTTTGTGGGAAAATAGCACCTAGAAGAACAATCTTTTATATTATATTTTTTTATTATAATATCTGTCGCAAAAAATCTCAAAAGCACATGAATTGAATTTCGAATATGCGAATTGAGTTTTTAATATTTGAATTACATTAGCGCATTCTACTTGTAGGTAGGTACTAGGTATAGTAGACTGCGCTAATACTTATAAGTAATGCTTTAATCATATTATATTTTATTTGCGCTACAACTCTTCATTAATCATCACATCTACGTAGTTATTATTTTCTTGAAATGTTCTTTTATAGGATAGCGTTCATTAAAGTCGAGATCTTTAAATAATAATAATGAAATTTATAAATATGCTTGGGATAATCCAAAATCTTTAAATAAGCAATCGGTTTCTTGTCTCCTTTCGCTTCTAAACTTGTTTACCAACTGTCAGTACAGGTTTTCAATCGAATACTTGTGTGATGAAGTAAATATTATCATTATGAGGAAACATGCACTGCACTCTAGTTGATTACTTTGTCAAATAGGAAAGAAAGTAGTCACTTACTTACAAAGTACTTGAACTGTTTCATTTTAAAATAAATAACCAAGAAATGATCTAAAGGGAACATGCAAAATTTTTTTTTTACCAATTTTAATAGTTGTTTTGGGAGGTTCAAAATTCCTTAACACGCCTTCCGCATTACCGAAGATCAACCCGATTAATACGACTGTCACGTACTTTATTCCTGCAAAATAAGAAAGAGCCGTAAACCCCGTTTTAAAATTCGCTCTCAGTTTGATAGGTCTTGATAATATAAATTACAGCTGTATTAAATTGTTAGTTTGGATTGATGCATACTGCTCTACTAAGCGCAGTAGGTATATCATTCTTAAATTTAAATAAAAAAAATAGTAAACAGTTTGTCGTTGACTCAAGTCACAAATAACTATTAGATTTGTAATCCAATAGTATAAGAATTTGATAAAATCGTGAAAATTAAAACAAGGTTATATTTAGTTTTCTTTAATTGAGAAAAACATCTCATTCGAAGGCTTTAAACTGTACCAAAAGTAGATACTCGCCCTGATGCAGCATTTTCTAGCGGAAATTTTGCGAACAAAAGTAGTGAAATTGGAACAATGGGATTCAGCGAGCGCAGCTGTCGCATTACAAGTTTGCTGTTAGCCACTGTTTACTCGACTCGACACATCGCAAACATCACTTTGGATTCTCGGAATCACGTGTACCGAAAATGCACCAAATGTACTACGTAGCGTGATTATCAAGTACGCTCGCGACGCGAAATTTCATCTCTCGCTAGTGGGTCTGCACACGTTATCACAACAGCTGTTTTGCCAAGTCAATTGTGTCTATTAATACGTATGATTGGGGCAGTACTACAATGATAATAGGTAGGTAACGGTAATTTTTCGTGTATATGCTCCGAAACTTACAGACATGCGTTGGCAAGTGTTGTTTTTTTTGTGTTTTCTTTCTGCGTCACTTTTTGTTTGTAAACTTAGGGAGGTTTGTGACAGGATTTCTTCAAGTCCACCTGATGTTATAAGTAATTTTTATTATTATTATTTATTAAGTTGATCAAACAGAGACATAATACCGAGTAGTTAAATTAATTCTTTTATTTATTTTTATTATTTATAAATTATGCCTAATTTTATAAGTGCAAAGAATGGAAAGAAGAGTTTAAAATGTATAAAGTAGTTTTGAGTACCTACCTTTTTATTACATCATTAGTGATGTGATGTTATACCACTTATGATACATTTCTCCTGACAAGTGTATTAGTGAATTATGTTAAGAACTTGCATATTTCAGGTATCCGCATTCATGAAAGTTCACAGACTTTGTTAAGCCGCTAAGAAAATAATTGAATAAACGTTTGTTATTTTTTGAGAATTTTGAAAGCAGTAGATATTTTATAAATGAAAATGTAAAAGAAGTGAAAAGAAATATATCCTTTTTCGTATGAGCGAAGACCGGATGCGGGATGCTATTGTATGGGTGATTCCCTTTGGTCGGTGAACGGTGAAACGGAGTCCGGAATATCAAAGCTTTGCTGATAGCAGCCAAATGCATTCAGTGATTCATACAACAGAGTATTTGACAAGGTTCGAAAATAATAATGTAAATTTTCATTTTGAAATTTTGCACCCTAAATATTTTATAACCATTTTAAAAGCGATGAAAACATCCACAAAATTATAAAATTAAAATTTTATGATCGATCGATTTATGATAAATGAAAAGAGAAATTGATTGTCGTTAAATACTATCATCATAAAGGCAAATAGTTCAACCAAATTAAGACTTACATGATTGTAAGTTACAAGGTAGTGACGTCTGGTATCGTCCAAATTGATGTGAATTAACTTCATCATCTTAGAGCGTTTAACCCACTGGAGAAGAATTAGTCTAAATCTGATCCCCCATAATTGACTGGATTTAAATTTAAAGGAAAAACATATTCTTCTGATTGTGGGTCATATATTATATAATAAGCAGGTGAACCGTACTCGCCACGGCCACTCCGCATCTTGGCCAAGCTCCAACACGGTGCCCCACTATCGGTGCTATTATAGGTATCAGCATGTACTTCATTAAAAGAAACTACTGGGATTAATAGAAATATTAATCATCATAGCTTCTATAATAAGTTCGAAGCTGGACACAAGTCACCTTAAAGATTTTCACTCTACTCTATCGGAAGCAGTGACGTGCACAGAGTTTTTCCCCAGGGTAGGCAAAATAAAATCGGCCAAACGCGAGTCCAGGTTTAGAACCAAGAGTTTCGTTAAAACAGCAATAGAAAATCTACCTACCTACTTAGACGGCGGAAATCTCTAAATATATGAATAGTTATTACAGCTTACGAGAGAGACACAGCACGCAGCGACGGTCCGCACAAATTATTTGTATTCATGTAATGAAATTAAACTAAATATCCCTAAAGTACATAGTTTCCTATGCATGTATCAATTAATTAATGTATTAAATATCTTCTTCAGCTTACCGCTTGTTTGTACCCAATCGGGAATTTAGGTAAGAACTTCAGCTGATCAAATCCAGGTCAAACTTGTCCCAATTCCCAATGCTTGCACATAATACCTACACTACGTTAATTACGTTAAACTAAACTATTTGTTAACATTTACAATTATTGTTATAATCACTTTTCACTTATAATAACTTTTGTAATGTTTCAAAGCTTACAAATCAAGTAGAAGCACTGATTCATCTGTTTAGTTATAAACATATTTTAAAGCCTACTTTCTGAATAACCTTATTAAAATCACATAAAAATACAATGATGGGTTTGTTTGTAAACAACTAAAATGGCGGAGTGCCGCGCCAGCAGCGCCAGTTGCATAGAATTTTATGGATGCATTCATGAAATACAATAAGTGAAGAATTTTTTGATATATGAAAATAAATTAAATATATAAAATCTTCATAAAAAAAATAAAGTACGCAATCCAACAGCATTCGAAAAATTATTTATTTTAAACCAAATTAATTAATCATGTTTAGCCTAATTCGCATTTTATTTGTTGGGAACACATCGAAAAGACCTCGTCTTAATCTACGTAAAACGGCCAATCAAAAATTACTTTGCATAACAACTACATGCTCGCAGCGCCTGTCTGTGCACAGACTCGATATGCACACAATAGACAGTGTTCGCTGTCTATGTGTGTAAATTAAGACGAGGACTTGGATTGCCTTGCCCGTCGGTCGCATCGCGATCGCGTATTTGGTTTCTTTGCGCGTCTGATAGCAGTGCGCGAAAATGTATTGTAATGTATTTTGTTAGAGTTAAAATTGAAATGCGCGTGGGGCGCGTGTTTATAAATTATTGTTTAAATGAAAATAAAATGTATGTATGTAAGAAAGCCCAGGGTAGGCAACGTCTTAATGTCTTTATGGGATGCACGTCACTGATCGGAAGCAACATTTATGTATACGATTCGGACCGTACAGGACATTGGTAATTGGTTGTCCTATGATGTGTTTTGTGCACAGAGAAATTCTGTATATATATGATTCTAGGTTTTGTGTTTGTAGTAACAGTAACAATATTCATTGACTTGTAGTTTTGCGAAGCTTGCAGTACCGTTCAAGGAATCTATAAACTAAGTTTAGTTTTAAATGAAGTAAATAAATTGTTCAATATAAAAATAAATTAATAATATTAAATTCATTAATAAGCTCACTTAATCATTATGTCCGCTACACAGAAGTAACATTATTCATATCTATAAAACCTATTACACATAGTAATTTAATTAAATGTGGGTTCTAAATTATAGGAAGCACGTCGAACCTTTGGGTCCTTTTGTACTTACCTCATTACTTACTCACCCACACTGGGATTTCTGAAGAAGGACTGCATGAGCTTTAGAACATCACCTGGTGCGAAGTGCCTATAGTCCTCCAGGGCAGGGTACGCTGCTCCAAAGAGGTCCATTAGTTTGCTGGCTAGTGAGTCACAGCAACACAAAATGTGGTCCATGGACTCCTCTGCTTTTGCACATGCCCTACATTCAGAGCTTTCGACAAGTTTCAGTTTAAAGAGGTGACTGCGGTTTTCAAAATGTCCGGTCTGAGCTCCTATTATTGTTCTTGTCTGTGTTCTGCTATACCAACAGACTAATAGTAAGAGAATTAAATGTTTTTTAAAATAAAATTTAACTTGCTTCTTTAGATGTCCACAGAACGCTTAGGTATTTAGAAGATGCTTATCGATAGATACCATTGAAAAAGAACATAAAAATAAGTGACTTAAAAAAAATCAGGCCTAAACATTTATGGGAAAAAATAGGATTTCACGACTGTAAATGTGTTCGTGCGATCTTAAAAAGAATTGGGTTTCTATTGTAATATTACTTTGCATAAATAGATGGAAAGCATGAATTTCGTGTTTCGCCAACAATTGTTATTATTTGTTTAATATTCTACATCTCTGTGTCATAAAAAATAATGTACCTAAGTATATTACGAAATTTCGCAACACTTAAAATTTAAACGGATTATTCTACATAAGTTATCTTGCTTCAATATTAAGCAATTTATTTAAACAAACATTTATATAGTTAAAAAATTAGTAAAAAAAACGACGACAGACGGGGAAGAGGTAGACCAAGAAAGAGTTTTGTAGAACAAATAAAGGAAAAAGTGGGAGTCGTGTCGTATCAGAATGTGAAAAGGCCTGGAAGAGACTCTACCGACAAGAGCACAGTTCTTAAGTTTTAGATAGATAGATACTCAAACAACAAATCCAAGACAATATGATAAATTGTTCAATAGAAAAATAAATTAATAATATTAAATTCATTAATAAGCTCACTTAATCATTATGTCCGCTACACAGAAGTAACATTATTCATATCTATAAAACCTATTACACATAGTAATTTAATTTAATGAGATAAAACTAAAGAAGTTCCTCTTTAATGGGGGTAGTTGCGGATCCCGGGTTTGGTCCGCTAGGCCGTAACGCGGTCCCTCATTAAAATAAATTAAACGGTAACCACCTGTGATCTCAGTCACTTTTCAAAGTTATTTAATATCCAACGCCATTTGTTTGTGGGAAATCCTATTAAAATAACAAAGTTTGTCAATTGTCAATCTTTAATTAATAAAATTATTAACTCTCTCTAAAAATTTGGGTCTGTACTGTAACTAATTCTAGAAAATTCACATTAATAAATAAAAATGCTTTAAATTTCAGGCTTTATAACCCATTAATTGTTAGTAACAAAGGTAACTTATGTTCTTTGATATTACTATTCTCTGGACTTCCAAAAATATTTCAATAAACTTAACCAAATCGGTCCAGATATTATTGAGTTTTAGATAAACTATCGAACAGCAATTGATTTTTTATATGTAAGAGATGATATATATAAAGCGACTGTGTAAAAGCGACTTACCTACACATTTTTGGCATCTTAAACTTTTATCCCAATAATGGTTTCACGCCAGTTAACTCCGGCGTGTGAAATAAAACCCAACTCCCTAATTGTTCTCATTTAGACGCTCTCACATACCTGTTTCCGTGCCTTTACAATATTGGATTAGACGCGTGAATTTGACACTCAATTACGTACGCGCTTTTAACTTTTGACGTGGGTAACGATGAATTTCAATCTTGACCTCTACACACATCTACCTTGATAAACACTGTTAAATTGTATGTGGGTTTGGAAATAATATAGTTACTTATACAGGCGATAGCCGTGTGGCTTATGGAGGCGAAAATAAGACACATTATATTTTTTGTCCCATTTCTGTATTTATTTAAGGTTTTAAATAATGATTTACCACACACTGTGGTGTATTGAGCTAATAAATAGACTACTTAATTCTTCCCATGCGTGTGCAATGTGACTAGGAGTTCAACAAAAGCCTTAATTTTTTTAGCAACTTAGTATCTTCAACTGAATAATAATGTCGATTAACAACAAAGATTTTTTTAAGTAGCAATCGTGCTGCATCGGAAAACAATTTGGTATCACCAAACTAAATAGACACATAGTTACATGCCAAACCAATGTACACAGTACAGGAACATTCCTTTGTTTGAAACTGCAACTTGTCGAGCAATTCGATTTCAGCTTTTATTAGCAAGCTTCTGTTAAAGTGATTAGTTTAAAAAAAACATACCTATATGTTTCTTTAAAACTAATCAGACATTAATAGCGTTTTATTATCATGTTCATATGATGTTGGTTGGAAAGTAACATTATTTTTATTACAATAATAAGGTAGGATTTTAAATTAAAAAAGAACATCTATCAATCTAACAATTCAGTAAGGTGAATTAAAATCTGTTATGTCATTTTGACTATGAGCGTATATCTATCTAATCAATACATATAATAAGACACTAAAATGCGAGTGTCTGTTTAATATTTTTATTTTTTTTATTACATTTAATATTTTTCAAAAAAACTGAATGAGTGCGATTAAAAAAGAGTAACAGAAACCAAAAAGACAATTTTTGGAATTTTTGTCTGTCTGTATGTCTGTCTGGTACGTTATAACTTCGGAAATACTCAACGGATTTAAACGCGGTTTTTACAGTTGGATTACATATAATTAGGAGCGTTGTCAAAACTTTGTTTCGTCAAAATCGGTTAAGGGAAAAAGAAGTTACGGTCGATTGAAAATTTACTTCAAACAATGCTTTAAAACTTTTAATGCGTTAATTTGCGTACCTATAGACAAAACCCATTTGAAATTTTGGCAGTAACATTCAAAGCATGTTGGCCTATCGGTAGAGGTCGCGGATAATTTTTTTAAGTAGAGGGTTCGAATCCTGCTAGACATCACTTCTTTTGTTTTTACCCTTTTTTTGTTTTGTATATATTTTTTAGAAGTCTATTTTTTTTAATATTTTAGTAAAGAAATGTTTCTAGAAAGTAGCTGGATCGAATCCTGCCACAAACAATATTTTTCAGTTTTCGTTTTTTATTTGTTTTCTAGAATTATTTTCTTACTTAGAGAAAGCTCTTAGCGTTAATTCCGTTAATATAAAAGTATTTTGTACTTATCTATCTATACATATAATAAGACAGTAAAAATCGAGTGTCTGTACATTAAATATTTTTCTAAAAAATCTCTACGGGGCAATTAAAGAAGAGTAATAAAAACCAAAAAACACAATTTTTGCAATTTTTGTCTTTCTGTCTGTGTGGTGCGTTATAATTTCAAAACTACTCAACAGATTTGAACGCTGTTTTCACAGGTGAATTACATATAATTAAGAGCGTTGTAAAATCTTTGTTTCATCAAAATCGTTTAAGGGAAATAGAAGTTATAGTCATTTAAAGTTTACTACAAGCACTGCTTCAAAACTTTTAAACAGTTAAAGCTAAAATTTCTACTTATATCAATAAAGACAATCTATTAAATTTTAATAAAATAACACTCACACATCAATAGATGGCGCTGACTTTATTTTAATAGCAGATTGAAATTTTTACTTATTTAAAAAAAAAATTGGTTGTTGATTTAGTACTATTGGTTGGTTTGTTTATCGGTCGTTTGTTGTGTTGTATTGTAAGCTATTTGAGTTGATTGGTTGGTTTGGTTTGGCTTTGGTTTAAAAAATAATCAAATCAGTGTTTGACGGAACATACGGTCGTGTCGTAAGGACTAATTATCTGACTTATCACTATTTACTGAGATTTTCTCCACTTTTCACGCCCACTAAAACTTTGGGAGTGGATTTTAGGTCCTAATGACTCTGTAATAGGCTGCGTCTACTCTTTTAGAGACAAAGATTGATAGTATGAATGTTAAGGGCTCCTTCTGAAGGTACGTTGTTCGTAAGCCGCGTAGTCGCGGCGCTCACTCATTTTGTAGGCATTTAGACATCATATTTGGGAAAATAACACTACAACATCTACTTCAGCGATTTTCACTATATAAATACTTTATCTAAAGGCTGGTATAAAAAGCAGGACAATAAGTTTATTATTTTAGGCATAGTATTGAAAATAAACTTCCAAAGGGGGCAACTTTGATTTTTCTATCGAGCGAATTTCGTCTGATATTGTTACTGTTACTGTACGCGAATTTCACTCTGCTAGACCCTCAACTAAAAACATATATTTTTTTCAGAATTTTACGTCTATTTAATACTGATTCCTATTGATTTTAAAAACGGTATTTGAGAAAGAAGTGGCCCTAATATTTAATGATATCGTAGCAATATAATGGCTTTATAAAATTGGCACGGGAAAAGGATACAATAGAATTAACTATAGGTCTGGATAGTTGTAGTTTCCACAGGTTACGCGAAAAGCAACCTACACGCGGGCGGAGCCGCGGGCAACAGCTAGTGTTAAATATAAGTATAAACGCTACACTACTAAATGCAATATATTATAATGATTCGTTAAGTTTCTGTAAGAAAACATATTTTAACGACCATATTTGACTTCATCCCACTTCTGGGTTGAAACTATTGCAGGGGAAAACCGCAATTGATTAGAAAGATGCCTAATATATTGGATGCCTTCATGTATTCAAGTTAATAATCTAAATAACGTATAAAGATATCATGACTTGGTCCACAAAAGGTAATAAAAGAAACAGTTTCATAACCCAGCTGAAATAAAAAGCGCACTGATCATAAAGATATGATTGAGTATTTTATAAAGTCGCAGTTTTCCCTCAAGACTTATAAACTCGGTCGTATTCTAGTCCGAGAGGCGTTAATGGACGAGCCACAATCACTTTAGGGTTCTGTAGAATATCAGTTAATGTAGTAAACAACAAAAGGCTGTGTCTTAAAAGTAAAACAGTCGCTTGGTTATTATCTAATATATTGTGTCTGGTATCGTGCGGCAGATAGCTGTCTTTGGAAAAATTTATTGCACTTTTCTTTTAAGAATATACTGGCAGTCCGTCTCAACTTCATTCGAGTTAGACAATTGTAACCGTAGAGTACTTAAATTAAATAAAAAATATGGCTAATCTTGTACACCTTGGGTTACTTCACTGAAGTTTTTAGTAAGGATCCCTTATTATTAATATAACCTATGATATTCATAGATAATGTAGCTTACTAATGGTAAAATAAACTAATGGTGAAAGAGTTATTGAAATCGGTCCAGTAGTTTTGAGTTTATTAATTACAAACAAAAATACAAACATACACATCTTACCTCTTTATATTATTTTTGTTATTAGACAGAATATATATAAAAGAATAGTTTTTGCAAAGACATGTTTCATTAAAATTGAGCTTTAATGGTTAGATCCTCATAAACATTGCAGCATAAACATAAAATAAAAATCGACATAGCAAACAATAAAATGTATTTATGTAAGTGTATGATAGTTATACCAGGTCGTACAAGGTTTATTGTCCTAAAACAACACGATATGAATAATTGAATATTTAATTTTAATATTCAAAACTAATTTTAGCGTTTCAATTCTAATAAATAAATAATAAAAAAAACTTATCTTCTCGTAAACAGTAAAACCGGCTAGGTGATATAATAAAGTAATTCAGTTTATTTATTGAGATCAAATACCTCTATATCAAAACAGGGAGTTCGAGAAGTAATCAAAATTTTAAATTTCAAAAATTAGTTTGAACATTATATAACTGATAGACAAAAACAAATGCTGAGCGTGTGAATTATAATATGAGTATATATTTAGATATATGGGTGATACGGGTCCATTATCGTAAATAATCGTTCAGTTTTTAATAAGCAGGAAACAAAGTGTTTACTAACAAAGTTTGCGAGTTGGTCGCTCTAACTATTGTGCCGCGGCGCCGGATGCTGGAACTTAGAGCGTTCCTTAACGGCTTCATTACCGAGGGAAAACTTTTAACTTTGGAAAAACTGGTGAACTCTGCATTATAACGTATAGTTCAATATTGGACTGTTTCTGTTTATTATTATATAGTATCTTATCTTAAATGTGGGTTCTTAATTATAGGAAGCACGTCGAACCTTTGGCCCCTTTTGTACTTACCCCATTCCTTACTCACCCACACTGGGATTCCTGAAGAAGGACTGCATGAGCTTTAGAACATCACCTGGTGCGAAGTGCCTATAGTCCTCCAGGGCAGGATATGCTGCTCCAAAGAGGTCCATTCGTTTGCTGGCTAGTGAGTCACAGCAACACAAAATGTGGTCCATGGACTCCTCTGCTTTTGCACATGCCCTACATTCGGAGCTTTCGACAAGTTTCAGTTTAAAGAGGTGATTGCGGTTTTCTAAATGTCCGGTCTGAGCTCCTATTATTGTTCTTGTCTGTGTTCTGTTATACCTACAGACTTATAGTAAGAGAATTAAATTTGCGATTGAAATAAGGTATGGGCACAAAAATAAGGAAATTGAATTCATGTAGAATTACAACTTACGGTACCTACCCTAATATCGGTTACAGACATCAATCGAATGTATTTATTCCCGGTTGTTACCACTGGCTTTGTTGCCACTCGAATTGTACTCGTTTTGAGATATTCCGCCATCGTCATCGAGAAAGAGAGATAGAGATATTTTCTTATATTATACAGAGTAGCTATTTCCCGCTATTTTACAGGCCCTTTGCATTTTCCAAGAATCAGGCTGTCATATGCCGAAATAATTTTCCGAGCAGTAGTGCTTTCGAACAAATAAACACACTTTTTAGCTTAATTATAAATTAAATATATATGGGGGTAAGTATATTTCCTAACTTGCTACTTTAGATGTCCACAGAACGCTTAGGTATTTAGAAGATGCTTATCGATAGATACCATTGAAAAAGAACATAAAAATAAGTGACTTAAAAAAAAACAGGCCTAAACATTTATGGGAAAAAATAGGATTTCACTTCTGTAAATGTGTTCGTGCGATCATAAAAAGAATTGGGTTTCTATTGTAATAATACTTTGCATAAATAGATGGAAAGCATGAATTTCGTGTTTCGCCAACAATTGTTACTATTTGTTTAATATTCTACATCTGTGTCATAAAAAATAATGTACCTAAGTATATTACGAAATTTCGCAACACTTAAAATTTAAACGGATTATTCTACATAAGTATGTTATCTTGCTTCAATATTAAGCAATTTATTTAAACAAACATTTATATAGTTAAAAAATTAGTAAATAAAACGACGACAGACGGGGAAGAGTAGACCAAGAAAGAGTTTTGTAGAACAAATAAAGGAAAAAGTGGGAGTCGTGTCGTATCAGAATGTGAAAAGGCCTGGAAGAGACTCTACCGACAAGAGCACAGTTCTTAAGTTTTAGATAGATAAATACTCAAACAACAAATCCAAGACAATATGATTAGCTTCGATTATGATTAATAAAATTTGTTGAACTGCGACTGTAGAAAAATAATGATAGAACACAAACATGATACTTGGAAAATAGCAACTGATTTGACTAGTTATAACTTCTACGTAATACATATTTTAGTTGTTTCTCAAAGTCCCTTATTACCTCGTAATTCAAGAACAGCATCCTTTGGAACCCGGGTTTAACTATCAGATGCCCAAATGTATCAATAAGCTCTTACCTGTTGAATAATGGATGGGTCTACTTTGTTCTTGAGGCGAAAGATATGTGATTTCCTGTTCAGGCCCAATTGTTTATAAATAGTATTTCAATGAATACATTAAAGGTAGGGAAAGAAAAAAAAACTCATTGCATGATAAGGGATTCAGATTGAATCGTTAATAAGACTAAGATATCATTTAGGAGAGCTTCTTTATTTCTGGGTACGAGTTAATAAGAAAGCGGAAAACCACTGTTTAACTGTTATTAAAGGTAATTTATGATGTTAACGACAGTAGAGATTTCGAGTACACTCAGTAATTATTTATAGTGATTTAATGTAAAATATCTTTGTAAGTATCACTGGTAATACTATATAATATAAAATAAAGATTCTGCCGCGGGCCTGCTGGGAGAAGTAAAAGTAGAATAAAACGTATTTTATTTTTCTAGCTCTACAAAGTTAATACGTAAGATAAGTTACTAACTTTTGACTCCTTCCGGGAGAGACGGAGACTGGTGCCTCTAATAGGCACAAGTCCTATGTTACAGCACAGAATACTATAATACTTAATAGTACTCACGTTTTTACAGTAATAAACATAAACTCCACAGAAGCGCTCTTTGAACTTACGAGTATATTTGAATAAAGTTTTTATTTTCATTGTATGTAATTAGATTGAACAAGATACGATACTGGCCGCAGGATAGGAGTTTTTAAAAACTACGATAGTTAGGGATTATAAAAAGTTTATTAAATCTAATAATCACAATCGATTATACTTAAGATAAAATTAACACTAAGATGTCTGATAGCTACCGCGATTGGAGCATAACAGCGGCTGTCCTTTGGCAGTTATTTCCCACCGTGAGTCCATAGTGCTTCATCAGCAGTTTCGAAATATGGTGTGATCAGTTTCGGGGGAAAATGACTCATTACGTTGATTTTGTAAGGAACGCGAAGGGTTTCCAATATGTAACACCTAGATACGATACTGGCCGCAGGATAGGAGCGTTTTGAATGGGCCGTTGGAAAAATGGACGGGGCGGAATTCTAAAACCGGTAGACATATTAGATCTAGGCAAGGCTCGCATGATTTCTTGCGTCCTTGTGGGTCTTTGTCCCTGAAAACCCGAGTTTTGAAATGAATTGGGATTAAAGAATCTATTTTGACCTTGAGGATTGAAATTTTGAAATTGGAAAGGAGTATTAAATCTATTTGGGACATTACCATTAGGATTTTGCGTTTTAATAACTTGGGAAGAACCGGGATTCGGTTTGTTCTGATAAATAGGAATAGATGTGGGATAACCAAATTGTCTAGGGATCAGTTGGTTAGAAGGTGTCATTTGGGGCATATTAAATGGGGAATAATTAAAAGCGTTGCTGTGCTGTGGTAATTTTCTAGCCATGGGAACGCGATCTATTTTATGCTGCAAATAGAGTACATTTAATTCTTCTTGGGCGTATTCTAATGCTTTTTCTAACGTTTCAGGTCGCATGCATCGAATCCTGGAGCCAAGAGGCTCGTGTAGGCCTTTTAAATAGGACTGTAATGCTAGTTTTTGATAGAGAGTGCGTTTAGCCTCTACTGTCGTAGGAATCGATTCATGTAGCTGAACATACGTCATTATGGTACTCAACAAGCTCTGAACGCGTTCGTAGAAAACGTGCGGTGTGTCAATGCCCTGTGATAATGACGATAGATCAGTGTAAAGTGCTGATTCGTCCCTATGATCTGAAAATGAATTTATAAGAGCATTCCTTATACCATTCCAGTCTCTAGGTGTACCATTGGCAGATAAAGTGGTCGCAGCGCGCCCAGTTACTTTATTTAAAATTCCGTTTAAAACAGCTGCGTTATTTAACTCATTTCCTGGAGCTGGATTGATATAATTGATAACAATTTGATCGCAAATAGTCAGAAATCTGATCAAGACATGAGCATTACCGTCGAATTCGGGAACCAATCTTAAAGCCTTCCAAATTTGGTCTGTTAAATTACTATTAATAGTTGCTGAATTCTGGGCACCAGAGGCTAAGCTATTTTCTTGTGGAAGAGACATTTCGTCTATTTCCTCTTCTATATTTTCTAATTCTAACAGTAAATCTCTATGGAAACGATTTTCCCTATAACTATCGCGTATGTTACGCAAGGTGGGTCTATTACCCCTAAAATTACTTGGGTGAAAAATCTTGAAATAATTCTATTAATCACTTTATGCAAGAAAAAAATATATTAAATTAAGTAAATCTAGCTTCAATAAATCTAAAATAGGTTCCTACCTATACTAACCCAAAAATATCTTTGGAATATAGGAAATAGGAAAACAACCAATAGGAATAGTGCGTATTACTCACAGGATCGTGGCAATCTGCATTCTTACTTGATGACCCATCGATGTCTGGATGATGTCTCTTGATGTTCCCGCGGCCGGCCGTAGGTTCGTGGATAGTCAACGCGTCGAAGATTCGACTATCAGGCGGTAACGATGCTAGAAACGCGCACTGACTCGACTATCCTACCGACTGCGCCAGATACGATACTGGCCGCAGGATAGGAGTTTTTAAAAACTACGATAGTTAGGGATTATAAAAAGTTTATTAAATCTAATAATCACAATCGATTATACTTAAGATAAAATTAACACTAAGATGTCTGATAGCTACCGCGATTGGAGCATAACAGCGGCTGTCCTTTGGCAGTTATTTCCCACCGTGAGTCCATAGTGCTTCATCAGCAGTTTCGAAATATGGTGTGATCAGTTTCGGGGGAAAATGACTCATTACGTTGATTTTGTAAGGAACGCGAAGGGTTTCCAATATGTAACAAACATATAAACAAAAAAAAATAAAAGTTGACTATTGGCGTATTTCGGGCTTGGCTAACTTGTATAAAATGGTAAGTACCTATACAGTTATAAAATTTTATTATATGCTTCTACAATTTGTTTTGTTTAACTTGTTTGAATGTTAAGTATACATCCTTGAGTGAAATCATTCAAAGAGAGATCCCGATGGAAGATCTGTAGATTGTTTTGAATTATTTCCCTGCAAATGCCGAGTCGGGTCCTATTTATGCGAATATTTTTTATATAATCATTACCTATATCAACATATCATTAACATTATATCATTGTACTCTCAGTAACTCTAGCGGCACTCGAGCTGTACAAATATGTAATTATTCATTAGAAGTACACATTTGCAGCTGCACGTAATTCGCCGCAACTCAATTTCCGCGCACTTAACGCTTTCCTCATCTTGGAGCAGGAAACGCGGGGCACGAGGGACGGGAGGGGAAAGAACATTTCCGTACATGCAAATCTGCAAAGACATGTGTACAGTGGGCCACATTGAAATACCTACCTTCACCCGTATACTTATTGCTTAACACTTTCCCGGACAGTAAACGAGATTACAATAATAGTTAATTGTTATATACGTCGAGAGGCGTTACTGCCAGCGAAATAGTTAAGTAGTATATACTTTTCTGTGTGGGTCACTTGTAATAGCGTGACTGTAAAATTTTCTCAGTGCCAATTATGCATACTGCCATGTCGCATTATGCTGTATACAATTCCTACTGATATTTTTAGTTACCAATTTTTTTTTTGGAATGAATGAGCATATAATGCGTTTCAAAAGAGATTTTGATCTTCTATACCTTAACTATACCATAAACCACAACGGTTATAAAACTATCGACAAGTAAAATTTCAGACTGAAAGTTTACATACTTGATTATGTGTGTTTTATCATAACAATACTTACATAGAATAATTTTAAACTAAGAATATCCTGCATATTCTTTATTAGGTAGTCTTCGAATAGGAATTGGCAATTTTGATATGTAAACCAAAATTCAAGTTTCTGGATTAATTCAATATTAAAAAAATAGTTGATGTCGAAAAAGTCATTATTAATCTTTCGTAAATCAAGAAAGATATAACAATACCTCAAGATGAAGGGATGTAGCTGAAATTCACAGAATTCGTGAAATATATTATGAGGTTGCCAACTTATTTTAAGATTTTTAAATATTCTTTTGTATTTAATTAAAATTGTTCTACTTCTAAAGGAAAAGGTTTGTTATCGGGGTGTGTGCGATTTAGTTATAACGGTTTATTAAATCTAACTTATGACTAACAAAAAAGAATACTCAAAAACTACAAAAACCAATAAGTAAGTACCTAAAATCTTTTACTAATAAAATATTTGTAAGTAACAGTAGTTTGTATTCATATTATTTATTCAAAATAATATTATTGATTCAAAGTTATATAGATTTTCACTAAGTATTCTATGCCACAAATAGAAATTACATCTGGTCTTATAAATATACTTTTTACTAAAACTTGTCAAATCAGATCAATTTACGCGGCTTCCGCCCGCGCCAAAAACCGACATCCGATTAGAAATTTTTTTTTTTTTGTGTATTATTTTTACAAATTAATTTAAGAAGTATAAATAAAAAAAGGTACCATCTTTATAAAAAATATTACAAAATCATTGATTAGTCAGACCTTTTTATGTAGTAGGCATTATCTTTAAGAATATAATAGAGACTAGATAATATCTAACGAAAGAGACAAAACATATTTTAGTTAAAATAGACTTAACAAAAGGCTCTTAATACGGGGGTAAGAGAAATAAAATAAGTACGTCCCTGTATTAATTAGGAAAGTTTATAAATTTTTCATAGACAATGCGAAAAGATAACGCTTCAGTTAAGACAAAGTCCTTTTATATGAGGTCAGTGAATAGGGACATTACTCAAGTTGGGCGTCAATGGAAAAAATATATTGTTGGGGCTAACACACTACCTAATGTTTTTATATCCATTTGTGTAGCCATTTGATCGTTTCTTTTATCATTTTTTTACGTGTAAGAAGTATATGCATATGAGATATTCTTATTCTTAAGAGCGTTCATAACAATTTTTTCAACTTGTAATAAAAACAAAAATAGGTAAGTATTATGTATTGTAAAAATATGGCGATGAAAAGTATACTAGGTAACGAGTAAGAGTAAATACGTAAGTAAATTAACTCTTACACTCACAATGTGGTATACTTTTCTATGTTGCCCACTGTACATATTGGGCACTAATTTTAAAGTTTTGATTATGTATGACAATGTAAATTATCTCGTTTTTCAAAGATGTAATCAAGCAGATGTTTGCTCACCAAAAACACCAGTTCGAAATCTCCTCAAACCCATCGGATAGGTACTTTCCAGAGATATTTATAATTTTCGTGTTTATTTATATTCTTAAAACAGTAACGTATTTTAAGAAAAATATAGATTTATCACGTTATAATAACAGACAATACCCAACTATTCACTTAGCAATTCAATACAATCAACTCATTAATTTTCATTGCAAAGATAACAATAAAAAAAAACAATACTTTATATACCAATGCTCCGTCTGAAAGGGAGATAAATGGCCGAGAACAATGATTGAAAAGGCTTTTCTTGTTCAGAATTAATTCCAGTAAAGTACCAGTCGCAACTGACAAAAACAAGTCTGGTTTGCTGCTCTCGAGAAACAAATACTTGTTCAAACTGGGGTTATTTAATAGCAAAATAACTCTTATTATTTCATAAACTCTGTTAATACCTTTGAATTAAAAAGGGAAAGCTTAACTTTTGTAAAAATTAGTGGATGCAAAAAGAAGTGTGTGTGAATATGAATTGTGTGAATGTAAAGTCAGTGAAAAAAAAACGTGGTAGGGTACATACAAATTATGAATAAAATTAAACTTTTATTAAATAAATCGAGAGTCCCGTTTTGCGACAGGATCCGCTCTCCTACCTGCTTGTTTCCACTTCGCTCTATCATAGACGTCGTGTCTGTTCAAGCCACAGTTGATGAAGTCATTACACTGAGCCCTTGGTCTCCCTTAACTTTGGCAAATTCATGTTTGCTGATTATCATATAAAAATGATAAGGTTTCTAAAACGCGATTTACATTTTTTCACGGCATTTATAAGTTAATATACAGAAAATTTCGAGTAGGTTGTTTTGTTCGCAGAATTTGCTAGAAGGTTATCTGGTGATGACATTTTGATAGATTGGTGGAATGATTCAGATTATGATTGCGTACGGTACATTTCCCTAAGTAGGCACATGCTTATAAATAATGTTGGAACTGTCAACGAAAAATAAGCTTGTATTGTCAGTATGGTTTAAAATTGAAGACTGCACAAGTTGGGGCGTAGTCTAATTTATTCTCTATCTCAGTTTGGATTATTGATTTTTTATTGTTTCCAATGAAGTTGAGCCGAGAAACGCCTTTGATCGATGCGAGGTCCTAGATTTAAGACTATTGTAAGTAGTAAGTGATTGATTGTATCGAATAATAACAATATTAACAGAATGAGAAATTAAAGAATTGACCTGGAAGCTCTTTATAAAGCAGATTGGTAATTGTGGCGCAGAACTGAAAGATTTAGAACTATTTTGGTATATTTTATTTAACCATTCAGTTTTAAAATCAATGATCTGATACAAAGAGGATAGATAATAATTGTAAAAACCACAAAAAACTGACACACATAGTCGAGGCGAAGGTATTCATTATTTAAACTTAATACGCGTCTTCGTAATTTCCGCTTGTTTTAGGAATCGTTTACAACTTTCCTAAATGCTTAAACATCGTTTTAAATATCAAATTAGCTCATGCCCGCGTAATTATCAGTTATATCGTCTTAAAAGGTAGACTATGTTTGACTCCTGGTCTTTAACTATATTCATACGAAATTTAATCTACATCGGTTCAGTGATTTTGTGAAGCGTAACAGACCAACAGACAGATAGGCAGACAGGCAGACTTTCACATTTATAATATTAACATGGAAGTATGGATAGGTTGGCGTTAACAGGGGGAGGCTTGTGCCCAGGTGTGGGTCGTGGAAAACTGATGATGATGATGGTAAGTATGGATTACATAATTCTTTTAAAACCTGGCGTTATACATTTCGTTAAAGATGAATTGGAGGTAAAAAAAATGAAAATGTTTTGTGCTTAGTCCTAAATCATAAGACATACTGTATTAGATTATTTTAGTAGTGTATGTCACATACATTACTTTATTGAAAATAATTTTAAGCACTTCAGTTCTGACAGTGGCAGATAAGTTTACCTGCCATGGCAGGTAAACTTATCAACACTCATTAGACAGCGTGGCATTTTTTAAAGGGATAAGATTTTGTTTGTTTGTTTGTTTGTAATATCTTTATTGCTTAAAATACATAGTAAAAGGAACATTATTTAAATAAGAAGAATTGTATAATTTTTGTACATTTTATTTTGTTATTACTGGAATAATGTAAAAAGCAAAATAGTATTCTATCAGAACTAAAAGTCCAGTCAACATAAAGGTATAAAAAGTTGTAAGGTCTGCGTTCAGACGACGTCATCGTGTGAATCACAACTTGGTCTTCTCGCTACTGATAATCTGAAATGTTAAAAGGTGGAAATTATTTTTCAGTTTAGATTAATTAGTATATTCTTCTTCTTGTTCTTTTTTTAAGGGTGCCTCTCCAACTAGTGAAGGTCAGCGATTAGTCTGTAAAAGTCCTTCTTAGTAGTAGTAGTCACACGTAAGGATATGCGAAGTCAGTGATTCATCGCAGGGAAGGTGATCTATATATACCTAGTACGGAAGCTTCTATGCGAAGAGGGTCTAATAAGGACACATAATTTAGAAGTATTAACAAGAAGTGGCATATCGCACAAAAAACCTGTCACTAGTTTGGCTTGCAAGCCAACGTTTTACACAGAAAAAATGGGCGGGGAATTTGATTGCGTCATTTATTGTCACTGTTATTGGTCGATAATATTAGGTGGCTTTGTTGTAAACTACTTAATTCATTTCTAATAAGGTGTGGTTTACACGTATTAATTGAAGATAAGAAGAGAGAATACGCTGCCACACTGATCCTGGAACTAAATCGCGTCAAAACATTTTTTTTTCGGATAATTTCTTTGTTCTGTGAATATGGGTGTCATTGGAATTTCGATATTTCTAAAGGTCGGTCTTTCTATTGTTGCTGATTCAAACTTCCACTTCCGACTTTCATTTATTGGAAAGACGAACAAAATAGGACCTCTTTACTCCATACTTACATTTTATGACATCAACGGGAGATGGTACGGAAATAAAATAATCATTTATTTTCAGCAAAAATAGTTTCAACAATGTTAGAACAAATATTTATAAGATTTGGCATAAATATATTTCAGAATGATGACATAGGTGACATAGGAGGATCACACAATTTCACTATCACCTCCTCACCAAACATCGCCATATCGGGGACGTGTATCTGTTCGCTAGCGTCACTACTGCTGAATTGCTGAAACACACTACACACGTCATACACTCAGATGAATTGCTAAAAACCACAAGGTCCACGAACTATCTCACTACATATAATATATTAAAGCTGAACCAATTACTGACCCGCGTAAATCAAGTTACGGTTCCGCCGGTCGACCCACGCATCACCCTCGGCGTCAAGAGTACAAAAGGGCAACGTTTTGCTCAAAGTGTTTCTTCTGGTAGTTATTTATGTCTGCCATTTAGACAACTACTCCAATAAACAGCTATCTTCTGTAACTCTTGCCTGAAGATAATTAAGATCTAAAGTGTTTTGTTATAGAATTTAGAAGACACGTCAATAATAGTAAGCTTAGCATAAGTTTGTCATGCAGTTAATTTTCTAAATTAGAAATTGAAAAATTTTTACAGAAAAATATAATACACACACATCTTGTATACGAATATTATCAACAAAACAGTTTGTTTCTCCCCTTCTGTTTAATCTTATAAATAGAATTGTAATTGACGTAATTAATTAAATACATGTTACACTCTGATTGTTGTATCTTCAAACGGTGCTCTAAGTTCTAAATTAATTAAATTGTACCTAATTTAAATGAATGATGACAATGTGTTTTCAATTAACAGAACTAATTTTAAAATTTTCTTTTGACATTCAAGCTCAAATTCTACAGGTCGCTTCTAGTTTGTAAATAATAATTATTAAACTGAGCTCCTACATGAAAGACAATTGTTTTTCGCGTAGGAGGTTTAATATTTAAATATTACAGCTTACAACTAGGTGTTCATTGTGACTTCCTCACTATACAAGCAAGTTGAAAAAAAAATCATTTTTTATTTTATCTACAGAGCCTAAATAATATCTATTTAAATAGGTAACAAAAAATAATCGATTTTTCTCAAAACCGTAACGTCAAAAACTTTAATTAAATTTGTGGTAATCAAAAATCCAATATTATAGTGTTGACATGCGATAGCGGTGACCGCTTGGAACCGAGCCAGAATACCATATTATCCACGCCATTTTTATATTACTTTTGAACTACTTATTCAGTCTCACACAGCATTTCTGAGTGATGGTAATGGAGGCAGACTTAAACTTACCCCTCTGTAGCCTAAAGAAAATTAGGATGAGAAATAAAGAGAGAGGAAGAAGAAAATAAAAAGGTTTAATGCGTAATCTGTGTGTGCGTGGACTATTTTATTTGTTGGATAAGCAATATTTCAGAATTTCTATTTCTGTGTACAGTGGGCTACATAGAAAAGTATACCACCTTAGGTACATTTGAAAGGTATACCTTTCCTTGTGGCCTACTGTACAAACCCTTAACTAAAGACAGTGGCATCTTTGTTTGATTTGGGGCTTTGTATACCTCGTAAGATGTACCTATGCAAGTAAGTACCTAGCTATGGCCGGTATTGTTGTAGTTGGATAACATACATTCCTAGATACGTATTCGAAATACTTTTTCTCTATTAATATAAATTTAGGGTTTCAATAGAAAGTGTTCAGAGTTCAGTGGGTATATGATTACCGATATGAAATTCAGTGATATACACTAAATTTTGCTTAAATACTTAGATACTATACAGAGGCAAACTTAGGAGTTTTTGGAAAATGTTTCATTAATAATACAATATAATTTAATTTGGGCGCAATTTGGGCCGTTTGAACAAGGTTATGGCTCGGCGAAGGCGGATTACAGTGAGGTAGGCACTCTCGGAGAGTAGTTAGTTATGTACAAGCACGAGTTTAATTAGTGTAACGACCTAATAACGTATAAATTTCTGCAATTCCTTGTACAACTGCAGCAATATTGGTAGCTTGCTGCGGCTTCTGCTTTTAACGCTACATCAGCTTTACTTTGGCCCGTATGTGCATATTTCTCTCACATACTTAGTATTACTTAGGAATTACCACGTGTGTTGTCTGCCTAGTTGGTTACTGAGATAATAAAAAGAAAACTCGAATCCTAATCCCAACTAATATTATAAATCCGGAAGTGAGTTTGTATATTTGTTTGTTTGTTTGTTTGTTATCTTTTCACGCCCTATCTCCTAAACCAATCTTCCTGAAATTTTGCATACACACAGCTAGAAGTATTGAGAAGGACATAGGGTACCTTTCATTTCGGGAAATGCACTGTACCCGAGGGAAATTCATGCGGGCGAAAGCTAATCATTTATAAGACAATAGATAATAATAGTTTTAAAACCTGAACTTAAACATGTATATAAGTAACTAGCTGTTGCCCGCGGCTCCGCCCGCGTGTAGGTCGCTTTTCGCGGAACCTGTGGAAACTACAACTATCCAGACCTATAGTTAAATCTATAGTATCCTATTCCCGTGCCAATTTTATAAAGCCATTACATTGCTACGATATCAAACTGAAAATATTAACATTCATACTATCACATCTTTGTCTCTAAAAGAGTAGACGCAGCCTATTACAGGGTCATTTGGACCTAAAAGCCACTCCTAAAGTTATAGTGGGCGTGAAAAGTGGAGAAAATCTCAATAAAAAGTGATAAGTTAGTTAAATTAAACCTTACGACACGACCGTATGTTCCATCAAATAATAACTGAAGTGACTTGCCGATTTGATTATTTTTTAAACCAAAGCCAAACCAAACCAACCAATAAATTCAAATAGCTTACAATACAACACGACCGATAGACAAACCAACCAATAGAACTAAATCAACAATCAAATTTTTTTTTTAAATAATTCAAATTAATTGCCGTAAGGAAAATTTTCAATCTGCTATAAAATACGCGAAAAAATAATAAAAATAAAGTCTGCGCCATCTACTCATATTTATGTAACTAAATTATACGCCCACACACATTCAATGTGTTTTTTTATTAAAATTTAATAGAGACTGCAGTGTGTTTTTCTCTTTATTGATATCGATAAAACGAAGTAGAAATTCTAGCTTTATCTAAATTAAATACGTTTAGGTAAACTGCATTCAACTCTGTTTAAAAGTTTTGAAGCAGTGCTAGAAGTAAACTTCAACTGACCATAACTTCTTTTTCCCTAAACCGATTTTGACGAAACAAAGTTTTGACAACGCTCCTAATTATATGTAATCCACCTGTGAAAACCGCGTTCAAATCTGTTGAGTAGTTTTGAAGTTATAACGTACCAGAGAGACAAAAATTCCAAAAAATGATTTTTTTTTCTCTTATATTCTAGAAAACAAATAAAAAACGAAAACAGAAAATTATTGTTTGTGGCAGGATTTGATCCAGCTATTTCTTGAAACATTTCTTTACTAAAATATTAAAAGCAAAAATATAGAATTCTAAAAAACTAATACAAAACGAAAAAAAGTAAGTAAAAAAAAGTCATGTTTAGCAGGATTAGAACCCTCTACTCAAAAAAATAATCCGCGACCTCTACCGATAGGCCAACATGCGTTGTTAGTAATTGGCGAAATTTCAAATGGAATTTGTCTATAGGTACGCAAATTCACCCCTTTTTTGGATGTAAGAGTTGGAATTGTGAACAACCCTTTCTTATGTGGGCAGTATATAGTATAATGAAGACACTAACCAAATTTCACGTTTATGGCTTTTATAGTTTCGGTTTTGTGATGATAAATTAGTTAACCTCCCCCTTTTTACCCCTTTAGAGGTTGAATTTCAAAAAACGCTGAAACACGCCATCAGTTATTTTTGTTGAGAAGTATTCTTGCCAAGTTTCAAGTACATCAGTGAAGATTTTAATTTTTTTCATACAAACTTTGCCCTCAATTTTAACCCTTTTAGGGGTCTAATTTTGAAAAATCCTTTTTTATCTGAGCACTACGTATTAATATAAAACTTCGGTCCAAATTTAAAGTTTATAGCTTTTATGGTTTAGGCTGGGCGTTAATTTATCAATTTCCCTTGTTCTTTTATGGAAATATAAATTATATTAATCTACTAACTAATTAGAAATGAATACAAATATACTTAAAGACCTACAATTTATTTGAGAAACCTTACAATATATTTAAAATATGCAACTAAGTTATGGAAAATAACACAAAGATTTACCTATTTTCAAACTACTATTCGAAATCCGGATTCCGGAAAAATACTTTTCAAACTTAAATTAAACGAATCAATGAGTAGTCCAAAATGCAGACATTAAACTACATACATACATTATAATGCCGCAATTACCACTCCATACTCCAAACAATTCCAATTTAATTTTATTATTTATTTAGCAGGTACCAAATCGTCTAAACACACAATCAAATCGTTACAAAAGCAAAAAAAAATTGATTTATTTATTATGAATTTTGAAATTTCAATTACTACACATGACGATTAAATGCGAACGACAAACCATATCGACTTTTAAAATGTATGGTGGCGCCATCTATTAACACATTACTGAACTCATAATATTAACAAATAAATAAAAACCTTTGCACTCTATCTTCTATTATGTATTGTATCCTTTTACAATATGTTGTGTACATACAATACAATTCAATACAAAATATTATACCAAAAGACATTTTCAATTTTAATTCCATGTATCTTACTTCAAAAATGACAAAGTTTCATACAAACTGGCAACCCCTATTTCACCCCTATCGGGATGTAATTTTCAAAATCAGATTTATGCATTATTATTTTTTACCAATTACAAATTCAAATTAAAAATTTCATGTGTCTTACTTCAATAATGACAAAGTTTCATACAAAATGGCAACCCCTATTTCACCCCTTTAGGGATGTAATTTTCAAAATCTGATTGGTGCATTATTATTTTTTACCAACTTCAAATGTAAATTAATAATTTCATGTATCTCACTTCAAAAATGACGAAGTTTCATACAAACTGGCAACCCCTTTTTCACCCCTTTAGGGATAAAATTCCCAAAAGTCCTTTCTTAGCGGATGTCTCTTAGTCACAATCTACCTTTCTGCCAAATTTCATCTTCATCGGCTCAGCAGTTTTGGAGATTTCGTGATGAGTGAGTGAGTGTTTTTCGCTTTTATATATATAGATATTGTATTTTATTTAATACGTTTTGATCCTTATTCGACCCTCCAATCTCAGGGGATGAAAGGTGGAAAAAACGTGTGTAATATTCGCTACGTAATCCTTTGAATGTATTCAGTGCAATCCTTCTTACTGTCAAAGGGGTATTAGGCAGTTTCCATACTTTCCATATAAACACACGTCGCCATTGAGACTTCTTTGAGCTGTGGGAATGTATCTAAGCGTACCATTCAAATCATTTATTTATTTATATCTCTTGGGAGCAAAACTTGACACAGCGCTGGCCCTAGGGTAGAGCGAGATGAGCGGTCGCCAGGTGGTAAGAGGCGCCAAAAAGCCGAAAAGGTGGGGGCAAAATCGAAAATTTGACATTATTATTTATTTTCACATTTATTGGTCTACTAAACAAGTAGTCTCTTGTACTCATTGTGTTTTACATTGTTTCCTATGTTTGTATTTTTATATAAACCGAAATAAACACAGTGAACAGAAAGCGTCGTTTAAAGTTCGCTGGAAGTCAATCTCGCTCTATTCTTATCAAAATCTAGGGCCGGCGTTGAGTTAACAATTTGATTCTTTAGACTTTTTAAATCAATGCTTTGCTCTCTTGGGAATTTTAGGATCGCCATTATAATTTTCAGTACTTATCATATTTATGTATTTCTACCTACTAGTTAAATAATTTCATTATGCGGCCTAAAATAGATATAAATCCTAATATTGAATTGTTTTCAGTTGCAATTTCTTGTATTTAATTGGTCAGATTAGAAAAACAGGTTAAGCATGTATATGTAAGAAATAGGTATGGTTAGTATTTAGTAGCCCCAGGACTTCTAATCAAGGTGTAAGAGATACGACAGTAAACTATTTAGTGAAGAGGAAATAATGGCTAATTATTTATATTTTTCAGTATATGTAGTGTCATTAATAACCCTATTACCATAAATCAAGAAGAACGAGAGAAAAATAAATAATGTTAACACGCTTACCAATAAAACATTAGTATATTTTGTGATCAATAACAACATAAAGGTTTTTATCGATAAAACTCAAACGTGAAGTAACAAATCTAATGATATCTACTTTTATTTCAATATCCTTTTTGTGTATTTATCAGTTGAAACGATCATTAATTTTTCGTTAAAGTATTTACTAGATGGATGAAAAATTAGGTATATTTTCTTCTTTATCATTCATATAGTTTTGCATATGAAACAGGCATATACATTAGAAGGTACTCGTAATTCAATTTCCGGTTTTATTTATTGGGTTCACGCTCTGTTGGAATATACATCACATTAGACCTTCCAATGCCTGGAATCCTCGGTAAACCCTGCGGGATTACAGGTGTTTGCGATTCTATATTGATAGCCTGTTTTACCGGATGACCTTCACGATTGCCATCATATTTTAGATTTAGATAACTGCTTTGGAATATACTTCTACTCAGATTTATACGTCAACAGACCTCAAGTGTAAAACCCGGAGATAGAGATAAGTCCTTGACTTACAGACGGTGAAGGAAATTTGGTTGATGACTCTCTTTAACTTTTCTTTATAGATTTTTTTTGACATCGGTCTTTAAGAGTTTTTTTATTAATGCTCTGTAACAGCTATAGGAAGTCACAACTTATTAAGATTACATTCATTGCCACATTTCCATAATATCCCTGGAAAGACCCTCGGGTCTAATATAATACTAATATTTAATACGGGATATCCCCAATACCGTACATTACTTAAGTTTATGTCATATGGTGCTCCAGGGAGCGCCATGTTGAGAGCGCCGCCTAAATCACAGAGTACCTAACTGAATCAGTAATGCGTGAACATCTAGACATAAGTGCTGTTCGCCGACCAGAAAGCTAATGACATAAAATAATGAAAAGATAGAAGAAGAAGCTTATCTGACTATGTAGTATACAAGCTGTTGCCCGCGGCTCCGCGTGTGACTTGGTTACATCGCGTTCATAAGTAGCCTTTGTTTGACCCAAGATCCTTAAGCCTTAACCATATCCATATCACATTTCATCAAAATCGGTCTAGCAGTTTAAGCAACACAGACTTTCGCATTTATAACATTAAATTTGGACTAAAAGTCCACCCCGGCTTCGGCCGTGGTACAATACCCTATGTTGTCACCGGGGATAGTGTGGCTTTCCAATGGTGAAATAATTTTACAAACCGGTCCAGTTTTTTCGATGCAAATAAACAATCAAATCTTTCCTCTTTATAATATTAATATAGATAACATTTTTTTATTCTCTGGCGATTGAGTATGCCTGACAATCACTTACCAGCAAGGTGGATCCTATGCCTTGCAATAAATGATTGACACTTTTACTAAATTCAAATTGATGGCGCTATCCAGGATCGCTTAAAAGATACTGAGGGCTAACTTATCTAATAATACCAAATAATAATGAAACATAAATAATAGTTTAAAGGTAAGGTGAGTATTAAGATTTTCTCTTTGTGGCAGTTGACACTATGGCTCTAGCTATATAGAGTCGTGGTGCGTTTCGTCCCATGAATACCGTAGTGCGTTGGTAGTGCTTGATCTTAATTTTTTTACGATATCTTTTGATCGACATAAACCTCCATAAAAGATTTTCAATCTAACCGACTAATTTGATTGGCTATTCTTGTTATATCAGGTTTGTTTAAGTTTGTTAAAATCTATGTTAATCCCTTTATGTACAGTTTTTAGGAAATAAAGGAATTTTAGATAAAAAGCTAATAGTGTATAATATAAGTATAATATATAATACTGTATAAATTATATAACAGTTTCATACAAAGTCAACAACTAAAAGGGCATATCGAACACCTAGAGGTTTCAACTTGAAGGGTCTCGTAGTTCGACCACATAACTTCGTAAGTTTACCCACACACTTGTGCAATGTTGTTAAATAATTTGTTGTAGGTTATCAAATTATGTAATACTCTATGTATTAGCTTCGATGATGATCTTAGTTAAAAGGGAATGTATATGGATGTATTATACACAAAACAACAAACGCAAATTTAATAAATCTTTATTAAAATCAATTTATAAGAATTAAATTATATAGGTACTTAAGTATTGATTAAAAAGAGATAATAAACAAGCAGGTACATACAAACAATCATCTCTAATTGCTATTATACACAAAGAAAGGTCTGGGCTTTAGAGAAGCTTATGAATTTATATGTATTCAACAAGGAGCCTGTGCTGTGATTCATAACTTGGGAAAAGATGATGTTACAATGTCCTCCAGATAAAATCGTTTCCTAATATATATTACCATATTAATATAAATTAAATGATAACATACCTCTTCGTTGATAAAGTTACATCTGTGTCTTGGTGTTTTATGCTAATATTCTGTTGTTTTGGTACCCTTACCATGATTGTGTTTGTAACAAGATTGCTGTAGCCGCAAAGCAATGATTCATGTAAATAGTTTATAAGATTTAATTAATTCTGTGCACCTATGTGTTGAAAATGTAATGTAAAATTTAAGTTTCAATGTAAATTCAATCAGTTGGTTGGTGTATACTTAAATGTCTATTAATAAATAAAGTCGATAAGTTTATTGTCAACCACCATACCACTTTGTTATAAATAGTTCACTTTAAGACTTCTTTACAAAAAAAAAGAAATCCAAAATGGAGAATGGTGAAAGTTTGTAAAACAAAAGTAGCTGTCATATTTTCTTTATATGGCATTGTAGCTATGCTGTAGCTACCTTTGTGAAGTCGTAATTTTTAAATATTATATTCGAAATTTTTATTTATCAAATCTGTGGAAGAACACAGATCACTTACATAACCCACCTGATCAGTTTATTGTAGTAGCAATGATCAGAGCACATAACGCACAGTGTGTCCTAGTATGTGCCCTAGTATGAGTTTTTCTTAACGCAGACGCTAGCGACTGCGTTAGGATTATGTATGGAATTTCTTAGTTGCCTTAATATCCGCCAGAGGCACTGTACAGGTTTGCCATACTAAATCGCTTACGCAGTGACTAGCGTCTGCGTTAAGAAAAACTCATACTAGGGGCACAGAAATGAGGGCCGTTGAGGAAAAAGGTTCTAAATGGCGGCCTCGTGAGCGAGCGAATGTACTGCCAATCAGCAGCTTAGGACATCCACCTACCACGTTGTCTGACGATCTTATAAAGGTCGCAAGAAGAGGTTGTATGCCACTTTATATTTGTCAGATGACATTAAGGCCACTTTAAAGCGGTGGACTTCTTGTACCTAAAATAATGAGGTAAATGAGAAATTTAAACGCCTTGTAAGCGATGTCTCTTTTGTTTCGTTAACATTGCGTCTAGATAGTGTCAGCTGTCAGGTGCTAAACGATATTTTATTACTTCGTTTCGGAGCCAGAGCTCAGCGCCGCCTATGTGCGTGTGCGTGAAACTAATGGTGTTGAAAAGATTTATGACTTTATGGAAGCTCAGACTCAAGCTTAAGTATGCTGAGCTGTTTTAATATTCTTTCATTCTATACTTAAAATGTTTGATGAATAGGTATACGATAGTCTACCGTGCAATATCCGGAAATCGATATTGTATCTGGTTTAACGCCAATCGCTTATAATGATCCTGATAGACTAATGTCTACTCACCTATAATAAGCCGGGAATAAGTAATAAGATTATATACAGGCCTTATTTTATAATTCCAATCAGATTAGTTCCGCTGCTACACAACAAGTGTCCTAACTAAAAAAGAATAGCTTCAAAATTAGATAAACGAAATACAAATTATAAAATTTATAATGAATATTCCTAGCATACCTACATGGTATACAATAAATTTACTCATAAGACATACAATTCGTAAGATGATTTTTCTATTATGCAGTTAAATTAATCTATTGATGTTACAATGCAAGAATAAATACAAAAATGAATCCACAGCAAGCTTTGTCAATATAAAGATACATTATTAAATCAGCAACAAGCTTCGTCAATATTAAGTGTAATCAGCCACAAGCTTCGTCATGCAAATTTTAGTCTAAAAGGCCACCCCGCATCCCGCCCAAAAGTTCCCATAATACTAGTTGCATTTCCACGTTGTATGGAAATCGAAAGCCTTTGGGCCTATCTATTGATAATACATTACTTTTCAGATTATCATCTGTAATGTAAGTCATGATTAATGAGTGGGCAAGCAAAATGGACTGATTGATTTCACCGATCGTCAGGTAACACATTCGACCCCAAAATATCCTGATTAGTTGGGTTCGGAGCTCTCACCCTATCTCGTTTGTCGCCAATACAAACTGAGACCTTAACTTCATTCATTCTATAGGATTTTTCATAGTGTGATACAACAGGGAGGGATCTGTAAATAAACTGGTCGTTGTCTTTGGTAGGAATGTTTGTGGTCTCACCATTTATCCGTTCATTTGAGAAAATCCGGCTGATGTGCGTCCCGCTAAATCCACCAATGTGGTGAATGTTACAGAAGCCTAATTAAAGTGTAGTGCGGTTTTCTTTGCAATTCCTTTTGCAAAGGCTTGGGTTTGATGAATTGATAGGTACAATATTATCAGCTATAATAATTTCATAACTTTTAACCAACATAAAACAAAATACGGATTTTTAGAATATATGCGTCAAATATACTGTAACAAACCACGTGCTTCAGTAGAAAAGTTTAAGATTTTAATAGGAGACATTCCATCTAGTCATTCCTCTGTCTAACATGCTCTTACATTGAAACACCACACGAACGTGACTATGTTGCTAACATTGCAGCAATATTGCCAGGTACCTCATCGATCACAACGCTTTCTAAAATTGAATCATAAATTTTCTAGACAAAAGAAAATATAAATTTTTTAGATTTTAGAGAAATTTTATTTAAATTAAGTATACTAGATCGATTGTACCGGTGCGGTTAATATTACCTTTTGTTTTTATTGGATAGCGAAAGTATTGATATACCTATATTTTTTCATGTTAACAGAAAGCAATCACGTTTCTTGATAAATATTTTTTAGATTAAGGAAGCAATAAAATCCTGAGTATTGAGTATAATGAAATATATTGATTGCATGCTATTTATAAATGTGTTTGGTATTTCCTCTCGCTTTCCTGCAATCTGTGATTTTCTGACAACTGACGTATTTGTGTTGTGTGTGTGACTGGAAGCCGGGAAAATGCGCGCTTTTTTATTTAACCAATAAGTTGGCGCAGTGTAGAGTTTTTTTCGAGTGGTACTATTATTACTATTAGTGCGTGTGTGACAATTTCATTAATATTTGTTTAGTAAGAACCTTACTTAATTATAAAAAAGTATATAAAAACCAGATTGCCTGTCTTTTATATCTTTGAATATTGGAGTCTTATTTTTAGCCAAAAATTATAGATCCACACTTGGTTAAATACAGACAAATATAACAGGTGAAACTTTATTTTAAAGGTACTTAAAATGCTATTTAACCATAAACTTGAAAGAATTTCAAAGACATGTTATTGCATTTCAAAGGCATTTATAGAAGTATTTTTTTAAATAAAAACGTACAATGCAGCTGGAAGTTCACAAAAAGTAATCACAATTTTCGGGATATGTATTTTGTTTATACATGTGCGCACGCTTTTGCGAACTCTACAATAACTTGTGGCAGCAGCAGCACACAAACCTCGACATTTATGACGTCGATAGAGACGCGATATAGCACGAACCACCAGTCCGGAGTCCGGACGTCGGAAATGAAATAAAAAGTATACAGATTTAACACTTAATTCATTAATGGTCTGTTTATCGTTCCGATTATTATAGTTATCATGTAGGCAACAAACACCAGCTAATGCCATCTTGCGTAGAACTACGTTGTGTGGTATTAAAAAAAGTTTCTATTATTTCCCAAGTCGTTTCAGAACTTCATCTTTGAATGTCGTTTTATATAGAAATCATTTTACATTAACCTAATAATTGTGTCCATCATAAAAAGCTTAATGATCCAAAATGGCGTTAAAAATATTTTACCTTAAAAGCTTTTTTGTTATTTTGACGTTGATTCATTGTGATTAAAATGCCATTAAAAGCTCACTTTTTAGAAGTGCACTTCCTTCGTATTTCTTTTTATTTCGCAGCAAAATGGATGCGGTTTCTATAATGTCATGACCCACTACTTAACAATTTAACATCTAAGTATTATTTGATTCTACTATACTTTTGACAGTAAGTAAAATATATATTTCAACGCTCTGAAATTTATTTGATGTTGAAAAATTCGAAGCTTTTAATAAGAGATCATTTGGATTATAATTTAGATCGAAAAGTATCTACAATTATTTCGATAACATATTGTTAATGTTTGGATTCCATTGTGTATTAACAAAAGGATATTCAAAATTGAGAAATTACGCATTTCTACTCATTATAGCACTATCCCCGGGAATGAATGTGGGCTTGGATTCCCCGAAAATATGATTTATTAATATGAAAACTGAGATTTGGAATTTAATATTATGACGAGATGATTGCTCTTATTTTGGAATATTAGCCTGGAAGCCGCCATCCGGTGGAAAGATGAACATGGAAATTGAGGCAAATTTTATCCCTTAGACGATTTTTACAACATCCACGAATAGCAAGGAATTGGTCTAATCTGATGTCTGAAATCATCATCAGGTTTCAAGGCCAATTGACACAGCACACCCTAGTATCAGAGTTCCTCGAAATCTGACTACTGAATCCAAAAAAATATTATGTTTTGAGTGTGACAAACAGTTTAACAATTTCAACCTATATAACATGTAGGTACATACGTGTATCAGGCGCACTAATGAAGGGCAGCCATGCAGGCTGGGATCTGGTTCACTATAAATCAAGGGAGGTACGGCCCGGGGCTACGGGATGTGATGTCACAATTCCCTTTGATAAATTATGCATGTGTCATGATTACCTTCATCCTTCTATCATCGAATAGTGATGACTATATATATTCCGTGTGAAATATGAGGTGTCTTAAAAAGATAGAGATAGATTTACTATTCAACCAAGAACAATAGACCTTAAAAATGAATTAAAAAAATATTCGTTGTGAGCTTGCTTAAAATTTTCGGTTATTATTTTGGTGAATAGTGTTTAGTTAGCCTGTTAAACTCATCGAATTATCACTTTACTTCAAAGTACTTTTAAAATTGCAACGTAGAATTTTCTATTTTCAAAAGAGATAAAGCTTTAATTATTTCAGTAAATGATTGTGTATGTAAAAATCGCACAAAGCACACGTTATCTGCGAACATGTACGACGAGAGTAATGAGTGCGGAAACGAGGGAGATATCGTCATAGAAGCCTTAAGTTTCGGCCTACTCCTGCGGAAATAGGTCTCATAATATACGTGAGTACCTATAAAATAACCAAGCCGTAAAGTAAGCTTAAAATTTTTCTATTTTAACAAGTTGAATGTCGCACAGACACAATAATTTTTGTCGGTCACCGGTAACCCACTCGGGGTACAACGGACAAATAACTGTCTTATTTTATAACACAAACACGTACTTATGCCAACATATCAAAGATTCAGAAAAATTTGGGAAATATTTCTATTTAACTCAACTTGAACGGGTCGGATTGTGTGGTTTTTTGCAATTTTAGATCATTCTCAATTACTCCTGAGGCAATTTATTTAGTGGTGATGATGACATATACTTATTGGTACCAAGTGCTGTAAGGGTGCAAGTACCATGTTAAGCAAACAATAAAGTACCTATAATTATCTCATACCAAAGTTCTACAATAATGTTAGTTGCCGTTTCCTATTAAATGAATTCACAGCTATGTACGAGTAGCAATGTCTACAGTTCCGTAATGGATTTGCATTGGTGCATGTCCTGACGTCACAAATGGTCGTACATCGCTAACACGGAGCCGAATTTATAGGGTGTCCGCGGACGAATCGTCGCCATTGATCCGTTTTATTACCCCCGGGATCCGTTACAAGGACGAATCTAGTTCACGGGTACTGGGTCTTTTTTTATATGTCCGACGTGTCGACGTATTATTATCTATTAAGACGATACCTTGGTGAACACTAGCGCCACCATCAAATAAAAACCATTAATCACTGAAAACACAAGTTATCAAAAATCCGTGTGTAATTAAGGTTCTGGATCTGAAGTTAATTTTAATAATATTAAATTATAGTTCCCTATAGTTACAATTGCTATATTGCTTAAAACGGCCACTTTTAGCAGTTTTACAATTTTTACCTTAACCTTAACTACTTACATAACACGGATTTTTGATAACTTGTGTTTTCAGTGAATAATGATTTTTAACTGATAGTTTCGCTAGTGTTCACCGAGGCGGCTGATTTATTATTTAAATTATCCCATTTAAAAGTATTTATTTATGTCTGGGGTGATAGTAAATTTTTATTACGTATTTACGTAGTCACTCTCTTTTTCGTCAGGGGTTAGACACTTAGTAGGTACCTAAAAGCTTCACTATCATATCTAAGAAAATTTGCAAATATGGCTTTCTACTTTTGCTGGTGAAGAGTTCATCAAAATTTAACTTAATTTGTCTATTGGGAGAAATTAACCAATAAATTACAAACATAAATTAATATATTTGCAAAATTACTTATTATAGCTAAGTACCTACTTGATTAATAAAAATACTTATGTATACCTGTTACCTGTTGGTTGGAATATGAGAATAAAAAATAAAACAAGATCGATGTACAAATAATATCCAACCGTGAAAATATTCAAAAAATCCGGTGTGATGTAGAATTTGCATGATAAAGCTCCATTTGTGTTACACCAACCAGCGTTTAGCATAAATTAATGTAGGCCACAGACAAAGAATTTGCCCAAATTCTAACCATTTAAAATTTTAATTAAACCCCACTTGATGAATGTTGGTTGTGAGAAAAGGCTTTAATGATTAAAATAAAGGATAATGGCTAGGTCGTACTTAGGCTAGAACATACATTACGAAGTGATAAGATAAAAATAAATGTGAAGAACATTATGTAATTTGAAGTGAGTTATGGTTGCCGCAGTAATAATATTTAAGGAGAAAAGAAGATTCAGTACGGATTGCGACGAGGGCCCTTGGCACAGAAAATATACACTCTGTGAACCAATTAGCTTCCACAACTAGCTGGATGATAAATATTCGATTTTGAATTTTAATATTTAACACGGAATATCAGCATTTCTTTTAAATTCTTCCTGTCATTATCGTCAATCTGCAGCCCACGGCCGAGCAAATGTAGTAGAGTCCTCAGTTCATCAACAATTAGTGATAAATATAATAAATAGGTATCTGGAGTTTCTTGTTTTTATTTACTCGCCACTATTCTTACTAATAATAAATAAAAACTAAACCTTAAGAAGGTCATAAGCAGACCTTGGATGCAGGCCGCTTCCAACCGGTCATTTTGGAAATCCTTGGGGGAGGCCTATGTCCAGCAATTGGACCTCTGATTTGGATTGGATGATGGCGTTTTTAACTAATTACAATTAATTGTGGTTATTATCACAATTTCAATATATCAGTCGTTCTATTCGGACCAAATATATCTGAATAGAACGACTGATATATTGAAATTTAACAAGTATTGCCCAAGTAAATAAATCTACGTTATATCGTTGTAGTAGTGGTTAACCAAACCAACTGATTACAAATAAAAATAATTAAATTAACTGAAAACCTCCACGAAAATATGAGAATTGTTTACAATGTTTAATTTCTATCATATGGGTTCAAACCACGAGCGTTTCAGCAAACTGCTATCGCTGAAAGGTACTATAAATGTAAATCAGGGAGCGCCGCGGCACACTCGTGCAGCGCCCTGCAGCCTGGGTGACCCACAACATTACGTTTGAAGTCAATTTACACCGTCATTACTTTGCCTTTATTACATTTATTTTACCTAAGTTAATTGAAACAAAGTTTTTCACTTCACAAAATTCTGCGAGATATTTCCTTAGATATATTTTCGAAATTTAAATAAGTAATTTGAAAAACATTTTCTTTATTACAAAATATAAATTTGCCAGACTTAAAGCTTCGTCTTTTTCTGCCAGTACACCTATAGATGTTGAGAAAGCTTAATATTTATCATATATTATCCAGTGGCTAACAAGGTCAGTTGAGCCCGTGTCTAGTCAGTTTTAATATTAGAATTTATCGTTTCAATTTCACTTTCGTTATAAATTGAATTGCAGTTAAAAAAGAGGATGTTAAAAAAGTAGGAGGAGAAATAGTTATTTTGCCAGCTGATCATTAAGACGCATTGTTTTTAATTATTTTTGTATACGGTCAGTATACCTGCCGGTACGATGATACGAATTTATAACATAATAGCGTCTTATCTTTTTTACATACATGTATAAAACAAAGTAAGTTCATATTATACTGAGGCTCAAACCAGCTATTTTGCATATCTTCATTGTAGGGTTATATGGGTAGTGTTGGCGCTCATATATTACCAGGAATGGCTTTTATACGGCTTAAACATACATCTTGTGACTACTTAACGAAGACTTGTGCTATTATGGTAATTCACATTATGCCAATCGTAAAGTACAGTGTACACGTGTAAACTCGATCATGACCATGATTGCACACCTATTTATGCCTAACAGTGGAATAACAAGAATTAACATTTAGTAATAACATAGAAGTATTTTTAAAAAAGAATAACACTGTTTTAAAATTTTTACCGTATCAAATAGCTTTATTATTTTTTGCCCACTGTACATAATTAAGGGAAGTGGGTAGGAAACAGAGGATAACAAGTCAATAAAATGTATTAGGTTAATTAATTAACGAGTACGCGACATATACGACAACTTGTTAATAATTTAATCTTTGTACTTGCTGCAAAAAAGAAGCTCGATGTATAATGTTACATTTAACTAACGGAAGTAGTAAAGGTATTTATATAATATTAGTTATTGTGCCATACTTCACCCGCTTGGAATCACAGACTCAATATAATTCATTCATAACAACTACCTTTATACAATGTGTAGGTAATAAATGTTGTGCTATACTAATGTAATTAAAACGTCCAAATAAATAATTAAAATTACTCTTAAAAAGTTAGTCTGGATAATATTACAAGTTTTAGAAGTACCATATATTATATATCGGTTTATTTATACCCAAAACAAGCAACTAATAAATCAATGGATCAGGAAACCTGACCGCTAAAACTTCAAAGGAGAACTTCCAGTTCCCTATATGATAAGTATAGGTACTAATATTTCAACAACCAAAAAACTTCGTTGCTCTAGAAATGGTAAATTCCAGAATTGATTATGGCATAAAGTTTCTGCCAAACTTTCGAATGCAATTTATGAAATTCCGTAAATACCATTCCGTTTCTTTCTAAATATATGTTAGGTATATAAAAAAAGGAAATCTAAAAAAAGGAAATAAAAAAAGGAAGGAAAAAAGGAATCAGTTTATAATGGATAATGAATGATGAGCGGGGACCAATTTGGTACATACTCCACTGAACTTAAATATAATTGATGTATGTTGTTGTGCTGATTCTGTGGTACCAAATAAACAGCTTTTCTTTTCTTCTTCTTTTTTTCTTTTTTTCATTATTTTTTTGACTAGAGAATAAAGATGTAAGCAATTTTATTTTACCTATTATTATAAATGCTGCTTGCAGAGGTGTCGATATACTTGTGTACATAATAAGATTCAAACGAAATTGGCGACGGTGATTGAAAATAATAATTTACAATTGGTATTAAGTATCAAATATTTATTTAACAGAATTGGTTATCATTAGCGTTCTTATGGACAAGGAAGTGTAATCAAAAATTTAAATCTTGCGCTGATTTGTACAAATTTTTGGTGGCGCGTGATTGGAATGGAGTCTTATTTACCTAAGGAATCTCACAGTGGAATATTTAAGGGATACCTAATGAAAGCCAACTTCTGTAGCTTCCTCATGAAAACGCGAAACTCAATCACTAATTGTTTATGTAAAAGATCAAATTGTTTTTTTATTGTTGACCTTCTTGAATTCGGATCACTGTCTAGCCTAATTTCATTTGAGCTCCAATCGTTTTCTAAATTCAACACCTTTCCAACTCTTTTGTCCTACCCTTTGAAAACTAGGTCCGACTGCTTAGTCCTATCGATTAGAAAATGTTTCTTCACAGGATAACATTTTCAATTGATACCAAGTTTATTTTCAAAAGTCTGTAAAAATAAATTTAATTAAGTACTAAAATTAATAAAAAAAAAATCTAAACTTCTATTTATTTGTTTAAAGTTTATTTACATAAGTATATATAAATACTTTAATAAAACCGAAAATAGAAGTAGATTTGATGAAATTTAGCTCGGCAGTACACAGCTTGCGTTTTTTAATTAATTTGCATGTTTTCATCCTGGCATTGGCGCGTATCTCCGGGGTGCTGACGCCATATTGGCCGACTATTTGTTTACCAACTTAGGTAGAAGCGTGCCCCATACAATTGAATAAACAAAAGATGCTACTAAATGTTTATACTTTGTATCTCTTTATTATATCTAATTATTTAAAATTTAGAAAATGTGAAAAATACGGTCAATTGTTAGTAGACAAAGGTTCTGTTCATAGAGCATCTAGGAATAAAAATTGCATATTTTTTCATATAATAATATATGTATTTGTTTGTTCTATGCATATTGAATTAGGAACGAAATGTTTTTTTTTCGATTCTATGGTTCTATTCTATTTGTTTAAAACATTCCTACTTCTTAGTATTTGTTGTAAATATATCAGCAAAGGAATACATAATCGTCTTATTATTACGTGATTTAGTATGGGATCGAGCATCTACCATTATATATCGAAGATAGAACCCACAAATAAAATGCATAGGGTAAAAGAAAAAGATTTCTAATGAATTGCTTACCCTCTTATTCACCTGCAAAATATGTGGGTAGCTACCAGATATTTCATTCATTATTTTCTGGCTTAATTCAAAAGAATGAAAAAGCTCAGTGTCTACCCATTTACGATTTATTTGAAGCGCTTGTTTAAAATTTTGTTTGGGCAAAGGAGAGAAATTCTCGACGGAATTATTTTAAAAGTTAAATTGAGCTCAGTTTAAAATAATGGTAGGATTTTTCTTAACTCCAAACAGGCGGGGATCTATGCTCAACGGAACTGTTGCGTAGTCCAAACTTTCAGGCTGCGACAACAACGATAAAGTGTTTGTTCTCTGACTCGACTTACTATATAAGACCCTCAGGTACAGTTATACTGGTGTCTCTCACAATATTTACTCAATTTACATTTATTTAGTACCAGAGGGTATTGTGTATTAAGTGATTGTATTTTAAGGTGATACCTCGGTGAACACTAGCGCCACCGTCATTTAAAAATCATTATTCACTGAAAACCTTAGTTATCAAAAATCCCTGTTATGTAATTTAAGTTCTGGATCTGAAGTTAATTTTAATCATATTAAATTATAGTTCTCTATAGTTATATATTGCAAAACTGCGAAAAGTGGCCGTTATAAGCAATATTGCAACTTGTAACTATAGGGAACTATAATTTAATATATTTAAAATAAACTTTAGATCCAGAACATTAATTACATAACACGGATTTTTGATAACTTGTGTTTTAAGTGAATAATGATTTTTAAAAGATGGTGGCGCTAGTGTTCACCGAGGTATCTATCACCTAAGAAGATATTGTTGATATTTTTGTAAGATGTTTGACAAAGCATATGCTGACAAATAGCTGTGACTATTGTTAGGCAAGCACCCAAAATAAGAAAACGAGACAGAGGCAGGAAAGATAACTAAAGAACCGTAATATGAAGAATTGTAGTTTGCTCAAATTATATGAATAAAATGTATATCCGTAAGAATGTATATGTATATTATTGCTTATAAATAAAGATCAATAATTATATAAACACATACAAATCCCAGTTAAAAAAAATTGTATGACTCACCAAAAGTATACCTAAAACTAATTGCTAGAATCTAACCTATAAAATATATGTGCGTGTTTGTGAACATTACAGTTTAAAATAACATGAAATCTTAAATTGTTGTTTTGTAGCTAAGCTCTTAGTTTGCGTCGCAAACTTGAAATGTTTCCTTTCTCAGAGCTATTGATCAAGTCACTGAGTTGGAAATAATACCGTTCCCAGCGAACTTGAGTCTAATCTGCGATCTCTCCGTAGAAGCCATAAAGCTCCATTTTGATCGAGCTTCTTAACAACATCAATCTTTTACATTGTAAAATGTTTTACGACACAAAATTTTGTATCAATTACACATCAGCGCGTCCTTACTTACTCAGTTTTAAACGAGTTCGCTCTAATTTAAAAAAATACTAGCATTTGTCCGCTATATAAATTGTGAGATATTTATAAGTTTTATAACAATAACATTATTTTAATATTTATCAAATTATACTCAATTTGGGAATTGATGCCCTTTTGTAATTGTCAGTTACCTATATAAAAATATTATATTATTTTAGATAAAATAGTATTTTTTTGTAATGTATGTTTTAATGAATAAACTACTATTTATTAAATGCAAACATTATTTAACTACCAAGATGCGTATAAAAAATGTGTCAGATAAAATACAATTTAGTTTGAACGTTACGAGGTTACGATTCTCAGAATCAGAGAGTAATTAACATATCAAGGCTAACTAAGAGTTTCAATTTAAATAGTCACTATATTGTTATTAAATGTGTAATTGATACACTCCACATGCATCCCTGTATTTTGCTCTTCAATCAACATCTTTAAATAAGTAAACAATTAGTTATCAAAGATAATTTATATCTGATTTTTTTATTATAGACTTGGCATATACAGGATTCACCCGCTGATTAATGGAACATTTCTGAAATTAATAACCACATGCTGGCAATGGCCGAAATAGGCCTTCCAAATTGACCTTTTATATCTTTAATCTGCCTTGGACTATGCGCTTAATTTCAGATAAACAAAGCCTTTCTATTCGGGCTCCACCTTTATGATCCGCTGTCAGGTTTCCTTGAGAATTTGCATAGATTATTTTTGGGAAATCGGTGGACAATATAAAATTAGGAGAGACCTGAAAACTCCGAAAGTCGACAGACAAGAGCTGCCGAATAAGAACTTTAGTATTCTGTGAAAAGATAATTCTTCGATTCGCTACACCGTTGCAGTAAGTTCTCAACACATAAACCAGAACAAACTAACTCTGGATCAATAAAAAAACACAAACCCTGCGAGCGTTCATATAAATAAAACAATAAAAAGTCCAATTTGATATAAATAGATAAGCCGAGGGATAAATAAAAACATAAGCTATAAAAAAGTAAATGGCATAGCGTTTGTAGCCGTAGCAGGTGTTACAGAGAGTGAGGGCTCGTCTCGCTCTCGGTAGGATTATTATAACCGCGAATCCTACCTGAAATCCCTCTCTGTGTACGGTTTTCCGGAAACCGGAAAACCCGTATTCAATGGGTTATATTATTTGAAATGGAGGTTATGTGTGACGTTTCACACTCCCTTCTCGGTTGTGTTAAAGTTGCAGATTTGCGGTTTTTCATAGTAATATTTTTTTTTTATAAATTCGTTGGTATCGAAGATAATATACTCTAATAATTTTCCTTTCTGTTTGTTATTTGGAAATTACATTTTACTTCTTTGTTATCAGTTATAAGAATATATTATATTTTCAAAATTTTCAAAAACTGATATAAATAGTAGTTTCGAGTAATGACACCCATCCATTTATTTCACCATCATGTCTGAAACAGCGGTGTGTAATTTACAAAAAATAAGAAACAAGTCTTTGAATACATATTTATTTTATAAATGTTAAAGTGTGTTTGTTTGTCCTTTTTCATGACAAATTTCAACAACGTGATTTTTGTATGAAGATTAAAAGTATACCAACTTAACAATTAATTAAACTAATGCTTTCTTAATAAAAATTATTATCTAACAATCAACCTCTGGATAAGCCGTATGTTACCAACTTTCAATCGACTTCCAAAAAAGGAGGAGGTTCTCAATTCATCTGAATGTTTTTCTTTTTCAATGTTTTAAATAGTTATTATCATTGTTTAAAAAAAAAATTGATTAGCAAACACATAATGTTTTTGGCCTTATCACTCAATAGCCAGATAAAGTAAGCTTGTAAAAAGTATTAAAAAAGTCGTCGACATTCAGTCATTTGTACCTGAAGGCTTGTATTTATTTTTACTACTCTTTTATGTTCCTTGGTTTTACAAGATAATATTTATTTCTTAGTTTGCTGTCAGTAAATAAATGTTTTCCTGTTATTTCTCTCGTCAGAATAAAATTTATTTTCTATTTTGATGACTTACATATTTATGAACAACATTTTAATTATTAGAAGATAATTAATAGAATTTGCTCAGACGATATTAAATAAAAAAAAAAAGATTTAAATAATAAAAAATTAAGAACAGAATGAAAAGCAATAGAAAAGGCATGTATCGAAATAAACGCTGTATGCTTTATACTTACAAAGGCTTTTCCTTTTTCTTTGTAGTCCACTGTATCTAAATATTTAGTCCGTTTGCTCAGCGATCTGAAGTAGATCGTGGCCTTCGAAACAAGACGAAAACTGTATGATCCAGCTTTATTAAGAAGTTTAGGATAATCAGATGACGTCAAACGTTTTTCCGTATGTAGAGTACGAACGGCTCCGTCTGTGTGGAACTAGCTATATTATTAGCAAATCAGTACGCTTAATTTATTCATTTTCACACTTTCTGTTCAAAACATGAAAATCAAAGAATTTCAAAGATAGACCAGTTTTTTATTTAATGATAGATAAAAATAGACCTTATTGAAATTGCCTCTATCTGTATAAATCTACTGTTATCAGGGTAATGTTATGTATGTAGTTGTATAGGTATTATTAGTGTAGTTTTTGTGACATAAAACTAAAATTAAAAGAGATGTTCTTAATAAAACATTTTATTTATTTATTCAGCTTCAAAATGTAAATTTACAAAAACATGTTAGATACACATATATAGAGTGAGATCAGGCCATTTGGCACAATTTGGGTTGTCAGCAAATTGCTTAAGTTGTTATTAACATATGTATAGACTTTACTTAAGAATAAGTAATTAGTACAATAACGATAGCAATTTTTCTAATTCTATTTAAATTTTAAAAAAAGGATAGTAAAGAAATTGGCAGAAAGATATTGTTCCTAAGGCAGTACAGTATGTTAAATATTTACAAATATTTATATTAGTACTAAAAAGTTTTATCATTTAATTTCGCTTAGATTCTTAACTTATTATATGAAATGTCTTTGTAGTTCTACTTGAAGTTTATAAGTATAAAACATCGATTATTAAATATTTTGTGTTATTCTAAGAATTTCTTACAAAAAAAATTATGAGGGACCTAAACTTTATTGAGAATTTATACAGTGAAGGAAGTTTTGGCACACAAGTTTTATTTCTTTGGCTCGCGTAGAGTTATGTTAACATTTATCTACTTGAAACATATTTCTAGTAATTAAATTATCCACAATAACATCGCATCGTATAATAGGTACATAAACCATTTTAGTTAAAATATATTCAGCCTATGACTTTTGTTTTTTATTATGAATTAAAACGAGATTTTAAAACAAAACTTTTAAAATTAATTAGGTATCCAAGCGTTTGTTATTTTTCACAAAGGTTGGTCTATTTAATACAATAAGATATGAGTACGTAGTGACTATTTACATATTGTCTTTTTAAACCCTTCTGAGTATGATTTCAGTTTTTTCACCTCACAAATGTTTATAATTTTAATGTTCTTGCCTACACATCGCTTGGTGGCGAGGAGGCAGAAGCCGGGCGCTAGTGCAGCTGGCTTTTAGTGCTAAAACCATAGTGGAGGTATGGAGAGCCAGCACCGTCCCTCGCGCCGCCAGCATTGCCCGCGCTGCCAGTGCCACTTGGGCACTTCAGCGCCGAACGTAGCTCTGATGCCATTTCCGAGCAAAGCGAAGCCTGTACGAAACACATAGCAGGCAGGTTAATGATCTTAATAGATGTATTGAACGAAGTTTAGGACTAGTTTTTAATGAGGTGTGATTTGTTATTTCAAGAAATAAAAAAATATAGAGATCATCTTAGTTTACATCTAAAGAGTTTTTTTTTACTTATGAGTCTATTTAGTGGATATCCACGAAATAGACTTTCAAATATTTAGCAAAAAAGTGGACACAAAGATCCATCACATAAATTCATCGGTGGATCAAAGCAATTCGACCTGTTCTATGTAGGTATACAATAATTTTCTGCACTCCTCACTTTATATTTTGGTTGTCTGGACGAGATTGCATTAGAAACATTGCATAAGATACGGGCCGCCTATTGTATCATCTATGTTTGTAATTTCCTTTTTGTATAAATTTACTGGTGCAATAAAGAATTTTGTCTTGTCTGTCTTATCAAAGTGAACGAAGGAAGCTTACATAACGACTTCAGTTTTTTCCAAAGTAGGGTTAGTAAATGCACGATAAAAATTTAAAGTTTATTATACCATATTATTAGTGTACGTGGTAAAATTATGTGAAATTAACCCATTTAATTTATGTTTATAGCCAGCCTTTGATGGCATTTTACACGGATAATGACGGAGTATTTTATGGGCAATTTTCATTATATTTAATCAATATGCAAAATAACAGCTTATAGTTGTTAAGTCTTGCATACACTCGTACATATATGTACTTTTTGAATAGATATATACAAATGTATATAATCAGACCATAAAAAATAATACCATTTTTCATTCTAACTCTGAAGATAAAAAAAAGAAAAAGTGCTTCTTCTTGATTTAAATATATTTAATCTGTCATTATCAATACTTTCTTGAAAAAATAAAACCTAAATGAAAATAATTCTTAAAATCGACTAATTACCTCTTCCTTCTAAGTTTAGCAGCAAGAAAATAAACAATCAACATTACTAGCCTACTCAAACCTTATATAGAAATAAATATTCAATTAAAATAACAACACAAATTTAGCTTACTTATATAATTCACAACTTATATCAATTAAAGAAAAGAGTGTAGCAATATACTCGTACTACAAGAATTTGAACCTTACATGAACGTGAATGACTGACACCACAAAGTGATACGTACTACGGCCACGGCTTGGCTACGAGGCAGCTACGCCGTCGTAGCTCTACCGCCGTAGCTATCTACACTTGCCAAGTAGAAGACGAAAATATTTCATAATTTATTCAATAGTGAAATTACTATCTATGAAACTGTTTTTTGCTTGTGATGATATTTTTTAAATATTTTTTTTCGCTATCACGATTTTAATGTATTTATTTCTTTAATTTACATGGTCTTTATTCCAGCTCTAGTTTATTCCATTGAAAATATAAAACACTCGTTTAAAATACTGTTGCTAGCTACAGAGCAAACCTTAAAACATAAACAAATCGTTACCCATATTTCAAAAGTAAACCTAGAACAAAGTGAAATTTCGTTCAATAATAAACACAAAATGAAGTTATTTTAATGTAAAATTTGGAATCGTCCGTCATTTTGCAATGAATTTAGAGAGGCAAAACAGCGCCTCATTATATAATACTTAGTTTAATTCTAAATATTTCAATATTTTGACCTTTGTTTTAGCTTACATACATACTCGTACATATACGCTTACATACATATATACCTACGCCTATACATTTACGCCTGATTCTCGTTGGGGTAAACATTCAGAGACTAATGATTTTTAGGGTTCCGTAGTAAACAATGAACTCTTAGTTTCGCCATCTCTGTCTATTTTACTCAGAGATTTTAAGTACTAGAAATCCGTAATATTATAGTATTGTTTTGTATCATATAGACTTACCCTCTCATCGACGGCCACTTTCCTGGACTTCCACACGAACTCGCAGACGGCGATGACGCAAGCGACGCCCATGCCGCCCATCAGCACCACGAACACTCCGCCTACGTTGGCCAACCCTAGCTCGTTGGCTGTTGATGATGACTTCGAGGTGTCGTCCTAAGTTATGACATTATTATCCCATGTGAAATTGCCTTAATAATAATGTTTGTTGTTTTAAAAGAGGATCTTTTAAAAAGTGCTTTTTTAGGTACACAAAAATACGAATATAGGATACAATATAAAACACAATGAGTACAAAGGTACTACTTATATATAAGAGAGGTGATTAGGTGAGCTTTAAGTAAGTAAGTATAAAGTAATTTATTAAAATTTACTTTTCCAGTCTCTTATAAAGCCTTTAGGTGGAAAATAAAGCTTTACCAAAAACGTTAAAGGTAACATTTTAATAAATGGTTAATTTTAGATAATGAAAACAAGTGTTTGTCGGTGTATCCATGGCACTTACCCTGCACGACCCGCCGCCACGTTTTTCCTTCCACCATTTAGTTTTAAGAATGTGCAATTTTCCTTCTTCCTGTAGTTTCAGAACGGCCCCGCTTATTGCAGTGCGATATGGAGAATCTAAAACAAAACAATACTGCAGCTTTATTTTTAAATGAAACGGTTGAAGTTGCTTACTTTAAATTATGTCCACTCTGCTGTTGTAGAAACAAAAACATTTTATTAAGATCATAATTTGCAATTTTGAAACTATGTTTTATTTTATTTTTTTGTATTAAGTGTCTGCAATCGTTAATAGTTAAAAATAACAACCAGTATAAACCTTTTGTTGTTTTTTTTTATTGTTTCGAATCTACCTTACTTTGATAATTTAATGTTTTCGATCGGTTCGCGTACATAAATGTTACAAAACAATAGATTTTAATAGTCTGGATTCTGCGAGCCAACGGGAGTTAATCTTTTATTTTTAGTACGTGGTGTTTCACTACAAGATAATAGACCATGCACACCCTGATGTCTGTATTTTTGTAGCTCTTGGGCTTTGACGTAAAATTTACCTACCACGATCACCACTGCTTCAGTATTTAAGTTGGCTCCAATAAACGAATGGAAGTAAGAAATTTGTTTTTGGGGACAAGATTATGATGTATATATGTCTAAAATTTTTTAAGTAATAAAATAATATAAAAAGGTATATAATGTATGTGAAAACAGTATAACAAAATACAATCGGAAACAACTTACTAGGTGGCATGGCGATCCCGTACCCCTTGGAGTCAAGCATTCCTCCCACTTGTGTGAGGTCACAGTTCCTCTCAACGACATACTCGATCGTAGTGGACTCCATCAAGTACGCATAAGCCCCCTTGCCCCTCATAACCCGCTCCTCCCCCTCCTTGTTGCTACTTGTAAAGACGGTCGGCCGCGCAGACTCCATAAATGACCACATTCGCTGGTATGTTGAGAAGTTTGAATCCTGTTTGAATATGGAATTTCTATATATACTTTTTATAGTTAGTTTTAGTTGATAAATCGTTTTGAGCCAAAAATAGTCGTTCTTGGATAAAATAATCCTATTTTAATTCGTAAAATAAGTACTCTTTATTACAACAAAAAGTTATCCATTACAAAAATGACTTCATATTAGGTTAAGTACAAAAGCGGACTTAACGCCATATCATATTAATTGATGTTTTTAGACAATTGATTGGGATAATTAAGGACGCTATTTGCTGTCAGTGTTAATTCATGCACATTAGTGTATGAAAAGTGTATCTCATAGTATGTTTTGACCTCACTAAAAGAGTAGCACACTGAACTTGTAGAAACATTTAGTTGAAAATTCCTAGTAGAGAAACTAATTTATTTATTTAGCGAATTATTTTTTAAGCTTGAAGAATAAATTTTCACACTCAATAATCATTTATACTTTATTCCACCAAAGGTCGTAGGTTCGTGGCGTATACGTTCGAGGCGAGCACATTACTTTAAGGAAACTGTTTTTGTTTGCTTTCGTCATTTTAATGCCTGATTAACTATGATTATTAGATAACAAAGTTGTTTCGGTGGTTTGTCCCAATAAATTCTAACGGTAGTCACAGAAATGGCCTCTCAGAAAACTCTACCTACTGGGGCAACCAGCTAAGTTAGTAAAGTTAACAATTAGCAGAAAAGGTAAGAAGAGCCAAGATAAATATGTACATTAAATAATAAAAACTAACTTTATATTATTAATCCTTATTACTTTTCTTTTACGTCGTCATATTTTTTATAGCGAAACCAGATACAAGACTCAGTAAAAAGTTTATGATAACGTTTAATACCGATCGCATCTCTTAGAAGTGTCACAGAGCGAGTGTTTTCAGTGCAATACTTTTTTTATTGTATTCGGAATATATCCTGTTTTTAGATATTTTTTCTAGCAGTAACAGATAGCAGTAACAGAACGAAGTAAGTAACAGATATCTTCTTTTATAGATAATTTAATTCATATTAAACATTTTAAAGCGATTGAGAACAGAAGAAGAAACATTAGGATACTTAATACGTCTCAATGATTTTATAAAAAACATCATCGAAGAAAATATAAAAGGAAAAGGGGTCCAGGTAGACCAAGGCATAGTTAAATGAAACAAAGGAGTGTTCGTGTCGTGTCAATAAATAAAGGAACTTGCCAAAACAATAATGGATGGAGTTCCACTCTCTCTTCTCATTCGACACTTTATCATTACTGACTGTTTAAGATTTAGTAAGATAAAACTTATTAAGTACCAGTAATACCAAGGCAGTGATACAATTTATTAATGAAGAATTAATATACTTATGGCCTTATTGATAAAGCCGTTCCTAGAAAATCTTAACTCTAGGCCGAATGAAGTGGCCCAGAAAAAAAAAAAAAACAAATAAAACTGTAGAGGTTTTATTATGATTCTTAATAAATAATTAAACGATAATTTTACCCTGAAAAATGCAGCAGTTGAGCCACCTTTTAGTGCTCCGTATTTAATCTTTGTTTGTTTGGCAAGGTCCTCAGCGCTCTCTATGGGCGAATCCATTCTTTCCACAGTGAGGAATGCCGCTAGATTAGCAGTGTACGATGAAATCATAATCAAAGTGAAGAACCACCACATACCCGCTACCATTCGTGTAGAAACCGCTCTGTTCAGAAAAAAAAATAGTTAATATCTTAAATTTGAAGAATAGGAAACAGCAAAATGTGCCTTACAAAAGTCTAATCTTTGCAGCATAATTAATTACTATATACTGAATAAAATAACTATGTAAAAATTTTAATTATTCAGAAAATAAACAGTTTATAGAAACCAATTTTAGACAAAGGTAATGAATCGAGATGGATTTCACGAGAAAATCATAGCTGTTACAGCGACTTAGTTAATGAATATTCAAATGAAAGTGCGAAATCGATCTCTATAACTTAAACACTAAGTTAATTCCAAACTTTGATGCAGCAAGCTATGGACACTACTCAAGCACAGAAGTACCTCTGGTGCAAGGTGGAGAACACATTATCCTAGCTGGTTATTCAATTAGCAACTAAATTACAAAGTCTTTAGCCAACTATGGTGGAAAACAAAGCTAGTTGAAATTGCCGACACGTCTCTATTTAAATTGGACGCTCGACGACTACCGATGCTTGAAATTCACAAAGGGCTGTGGTCGCTTTGAAACTAATTAGTGTAGGGAGTTCTTCATCCAAGGTCTGCAACTGAAGGCTACATTTCCTTATTATATCTTTATAGCTATATAAGTTAAATGGATCTGATGTCAAAGTCAAGTTTGCCTTTGGAATAGTAGCCGTCGGTTGTTTCGTTTGAGTAGGGGACTTACTTCGGTGCGATATCCGAACCTTGCTGCATCAAGGATCCGATAGTGAACCACAGCGAGTTCAACAATGTGAACTGATTCTCCAGGATCGGCGGGTCGTCCAGGCAGTTCCGGGGGCTGTCCCACTCGTACGGACTGAACCTGCGCCCAAATACTGCCCGTCATTCTCCACACGAATTTCAATAATTCAAGTGTTAATTTCACCAGACCGTTGCGATTTTTTTCTATTAATTTATGTTATCTTTCAGAATACGAGAAGATTGTTGAATAAATTCAAACAACTTCAATTGTATAATATTGACTACAGAAATATGCTCTATTTCAATACTTGCAACATTGTACTGGTGAAATTCGAAAACCCCTTTTCAATAATTGTTCTTCATGTGGACTTCGCTGAGTTCACTATAGATAGCGGAATTAGAAACTTTGTTTCTAAATCCGTCCGTGCAAAGGGGACTTTGAAATTTCTTACTTGGGCAGAAAGTCACAGCTTTGTTGCATGAGGGATCCAATGGCAAACCATAGGCAATTTGCCAGAGAGAAAATATTCTCCAATTTATCACCATCTTGAGAGTGCGTTGGATGCCATTCGTAGGGAGTGAACCTATTGGAGTGACTAATTTAGTAAAAATATTATATACCTCGATGGCACTGATATACTGTATCAAAAAAAATTAGTTTATGTAATATTCAAGCTATAATATAATTGCTGTATAGAATACTCTGACCTAAAAATTAGTAAAAAACTCATTTTGCTAATACCATATTCATATAGCATCACTTCATTTTATGCAAAAATACACGATATTGCCTCCTACTAATAGATTTATATTTTGTGTAAGACCTATGCATTACGTTACCGCTTTCGGCGTTACTGCTCGTAGTTATCGTGGTTTTCATATTTAAATAGTATTTTTTAGGCCTTATCCTTTGGCCGCCTTTCACAACAATATGTGTAAAAAATGTACTAGTGATGAGACTACACGCAATTTACTAAAATATTTTCTACTACACACTTACCTTGCGAGAATAAAAAGTAATACGGAAACACCCAAATACGCTGTAGCCATGTAGATCCAAACGTCCAGTGACAGGGGTGAGAGGAAGGAAAACAGGTTAGGCGGCTGTTTTATTGGCTTGCGGTACAGCACGGAAATACCCAAGTTCATGAACGGCATTGTAAAGTCGACCACTTGTTCCCTGTTGGAGAAATAAATTAGCCATGATTCGCCATTGTGGTTCCCTTGAAAATTAAAATTCTGTACGTAAAATTCGAGCGTAATTAGATCCTGAATAACGGTTAAATATAAGGTGAATATAATTTAGTGAGTGCGGAAACATTAAGTATTTTTATATCTTAAAAATATTTAAATATTCATATTTACCTGTCTCATAATATGCATGTTTTTAAGTCATTATTTAAATCAGTATCCGAGATTTTAATTTTGTTGAATTTAAATTTCTTTAAATCTAATTGACACTTTAGCTTAAAACAATTATTATTGCGTCGATAAAATAATAATAAATGTAGGCTAAAAGGAGAGATGTTATTGAGAGGATATAGATACTATTTACACTAGTTGGTGTTGCAACTTTTTATAATAATAATAATATTAATAAGTAGGTAGGTCCTTCAACATTTAAGGCACATACCTGTCGTATGTGATGGTGAGGTCAGCGATAGCAACATCGGCACGTTGTTCTAGCAATTCCCTTATCATTCCGTCCCACTCTTTAGTCTCCCGGTTGTAGGAACCGTATCGACCGTCAGGCGCCAGCTTGAATGTATAATTGAAGCCCAGAATTTTAGATATCTCGTGAATGAGATCAATGGCGTACCCTTCGAATTGTGCGTTTCCAGTCAGCTTCTCACTGGCCTCTTTTCGCATACAATACGGTGCACTCTAGAGAATTAAACAGCGAAATTAACATACAAAATGCTTCAGTAAATTTTTGTATAATAGGTACATTTGGTTGAAAAAGAAAAGGCTGTAGAAAAGGATGATATTTTGAACACAGCTTTCCTTTAACCATTTAGTGTCAAGTCATGAATGCGGATAATTCTCAAGCGAACGTATTCCCTCTGAGAATATATTTTTGCTATATGCTAGCCTACGAAATCCCCCGTTCTCTCGGCGACATTAATATCCGTCTATATATGTGTAGGATACGCTAATTTCGCGTTTGTGGGACGCAAGAGAGCAGTAAAACGTTTCTTGAGAATTAATGTAGACAGTCTGATCTTGTTTATTACTTACCAAAATTGTTGTGACGATAAGCGTTTTATTCTGAAGTATTTCAACTATTTGTTTTTGGTTCTCGCCATAAGATCTCGTGTAATTGACCCCCTCTGAGGAGTTCCAAGTTCCCGCCTTTTGAAGACCGTCCCTTGTCAGTTCAATTATATCTAGAGTGAAATCGCTTCGGAATCCTTGATGGTCAAACTTTATAACTCCGGTTAAGCCTTTCATTTCAACCTGTTCATTGAAATAAACGAGTTTTGATAATTTTGTCTGACAATTTTGAATAACCCGAAGTTTAGTGGTAAATTTCTAAAATTTTTTTTAACAGCCTAACAGCAATGAACAAATAAGTAATCAAAAGTATAAATATTTAAGACTAATAATGTTCACTTACTATTTTCATGTAATTTATGAGACTATAACCATGCGGCCACGTATCTTCGGCTTCACACGATAGAGGTCTCACATCAATTTGCTGTGAGGTATCGAGATCGTGCAAGGCTTTAGCAAAAAGGTGTACTGCGTCATACATAAGAGCTGTTTCAGTCTGTCAACCCAAAACATTGATTAAAAGGTTAGGTAAGTTAGGTGACTTTTTGTGGTTATAAATCGACAAAACTATAATTTTCAAAAATTTGATTTTAATTTTTATCATTTTTTTAAAAACTTGATGACTTCCATACTTAGACATTTAACACAACAACACCTCTCTTTTTACCAGGAGTTAAAGTTGAATGTAAAATGTTTTCTTGAACACATTGTAAATATAGTAAAGGAAGATTTACAAGTATGAAGATTCTTTGAAAGGTTGTCTATAAGTGAAACGTTCCTATATCAAAGGAAAACACTCGCAGCTCTGAAAGGAAAAGGAATAGCGAAACAAACTAAATTTAGCAAAAGAAAAGGTAAATTGATGTTTTAGTTTATATACTCTTCAGATTTGCACCACTTCATAACTACATATGAATGAATATGTAGTCAGCTTTTGTACTTAGTTAATTTAATAGCCAAGTTAAGAATCACAGATAGTCGATTGTTTAGAAAAAAAATAAAGTCAAACCATTTCTGTAATTATTAGAATGAAAAAAATATATACCTATATGAAATTTAAAAATATTTCATTGATTTGATTCGGACATATTTTTGGAGACAAATAACGAATTTTAATATATTTTAAGTGCACCCATGTTATCAAAAATAATATTATTAAAGTATAATTTATACTCACTTTTATAAAGGTCATATTCTCCTGCAAACAAAACGAATAATTTAATATTAACCCATTTTACATAAACAATACTATGTCGGTTATCCTATGCAAATATACCTTGGCTGAAGTGTGCCCAAGCTGTAATTTTCTGCCTTTCCTGGCTTCGTCATAGACCCAATCTCTTATGACTTTTTGGACCTCCGTTCGCTCGGGATCAAGTAACCTTAAAGCTGTTATATTTGTGCCGCCATATTTAAATTCTTCTAAATCAACGCTGTGAAGATCCTGCAAAAGGAATGTATAGGTATATTCATCATTCTACTAACATTTACTTTTCCTGCCAAAAAATTTGAAATTGCGCAGTGCTTTTGACCGAGTTGAATATACGAAAACGCATAAACGAAAATGTCGTTCATGATGTTTTGTTTTTACCTAAAATAATAATATTTAAATGTTCTGCCTATTACTATGCTTGTCGGTAAAAACAAATAAACCTTCATTTTTTTTGCGAAAGTTACAACCGTAAGTATTTCTATCAAAATCGGATAGGGAAAAGAGTGTTGAAGTTGAGGGTGTTACATCAAATAAAATAAGCAAATAAAAAGTGTAAATGTAATACCAGAGACGTGATGAGATAGCTGTGGTAATCCGACATCATCCCAATCTGTTGCGCCTGCTGAAGGACGTCCCGAATTCGTTCTGTTGCGCAATCCAGGACTATGTGCGATTCGGCTGAGTTCTTTATTTGTTTCAGAAGGGGCCTGAGAACGAAGGGCGTGTAAAATAATGTGCAATCTTTGGAAGATCTTTAAATATTCAGCAACAATGCTTTCAAGTTTGATACAGGGAAACTTTGGACGTATCAGTATTTTTTTTTTGTATTGATCTGAATGAAGTAAATAATTTACCTGTAATCATGCGAATCTGGTAGCTGCCTCACTGCAACTGGTAGTTCTGAAGGGCCGTGTGCCTTCAGCAGTTCTTGAAGACGAACCAAACCGTCGCTGTTCTCGTATACTATGGTAAACGATTTCCAACCCCACGCTCTTACGAGGTCTACATAAGCCTAAGAAAAAAATCTTAGCATTAGTAAAAAATAACTATTGATTAATGTGTTCACATTTTAATGTAAAAATTAAAGGAAAATGTTGAATTAACAAGTTCAAAAATAAAAATTAATTTAATAAACAACAGCAATGCATTTCATGTCGTTCATTAGTATCCCCAAGACCGGATGTGTTGCATACGTACAAACTATTATTTGATGTTAACTTATCCAAGATATACTCGTAGCTAGCTAAATGAAATTAAGAAGAATACAGAAGAATAATTTATGTAACCAAATTTTATTTATTCGTAAGGATGTTGCGCATATTATTATATTTTTATATTGGTTCGTGATTATAATATACAAGAAATATAAATATAGCAAAGTGGTCATAAGAGTAAGACTTATCAAAGCATAAATCTACAAAAAAAAATTTTAAGTAATTGATTGTCGCACTTACGCTTTTGAAAAAAGATTTTTTATTAGAAATGGCTTATTTTAATAAACTCTGATTAGTGTGTAGTTATATTATAACGTACTGATTTTATTGATGTATTCTCCTGCGCAGGGGGCTTAGCCAAAGTCACAGTACAAAACGTTAACAAATTAAAGAACAAAATGATTGACAAAAACCGCGTGGTCAATCGTATGCAACTTCTGTTTTGCTTAATGTATTCTGCAAATAAATGATTTTGTTTCCCATACATTTTGTTCTTCTTCGTTAACGTTTTGAAGTTGTGGTCTTAGCTTGGGATAAATAAGCGCCTAAGGTTAATATAAACTTAATTTGATTTTTGTCATATATCATATATTCTCTAAAGCGTAATTGACATAAGCCATTTTAAATGTGTGGCTTGAAATCACTTTTTTTGGAGTGTCTGTTCTCTATTTTTTATTTGTGTTTCGACTCGCACGTCACTTACTCGACTGAGCGCCGCTGGATGGGGATAAAGGTTGACAAGACAGGACTCCCGTCGCGTACGATAGTCCCATCTGGTTTCCAAGTGTGGAAGTTCCATCGTGTCGCATATAGATTGCACATGAGCTGCAGCGGGGGCAGATTGCGGGCCGAATATGGCAGCCACACCACTCCGAAGCAAATGACATACTGTACAAATAAACATTATTAGAATTTGAGAGATGTGACAATATTGGGTTATGAGTTAGTCATATTGACTTTAAGGTAAACAATAATTGAAAAAAATATTTATTGAGTTGCAAATTTTTTTTATTTTATATAATGTTATATTTTAGTATTGAATAATTGTGACTGCAGAAAAAGATACAGTTTTATAAAAATACATTAGTAGGATTTTGATTCTCTAAAAATTTTAATATTTACATAAGAGTAAAAAACAATTTAATTATATTTTATTTATCTGTACAGAAAAAACCAACTTCCAATCCAACTAATATTATAAATGCGAAAGTGAGTTTGTTTGTTTGATTGACTGTTTATTTTTTTATTTGTTTGTTACTCTTTCACGCCCTATCTATACTAAACCGATTTTCCTGAAATTTCGCATACACATACTTAGAAGTATTGAGGAGGACCTTTCCTTTCCGTTTCCGAGGGAAATTCACGCGGGCAAAGCCGCGGGCGAAAACTAGTTAAAATATAATTGAATATTTAAAAAACAATCGATTCGATCAGCATTTTTTTATTGGTAAAATGATGATATTGCAATTAGTTAAGTTAAAATGTTAAACGCTATCTTGTTTAACTACCTCGAGATTGAACAACATAATTGTATAATGGATGTCGTACTTTTGATATAATTAAAACGAACTTTGAGTGGCTTAATTATTAATAAAATTAATTTGCATTTAAAATAGCTTCTCTTAATTTAATAAGTCGACTTTTCGCTAGATTAATTTACCAAATTCTTAAAATTATTACCAATAAACTAATTTTAATATTACATTATTTGCATGTTTCTAAATTCTGGACTCGTGTTAAAGAGACAATGAAAACGAATGACTTTTATATAGGTACCTATGTCCCAAATTGTTTAAATTTTGATATCGTAGGTATACATTTTGGTTTTTCTAATGCTTTGACTTACAAGTTTTACTATTTGATAAAAAAAACTAAAATTATCCAGTTTTTCAGCTTGAATTTTGAGCTTTTAAAAACTTCACAATACCAACAACATTATGTAACATTTCACAAATTAACAAATTAAATAATCTTATTATTTATATATTTTATGCACACTGCAAAATATATTTTAAACTACATTAGGAGATATGCTACAAGGATGATATTTATTTTATTTCTAAATATTTTTTCTAACTGGCCCGAGATATTTTTTATTTTGAACAACTTATTATGTATAAGATATAATAAAAGCAGTCTTCTCATAGTTATAGTAAGGTAACTTAAGTTTGTTCTATATATAACAGGGACACACGTTACCATTTAAAGCTTCTGTTTCCATTAGGGATTACTCAAGGGTTGTTATTATTAAATTTTCGTATTCATACCAACCTCTTTTAGAAGCATGAAAACTATCCTGGGGCGAAATAGTTTCGACTTGAGCAAGTAACTTAGCTCGTGGGAGCACTGCCCGGTCCGCGTTCACGCGTTCTACTGCGTAACGAAACGCTACCTCTTGTTTGTCATCTTCAGGATGGAAAAGACCACCTATGAAATTAATAACATCTCTATATCGCATGGATAAATGTTGTAGTTTCTATAATTTTTATATTCAATCAATATCGAAGTCGAAGCAAAAAAAAAAACAATGGGTAGGTTGTACTACCTCTTTTTTAAAGGCTATTGACTCCTAATCTTACACAGTTATTAATCAGAGATACCTATTTTTGACAGTCTTATACTCATGTAGTACCGACACATTAACAAATTATTATGTGAGAACCTGCTATCAATGTAATTCACATAAACGTGGTCGTGATAATATCGAATTTAGTTCTCCAGCGGAATTATCAATCCATTATTCTATAATGTTAAATTGAAATCACAAACTGAACATAAATTTAAGTAATAAATAACAACAATATTTTAAGTAGATAATATAACATCGTGCTTACCTATTCTTATGGTATCTGGCAGGGCCAAGAGGCGTCCGAAAAATAAAATGAGTAAAATTCCTTCCGTTCCTCTCATTCTGAAACAACGGACCAACTTTTACAATATAGAAAGTTTTGGTGCAGTCATCAGGGTCGTTTTGTATCATCTGACCGTATATAGGCCACTGAAGTGTAATAAAGGTAGAATTTATCGGGGCATTGTGAAAAAGAATTTATTATGAGTGGAATAATTAATTGGTTCGAAAGGAATTTCTTTTTTCGTATTCCGGTAGATTGTTTTCCAGTCAATCTTACGGTAAGATGAAGGGGTAAGTTCAACACTATTTGATGATGTTGATAAATTTAGTCTCTTAAATGGCTAATAGAATAATTTAGTTGCATTGAAATTATCAACATGCCCATATTTTTCTCATTTAAAAATAAAACGAAACATGCAACACTCGTGGCACTGACGAAAGTTTGAATAGTTTCAGACTTAGTAAAAATAATTTAAAAAAGATTAATGTTATGATCTACTAGGTAGGTATAGTGAAAAGAAATATGTAAAGTCAAAACTACCTATCATTTGTGTTGTATGTTTGGAAAACATCAGGTCCGATTGAAAATTAAAAGAAAAAGACTGAATAAAAAAATAAAAAAAACTGCATTTTACTCATTTATATTTTAATAAGAACATTGTTTGTTCTGATGTACAGTAGGGATGGATAAACCATCAAAAAAATTAAAAAGTTAGAGAACTTTGACGTTACTTTTTGATAGGCAACCCTACAAAGATGCTTAATTGGTTTCAGACCAAACAATGCTGAGTGAAATATCACCAAGGTACTAGCTAAGCTTGACAACAATGTTTCTCCATTTACTTACTACGATTTATCACAGTCATTTAGTAGACCGCTTAATTAATTTTCTTTGTCGCAGTATAACTGAGTTTCAAAATAAATTTCATAAAACTGTAAGTATGTAGGTAGAGGTAGACAATTAATAATATCATTTATATTTGCAAAGTTTAAAAGTTGTTTCAACCAAATTAATCATCTTGTACAGAGTCACTGTTAATTAAATCCAGCTAACAGGGTATTAACTGTCATAAAAACTATTCCAGACTCATAATAACTAAATTGAATTCAGGTGTATGAGAATTAGAGATAATGAGAGGGCGTGGTATGACTGGTATGTTTTGAATCAAAATCATCATTATCATCTCAAAAAGGTCCAATGACCATCTCTCACCGATCGGTAGATCGAATGTGTCCCTTTAATTGTAAATAGTTCTAGAAGTTTATTATTATGTCCAATTTTTATACTTCCGAGTAGGAAAACAGGCTTACGGGCCACCTGATGAGAAGTAGTTACCGTAGTCTATGAGCGTCTACGACACCAGGAGTATCACGAGCGCGTTGCCGACCCTAAAGTAATCCTTTCACTACAATTTATGAAATGTAGAGTCATAAATGTCTTCATCTCCAACCTATATACGAGTATTTTATTAGTTAAAACCTGTATTCTTGTACTAATTTGTATGTAAACAAAATAATGACAAAAAAAAAATAAGAAATCTTCTCATACCTTAAAACACCTTAATGTAGCGTATGTGGGATAAAATTTCTCAATGTACACGATTATTTAAGGAGTGTTATTTGATGACTTCCGTGCTATTTTAGGAGTAAAGAAAAATAAAGCTTTTAGGTAGCAGCTACCTATATTTGTGTAAAAGTTATAAAGATAGATCAAGGATTTTAGAAATTCTGTTTTATAGACGACTTTCAGTTTTCAAGAAATAAGTTCCACAATCACGCAACGTGTCAAATCAGAATAATTATTATAGCTTTTGCCCGGTTTCACGCTTTGTGGTATCAGGATCACTTCCTCTCTGCTATTAAATGTCGTAAAAGATGACTAAATGACATTGCAACACATGTCCGGAAAAGTATGATCGAAATGGACAATTGTAGTACTGACTGACTACATGGGTTCACTAGAAAGCTACCTTAAAGGAACCTCTTTCACTATGAGGAATAGAGGAAGAGTAATTATAAGGCGTTAAGATGAGTTAAGATCGTAATAAAAATTTGAATGAAAAATTCTTATAAAGATGTTTGGAAAACAAGTGGATGTTGATGCGTGAGAAGTGGAACACAAAATCTAATAAAAATAAAATCACCTGAAAATAGCACTACTACTAACATGAACACGGATTCAAGAATAGGAAATGGTGTTACATTATATATAATATAACGTACCTTTTATAACAAATAAACAAATACAAGTAAAGAGAAATTCATTATTAATAAAAAAAGTTACCTGTTAAATCCTTGTATTATTTATTTTTCTTTATCAAAAATCATTAACGTTACGTGACATTTACCACGCACTAATTAATTTACTCACTAATATATATGAAACCCACTCACGAACACAGAACACTACTCATTTTGATATTTCGTTGTCATTAGCACGGCAGTATCTGTTTGGCGTTGTTTTTGTTTTCAACTCATTGAGCACTTAATTTTTGGCACGTGCGACTCGATTTCGGTTAGTTGATTAAATTGATATCGATTTGTATTCGAGTCGAGTTAAGTCATGTGAGATGTAGGCCGGTAGAGCGAACAACGGCCGCCCGCACGGCAGGCGTTGGCAAGCTGACGTCTGGGGGGCAGGGGCGCAGAAGCCTTACCGCGCTTGCGTGAATACACCCTGCCAAACATCTCCATCCATTAAGATAAAATACTAATTAAATTAAACTATTTTATACGGTTTTCTATCGCGTTTATTGCTTACTTATTTATACTTAACGTTTCAAGCACTAATGTGTAACAATCGCGAAAACATAAGAAATCATTATAAAATACTAATACCAAAATTTACTGTAAGTAGTAAATAGTGTGAGTACACGGTGAAAATTTCATGAAAACCAGTATGGAAGGCAAGGCAGAGGGAAGATGTAGAAGAGAAAGACTAAGAGGGAGTTACTTAGAACAAATAAAGAAAAAGATGGGGGGTTATGTCAGGAATCTATTAGGATATGACATAGGCAGGAGAATGATTTGGCACTTGGAAGCGACTCCATTTAAAAGAACATAGCTTTTATAGATAGTGTATCAATGAATACACTTTCTAAATACGTATTCTATACTGTATCGATTTTAGAGGATTGATTAGTGTGTGTGTCCAGTGATAAATAACAGTGTTCAAACTTTATCCCTCCCTCTATGGGCTTCATCAAGACAAGCAATCAAAATATTCCTCTGTGTTTCTCTACGAGATCTTATCAGGAATGGTTAGATCTATTAGTAACAGGTCACTGATAAAGCTAAGTGGATTTGTACTAAAATTATCAAAATGAAAATGACCAAAACTTATCATTTTCCTAGATTTTACAACAATTTAAAAATATTTTATGTTTTTTTTTTCGTGCAGTTTTCAGTTTAAGAAAGAACTTCTTCCCGTGGTGTCATGAGAAAAGACTAAGGTTTGAATGGTAAGTGAAACATCTATTGGATGGGGGTCAAATCAGCGGTGACGGCCACATCGTACGCACCCCGCCGTCCGTTGAACTCACGCGAGGATTCGTATAGTCAACGCAAATTGTCTTTTCATTATTCACACCGCGATTATTCCACTCTTTGACATCCTACAATAAGTTTGTCGAATGAGGAGGCCGACGGAATCTAACAAAAGTTCTGAATGACCTGCCGAAATACTTTGTCTACATATTCCTATGGATGATTGCCCCTTGGAAGTACGAGTATTCTACATTTATTTTTAATTTCTGTATTATGTGAATTTAAGTAATTTCCCCTGTAACTTTTATGCGCCGCGCAGATTTTCTATTTCTCCCTACGGTTGACGCGTAGAGAATGTTTTTAGCATTAAGTCCGGCAATTGTTTAAATATTTGTACTTATGGAACAATACAGTACATACATAAATATCATCATGCCTGTCTCCCGTATGGCAGGCACGTAGGCAGAGACAAGAGATTCCATTGGCTACGATCCTTATATACCTCCCTCGCTTCCTCCTCACTCGTCACTCTCGTCATACACGGTCGCAGATTTCGGGTACTTCTAATGTCTCCCTTTTTTAAAAGGTCTGCGATTTGGTTGCAGTATGTTTTTCGAGACCGACCCTGACTGACTATCCCAACTAACTCTGCTTTGTTTCAAAGATATGTTTTATAAGCTTCATAACATTTCACTTATATTAATTTTTACCTTTTTAACCTGTATGTTGACAGAAAATTGTAACATTTCTTAGTTTCACTCCTCCTTCGCATGTCTCATTTTATCAAAGAGCAGAACATGAGTAGCAAATTAAATATAAATAGAATGTGAACGGAAACCCGGACCTTTTCCTAGAATTGCGGAACGGACGCTGATCTCCTGTCACAAAGGGAGGATTTATAAAATGCGATCGACAATTCTCACCGCCGTCATTTCCATGCTGGAAGCCAGCCAATGGCGATAGGATTAGGTGCCTACAAACAGAAATTAAACGCGCGGTATAAATTATAAAGCGGCTTATTTCGAATAAAATTGATTTAATTACTTTTAGAATTAAAAGAATCGTGAGACAGAGTTGCAAGTTTCAAATAATAGAATATATTTTTTTTAAATCTTTTTCCAGTCATTAATAGATTGATTTTAATTTTTTTGATATTATTAGTATAGATGATTATTACTACATTAGGTAAGTATTGTTTGTTTTTTTCACATTAGAAATTATAGTCACCTCTTGTTTGTTTTACTCAGAACAGTAAATATGCAATTCAATTTGGGTAAATCTGTTGGAAAAAACACTATATGATAGATAAATAAAAAATTGAAACTAAGGACTCTTTTAACGAGGTCTTAATAAGATTGAAGAAAAGTTTGTAACATTTTAAAATGTATATATTTATTATTCAAACAAAGGTCAACTCCAAAACAACGAAGGGCACTAGGAATATATAATATTTATTACTTATAGTAGGCACTCTACCTTTATTCTTCAAAGCCGTTAGCCTTCAAATAAATACATTTATAGGTCGTGGTAATAAGAACTTAAAAAAATTAACGTTTCTCCATTCAATTTAAAGTCACAGCGAGTATGACTGCCAAAGTAGATATTTCATTTTCGAGTATCATGCTGCTTTTAAACGAAGTTTTCAATAGCAGGGCACTAAACTCGTAGGACAAGTTGATACGAGCACCAGTCCCGCTGGCTTCCATCCAACGGATAAAAGTCAAGTCGACCGCAGACAGTCTGTGGAAGGAGTGGAAGGAACTTTTATCCGATTTACCTCAATCTGTGGCATTTTCAAAATGACAAAATTTGTTCTTGTTACGACATAATTCTCAGAGATAGTATTCAGAGATATGTTATCCCTTTATTTTAAAACAAGCTGTTGCCCGCGACTTCGTCCGCGTGTACTTGATTTTATCACGCGGTTAACTGTAAAACAGCAAAAAATAATTAAAACTACAAAGTTTGAATAAATGCGTAAATCGTAGATATACCTCGCCGCAATGCTCCTGGTTTTGTAGGCGGTACCATACCCTGCGGTATAACATGATCAATGTGCCACAGAGGTCGTTTGATTTTCATGATCAGCAAAAATAAAACGGACCAAGTGCAAGTTGGACTCGCGCACGAAGTGTTCTGTGCCATATCTAACTACTACCTTCTAATGCTTCTTTATAGATAACGTTCGACGTCGTTTGGTTCGGAACATAAACAAACACTTTGTTTGGTTAACTTACGCGGTACAAAGCCACATAGATACGACAGCAACAGCCGACGCTAAGGTCCACGCCGGCAAAACGTAGCGTCTGCCCTTGGGCTTTGCTTAAAGTCATTACATAATGCAGAGAGAGAGAGCAGTCATTAGGGGGCTTCGAAGCAGGCAGCCGAGGAAGCAACCGGGAAAGCGCTAAGATGGGAGAGAGAGAGAGAGAGCAGTCATTAGGTAGCTTCGAAGCAGACATCGGAGGAAGCAACCGGGAAAGCACTAAGATAGGACAGAAAGAGAGCAGACAGAGAAAGAGAGCAGGCATTAGGTGGTTCCGAAGCAGTCAGCCGAGGAAGCAACCGGGAAAGCGCTAAGATGACAAAGAGAGAGAGCAGTCATTAGAGGTCTCCAAAGCAGTCAGCTAAGGAAGCAACCGCGAAAACGCTAAGATGAGAAAGACAGAGAGAGAGAGAGAGAGAGAGAGCAATCATTAGTGGGCTTCGAAGCAGTCAGCCAAGGGAGCAATCGGAAAGCGCTAAGATGATAGATAGAGAGAACAGAGTTGTTTAGCTTAAGAGTTTCTTCGGACACCTTCCGGTTCCATCATCATACCCTGGATATCACGTCCCAAGTAAGATCTTGCCAAGACAAATCAAATAAGCCTAAACACTATAGACTTATCTTGTTTAGTTTAGAAGTTCCTTTGGACACCTTCAGGCTCCATCATTAGACTCTGACATCACATGACAATACTATCTAAACCAACTCTCTGATACAATCGATAGTTTAGATTAAATCGATTTAACTGTATTGAGAACCAATAATGGATTTTTTTAAAATAAAACAGCGACTTTTTACATGACTTGTTTTTTTAAATTGATGTAACTTTTTTATTTATGAACCGATTTGAATGAAACAAAAACTAAATCTTAAGTAGAGAATAGCGCAATATAATGGTGAAAACCGCATTCAAATCAGTAACACTTATTCTGAGATTAGCCTGCACAAACTCACAGACAAACAGACAAACAGACAAACAGACAAACAGACAAACAGACAAACAGACAAACAGACAAACAGACAAACAGACAAACAGACAAACAGACAAACAGACAAACAGACAAACAGACAAACAGACAAACAGACAAACAGACAAACAGACAAACAGACAAACAGACAAACAGACAAACAGACAAACAGACAAACAGACAAACAGACAAACAGACAAACAGACAAACAGACAAACAGACAAACAGACAAACAGACAAACAGACAAACAGACAAACAGACAAACAGACAAACAGACAAACAGACAAACAGACAAACAGACAAACAGACAAACAGACAAACAGACAAACAGACAAACAGACAAACAGACAAACAGACAAACAGACAAACAGACAAACAGACAAACAGACAAACAGACAAACAGACAAACAGACAAACAGACAAACAGACAAACAGACAAACAGACAAACAGACAAACAGACAAACAGACAAACAGACAAACAGACAAACAGACAAACAGACAAACAGACAAACAGACAAACAGACAAACAGACAAACAGACAAACAGACAAACAGACAAACCGACAAACAGACAAACAGACAAACAGACAAACAGACAAACAGACAAACAGACAAACAGACAAACAGACAAACAGACAAACAGACAAACAGACAAACAGACAAACAGACAAACAGACAAACAGACAAACAGACAAACAGACAAACAGACAAACAGACAAACAGACAAACAGACAAACAGACAAACAGACAAACAGACAAACAGACAAACAGACAAACAGACAAACAGACAAACAGACAAACAGACAAACAGACAAACAGACAAACAGACAAACAGACAAACAGACAAACAGACAAACAGACAAACAGACAAACAGACAAACAGACAAACAGACAAACAGACAAACAGACAAACAGACAAACAGACAAACAGACAAACAGACAAACAGACAAACAGACAAACAGACAAACAGACAAACAGACAAACAGACAAACAGACAAACAGACAAACAGACAAACAGACAAACAGACAAACAGACAAACAGACAAACAGACAAACAGACAAACAGACAAACAGACAAACAGACAAACAGACAAACAGACAAACAGACAAACAGACAAACAGACAAACAGACAAACAGACAAACAGACAAACAGACAAACAGACAAACAGACAAACAGACAAACAGACAAACAAACAGACAAAAATTCTAAAAACTATTGATTTGGGTTCTGTTACGTTATTAGACACCCCCTATATTATATTAGTTTTTCATATTTATCTGCCATGTACAGAAACCACCCACTTACGATTTTATTATATGTATATTGAATAAATAAATTAAGTACGAAATTAAAATAAATAAAAGAGTAACGTCGTAAGTCGTCAAGCTCAAATTGCTAAGCGAAATTAGGTCCAAAGATTTGTGCGCTGAAAAAGTGGAAAATAAATAATTAAATAAAGTTTTAGACGTACTTACAGTCTTATATCTCATATCTTCGGTAACACATCGTATGACATGAAGATCCATCTTTTGCATTACCACAAGATAAATAAATAAGAAAAAAAACGTACAAAAATATTTGCTACATATGAAGAGCAAATGTCGCATAGAAAACAATCACGTCCCAGTATGATTGAAATACAAAGGACAATTTCCTGGAATTAAAGAGCGATGTCGGGGACCGCGACCGATGTCAGTCTTTCACATTTGCCGAGGTGGAGGTAGGTGGGGGTTGTATTATTGTGGTGGGTGCTTTGATCAAAATGAATTATTAAAGAGGAAATGTATTATCTAATATCTATACTTATAATAAATCTGTAGAGAGGTCAATTCTGTACATGAAATATATTTTCAAAATAACTATCAGGGGGTGATTAGTGATCGATACTAATGCCAAAAATGCAATCAGTAAAAATTTTGTCTGTCTGTCTGTCTGTTTGTATGTTCCTTATAGAAACAAAAACTACTCGACGGATTTTAACGAAACTTGGTACAATTATTCTTCATACTCCTGGGCAGGTTATAGTATACTTTTCATCACGCTACAATCAATAGAAGCAGAGTAGTGAAGGGAAATGCTAGGAAAACGGGAGGTTACTCCATTTTTTAAGCTTCCGTCGCGTGTGCAGTCTTAATCGTTAAAGTTACATAGAAATCATGTATGACGGAAATGCAACAGGATATTGCAAAATTCCCACGGGAACGGGAGTTAGCGGGAAAAAACTTTTGTATAAAAACATCTAAACCGCGTAAGATAGATGATTGAAATTTAGCATGCAGGTACCCTAATGAACGTAAAGCTTACTTGCAATGCGATATTGCAAAATTCCCACGGGAACGGGAGTTATTGGGAAAAAAAAATTGTATGTAAAAATCACGTAAGAAGTTTTCAACTTCAACCTAGCATGCATGCCTTAGTAAATATAAAGTTTAGTTATGGCTGTATTTTGAAAATTAAGTTAGCGGAAAAAAAATGTTGTATGATAAAATCTAAACCGGATAAGTTAGATGCTCGAAATATAATATGCATATACCTTAGTGTATGCAAAGTTAAAAATTCCCCTGGGAACGGGAAGCGAGTTAGAGGCTTGAAATTTAGCTCGCGGTAGTGGCAACCAAGGAACGTCGCGGCCGCGGCGGCGGTTGTGGGGCGGTGACAGCGGTGAGGCGCGTTGGGGCAGATACCCGAGTGAGCAACCGGAACACGACAGACGAGTGAGGGCAGACGTCGTTGATGGTCGTGTCAAATATTGAATTTTGCGGGCGAACTTTTCACTATTCTTGGACGGTTTAAATCTTTAGTAGGTAGTTTTCTGTTGTAGATTACTGTTAAATTCTCCAGGCGTACGTTTCACGGCCCTTGAATTACCTTATAATTTTCTTTGTAATTTCTAAATTTTGTTTAAATAATTGTAGGTTATATAATATAATAAGTCTTTACGATGATTTTTTGTTAATTTTGTACGGAACTCTTCGTGCGCGAGTCCGACTCGCACTTGGCCGGTTTTTAGTTTTCATGTGGTCAAACTTTTACTTTCATACCGACTGACATCCACATTCTCACCTCTGAATTCCAGACGAAAGCCTATAGGTACTTTAGGGTTAGCCTCCACTGATCGTATTTTCCTAAATTTATATCAAACCAAATTATCATAAACTAAAAATCTTTAAACTTTTAAACAATTCATTATTCAACTGAGCTACTTATACTTTAACCTCATTTAAAAATAATAAAATTAAGCATTTTTTAACCTTTCTCCCACACACACAAAGATCTCTCTTTTATAACACGCCACGCGGACGAAGTCGCAGGCAAAAGCTAGTCATAAAATATTACTAAATAGTTGAATTAATTACTGGATGTATCAGAATCTGAATAGTTTTTTTTTGTACAATTCCTACATGTACCTAATTATACTTACAACAATTTAAATATAACAATTGTTATACTTCCCGTTTTACAAAAAGAAAAATAATACTGTTGGAACTGCCGCTGTAAATAGTAGTTTAAATTGTAGTATTGTAGAGTACATTTATGAGTATTTGATATTTCCGGATATACTCGTGTATTTAATGTATTTAATTTGCAAGAAAAAATTCCTGGTATTTCGTGGAATGGTCCACGAAATACCAGGAATTATTTTCCTTTGATTGAAAACAAAATCTTAGAACAGCTGTTTAAGAAACCAGGATGTGCATTTTTATATTAATTTTTACAAACAAATTGTAGGAAAGCCTTTGAATATTTTTTATATAAGTAGTAGAATTAATTAATGAACTTAATGAACGTATTGTGTGGTAGCACGGAACCCTCTCATCATGGCACAAGATAGACTCCACTCCTATTTAACCATAACATTCTACTCACCCAGACTCATTCACTAAGTCCTATATTTGGTTGGTTGCCTCTAAGAAATTGCTTTAGCGATAAAGCCGCCATTGTACATCACTGCTTTCAGTACTTCCTCTGTTACTGTATTTTATTTCTTGGCGCAATAAAGAGTTTGTTGTTGTTGTTGATCTACAACAATTCAAGGCAATATAATATCCTGATCAGCTAGTAATATGATAGGATAATAAACACTGTAAACAATACTTTTAAGAGATAAGTAGAGTTGTTTCAATTTCAAACTGTGTCTGAATATTCTTAAGCCTTCTTTTGTTAAAAGTTCAAGCAGCAAGTTTCGGAGGGTCTCGGCTGTGTTGCTTCTAAGACGCGGTACATAACGACATAATATAAAGAGGAGAGAGAAGTACCACTAAACTTGTAAGCAAAAAATTTTTGGAGGAAAAATCTGATAGCATGTAACTTCTTTCTTCAGCAATCTATTTCAGATAGGGCACAATATTTTGCGTAGCTAGTTTATCATGGTTTCGAACTATTTAGTTAATCCTGTTTATTGCTATCACTTAATCGTAAGCTGATTGATCATGAACTGGTTTCTAGCGTTGCATTTGTAATTTAGATACGTGTGTAGTGTATTGAACTTAACGTCCAAAAATGATTCTTATTTTATGTCTAAGATATCTTAATATGTATAGAAAAAAATAAAACATCGCATTTTAGTGGATCTTGGGCTTCAACACGATACGGCTTGCGATGCAACCAGAAAATCGCGCGAGAAATCTGCAGTCTCATTATTTTGTGTTAACGAGTTGGTTACAGTTTCAGAGCTAAGGCGCGACACCCATTGTTATACGGCTGCTTTATTTAGCGAAGTATGTCTTCAAAGAAATGCTGGATGCTTCACTGGCTTCTTGCTAACTAGCTCATTAGTCAGCTATAGAAGGAAGCCATTAAAACCTCATTTCAAGCTATGAATGAATGAATGAAAGAAAATTTATTTATTCAAGTGACCATGACTCATATGTTAGTAAGACTTACGCTATATTAGTAATAAAAATTTTAAAATTGAAATTTAATTGTAATATCTCCGTTCAATGCGGAGGCCATTCCTGCACCACCCCTCCGGCTGTGTTGCAGCAATGGTTTACATACTCGCAGTCTAGCCTGCCTGCGACCATGCGCAGAACGCTATTGTTGCTCCCCCGCACTCGGCGCACCAGGGACGCACATCTTTTCCGCATTATTGCGTTAAAGCAATCCACCCGCGCATCAGCGAACATCCCTGATGCACTACAAAAGCGAGGCAACCTCAACAGCATCCTAAACGCATTATTGTACTGCACGCGAAGGGCCTTGTAAGCCTTTTGAGTATATCTTGCCCACAGACTGCACGTGTAAAAAGAACAGCAAAAAGCTTTAAATAGGGTAAAAGCTATAAATACAAATTTTTTTTAGCGCTAGATATATTCTAGATATGTGGATTTTACCTTCAACTTTTATTTAAATACAAAAGGACTCAAAGGTTCGACGTGCTTCTTGTGATTTAGGACCCCAAGCAAGATACTTATGCTAAAACAAGCTATGACTGTTATCTAAACTCTCAACCCATGCAATGGCTGTATTGTGTATAGGAATCACTAAACAGGTTGGGATATCTCCCGAGTGGAGTCATTGAAATTTGAATGTTTCCGTAGTCATTGAATGAACGTTTGCGATTCTAATTTCATTAGGGATTAATTCTTTTTGCCCATTAGAACAAAAATTATGCTGGCTCAAGCGCTAATACTTCCTCTAATTGATAATGGTGATGTGTGTTGTCTGGACTTAACTGAAGAACAGCTGAATAAATTAGAACGTCTTGTAAACAATTGCATCAGATTCATTTTTTGTCTCCGGAAATATGACCATATTTCAGAATATCGTTCTCAGCTTAAATGGCTACCCATCCGTCAACACAGGAATTTGCATATATTATGCCAACTTTATAATATTCTCTATAATCCACTTGCTCCCGATTATCTTAAAATTGATTTCAAACTTTTAAGTTCGACTCATGAAAGAATCCTGCGTTCTTCCAATACTATGACCCTTGCTACTCCTTTTCACCGTACCGGTTTTCTCTCTAATTCTTTCGCTGTGACGGCTGTCAGACTTTGGAATAAGCTTCCAGAATCCATCAGAACAGCCTCTAGCCGCTCTAACTTCAAGGCTTGCCTACAGGTTCTTACTATCACAGAACGCCACAGTTTAAGGAGCAAAATTAGGTAATAATTACGGGTACATTTTGAGTTGCTGCTTTATCTCGTAAATATTTTTGTCATATATATATATATATATATATTATTATTATTTATGTATTTATATATCTAGGTATATATGTAAGTATATGTATGTAAGTTTATGTAAATTTATATTACTATTATATTAAACCCACATTACGATCTCTGCTTGACCCAAAGGTTGACTGTTAGATAATGCTTTTAGCATTAAGTTCGCCTATTGTGCTATACAACTGTATTTTGTACAATAAAGTTTAAATAAATAAATAAATAAATAAATACTTTGTCAGCCGACAATACTTACTGAAAAAATAGACCATTTACGAAGTTGCAATGCATTTGTAACACAAATGTTTATCCTTATTCCGGCTGTTTATTTACGCACGAATGTTCTACTTAATTTTGTAATTTATTTCGTGTTTTGTTTTTTTTTTTATATATTTGTAATTTGTGAACCTTTGATCGGTTTGAAGAACCTAATAATGTTACGAATCAGTAATCTTTACTAACTCGATGGTCCTACCTTTCTTTCACAGTGAAAGTTTTAATGATCATCATTAGTGTCAGATTTTTTGAGCTGTTCAGTATTAGTGACTGTTAGTTAGCAATTCAAAGTCTAAAGCATTTCCTTACTTCTGGCAATTTCGACCACTAAATTGAGACATTGGCCGTTACGCATACGTAGTTTTCTAATATTTCTTCGTTAGGTTTTTGTTCTGTCCTCTAATTTTCCCCCGCACTCATTTTTATTGTAAACTAGCTGCAACCCGCGGTGTTACCTACGTATTAAAATTATCACAGCAGCGCCATCTACTATTTACTATCAGACTTTTTGACCAAACCTAGATAATTCGCATAATTTTTGAGATTAAAAGTACCCTATGTGTTAATCCAAGATATCAGCGACCTCTATACTAGATTTCATAAAAAGTCAGCTCAGTTTTTTGGATATGAAAAAGTAACAAATATACAAACTTTCGTTTTTCTTATATTAGTGGGAAGTAGGATATATACCTAATTGTTTAGAATAATTCTTTATCTACCCAAAAATCAAACTTGTATCTTGGGTAGAGGATCTACATTTTTTAAATCCCACATCTCTGTACTGAACTTCTGTTGTAAAGATGCAATTTCCCGAGTATAAATAGAGGTCAACTTCCTTTGCCGCAAATAATTTTCATAGCCTAGGGGAGCACCGCGATAATTGTTATTGGGCTCCAAAATTGAAATGACCCATTAGTAAGGCCGACGTTCGATCAGGAATCCAATTAAGCAATCTCTGAGTGGATGCCAATACCTACGTAAATGATATTGGCTCCGATGGATTAGGACTTAAAACTTTTACTTATTTGGTTTCTTATTTAATTACTTATGTTGGTTTTGAAGTTATGATGTTTATGAGTTATGAAGGTTTAGTGCGACGTCTAAATGCGGCTTACTTAGTGAAAACCGAACACAAACATATAAACTTAATAACGCGACATTTACAAACGTCATCTAAATTGTATTAAAATAAATATTGCAAAAAAGTATTTTGCATCAGTCTGCTATGGCCATCGAGCAACACGCCCATGGACATGAAGAAAAAACATTAAAAAAATATATACCTGACTGTTGGTTAATACACAAAAATAACCAAACATTTTTATTTTGGACTAAGTAATTAATTCTACATTGGAAATTAAGTAAAATGAAATATTTTTCTGCTTTACAGTCATTAGTTTAAAATTGAAACACCCAGTGCTCTAAAATATCTATTAATGAATAAAGGAAGAGCAATATCCTTTTCACATTAAAAGCAGTTCGCTTGATTAGAGATAATGAAAAACTCAATTCTAGCCTTGGCCGAATGCTCTTTGCTGCTTTGAATAAATAATTCTCATAATCTCAGTAGCCATTAGACTTCTTTCATGTTTAATCAGAAAGCATTTACTAGGTGGCCATCTTAAGTGTCTGCTGCAGTTAGACCCACCAGACCTTATTACTTATTTGCATTGAACATTATAGAGGTTGGTTCTCTCAGGTCGTACCAAGTGCAGCAGATTTGGTTTGGAAATGATCATACATTTAAAGGTAGACATTTCTGCGGAACATTACTTTTCTACATTATTAACTTTATGAATTGAAATACCTATGTAGAGTGTTGTGCATAGGGGATACCTTAATTGGCATTTATAGTTATCGTGACACAACGACTACAGATATTTTTTATGGTATGAACTGAAATTTTTAAAGGATCTTGAAATTTTTACAGAAAAAAATAAACTGCGACTGCGTTATTTAATGTCTTCGTAGTTTGAATATAATTTTATTTGTTGTGTGTTTTACTTCAAACATATCCCAATATTGTTTTGTAGGCCGGCGAAATTCGGACTAGACATTAGTTTGAAAGATAAGGACAAAATTTTGTCTTTAATTAATGGCATCTTGACCCTCGTCCAACTTTCTCCTTTTTTATGAGACTGATGTTTGTGGACTATTGTCCCCAAATATTTAATCTATATATACTCGAATAGTATTGTCTCTGGTATTATTAGGTAAGATGTTTTTTCATTATCATCATCTCAGCTTTATATCTATACTAGCTGTTGCCCGCGGCTCCGCCCGCGTGGGACTCGGTTATATCGCGCCCAAAAGTAGCCTATGTTTGACCTCAGGTCGTTAACTACATCCCTACCAAATTTCATCACAATCGGTCCAGCGGTTTAGCCGTGAAGAGGTGACAGACAGACAGACAGACTTTCGCATTTATAATATTAGTATGGATAGTATGGATGGATATCTATCTATATGGTTGCATGCCAAACATAATACATTACATATTGTAAAGGCATCATTAAACTTATTGAAAATATTTAGAGTATATTTTTCACTAGCTGTTTCCCGCGGCTCCGCCCGCGTGGGACTCGGTTATATCGCGCCCAAAAGTAGCCTATGTTTGACCTCAGGTCGTTAACTACATCCCTACCAAATTTCATCACAATCGGTGCAGCAGTTTAGCCGTGAAGAGGTGACAGACAGACAAACAGACAGACAGACAGACAGACAGACTTTCGCATTTATAATATTAGTATGCATTTCTTTATTATATTCATGCACACATCTACCTTTGTATGCTTAAATATTTGCTCTCAGTTAAGAGGTATACTTTTTACAAAATTATTAAACTGTCGTTAATAATACTTATACATAATCATCAATAAATGAATAATAAATAAGAACTGTTATAGAAAATCCATCTACTCCAAAACTTTACGTCAACTCACATTGGATTCATGTTACAGGCGTAAAATACTACCCACGTCTTGAGTCAAATCTTTCTGATATACAAACTTGTGACTTACGCACGTGCAACGTAAAATAAACAAAGCAACAGTGACTGAAGAAAGCAGAGTAATGCATATGAAACTTGATAAAGTCGTATATCACCGGAGTACGGGACAATTTTCCGAGCTACATAAATTCGTCGAGTCGGGAAAGTAGACAAGTTAATATGAGATTTCATATCAAGAAAGGAAACAAGCGCCGCTTCGAGCTCACTGCTAATGAATAAATAACTTGGCATGTCTTCACTCCCTACTTTACATAAGGACGCAATTCCATTACTGCGTTTGATATGGGTGCGTTATACTTACGCATAAACTTTGTTACGAGTACTAACGAAGCTAACCAGAAAACATTATAATAATTATCAAATATATTTCACCTTATGATTTTGCAGTTTTACTTCTTCGCAACTTTAACAAAATTTACGAGTTTGAAACAAATTTCTCTTGCATGTTAATGACAGTAGTCCATACTTTCATACTAATTTCATAAATGCGAATGTCCATCTGTCTGTTATGCGCTTTCACGGCTATACCACTGAATTGATTATGATGAAATTTGGTAGGGATATAGTTAAGGACAAAGGGTCAAACATAGGTCAAATATTGGGCGCAGAGCAGAGCCACAGGCAACAGCTAGTGCTAAATATTTATTCCGTATCTTTGCAATGGAGTAGAGCCCCAAGCATTCACAGGCTTGTGTTACATCATGAAGCAAGTTTAGCATTATATTCAGTGCTTACGCAGAAATGAAGAAAAATTACTTGGTTATATAGATTATATTTATTTTATTATATTAATTGATATCTAGTTTCATAATGAAGTATAGTAAGGGGTAGAAATCTTTTTCTTCTCCTGGCTGTCACCGTGTGTATATTTCATCGATATAGGTGTTACCATTACTTATAGTAACAATGTTGTATTTTTTTTTATATATTTTCCTTCTATACATGAGTGAAACTGAGGTATACAAGTGGTATTTCTCCCAATAGTGAGATATACATATTTTCATTAACGGTAACCAGTAAGCGAGCCCCTGATGCCCCATCAGAGGCCGTGTCCTTATTGTTCGAGTTACGTCTGTTGTTTTTAATTTAAACTTCGATCCACCACATTTTAAACATACATAAAATACAAAAACAACAAACAGATAACTGAAACTCATATTTAATAGAGCAATGCATAATAGAAGGTCATGTTGCTTTGGTGTAAAAGTACTGCCTATACATTTAACTTTATCCGCGGCTTTGCCCGTGTGAATTTCCCTCGGGAACAGTGCTTTTGCCCGGGATGAAAGGTATCATATGTCCTTCTCAACACTTCTATCTATGTGTATGCGAAATAAATAATATTTAGTTAAGATTAGGATTATCATGATTTCAAATCGTTTAAGTAGTTTCCTACATTACAAACAAACCAACCAACACTTTCTATTTATACTATTAGTATAGGTGTTAAAAACTATTTTATCAAAATACAAATAAAATTCATTAAAAAAATGAGACGCTCGCAATAGTTCTTCTGGAGAAATTTGATGTGTTCCAATGTACTTCATAGGTACTAAATTAAATAACGCACAGAATGACAAAATTGAAATCCATACTTCCATATCCATCCTAATATTATAAATGCGAAAGTCTGTCTGTCTGTCTGTCTGTCACCTCTTCACGGCTAAACTGCTGGACCGATTGTGATGAAATTTGGTAGGGATGTAGTTAACGACCTGAGGTCAAACATAGGCTACTTTTGGCCGCGATATAACCGAGTCCCACGCGGGGCGAAGCTGCGGGGAACAGCTAGTAATATATAAATTGAACAGAATTAAGAACATTATTTCTCGAGAAACAGTAGAACCGATTTTTATACAGTCTTTGAAACTCGGGACAAGAAATTTTTAAACTATCAATCTAGCTAAAAATAAAATGATCATAAAACAATAGCTAATTTCACGCCTTAAGTTAAAAGACAGAAAACAGTAGAATCTTCAAAGGTCGGCAATATGCACACACATGATGCTTCTGGTGTTGCAAAAGCCATGGGCTACGGTGATCGTTTACCACCAGGTGGGGGAAACTTTGGGATTATGATGAAATATTGGAATTCATGGAGACGCTACTTTAACAAACTCCCAGGCGGAGGAAGCTGCGAGGAATAGCTAGTTATATAAAAAGCGTCGAAATTAAACTTCATCAAGCTTTCGGTCCCGTCGATTTGTTAACTGAATCCAGCGGGAAACCCTTTCATCGAGGTGTGAATTTTTATTTTGCGCTTTTCACATGTTTTCACTGAGGATTTCTCTGTTTATTTTACTGAAAGGTTTTTGTATGTAGGTGATACTGACCTATGTACTCGTATGTACAGTTGATATGAAAGCAATCCGATGTCAAAATATCTATATCCATTCATACTAATATTATTAAAGTACACGTCCCTGTGGTCCGTCAGGAACGTAGATTTTAGAAATTTAAAAATCAATATTATACTAACATAGGAAAGGACAAATTACTAACAAATATGGACTTTCTTTTATAAAACTAAAATGTCTGAAATAAATAAATTGAATTGATTATAAATGCGAAAGTCCGTCTCTCAATCTGTTAAGCTGTCACAGCTAACCGCTGAACCGATTTTGATGTAATTTGGAAATAGTTAAGGCCAAGGAGTAAAACATAGGCTACTTTTTAGGCCGCAATATTACCGAGTAATAGACGGGCAGCGCCGCGGGCAACAGCTAGTATTTCTATATTATTGGAATAAAGAGGGTGTGCGAATTATGTTATTTGTACCTTTAAGTATGTGGAACGTAAACATCAACCATGGCACCAATTTTTTTTTTACTATTTTAAGAGATTGGCTTTATAGAGAACGCGGAAAAACTGCGGGCCAGAGCTAGTTATTACATATCGTTGAGAAAGCATAAATTGGTTGTCAGAAATTTCTCAGTGGATGCAAAATTTCATAGACTTCGAAACGAATCAGGAATCTCGGTAAGTATTTTTTTTTATCTGAAATACTTTACTATGTATAAGTTTTCTTTCATTTATATGGATGATGCACTTGCATGCATTGTTTATACTCAGTCGAGTCACGTACCACGTTCCGGAAGGGAACTGTATTTGTAAAACAAGCTGTATGTTAGAATTGTTCTCATATATATAAAGATCTATTTACATAGTGAATTAATAAACACTTTATTACTTACACCATTTAAACAAAAGAAAATATCTACTCCATAACATTTAGAAAAAAATAGTGTTAGATGTTACAAACTACAATATGACATCAAAACACTATCAAAGTTGATTCACAATTACCATTGAATTAGAAAGTTTGTCTGTGCACACAGATACTTAATTCTATGAGGACTACGGCAAAGAAAATATACACTTCGCGAAACTACGGTAAAATAAATCTATTACTTATTTTTGAACTTTGAATTTTTGTTCATTCTTATCTAAGCCTAAATGTACTCATATGACATTCAAAAATTCATTGTCATTTGTCAAAAATCCGAAATACTTTTGGTTTTTACTGTGGAATTTACCATATAAAAAACTTAATAAACAGCTCTACATGCTACCAGACACAGCTGTATCTTATACTTGATATTTTAATGGCTCACAATATTAATTAATTTATTAGCACAATGATAGCAAATTAACACAAACTATTAAACCAATTTGTTTGCAGGCCAAGTAGTTTTCTTAAAGTTTATTTAAGTTTAAAGTTAAGTACTTTAATATATTTTCCCTTCTTAAGCCAACACGAAAAAAACTTTGAACTTCTGTATATTATAAAAAAAAATACCAATAAAGTTTTAATTAAATTTTCCACGAAAAAGATTAAAAAAGACAAAGATCCGTCTGAACTTTATTTGTATTGTTCAACTTAATGTCGGAGGATGGGAAATTTGCGGACAGTGAAGGATCAAAATGAATAAAAAATTAGCTATTTATAAGGGGCTTGACGTTGATTTACTTGGGTATCTTCATAATGTACCGACCGGAAGTGAAAATATTTTTGTCTTATAAAGCCTTAGAGAATTGAGCACTCAACATTAGTTTTATACCTATTAATAAGGAAATATTGTTTGTTATTCATATAACTAATAAGGTAATTTCACGGGGGATCTATGTAAATAACATAAATGAATCATTAATTATTTTACCCTTTAAGTAATTAATACAGAATAATCCACGGGTTCTTATTTGCTCGGCCACCAAAGACCGCTTGGGTGCTAAAGCATTTAGAAAATATACTACAGCTACTAGGTATAAAATAAATAAAATAAATAAAAAAGCCATTTATTTCCCAATCCACAATACATAGACAAAATTGTTATGTTAGTCATTTTGTTTAAATTAATTCCAAATTAAATTTCCTCTGAGTCATACATAATATTAGTTAGGTATCTTTTCAATTAAAAATTGTCAGCAAATATAAGATAAAACATTTTTGTCAGATTTAAAATTTAATTTCTATTTTCTAATTATTTATGTCAATTTGATATTATTTATACATTTTTGCCAAAGTTAGTATAAAGTCAAATAATATTTTTTTTTTTTTTTAATTAATTTTTACAATTTAATGTCAATTTAAAAGACTTATCTGACATTTTATATTGGGGGATTGGGAACCCAATATCGGGTGAAGGCCTCCTCCATCAGTCTCCAGCGGGCTCTGTCGCTCGCGAGTCTCGTCCAGGTGTGACCGGCGACGGCCATGATGTCGTCGCGCCAGCGTGCACGCGGTTTACCGCGCTTTCTGCAGTGATCGCGCGGCCACCAGTGCAGCACGCGTTCGCTCCAACGACCATCGTTACTGCGGGCTAAGTGCCCCGCCCATCTCCATTTCAGTTTACAGGCGAGCTCAGCAGCATCTATTAGTTGAGTTTTCTTACGTATGTCAGTATTTCTATTGCGATCTTTCAGTCGTAAACCCAGCATACTTCTCTCTGTAGCTCTTTGAAAAACTTGTATTTTTCTAATAGTGTCTTTTGTAAGAGTCCATGTTTGGCAGCCATACAATAACGTTGGAAGAACTGTAGTGTCCATTGCTTTCTTTTTTAATCGAACTGGCAGTTTTGATTTAAATATGTGTTTCATCGACCAGTATTTATTCCATGCGATCCTTATTCTCCTCTCAACTTCTTGTGTTTTGTACTAGGTATACGTTCACGAATTTTTCTTTCAAGATAATTCTATCTTTCATTTTAGGTCACAATAATTACGTGACATTATAGCAGCTTCGAGATCAAATAGGACATTACAGAGCTAATTATCTCATGAAAATATAAATGTCATCTATAAATATATATACTGTTTTAATAGACTTGTTAAGTAATAGATACATTCTCCTGAGAGCCACTATATCTCAATAATAGAGATCCATATGTCAGATTCCAATACTATAATGGATGGTGACTGTGGAATACCTATTCCACAATAAACATACCTAACTTGCTTTGAAGAATATCTCATTTATGTTATCTGACTATCAATAGAAACAATTCATAATATGGGTCCATATTGGCTCACATAAAATTCTAAATCATATTCTCTGTCTTACTACCGATTTGTGTTCATAATAATCACACTTCATAATTTTATTTTTCATACTTATTTTATTCATACATATAAAACCAACGGAGCTCATAACAGTTAGTGATCATATTGTTTTTATTAATACTGTTACTACCAAGAACCAGTTTATATTCCTAATATTTTATTTCAGATCCTTTTTTTTATTACATTCAATGATCATATTGTTTTAATTAATAATGTTGCTACTTAGAATATATTCCAACTCATAACGTCGTTGTTCAGAACAGCTTGCAAGCATGTTGCTAGCATACATGCTAGCATGCAGCAAGAATACATGCTATCATGCAGCAAGCATGCGGCAAGCATGCAGCAAGCATGCAGCATGCAAGCAAACATGCAAGTATTTCTGGGTGGCTCCACCAGAAGACTTCTGGTTCCGCGCGAAGGAATAACACTAGTATATGATAAAGTTGAGCCACGTGGAGTCGGGGTGCTCTGAATCGGATTTGTAATCCATTTATAATTAATGGACTACCTATTATTATTATTATTGATCAATAAATATCAGATATTTCCTTATATAGGTATACATTAACACTAATAACGTAAAAATTGATGTTTCAAATATTTTGCGAAATGAAACTTATATGGAAATAAAATTATTATTAGAAACGAAACTTTAATGTTTCATATTTTGATAAAATACATAAAATTAATAAATAAATCTTCTTGAATTTCTATAAATTATGAAGATTGTGTTTCATGTATCTATTTTAAAAGAATGACTGTATCCTATCCCTAAGGTTGGCTGGAAGAAATTGCATCAGCGATAAGTCCGCCTTTGTACACATTGTTTGTATTTGTATTCAACATGTATAATTTGTATGATAATGGTACAATGAAGAGTATATCTATCTATCTATCTATCTATCCCGTTTCATTTACACTTATAATTATAATCTATATGAAAATAAATATTAGTAAAACAAATGTATGGCAAATATATAGACATTATGATTTTAAATAATATCGATAAAAATACACTCACATGACTAAGAAATTTATAAAAACAAATATTAGAATAAAACAAATTTATGAATATAATAGTTATTAATTCGAATGATTATGAGTTTCGATCATTAGTATAAACAAATATATTAAAACAAATATTAGTAAAAACGAAGTGTATGATTAGTGATAACGACCTCCGTGGCGTAATGGTTAACATGCCTGACCGCTACTCAGGAGGTCCCGGGTTCGATCCCCGGTCAGGTCAAGATGAAAAATGATCTTTTTCTGATTGACCTGGGTCTTGGATGTTTATCTATATATGTATTTATTATAAAATATAGTATCGTTAAGTTGGTATCCCATAACACAAGTCTTGAACTTACTTTGGGGCTAACTTGATCTGTGTGACTTGTCCCTATATATTTATTTATTTATTTATTTTAATTTAAGTGTTATTATGAATTTCAATGATTACAATTTTTAATAATTATTTTTTTTTTTTTTTTATGAGGAATGATGATTTTGATTTTAAATGGTATGAGAAATATTTTCGGAACTCCAATGATAGGAGTTGAAAAGTTATGTAAGACAATGCGCACCCTCATAATATATATATTTTTTTTTTCAAGCGGAACAGTAGTTTCACTACACTTATATTATTATGAAATAAAACTGCATATACTCGAATAATCATGAAGAGTTGTTATAGTGGCAATCGTAGAATGGGAATACAAATTCAAAATCTGTGCGAATTTCAAGCCTATGTTGAAGTGGATGAAAGTAAAAAAGTGCGTATATTTTAATTAAGTACAGTGGTCTTTACAAAAAAGTATACCATGGTGGTATACTTTACATATATTATTAACACCTTAATTGGTATAGTTTTATATGTGGGCTACTGTACAAATTCATGATAAAATATGGTTTTAAAGTTAGAATGCAGGGAAATCTAAAGTTACAACGCGACTCATCTTTCCTACTTCCCATAATAGGGGGTTCTATAAATTGGAGCTTATCTCTGGGTGCGGGTAATCTGGTAGTTTATGTGTTGGTTAACAATGCCACGTGTTGGCAGCGAGGATTAGAACACGGTACAGGTTGTTGATTGGACTATTGATTACACATTACATGTACGTAGTGTAATAGGAAGCCTAGTTGGTACATTTGTTAGTGACTAGCTTTCGCCCGCGGCTTCGTCCGAATGAATTTCCCGCGGGAACAGTACTTTTTTCCGGGATGAAAGGTAAGATGAGAAGGACATATCCTTTCTCCAAGGTATCAGCTATCGCCATACCAAATTTTATAAAAATTGACCCAACTGTTAAAGCCTAAAGAAGTATAAAACATACAGAATTTCGCCTTAATAGTATTAGTGGGATATCTTTTGAAAGCAGATAAAATTTTTACGTAAGAAAAAATTATGTACCTACTACAATAATAACCTCAAAAATATTTAAACTAGTTAAAATATTCTATGCTGTAGAATTTATGAAATCACTTGATATGCAGGTTGTTCGCATCTGGGCAGGGCCTTGTTTTTATTTCCATAACAATTTATGCTAAACATCTGATATATTCGGGTTCAAACGATCGGCCCCAAGACATTTGTATGTAAACCAGAACAACATCTGTAGTTTTGACCTTTCCCACTGATTTATCCATCACTATTCCTCTCTTAATTTATGTGCGAGAGACAAAAAAAGTTTTTTTCAGGAATTTTAAATGAAAATCTTTTATTTATTTCGAGATATATATTTAGCTCTTATCTAACTCAATATGAACGATTAGGTAATATTGTTAAAATTATACCTACAGGCTAACGGCTCCACCCCATTTCCGAGGAATTTTTTTTAATCCGCGTTCCTAGATTATATCTCCTAATTATAAATTACCTATCTGTCAAATTTCAGTTTTACATGTTCATATTATATTTGATTCACTCACTTTAGTGAGTGAATCTGTGACCTTACTCGTTCATAGAGGAATATTAAATGTCGGTGATCTTATGTACTACTCGACATAGATTACTCATTTCATAAAGTACAGTTCCTAATTTTATGTAAAAAATAGCTAAAGAAAAATACCTACAAAAAGCTTTCGATTTTCACAAAAATTACTCGAACGAAAACAGTTCAATCTATTGGATGTCACGTACAAACATGTTTATAACTCTTTTTACACGATTTACCTACATCCATGCACGAGTAAATTTATAGTCGTTTATTTTCTGGAACTGTTATTCCAAGAGCAATTTCGTGCATCCAATGTAATTATTTCGCTGCTTGCACGTGATTTAATTAAGGACCTCAAGCTAACTAGCGGTACATTGTTGGCTTTAAGAACCCACCCGTTTGACTTAGATTTCTCTATTTTAAGTGATTCAGGCGTTACTTTGCGGATGTCAAAGTTACAAGTACTTAACAAATTACTAATTTATTAATTTGGTTAGTAGATTTCTCTCTTAATTTTCAGAAATAGAGTAGGGAACATTTTTGGATATTAGCTGAAGTTGGGTAGAAATAACCTTCTTGAAAGAGTGAAGTGGACACTTGCTAGGATGATGGTGATGATATATTAGTCGAATATTTTAAAATAAGATGTAATTTTAATTATCATATTCAATATGTAATATTTTTAACGTCTTAATCGTACAGGGTAGGTAGAGCCTTAGGTAGTTAAACCAAGAAGCTATCTTAAGCATTTTATTGCGCTTGTCGAAGTAAATAAAATTTTTGACATAGGTTAGTGTCAGGTACTAAACTAACCTGACACAAAGACAGCACGGGTAGAAATGCAGCCAGTGTGTATGGTCTAAGAATGCAGCTATATTTTATTTATTTTTTTACTACTAAACAAGCATTGATCTCGTAAGTATACGTAAGTAAGTAATTAATACTTCCTTATCTTGAGGAATTCAGCATTATTTTAGGACTGTTAACTGGCCTTACGTCAATCCTTATTAGGAATGCTAATACTATTTTGGAGTATGTGACGGGAGCGATAGTGTTTATATGCTCGACCGCCACAAAGGGAAGATCTTCCCGCCAGGGTAGGGTGTTAGGCCTGGGGAACCGCGGCTCCGACGATGTCTTGTCGGAGGTTGTATTTATGCTCCAATCCGTAGAAACTTTGCAAGCGCGATTTAGACTTTCATATTAATTTGCCATCTTGTATGCAATTCTGAGATTGTTGCTTTTAACGCCATCTGTGGTGCGTCTTTGTAGATATTGTTGTGGCGCTAGTGTCGCCACACTATTATTGGTAGAATCGGCTACCCGTCGGAAAGAGGTTCAAGAATATGTTAATTTCTAATGGTCGCTGTCGTTTAAGATTACTAATGAGAAGTATTTTCTTAAGATAGATACCATACAGCGTTACGTACGAAGAATATACCCCTATAATAATATCAATAGGTACCAAAAGTATAACAAAATGGTACACTCTCGGGTCTACTGCCCACAGAGATTCAAACATCGTCTGTTTGCTCTGAGAAAACAGGGCATTAATCAATGTTTTTCTAATGTTTCCTACCCTGTCACCTCATCCATAAATCAACTTCTTGCCTTGTTATATTTACTACAACATTGGTTTTATCTTACTTTTACTACAGTAATAAGTCCTTAGGCACGTATTTCTAACATAATTTGTTTAATATCTAAGTACTACACTGACTATATGTCGGAAATGAAATTAAGTATAAGCAAAAGTTAGTAGTTTTTTATACCTAAATCTATTGATCTATGAACATATTTATGCTTACTGTTGTATACTATTAAGTATATATTGTTTCACTGATTTAATTTAAATGATATGGCAGTTTTTTTCTAATTTTTGTTAATCTTATGTTTAATAGTTTAATAGTCTAATTTTTGTTAATCTTATGTTTAATTTTATATAGTAATGAAAAATATATATTGAACTATTAATCTTTAGTAACGTACGTATACGTATTGATGGATTGAATCTATAGATCCACATCGTTACAAAATACATACGTTCGAGTGATTTTACGTGAATGTTGAAGAATAAATACTAGTACCATTAGTATGTCATTCTAAAACAAGTCACGCGTCATACTTACAAATGACTTTTACAGGATCACTTTGATGAAGGTCAGGCAAAGCCTTGTATATAAGGCTCAGATTAAAAGTTTGATTACATTCATGTCCATGTTTACTTAGCCTTTGGCACTTGTTAAAATTACTATTTCGGCCGATATATAATATAGTTACCTCATTAAAAACTTTGTATTTTTCAATGGCCGGATGTCGCTGCTAATTTAAACTTTACAATCAGGCCATTAAATTGGCTACAAGTTTTAAAGGAAATCGTTTATTAATGTCAACTTTTTGATGTGTTTTTATTTATGTTATCAACTTTCCCACTGTACATACCTCCGTGAGTCATAAAATTTTATTTTTATTTTTTGGTATTTAGCCTTATGAGACTAAGTACTGTATAATAAAAGATATACATTGTCGTTTTATAGCATTCTGTAATCTATGGAACATAGTGCAAAAAAAAATTCTTTATAAAAACGAAAAATTCCTCGTAAAAATGTTCACATAAATCATACCTGGGAACATGTTTGTATAGTTATGAATGAAATAATAGAATTTAAGTATGTGTTATTAGAAATAATGTAAAAATGACTAAGTTTGAGCATGGACCATGTAAGACATGGTCAATGGACGTGGATAACAAAGAACTTAATAATACGTAGATCTTGACACTCCTAAAACAATAAATAAATAATTTTAACTAAAATATTTTTGATACACAAGTAAAAAACCCGTCAGCGCCCTCTGTTACTTTCCTTTCGCAACATAACGTAGTTCTCTCTCCTAAAAAGGCTCCTGGGAGTTTGCACGAAATATTGTAGGAAATATTGTAAGATAGAATCAAAGAGATGGCTCTGCGATGTACTTTTAAAATGATGTTTTTTCAGCCCCTGAAAAAAAGACCGATGTTCGTAGCGTCCAAATGAAGCTGAATGAAATATTAGAAGCTGTATATATTTGGAATCGGAGTTATCCAGGTTATTTCAGTAATTAAAAGAAATTTGTAAACTGTTTAAAGATTATTTCCAATTATAAAACTGACCACGAATAATTGACTACCAAATATGTATTGCGTATAAAAGGACGTTACCTTTCTTCTCCATATTTTTTAAATTTAAAAATCATTTAATTTAATATTCAGCACATCATTTTATGTGCGACAAGTGGTATCTATATATTTAATTATCTTTTCCACTTAGGTGCAAAATGCTGAGTAGTGTTTATTGGAATGCTTTTTAGGCGTAAAAAAGCATCGAAAGAGAGTGATCATTGCATACGCCTAGAAACAACCATCGAAGGACGCAACCGGGGTTACGCTTAGATGAGGGTAAGAGAGAGAGGGAGACTTAATCAGATACAATATACATTTATATGAAGCAAAATAGATATGTTTTACAGATTTTAATTTTAGCTAAACAAAACAATGTTGAATGCAGCTAATGCAATCGGGGACAGTTAGGCTATTTCTAGCCATCGCCAACAGTTATAATCGTTACTAAATTACATTGGGACCACGGATGAGATCAGCTCAGAAATAATGGCTCAATTTTAGTACCTACATCGACAATATATCGATTTTTCCAAACCATGAACGTTTCGATACAATTTCGAATTCAAATAAGACGTCAGAAAACATGGTAAAAATTTTATTTCTCTATTTGTGCGTGGTGTTTTGTTTGTTTCGAGTTAACGGAGATAAAACGATAGGTAAGTTTTATTTTAAAGATTTACCAGTGACAGAGTCATGCTAGTGGAATAGAAAATACTTTTGAATAATTAATTTCATGTTTTTTGTTATATCATTATACTATTGAGTAAGGTGCTATCTTTGTTGTCTTACTCGATAATATAATATTGACAAATTAAGTATGAAACCAGAAAAACGTTAAAACCATGGAGAGAAAGAGATCACTTATTATATTACTGACGGTCATATAATCTCTTGATGTGTATGCTAAACAAAAATGATGGAGAGGTGGGGGAACTGTCTACACATTGAAATCGAACCGGAAAAAAAAATCAATGTATTTTCAGAGCATATGTTAGGTACATATTCTATTTTATTCTTTTATATCTTATTATTTTATTTTTATCTATTTATTAATAAATACAGTTGAACGATTCTTTGGACGTAGTAATATCTAGTAGATACTACTAGTTGGATTTTAATGTTTTTATTTTTTATTTTAAATATATATGGTAGCTTGTTTCATAATACAACGAAAAAGTATTATTTTTTTATTATTATACATACAGGTGCAGTTTTTGACGACGGCGGATTTTTACAAGAAGCGGCGTTTAATGTAGCAATCGCGACAGCTTCCACAGACCAAGAGAACCCATTTGTTGCAAAAGTTGTTAGAACCTCGCCCGGGGATGTCCTGGAAGTGGAAGATGCTATTTGTTCTCTATTTGAGGTATAAAATTATAAAATTCATATTTTTTAACTGTTTGTACTTATGAGACAATAAGTTCGGTATAATCGAATCGGTATCACATTATGAATGAACTAAGTTTTTATGTTTTGTTCGCAGAATACAGTGTATGGAGTTTTCGGGCCAAAAAGTAAACATTTGATAGAACATGTACAAAGCATTGTTGATTATTTGGAAGTGCCACATATAATTGTCGAACCTTTGGAATCACAGACAAGGAATTGGTCTCTAGTTAATTTATACCCACACCATGTTTCATATTCACAGGTATAATGAAGATTCCATATACTCCTATTACCAGATACCTCTTTACTTTTAATTCCTAAAATATTTATAACTACTACTTTACTCTTTAGGTTTTCAAAGACATCATTGAAATTAAGGACTGGACTGAATTTACTGTTATATACGAAGGCACAGAACTTTTACCATTTCTAGTCAATATACTTACTATGCAAGATTTGGAGTCAGGAGACCATATAGTGATAAACGTTGTTCAGCTGCCAGATGGGGACGACTTTAGGTAAATGAGAAAAGTTACTTTAGATAATAATTTTCTCTTGTTATATCTCATTTACAGATAAATTTTAAATTTCAGACCACAACTTAAATCTATTAAAGCTTCTGGGTCTTTGAATTATCTTGTATTTTGTACAAATGAAAAGATGCCAGAATTTCTTCAGCAGGCTCAGCAGGTTGGAATAATGTCTGATGAACATAGTTACATAATTATGAATCCTGACTTTCAAACTTTTGAAACTGACAGTTACAGACATGGTGGATCAAATATTACAGGTGATTATAAATATTTCTTTCTTTTTACCCGACTACGGCGAAGCCAAAAGGAAGGGTAATGATTTTGGCAGTCTATGTATGTATGTATGTAAGTATGTATGTATGGATGTAAGTATGTATGTATGGATGTAAGTATGTATGTATGTATGTTTCATCGTAGCGCCTAAACTACTGGACCGATTTTAATGGATGAGGTGTCAAAAGATTCGTAAAAATAGCGCGGGTAACATACGCTATAAGTTGTTTCAAAATTTTAACCGACGGAATTTAAACCTCAGATTCTAACCTCAAAAAAATTAAACTGAGATAGGCATCAAGTGTTTAGTATCAAAAGAAAGGTCTTGGCGAGCACATTACAAATATGCATATAATTCATATTGTTGAAGTTAAACTATAGGTAGAAATGTTGAAAATGCATTCGTAAAGTGGTAGGTATATTTCACGCTGTCCAGTCATTTCTGTTCGGGAAACTGAAAAGTATTAAATAAAAAATAAGTTAAAAACTATAACCCGACTACGTGGTGTCTAAAAAGGATGAAACAAGGAAATAATTGTGATAGAAATCCAGAAATGCATAGGTACAAAATGGTCATGGTAAAGCCGTGGTCGCACCTATTATAAATGGATGATACGTACACCTTTAAACGAACATTGTTGGTATACACTATACAGTGGTACTTCTTGTTACGATGATTGTTCCATCAACAAACAAAATTACTTAGTTTTTTGTGTTAACTTCTTCATTGAATTTCTGTTGTAAAATGAAATAATAATAAACAGGAAAACTAGAAAAATATTCCAATTCTAGATACATAAAATGCTGAATTTTTTTTTCAGGGATTCGATTTTTTGATCCAAGCATAGATGAAATACAAAATATTATAAAGTCTATCAATGAAAAAGTAGTCGAACTGACTGAAGGTAGGACTTTGTAATTATTGAATTTAAATCTCTTTATAAAGATGTATGTAAATGGTTTTAAAAACGTTTTAATTCATTCATTTATTAAAGGTCAAATTAAAAATGCGATTGAAGAAAATGCATTAACTCTCGACATTGCTTTGCTACATGATTCTGTGATGTTATTCACTGCTGCAATTAATGCAATGGGGATTGAAGAAGGTGCAAATGTGACGTGCGATGCTGATGATAGTTGGAACTTTGGGTCTACTATTGTAAATATGATGAAGTCTGTAAGTGTACTGCTTTAATAATTTAATATTCTGTGATTCGCTCTTTATACGATTGAATGGACAACACTTGATGAAAAATGGTTACCGTAGGTTATACCTGCTACACCAAAAGTGTTGATAAGCAGTTTGCGAGTTAAATTGTCTTGTCATTGGTATCTTTGACTGTACATAGGTAATAGCTATTAGAAACTTTTTGAGTTGTATAAAGTGTTTTGAAGAGTAGGTTGTTATAAATATTTTATCATATTAAGTTTATCATATCTGATTTTTCACAAACTATGAAATTTTAAAATCACGCTATAATGGCTCAACAGAATGTACCTTTATATGAATATAGAATAAGCAACTATGCGCTTCAAGAATTTCTTAATTCAATAGTAAAAACAAAATAAGGATTAATCAACAAATCTTTGTCTAGTAATTTTATATTTAAAAAATATAAATATTACTATTTCTAGTTGGAAATTGATGGACTAACCGGTATTGTAAAGTTTGATGAAGATGGGTTTAGATCTGATTTTGAAATTGATATAATGGAACTTCAAGCTCATGGATTTGAAAAGGTAATAAACATATTAATTCTGTATAATTTTATCGTATTATTAAGTTATTGATAATTGAACTATATATGTTTGTGACATGTAGAAAAGCAAAAAAAAAAATTCAATGTTGTCATTAGGTTGCATCATGGACAGCCGACGATGGATATGAAGATACAAGAGTTGTTATACCACCTGTCGAGCTGGAAGGTTCTGATTCCATGAAAGGAAAACATTTCATAATTTTAACAGCTTTGGTAAGAATTAACATTAAAAAATATTATTTTCTTAACGGGGAAGACAGTTTCAAGCTGTAAATTACAAATCTAGCTAGTTAAGTCAAATTCAAAATTCAAATTCAAATTGTTTATTTTTAATATAGGATATTCTTATCTTAATCTTATATATCATAAAGTATGCAATCATAGATTTAAAAAAAATTTGCGTCAAGAGACCGCGCGCGGATTCGAACTTCTTTGTATGCAATGCTCTAGCTCTCTTCCTTAGATCTTCTTTGAGATCATCTGAGAATTTATAAGGGCATCATCTGATGATGAGACTACTAGTCGTAATATTTTTCTCTTTAACATCTGCTTTACTATACAAAACTCAAGGGAATAACCTCGAATATAACATCTAAAGTTATGTTTATTGTTCATACAGTTTGAGTGAGCAGGCGGGTTTCCTAGAACTACAAACGGTTCACTCGAGAGCTATAAAAGCTAATAGTTCCTGTAATTACAGAGTGCTCCTTATGGAATGCTGAAGGAATCTTCAAACAAACTAGAGGGAAATGATCGATATGAAGGCTTCGGGATTGAATTGATTGAGGAGCTGGCGAAAATGAACGAGTTCAATTATACTTTCGAAATACAAGAGGACGGCGTTTATGGCTCTTACGTACCTAAAACAGGACACTGGACAGGAATGATGGAAAAAATTATGGATGGAGTAGGTGATTTTAACGTTTTTAAGCTTTTTAATAAATTTCTCATTTTAAAATATTTATACTTTGAAAGAATGGAAATTTGATGCTTGTAAAATCATCAATACAGTTATAAAATACATCTGAATTTGTAAATAAATACGATACGGCAAATTTTCACGTCTGTTTTATTAATTTTATTTGTTATTTCCGATGTGAAAACTGGAAATGAATCCCTGGAAATTTAATTATTTGATTGAGCATTAAGTAATGTTTAATTAACAGTAACTTTGAAATAGGTAATAATATTGTAGTATTGGCGTGATTGATATTTCAAGGCTTTTTTATAATACCAACATTTTTGAGTTACTGCAGTTATATTCGTCCATATTAATTGGTATTTTATTTTAGAGAGCCGATTTCGCAATCACCGACTTGACCATAACTTCAGCTCGACAAAAAGCTGTTGACTTCACGAGCCCCTTTATGAACTTGGGCATCACAATATTATACAAGAAACCAACGAAGCAGCCACCAGATTTGTTTTCATTTATTTCTCCATTTTCTTTGGAAGTGAGTAGGTACTTAATGTCATATAATTAAAAGAAAGATGTTCTAAATTGTTTAAAATTTGTGTCGTGGAATTGATAACTCTTTATGTAAACTTACGTCCCTCGACGTGGATATGAACTAACCTACAATTGTATCATTAAGAATCTACGAATGTGTTAAATATTGTCTGTGCATCTTGGGAGTTAAACCTATTTAAAAAAAAAATTGTCTTGATTTCAGGTTTGGCAATACTTAGCTGGAGCATACGTAGGAGTTTCAGTATTATTGTTCGTCTTAGGCCGAATGGCCCCAGACGAATGGCAGAACCCATATCCGTGTATTGAGGAACCAGAAACATTAGACAACCAGTTTTCTATGGCGAATTCATTTTGGTTCACACTTGGTAGTGTCCTTACTCAAGGCTCTGAAATAGCACCAATGTAACTATTTACATAATTTTATTTTATAAATTCTTATTCAAAAAATGGTAATGTTTACCTGCCTTGTGTTAACCTCTAATGTTAGCCTATCTTTAGGATTGCTGTTTTATTCAAAATGTGCGATCAAGGTTAAGGTATATTTTTGTCTCCAGTCGACCTATTCACGGACAGTAATTTAGATTTTGATTGACATGTCCTTCTTACAAAAGCACACGTGTTTTGAGATTTGCACGCTGAAAAAAAAGCCTCAAGAAACGCAACACAAGTAGTGCTTTTCTATGAATATAAATAAGCAAATAATCTTCTCTTGTAACTAGTTAGGTAAATTTAATTAACAAAGTGGACACAGGGAAATTTTTGAGCCGTCGAATACGTAGGGACTATGCATATATTGACACTATTACTTTATTGTTATAAAATGAGCTTCATAAATAAAATGTTATGTTCATAATAATTTAACCAAACTACGTTAAATAAAAAGATAGGGATAAGAATTACGATTGGTTGTGACCACGTAGATGATACTACTTGCTGATTACTTGCAGCTTATGATATTTTGCCACATCTGATACTTACTTTCTCTCATAGCCTTGGCATAAAAAAATATCAGCTGTTTATCGGTATCAATAAGTCAAAAACTAATAAAAAAAATATTTTCAGAGCTGTATCTACACGAATGGCTGGCAGTATGTGGTGGTTCTTTACTTTGATCATGGTCTCGTCCTACACAGCCAACCTCGCAGCCTTTTTGACTGTAGAGGCCAAATTCTACGCGATCAAAAGCGTGTCTGATTTGGCCAACAATCCATATTCAATCACATATGGTGCAAAGAGAGGCGGTGCTACATTAGGATTTTTCGAGGTATGTATGTATGCACTAACTTGTTTGGTATCTGTTTATTTATTTTTATTTAATAAAAAATTATCGGTTCACAAATAACACTACTTATACAATTTACGAACAGCATTCTATACTAGTCCACCATGGTTTTACTGGAAAAGTATTTCCTTTTTCCAGTGCTGCGTAATCTTTTTTAAGATGAAGTAAAATATTATTGTAGAATATCAATGATATATTTTTCCTTTCAGGAATCCGATAATCTTCTTTATCAGAAAATGTTTAAATATATGCAAGACCATCCTGAACTTATGCCTGCTACTAACGACGCTGGTCTTGAAAGGTAGTCTTTTTATACTAAGTACTTATCAGAAAATATTTTTTTACCAAACATAATCTTAAAAGTTTTAACCAGATACCTATTTCGAATCGTACCTTCAAGCATAGGTATGTTTATTTTTATTACAGAGTAAAGTCAGACGATGAAAATTATGCATTTCTTATGGAATCTACTTCAATCGAATATATGGTAGAAAGGAATTGTGACGTGGCACAGGTTGGAGGACTGTTGGACAGCAAAGGATATGGAATAGCAATGAAAAAAAGTAAGTACATTTTGTAATAATGTCAAAACTATAAGTAGGTTATTTGCACAATTGAAACCAAATAAATGCCATCTATCTGAACAAAAGTAGTACCTTAAACGAACTAGACAACTAATTACAAATTCATCGATATCTCTGAAAAACTAAAGAGTGTAGGCATACTACCAGCCACGTGGAACAAGAAATGTTACATATACAGACAACCCGGATTTAGTACACGGAGGCCCAACCCCAGATGAGGCGGGGTGGACATTTGTTGTCTTTACCTTCATCTGGGGTTGGGAAAGAATACCAAAACAATTTAATAATATAAAGAATTCCAATCGATAAATTCCAATTTAAAAAAATGTGCTTGAATTTTCTTCGTAATCTAGACTCGCCTTACCGTCAACCAATGAGTGAATCAATTCTTCAGCTACAAGAAGAGGGTAAATTGACGAGGATGAAGGATAAGTGGTGGAAAGAGAAAAGAGGAGGTGGTGCATGTGCGGTAAGAAACATCGAGTTAGTTACAAAGTTATTTTACTAGGATAATTACTCACAAATTAACAAAATACAAAATTTTAACAAAATTAACAAAACCTGTCTGACGAGTAATTGTTTTTTTTTTTTAATAATTTGTATTTGCTAGACAAACCCTTAACTACTATTAACTTAACAAAGCAATTTTCCTTGAAAGCATTCCAAATTCGTCAGATCTTAATGGACCCTTTCAAATTAATCAGCGTTTTATCAGCGAGATGAACTAGAAGCAAATTGTCATTCCAACGCCATAAATCTTAATCGGATTGTCCTATTTATGGAAATTCAGAATATTTTTATCCCGCAACTCACTGAGTAAACGACATTGAGATTGTGGATATTTATTGCGCGCTAAAAACAAAATGTAAAATATTCCTATTACAATAGAAAAGCCTACAATAATTTAGGCTTTGATCTAAAGTTTTTAAAGTAATACAATTCTGGCGAATTATTGCAATCCTACAAAAATTTACTTACTTACATTGCTGCGATGACTCATCTACCCAAAAAGAATCTTGCTTTACCTCTTGATTTCTTTGCTATTTCCTATTACGCTCTACTTGGTATGTGATCCTTCCAACTGACGCTGGAGTGATAAAGTTATGAACGACCAGGATGCTCTTCTAGAACATTAAACATATCTTTAGAACGAAGTAAATTAATGTGGCTTGCTTGTTTCAATGCTATTCAGGATGATGACGCAGGCAGCGGAGACGCACAGCCGTTGGTGTTGGCAAACGTGGGTGGAGTGTTCATTGTCCTCGTTGGAGGTTCTGGTCTGGCTGTCTTGTGTGCCTTCTTAGAAATGATTGTGGATATCTGGACTATATCTCGAAAGTTTGAGGTAATTTATCTTTCTCAATTTGTTGTTCAATACGTATCAACAACATTGTGCAATAATTTCTACAATCGTATTTTTATAATACTATCTATGGCGTGTTTGACAATATGTTAATTTGCTTTGAATGTCATTTGTATCATTCCATTTACTATCCTTAGAAGCCCTGATTGACAGAGTATATCTTTAACAGATCAAAAATAATTTTAATACGTAATTAAAATGTAAAAGTTAAAATAAGTTTTTCTCTTTCTTACTCTCTTTTTCGTATTAGATCCCTTTCTCTCGTCATTTGCCCTTATTTATCATTGATATTCCCCGTGACATCCTTGATTATGTTTTTCTCTTTCTCTGTAAGTTTTAAGGCTTTTGTAAGTCTAGTTATCAATACAGTCGAGTGAAACTAGTAGATATTTATGAACAATTATTAATAAAAAATTATATTGCAGGTGTCATTTAAAGACGAACTTATTGCTGAATTGAAGTTTATTTTCTCTTCTTCTGGAGACGTAAAGCCAGTTCGTCATCGGGAACCTTCTGGCAGTGGTTCTGGTGGCTCTAAAAAGGATGATAAGGAAATCATTGAAGATCCCGAGGCACCTGGTATTGAACAAGAAAATGAAGATACCCTCGATATACCGTTTGATCCGGCTCCAACACCTAGGTCTGAGAGATCAACCCATTCCCATCATACATTGCACAGTCGAAGACAAAGCAACGCAGTACAAATGGCTAGAATGAGAAAATTTAGTAATCGTAGTGCCCGTATCTGACTTACTGTGTAGTGTGTGTAGGTGTCAACATAATTCACCCGTGAAAGTAGATGAATGTAAAAAACGAGGCATTATCTAGAATTTAAGCAACATGTCGTGGAATTCTAAAGGAAATTGTCAATAGAACGTTTCTAACAAATTGCCTATGATTAAAACCGTTATTAATGTAAAAAATAAAATTTTTTTTATTATTATTTACTTAATCCGACACGCGGCTTTAGTACTTACTGAATTTATGTCTAATATCTACGCTGCATGTATTACTAAAATATTTAGATACAATAAAATAATCTAAAATCTTTATAAGGTGTCACGAATATAGCTTAATCAAAAAGTTTCTCAAAAATGAAGCTACTGAATACCAAAAAGAATCGACATCAAATCCACAGTTTGCACATTGTAAAACCAAATTTTCAAATCTGTAATATTAGACTTTTCATTAAAAATAGATAACATTAATTACCAGAAATAAATTATAGGACAACGGCAAATGATTATTACTCGTACAATGATGTGAATTAAAAACCTAACTAAAATCATAAATGCGAAAGTTTGTTTTTTTATTTGTTCGTTACCTATTCACGCCGTATTTTCTGAACCAATCTGTCTGAAATTTCACACACACATTGTTTGAAATACTGAGAAGGACATAGGGTTTTTCATACTGGTAAAAAGCACTGTAAAACACACCCGAGGAAAATCACGCTGGCAAGATACAGACAATAATAATTACAACAAAGAAAATGATATCTCAGTATTCTAGAGGTTTGTTTTGAAAAGATAATGTTTTGATACTTAGCTTACCTAACACCCACGTTATCCGGATTAAAATCGATACCTTTTATAAATAGCACTACATTTCTTCATTGGAACATCCTTTTAATAATTTAATATATCCAGTCACCCACGAGATGAATAAGCTATAAAGACTAAACTACTAACAAGGCCGCAATATATAGGTATATATATATTAAATTAATCATAAAAAATAAAACTAAATAAAAACAGTTTTACAGAATCGGCTTCGCTAAAGATTCTCTACAAAAGTTAGTTTTAGTTCAGCGTCGTTTCAGAGATTATAAATCCGAGCACATAGACACCGGCTTATTTGTTTGTGTCAAAAGATCGTAGGTCATGAATTGACAATGATGCTATTCTATTTAGCATCCTCAAGTTAGCAAGACTATGGTGACGGCGGCGCACTTATCCTACACGAGCCGTAGCTTGACTATAAAAAGTATAGTCACTTCACTGTCACACGTCTTACAAGTCTCAAGTTCATAACACGAGTCAGCCAGTTAATTAGCAACCGGTGAGAAATGCGATCCTGTCACAAGCCAATGTGTCAGTCGGGAGTAAAGAGGGTGGACCTTTGATTGAGTGGTGAGCTTGAGGTCATTTCTTTGGAAATTGCTGCGTCGAGGTCAACGTGCCGCGACCCATTGACTCCATTGTGATTTAGATAGCCGGTTACGGTAACTATTGAGGGTGAGGTAATGGAATTACTTTTTTTATTTCATCTTCGTTCAGGCAAATTAATAAAGCCTCTATTATAGCCATAGATTTATTAAATGACAGCCTGACTGCAATATTGTATTTCTATGATTGTATCACTATTGATATCTGTATAAAGTAAATTCTTCAATGACTTTTATAACTGCAGGCTATTATAAGATTCGGCATCATTTCTATCAGCAGCCACATGCCTGGTGCAACCCTATTATTTGTTATCCATTCACTTAATTTTGTCTATGGTAACTAAGTTAGATACAACATAGAATTTGATTTTGATTTTTTAACATTTATATCTTACAATATCACTGGACTTGACAAATTATCTGATTATGACTGTACAGTAGAAATGTTACCTTAGTCTGTAATTGTTAGGGCTTAAAGAATGTGTCGCCAAGAAATGCAAAACTTTCAAAACTTCTCATTATGAAGCTCACTTACTAGAAACAATTGTTATTAGCTTTCGGAAAACAAAGGCTCTAGAAATTCGAAACTCGAACTAATCGACTTCCTAATGAGTTTGATATTGTAATTGTGAGATGAAAATCTTACGAGTATTTAATCATAATTAAAATTTACCAACACATCATGTTAAAGTTCTATTCTATATCTAATTTTGGCCAGTCATATATAATTGGTACCATATGTTGTCAGTTTTGGACAGATTCTGGAATTACACACATACGCAATGCTTTATATGCTTTCCACATCGATGTCTAGTACAGAATTGTGTATACAGAGTAATGTTTTTTAGTAGTAGTAGATAGTTGACTGTACTAGTTGTTTATAATCTGCGTTGCGTTATATCGCGTTAACCTGTTCTAAAGGCCCATCTCAAGACAAAAGATGAGCCAAGTCACATAATAGTTACACTAACTTAGCCAAGTTATCATTTTAATTTAATCAGTTAAAGCGTGAGACAACAAACAGATAGTCATAACTACTATCGCATTTCTTATTAATATGAAAGTATATAAAAGTTTCTTTGGACATGGTAACTATTTTGATACATATCGCCATTATTTCAGCGTCTACGGAATGGACACCGACCCGACCGCGATCACCGCTCCCATTAGCCAAACAAATTGCTGGCAAACTTATAACTTGCTCGGTCGTCCGTGATTTATGAAACCTCTTTCTTTCCTGTTGTATTACGGGATATTTGTATATTTATCAATGTTTTATTAAATAAATGTACACGTCGCATGTATTATTAAAAGAAATAATGTGTAAAAATAGTGCTCTTGTTGACTGTTGAAGACTTCCCTCGGTTAACGATAGACCACAATATTTCTTTTACTTATCGTAAGAGACAATTAAGGGAATAAAAGAAGTTATTTTTTTCTATAATATGGGTTCATAGGAGATACTTACTGCCCTCTTATAACAAACGAACGAAAAACGGAGGCTTAAAAATAGTGTAAAAGGGTCTTTTTTTATTATACTTTTCTTTGTTCCTTTTTTGCGCCGCACACTTTTTTGGTTTCCGAACGATTGACTCGTAAAGAATGCTCTTAGCCACTATAAAGTTTTAAAGTAAGAGTACTTTGACAATCTTATTGTTACTTCACTGAGTGACAAATATTTGATCAATCTTGTTAGACAAACATTCTGTAAAAGTTAACATTGTTATATTCTTTACTTAGAAACCAAATAGAAAACTTGCCTACTTAGATAGGTATAACTGGAAAGGCTTATCTTACCCCATACATACTTTGATCAGAATAAACGAGTATGTACGTATACCTTTTAGTCTAATGAATTTGATTCCATCAGTACTTTTGCATTGACTTCTTTAATAAAAGCTACATAGTGTAGCGGGACAAAATCGGTGGGACCACGAGTTAAGAATCTGTGGGTCTAAAAACGCCACTTTAGCAATTCATCGAATCGAATTCATATTACGAATTCCTTAGCAATTCTTTAGCAATTCCTATTTCTTTCAATATTTTTGAAGAGGAATTGCAAAATTTAGTTGGCTATTTTACAAAAAAAAGAGGAATTGGTACAGAATTGCTAAGGAATTCGTAATATGAATCGATTCGATGAATTGCTCAAAGTGGCCATTTTAGACCCCCTGATATGCATATTTCCGATTCTACAGAAATATTATTTACACTTATGTATAATTTTAATTATTTATAATGTACATGCCCATTGCCATCGTTTTGGTGTCAGCAGCTATCTGTGGGCGTGAAATTCTCTCTGAAAACATCATCATCATCATCATAAATTTAAGAGCCAGGCTCTTGTTGGTGGAAATCCTTCCATTTTTGTCTATCTTTTTCAAGTTCCTTTTTTTTCTTGATACGACACGACGTTTGTTTTCTCTTTTATTTGTTTCATATAACTATGCCTTGGTCTACCTGGACCCCTTCTTCCTTCTATCTTTCCTTCAATGATGTTCTTCACGAAATCATCGTGTCGTATCAAGTGTCCCAACATGTTTCCTCGTCTGTTCTTAATTACTTTTTAAATGCTTTTCTTTTCTCCTACTTTATTAAATATAGGTACTACTATACTACATTTATCTCTCTGACAATAGTGCAATACCAAATGATTTTGCAACTCACACGATTAATAAATGAAGCTTATATTTGTAACAAATTTATAGGATTAGAGGGCATTGTGGATATATTTTATATCTCAGTATAATGTTCGCTATGTGATACTCATTTTTTTTCCGCCATCTTAATAATAATCGTATATAAATAATTCTTAGAGGCGATGACATAAAGCGGAAAAATAAGACATTATTCAACTGAGCGGAGAAGAAATGATGGCTGACTTTTAATCACTGTTCTTGATATAAATAGCTGGTTTATCAACAATATAGGTATTAGAAATTAAAAAATAAAAGTAATCTTTAAATATTATTAGGTAAATGTATATAATAACAATATAGCAATTAGTTATATAATATGAATCATGGATTAACATAAAAGACTATATAAAAATACATTTTAGAGATCATTAAGTATACTTACTTATTTTTACTATCAAACATACATATTAATAATACATAATCCCACGTTTTTATACCAGAGTACATAACATAATATCTATATACTAAGTTAGACTTCCTGTTACTATTTTGCTATTTTAAAATAAAATAATACCCAGCCTACCAATGTAATGAGGCTTGTCACTTTAAGATAACCTATTGAAACAGTGTATGTAGCCAGTCGAACGCTTATTCAAAAGACACAAACTAGCCTATTAAACAATAAAACAAAGTTAGGGAAAAATTAACAAGCAAGTACTCCTGTAAGAATCAAAACAATATTCCAAAGACACGATATCGATCGCCATTATTTAGAATACACATATAAAATATGTGTAGCTTAGCTCTTGCACAAAAAACATTAGTACGGGCGTTTTTTAGCAAACGCAATAGTAAGAGGTGAGAGGGAGTGTCGAGAATTGCGAGAGCTATGTGACGTGCAGGTCCTTTTGGATGACATTGACCTTCCCGATTTGATGGACCGAAGAGAACGGACCTCGTCCTTTCCTTCATTTTCGGTATCAGCCAATTTTTCGGCACTGCCTTCATTAGTTTTCGGCGGTCGCTTCACAGGCTTTACGTCACCGCTGAATCGCAATGCGAATTTCAGTTCTTCGACCAATTCGTATCTAAAGGTTGTCTGTAAAAAGTAATGATGGCTTTTAGAAAGTGTTTGATTCAATTGGATTTAATTAGGAAAAGCTTTATTTAAACAGATTATTTCGTGTGACGTCATGATCGTACCAATGAGACAAATAAGTGATATCAGAAGTAGTCTGGTTTCGGGCAAAATCACTGTCCTACAGAGACTAAAGTAATTTGTATAAAATGTACTCGTACGTTTACGTTTACGCAGTGTATTTAAAATATTTGTTTTTTAAATCCGTCCCTTAGTTTTGAGTTTATTCCTTACGAACACATTCAAAAAAATCCTTTTTAAAATATCAGTGTAGATAAAGTTATATTAAATTGTATTGAGTTCTTACACTATATTTAACGGATCTCTTGAAAACACCCCACAGCATGTCCAGTATGGATATAAACAGGCCAATGAGACTGCCCACGCCGAGCACCACAAACGCACCCAACATGTTCTTCATGCCCAATTGCTTTTGGTCTTCGTTGCGTTTTTCCTAAAATCCAGAATCATATAACAGAATCAATAATACCTAGTACTAACGCAGTAATTATAAGAGGTACATTTATATAGATATCTATGAGGTTAAAAAAGATAATTTTAATTTTGGTACCTACTTTAGTGAGGATTATTCAGAAAAAAAAACAGGAAAAAAAAATAATTTGTAAAACAAATAAATAAGATCACCACCAAAGATCACCACTGAGTATGCGAAAAATGTGACAATACGTATTAAGTAAATAATATTGGGGTCATCTTTTCTTTTAAAATAAAAAGAAAAATGTTTATTTATACTTGACATATTTTCCCGAAAAAAGTTATTGACAACAGACATGCTGACAACAAAGCAAAATGATAAAAATTCTATTTTTCTTTATTAAAAAACGTACCCCAAAGGTGAACTTACCCCACATTTACCTCCTCCCCTTTTCTCCTTCCACCAAAGGTCTTTCAACTTCTGAATGACCCCCTGCTCTTTCAGTTGTAGCAGGGCTTCGTCAATATATTTCTTGTATGGAGACTCTTCAAAAAGAAGAATAAAGAAAAAAAAAAACTAGTATCAAAATTTATGAGTTTATAACATTATATAACATGTTGTGGTAAAACGTAATAAAATTAAACACACTGTTAAAGAATTATATTACGGTTAACACATGTTTTATAACGTTATATAGGTGACTGCTGTGTGGGAGCACCTTTATGATATCTATAGGTATAGATAGACATCTATACTCATATAATAAAGCTAAAGAGTTTGTTTGTTTGAACGCAATTACTTTAGAAATACTGGTTGGATTTGAAAACTTCTTTCTACGTTATAGCTTATACTTAGAAACGTACCCCGGTGTGTAAAACCGCGTGAAACAGATAATGTTTTATACATCGCAAATTCTGTAGGTTAATTTCTGAGAAGACGAGAAGCCTATTAAACTCGGAATATCATGTTTAGTTGTTGATTTTACTTCAAATTCTTAGAATGTGAAGCAGCACTCTGCGAACTTTATTTGTTTTTGCAGTACAACTTTAAGGAACAAATAAAGTTTACATTCAACCTCATTCATAACTTTACGAAATGCTTAATTAAACATTATGCAATTCTTATACACTATTTGGACTGTTGTTTTATGTATTACTTTGGTAGAAAATATAATCATATAGCGAATATAATATATTTAGTTAATTAAAGTTAGTAGTTATTTTTATTATTAAAAAGTACCCTATGGGTTATTTCAAAGTATTGGCTACCTCCATACCAAATTTAATTAAAATTGGCCCAGTCGTTTGTAAGTGAAGACGTAATAAACACATAAACTTTCACCTTTATAATATTAGTGGGATTAATAAGGGGGTAAGTAATTATAATCAGACCATTTACTTTTTTTCAGTCCAATTCCGTAGCTTTTGGAGTCTAACAAACCACCCACTTGAAGTAAGTCACAGTGTCGCTCTTTGTAATACTCAATAGACGAAGATTCCATGAAAAAGGCCCATGAAGAATTCTCAGTCCTGAAATGTGTTAAAAATATTTATATTAAATTATCACAGAGCGAGTTATTTCAATATTTTTATCTGAAATCTATATACAGTCATATAAAATTTAAAAAAATGCGCATTTATTTACTTACAATGAAGTAAACATGATATCTCAAAAACTAAGCTATAAAGTCAAAGTAAAAATTTAATATTATACGGTTTTCTGGAATTCCTATAGGAACCGGGACAAAGCCTAGATAAATTATTTGTTAAGCAACAAATATTCAAAATTATTGTAAATACCTACTATAAATGTAGTTAAAGTCTGCGCAAAACCTATCAGTGATTCTTAGAATTGTTCCTTTAATTTTTTTTTTTTTGCTATGTAAGTACTTAAATCTAAATAAAATCTAGAATGGAGAAAAATAATATTTGGTACAATTAATCTTACAGTCATCGCTTATACGCACATGTCAACACCAATGTCATTGTTTTCTAACAGCCAACCTTTTGAACTCATCTTTTGATACATTTTTTGGTATGTCGGATTTGTGGCTTTCTGAAAATAAAAGTTCATTACTGAAAAATCTAATATCTTTATTAAAACACAACATAAACTTCAAAAAAATATACCTCAAAAAATTGTTTCGTTGATCCTTTTTTCTTAGCACCATAAGGAATCGACTGACGCTCGTAGAGTTCTTGTACATTTTCAAAGGGCATAACGTTTTTTTCGACAGTCAAGAATGCTACCAAAGTACCCACGTATGATGCTACCATGATCATCGTGAAAAACCACCATATACTTGTGATCATACGTGGAGCCAACGCACTAAAAAAAGAAAAACAAACAAGAGTGTGTACCAAGAATAGACACGTCTGGTGTGGACGCTTCACTGAAGACCCAACTCCTTATAAACTGGGAAAATGGTGGAAAAAGAAGAAAGAGATGCAAGCAAATTTTCAATACATCACGACAACCGGCCTGCAGGGTGATGTTATATACCAAATAACCATAATGAGCCACTTTTGACCATTGAACAACGCGGCCATCGAAAGACGCTGTGCTAAATTTGCTAATAGAGCAACACTCCCATGCCGTATTATTATGCTAGTAAGTAGATAAACAGGTAAGAACAAGTACTTATAGTTTTAAAAATATACTCACATAGGAGCAATTTCAGATCCTTGTTGCATGACAGAACCAATAATTAGCCACAAAGAGTTTGCGAAACTGAACTGATTGGTCAACTCCTCGGGTTGTTCAATACACGGGTTTATGTTTTGCCACTCCCTATGGGAAATTCGACCCACGAATATCATTATAACACCTAATCCCAATTGAATAAGTAACATGTAATACCACACCTAAAACATAAAATCAATAAACCAATGTTTTACAGTGTACTTTAAACAAAATAATCTTTTAAATATTTACAAACTTTAACTTTGTCTTCAATACAAATCTTTAAGTCTACTTAGTATTATTTATTTTACCTCTTTTGAAAACACAGCCATGAATGAAAACATCTCTGGAGGCTGCTTGCTGGGCTGTTTGTAAAGAATTCCGATGCCTAAGGTCATGAATGGAGTTGAAAAGTCGATCCCAGTCTGCCGTTCTGCTGTTATAGTCAGATCACAAATGGCAAGATCCGCTTTCTGTAATAAGTTAAATACATATGAGAGAGAAGTGGTGGTAAACTTAAAATAAGTAACAATTGACGTCAATAAGTGATAAGAATATCCTATATTGAAAATAAACAATTTGAATTTGAATTTGAACTAATACTGAAAATAATAATATTTTTATGTGATTACCAAATAAATAGTAATATATACGGCGGCGTGCTAGTAACACACTCGAAGTATCACTAACTAGCGCAGATCATGGCGCGCCCCGCGCCTTTTGGTTGACTGATAATGTTTTTGTAAAAAAAAATGGTTATTATGAAAGCATATACGAGTAATAAGATTATAGTTCTAGGGTTGATAGTTAATAAGTAGTTAATAGGGTTAACCAGTTAGCATAAACATTTTATTGTTATTAAAAATGTCAATCAATAATTACTATAAAATAATCGATCTGAGCATAATATTAATTGCAAAAATGGTTTCGTTAAAATTTATTTATGGAAAAATTTGGAAGTGTTTTCCAAATAAAATAGAAATTGAGTTTGATAAGATAAATTAAAAAATAACATTTTATCAAAATTACGTACCTCTTCTATTATTTGCAACGACATTCCAGACCACCCTTTTACACTGTCGTAGGATCCATAGTCAGTTTCTTCATCGAATTCATAGTTGAAACCTAATTTTTCTGACAGTTTATCAATTAAATCAATGGCAAACCCCTCATATCGATCATTTTTCTCCAATTGGTGTGGTGAATTTTTTATGTAAGCGAATGGTTTTGTCTGAAATAAAATTCCAAAATATTCGAATAAGTTTTTTTACATTTACATGTTCTGTTTGCCTTAATCTATTTTATATACTGTTTTTTTTTACGTTCTTATCTACACTGCAATAAGTGTTCTGAATCTTCATTTTAAATTTTGCTATCTAAATGATATTCGAATGTTGTTTATCTGCTCTTGGACATCCTCATCCCTACAATCCCTGCAATAAATAAATATAAAAGCCTATTGGCGTGGCTTTATTTGCTGTTTAGCACCGTTATGGCAATTATAAATGTGGTACAGCCCACATTGATAATTGGCATGACTTGCAATTATATCCATTAGTGATTGACATATTCGCCGCTAGAAGACAAAGAAAATTCAGTGTACCAGTCATCCAACCTACTTAATAAAGTAGGATAAGGTATAAGAAGAAGCGTGAATCGACATTATTTTTATGACCGGTACTTAGGTATGATATTTTTAGCAGAATCATCCACAAATCGGAGAGATATACAACTAAATTAAATTCTATTGATCCTGATTAAGATTTCTCAAAGGTCGGCAAGGCGCACGTGACACGTGACTCCTGGTGCTGCTGGCGTCCATGGGCTACGGTAACCACCTACCATTAGGTGTGCCTGTTTGCCTACTTGACTGTACTAAAAAATCAAAATAAAATCTCGTATACGCAAGCGGGTATATTCTTAAGACGGAAACCATCGGCCTTATTTGTGTTTTGCAGACTATTGTGCTCTGTACTTACCAAAGCAATTAAAACTCGCAGGGTTTTGTTTTTGAGTACAGACTCTTGACCAATTTCAGAGCTGGGCAGGAAAGGCCTATCCATTAACAACATGTTTGATGTACACGATCCAATCTGTAAAAATAAATGTAAAATGATAAAATCGATCAGATAAAAAAAAATATCATAAAATTTACAAAGTTCTGAAACCAAAACCACAGAAGTTATAGTAGTATGCCAAAACGTCAATGACACAATATAGGTACATTCAGTCTAAGCTAATAACATTCTCTATTTAATACACATACATGGTGGTAATTACCCAAAAAAAAAAAAATAGGATTACAACATGACCACTTGACCACATAAATTAATTTTAGATTTTAAATAAAAAAATAAGCCCGTATACTTAGTTAAGTTACTAATGTTCAATTAGTAATTAAGAAATAGAGAGTGGTCTAAATTCTGGTTGAAACTAAGTCTATAAAGTAAAATTTACTCTTTTTAAGTGCAGTATAGTATTCTTTAGGATAAATAATTTAACAAAGATGTTAAGTACCGTTTGGTTGCCAGCAGAAGTCAACTCCAGAATATCAAATTTGGCTTCAGTTCTTTGTCCAAATCCATCAAATGCTAGTGTTCGGGTGAGACCTTCTATTTTATTCTGCAATTTAAATACAAATAATTTATTTGAATTTTAGTTTTTTTTTCTGTTAGTTTTTATTTTTATTTTTCTATTTGTAAGTTAAGGCAAATACTTCATTATATCTTACTACGGTAATAACTTAGGGCTTGGATTATTTCCTTGAATCTTGTGTTGATGTTATGGCCATCTGGTGTTGAACTCATGTGTAAATATGCATAAGGACTACTTACTACTTAATAGGACGAGTATTTTAATAGATGTTTAATAATTTAATAGTTATGTATATTATATGTAAGTTGTTTAGGTAGTAGGTAGGTATCACTTAAATCTAATTTCACACACTCGGACATTAGGTACCTTTTTATCGCTCATGATGCTATTCAATCAAATTTGATTCAAACAACAAAAAATATATGCCATTATTTAATTTAAAAATGTGTTTCCCTTAGGGTCTTAAAGAAAAACATATTTCTAGTACTAATAGCGTGAAGCTTAAGACATTATCTGTTGTTGGAAAAAAAATACAGCCTAAAAGCAAGGTTAATTTACCGTTCTCATGAAATTCAATAAAGAAGAGCCATGTTCCCAAGCATTCGCGTCTTCGCAGCTCAGTTTACTGGATGTAACGTTGACTTTCTTCAAGGACGCTTTAAATACAAGTAGGGCATCGTGGATCAAAAGCACATTCGTTTTGATCTGTTCAGCTTGCGCTTCATTTCCTGTATTGTTATTCAAGCTGTCTGTGAATTCCCAGAGCATATCATTGGACGTCAAATCCAATAATCTGAATCCTAATAATAAAACAATCTCAGTATGAAAATAATGTTTACGTTTTAAGATTTAATAGAGGTATTTTCAAATATTCATTGGTCAATAATAAGGCGTAAGGCAGAAAAGGACTTTCATGTAAAATGATGGTGAACTAAAAAAATAATAAAATCATAAAATTCTTTCAGTTTCTATTGGCCTAGGTACTTACCAGTCATATTTACCCCACCATATCGGTATCGACTTAAATCCAAAGTGAATAAATCCGGCGACATGATGATGTATGAATGCTCATCTGCCATCAAGCCGACCTGCTGCGCGTGCGTCAGCAGCTGCTCCAAGTATCTAGATGGACAGTCCACCACGAAGTTCGTGTAGCCATTCTCCTTGGCATTTATTAGTACGTCTCTGAAAGTGTGTTTGTAAAAATAAAAAATATATCAATAGGTATATTGATTGATGAATAACATTTTAATGATGATAAATGTGGTAGTATTTTTAAATTTATAATGTCTAGCCATTGGCCGTGCAGATGTGGTCTAAGATAGAGCTCGCCGGTTTATTTATTAGTTCTAGCCTAGAAAAGACAAAAGTAGATAAGTCTACAAAATGGTTCAAAAGAGTCACAAATTATTCTTTTGTTTATTAATAAGTACATGATTTTATACTCCTTGAGCTTTTTTAGACACTAATTAAATGTTTTAAATTTTATATTATTATCATTATTTTTTACTACACATTATAATTTGTATGAAGTATCTACTTACCTATAATCCTGTCCTCCCAGCTCCCTAACGCTCACTGTAAATGTCTCACTGTGGTTGCCCATCATCATTAGATTGGCCATCCTCATCAAACTGTGACCTCTCACATACAGCAAAGTAAAATTGTTCCAATCTTTAATTTTTACCATCTCCTCTAATACCTACAAAAAATAATTATCGGCAATAATGGTTGGAAAAAAAGTGGAATACTTTTATTATTTTTAAATAATAGCAACTTATGTTGTCTGATTCTTGCGATAAGCATTTTCGATATTCCGAAATATTTATTCAAATTGATACCCGAGCTTAGCAGGTCATCATTTCAATTTTCACCGTACCTCCTTCAAAACAAAGTTTCAGTGGCTTCAACATAAGCAAATTTAGGGTTTGAATTTGAACTTTTTCTGTTTTGCTTATTATATTGCTATGGTTTGTTTGACTCGCATACATCGAATTAGGAAGTAGGTATTTAGATGTTCATATAATATGATTTGCTTTATGACTCATATAATGTAACAACAAGACCAATCCATTAATCACTCTAGTTTCATTAACCTTGATACTTAGCCAGTAACTACATGGAACATAATAATAAGCCCCATATAATATAGAGATAATGTCACGTCCTTACCATATTGTAACTTTCCGGGCTAGGATATAGATTGAGCATAAACCAGCTTCTTGAATACCAGTCGTTGTGCTGCACAACGACATGGGGCAGCTCCAATATATCGCACAGAGCCTGAATGTTTTCACTGGCCCTCCCTCCAATACCGTCTATAATTCCTACAACACCTTCCTAAAAAATAATTAACTATACTTAATTAAAAGTATACCATATACTTCTCTGATATTTATGGCGGTATTCCTTATTCAAAAAAGAACGTTTTTATCAAAACTATGTTAGAAACATTCAATTTCATACCTCTGCAAGTTCGCATACATATTTTGTAACTTGTAGAATATTGCCTCTCCGTGAGACTTCCTTTATAGAGTATTCCAAGTTGTACTTTTCAGCGCTAATGGCAAATGCTGCTTTCATGTCAATTGCATCTTCGTAAAGTATTCCTCCTAGATAAAACGAAAACCTATGTAAGTATGAATAACTAAAACTTGATCACTTTATCTTATCGCCTATTACTACATCTCCGTTGTTTAATTGCTGAACAGCATAAATAAAATTACCTTTCATTAATTTTATATAACAAAATGTTATGAATAAAAAATCTCACCAATCTTTTGCCCCTCATCCGCAGCGACATATTTTACTAATGCGATAAACACCAACACTAACAACTCCATCGTTAAATCAGAAACTTCACTTTTACTGATCAAAAACTACCGCAAACTCTCTACCATTTTAAACAGGCGATAAACGTTAATTAGTTTACGTTGCCGGCATTGTAATTATCTGGTTTATAATGTTTTAGAATGTAGTAAACGTCCAGACTTGCCCGATTACTCTGTTTAGATTGGTTAAGATAGGAATCGCGATGGCGGCGCGCGCGCGACACCCGCGTCAGAAATAATCCCGACCTATATTTAGGACGAGTTTTCCTGAAAACGACATACCCACTTTGAAATATCGTCTGTCTCGCCGCTGTCTCACGAAGGAGTGATCGTTTGGAAACGCGTACGAACAAAAAATATGGCTTTTTATTGTTTTGTTTGAATCAAGCAATCAAACTTAATTTAAAAACCAAAATAGGTCACTTAAATTACTTAAATATTTACGTCTATATAAGAATAAAGCCCGGAAAGCGATGAGTGAGTGACCGTGAGTTAGTTTGAAAATACTGATACCAAAGCATAAAGGGTTGATTGACTTTGTTAGCTCCTCTATGAACCAACAAGCAATGAAAACGTATGCAAAATTTTAAAATAAAACTAAATTTAGTTACATTGATAAACTTACTCTAATTTATAAACCACACTTCAATACTATTTTGATAAAATTTCTATGGGTCTGTAACTGTATTGTTTATATGTAACTGTATGTCTATGTAACTGTATTGTTTATATAATTAAAATTATACCTATTTGAATAAATGAAATGTCCTTATGAAACGACTCATTGGAAATTTCCAATAGAACTGAAGATCAATAAAATTTTTACGAGCCACATTTCGCAAGATTTGTTTACGATCGGAGTGCATCAATTATTTAGCATTTATTTTATGAACTTTACGGCATGCATTTTAAAGTGCACTTCAGAATTTTAAAAAAGCTCCATCGCTATAGCACGTTATATGACATCATTACTGTTTAGGTCAATGGTTAAGTTTTTTTTTTGTTTTTTTTTTTTTTTAATTACTAGGGTTGTGATCAAGTTCTGGCTAAAAATTTGCGGTTATAATATGAGAACGTGATTGTAGAGATTTTATATTATTGTATCTGCTGATCAAAGGTTTAGGTATACTATTAAGTATATTATGTTTTAATGTTGTAGTACTTTTGTATAAGTAGGTACAGCATCTTCATTTCGTTAGTGGCGATAATACGGTCAATACCTATTTTTTTTTTATATTAACGCTATTTTAAGTTACTTTAATAAAACACAAGATATATCTATATAGCTTTATAATAAAACAACGTATATTGTACAAACGGATTATATAATGAAGGTAGCTTCTTTGTTTCCATTCCCCTGTCATTTTGATATTTGTTATTTACGCAGTAAACACCATTAAAGACGATGGTAGATAATTTGTACTCATCGATATTGGAATTAAAAATATCACTCAATAAAATAAATAAACCAAATTTTCTTTGGATACTTACCAATATTCAATGGGCGGTAGCAGCGTCTTCAAATAGGTAATGTATAGTCGAGGATATTAAAAATATGTACCTAATATTAAAAGCGATATCAGATAAATAGAGGGTATTAAAGAAAGAGGAAAACTTTTTGATTGGTAAAATAACTGTGTATGTACCTTTAGAAAGTGTATGTTAAAAATACTTATAAATAACTTTCGTACTAAGATAATGCTAGTAGGTTTTGGAGACAAACTCTATCGAGCAAACAATAACTCTCTAAATCAGTAACAATTAAAATTTAAGTTAATTAACATTATTATTGTTTTACTTTCTTATTTTAGTTTCTTAAATTTTTTAATACTACCTTATTCGATATATATTATAAGTTGTTTTTGATTATTTGTTAATGTTCAATATATGTTAGAAATAAACAAATATAAACAACTAAAATATCAAAATAAAACCATTCATTTTCTTAAATTTTTTATATACTTATACTGATTCAGGTTGAAGTTGTCACGTGGATTTTGACCTAAAAACCTTACGTTTAGATGGATAATATAAGAAAGCTATATACTATGAGCATCTCTATAACCCGCTTATCGATTTTGAGATTTGCGGGGGAACAGAAACTGCGAGTAAATTATATATGACTAAGATATGACATATATGACTGAGCCCTCGTATAAACATTGCCTTGTGGGCAAAGACAATAAAAAAAAATCTTGATATTTCTCAGATATAGAAACAATGGATGTCCAAAATATGCGATTATGCTCCAATTTGATTGCTAAAACTCTAAGCACCGAGCGTAATATAACCAGAACTTGTTCATAGATAATAATTCTAATGCACCATAATATGTATAATTAAATGTATATTTTTAAAGTAACTTTGATGTTATCAAATATTTGAAAAATAAACAAGTATCATTTTTTCATAATAATAATGTAAAAAAATATAAACACACACCAGCTGTACGAGAACGAAAGCAATTGTGTGACCACGCAATTTGGCCGACTAATAATAATATTGCCAGCAGCAACCCTCTGCCAATTCACTGGGTCATCATTGCGAGTCCGTAATTAGAGCATTCCTGTACGTGCAGATACGTAGGGATAACATGGCTTACCTACTGGTTCTTCGTACAGTCAACAGTCAAAATACCATATTTGTATGAAATATAATCAATATTCAAATTTATTCAGTATTTTTTTCATGATTTGTTTTACTAAATATACCAATAACTAGACTAGTTTCATTCTAGAATTGAAAAACAAAGTAATAAAGTTTTTAACATTGAGCTCTAGTATTTCTTTTGTACAAATTTTGTACTTACAGCAAAGAATTTGGAATCGCGCGCGGTTAGGCAATTTTTTTTAATCTATGACGTACAGTTTATATAAAAACAACAGACATTTTGGATCCAACCTAAATTGTTTTCAGGAGTAGATATGTAAAATTATATGTAGAAGATCTAAATTATGTAGAAATTTGTAGATCATACGTATCCCAGAACTAATATTCTAAATTACTATTAAACTTAATAACAAAAACAGAAACCATCTTAATCATAGATAATAAAAAATTGCGATTTCCTATTTCTATGATCTTGATGCTAATTAATGAACCTATTCTGTTTTAGGTATAAAAAAGAGAAAACTTCTTTAATATACAGAACACTGCACATTTTTTTAAATCTATTATTTTTCATTTTAAATGAAGTACCCATCAGTTCTGGAGATTATAAAAGTTGTTACTATTCACAGAAGTTCATTTGTAATAAAAAATACTTTGGTACATTATGCTTTGAGGACAACTTATTTCATAATCACTGCATTCTAACAGCGTCGCCTGTGTGTGTTTTCCCCAACAGCTGTTTGCAATTCCATGCAAGTGCATTTAATATGCCCGCAAGGGGTCGCGTGCGGGCCGTGGTCAATGTCCACTGCCACTGCGATTATCCACATTTATGATGATTACCTTTTTTTTCTTTATCATGAGTTCAGCATTCCTTATATATAACAGGCGGCCAGCCATGCCATAACGTCATGCTTTTTTAGGTGGAATCCGCCACCAGTCGGATAGTTACAAGCAAATTGAGAGCCAGACCAGAGCTCTCTCGACTCAAAAAGGCGACAACACCCACGTGAAGCCAAGGGTTGGCCTATTACAACGGCTATGGAAAATGAATTAAGTTTAATTCTATATATAGAATTTTCTTGTACAATTAGATTTTTTAACTGTTAACTTGAACTGAAATAACTACTACATTTGTTAAAATATTTTTCAGTTTTTTAAAAATTGAAGACGTTTTATTTTATTTTTTTAACTTTATTACACAATCGAAATGAACAACCATATTTAAAAATTTCAAATAATTAAGTGATTTCAACCTCCACTTTAGTTAAGTGCTAAAGTTAAGCTTAGAGCTTTATTCCCAAATAAAGACACATCCATAAACAATTTATATTCAAACGTTTCACCAGTGTTGGTTTTCAATGAAGGCATAAAGTTTATGTGTCGCTCAGCAAAACCAGTAAAACCTATATCAATAGTGCATCATACGGGATTATCCTATACCCAATCGTGCAAATATCAATATACGACAGATAGAAATAAATTACCAGCAAATACTGTCAGTGACCTGCGTCTGGCAAACAACCACAAATAAATCACATTCTATTTACGTAAACGTCGATGGATCTATATCTAATATAATTTTGGTATCAGGTGACTGTTCAAATAAAAAGATATCCAGGTAGACATTTTTGGTGTATATAAATCTTAGATACCTACCTATAAGTAGGCATATTCTTGATAAAGAGCTATACGATAAGTAATGGCATTGAAAACAAATCATTTAAATGTCAGGTTTAAAACGACTTGTGAAGCAAAAAATGGACCCAGGTATTTTTTTCTTAATAACTTAGTTTTGTCTACTTTAAAGCTGATTACTAAGAATATATTCCTGGTATATACGTTCTTCCCGGTGATTCGCCACATTTAAAATATTGGACAATATCAAAAGCAGTGCAGTAGACAAGAAGTAGAAGAAAAAAGCAACAAAAATAATCCGGTAAAAGGCCCTCTGGCATGTTGCACAGACCTCTCGTATGGTAAAGAAAATAGTAGCAATCACTGGAAATGATATTGAAATTACATCATCAGCATCATTTCAGCCGCAGGCTGTCTAAGTGTCTACTGCTGGACATAGGGCATACATACATAGACATATCCCTCAAAGATTTCCAGAATAAAGTTACGTAGTTTTTTTATTAAAAAAAAGGGTAAAAGAAAATAGGTATTTGTTAATTTAAGAAAAATCAAAAGCCAATTGTTTTTGTTACACACAATTACAATAAACTAAAGAGTTGTATAAATTACGAAAATTGAGATGGTTAAGTACTAATTTCTCGACACATAGCGTAAATCCAGCTTTACAGTAACGTGTCTCCATCATTGTCATACGAAGGTGGAGCGGTGCTGTGGGTGTCATTTGCGGTTGTCTAGACGAGACCTCTTCGAAGGTTTTGAGAATACATGTTCAGTGCAGCATTGGTGTTGTAAACATAATCCGTTTTTAGATAAGTGCACGATTTCATCCCGCACGTAAACTTGCTAAACTGCTGTTGATATAAGCTTTCGTTGTTTATTTTTGCTATTTTTCTGTTTAAAGAAAGATAATGATTAGTATGGTATACAAAACTATCATAAGTTTGGTTTTAAAAAAGTAAAAATTATACTTACCAAAAAGTCATGAATATTTTTTCTTTAAATTAAGTATTTCAAAACGTTCTTATTAAACCTAATTATATTAAAATAAAAATAGAGTTCGAATTACTGTCGTCACATGACTGAAAGGTGCCCAAGAGGCTGGCCGCATTTGGTGATGTATTAGTAATGTATGACCAGACTAATGCGCTGGACAAAATAAGCTCTTGGGACACTAGAGACATCGAATATGTCTATCTTGAAACTCTTAAACGATCTTGTATCGAATTGCATCAGACGGAATCGAAACTTCAAAACAAAGACTTTGGCTACTATTGACATATCAATTACTATAGTAATTGATAAAAACGAGGAAAAAGTATCTACGTTTTATTTGGTTCAGAGATGAAAGAAAATCCAAAATTTATCAAGTTTACCAACAATTTTTGGATATCCTTGAGAGATACAAGAGGATTCTGTGTGTAACGGAGATGAAGAGGTTGCAGAGTGACATATACTTGCAAGTAGCAGCCTTTTCTCCAGAGAATTACTTATGTTGGTTTACAATTATTTATTTAATAAAAACGGGAGTTCTGTTTTATATAAATATAAAGTATTTATTGTATTGGAAGTAAAATACTTAACAATTGAAATCTCTCAGTCATTCATTAGGAAAGACAGAAAATTGTAATTTTGTTAAAAAAATAAACACTACCATAATGCACCTAAAAAAATACATACATAAAATAACTATCTATAAAAAGATACAATAGGCAATATACCTAATATGTATTTATTATTTGATAAACTGATAAAAACAAAACATATAAAGTGTCACTCACGGATACCTAACACGCTCTAACGAGACAACTCATTTCTACGATAAAATCTCAAAACTGCCAACAAACGTTGAATTATTCAAGAAAAACTTAAAATGAAGGGATCGTGAAACAAGTTACGGAGGACGATATGTCGAGACATGTACGAATTATAATAAAATATTGAATCTTCGCACTGAACAAATCTAACCAGCCACTTTTATCTGTGATAATATAGTTCAGATTTTTTATATCTGTTGCATGAAAATGAAAAACCCAAACTATAAAAAGAGTTTGATTTCAATTAAATAGGTAGAGAGAAATTTCTATGAAAATAAGTGATATATTTAAACTTATTTTTCTAAGAATTACATCAACACCCTTACTTAAATATATAATATATATATATATATATATATATATATATATAAATATATATATATATATTATTTTTTATATATTATTTAGGATGTTAAGTAAGTTTCTATATTACGGGCAACTTGAGAAGTCTGATCCCTATATATGAAAAGTGATCGGCCTGTATACATAATGCCCATGCCACATGGGCAATTTGATAAAAATATCATGTTAAACAAACTTCCCGTTCAGTATGAATTGTTTAGGGAAAAAAAATAAAACAAATGAAATGAAGTGTTTTTGTTTATTTGTATTTAGACGACCCAAAAGGGGGTGGGTGAGGGAATGGCGACATGTTACACAAATCCGACTTAATGGAGGGTCATATGGTTAGGTTAGGTTATTAAGTATAAGGTGTATTATATTTAATATTACAGATTAAATACTAAAAAACCACAATTAAAAATACAAATAAACTAATCTTGGAAACCAGGTCGACTTCCCAGCTCAAACGTCTTCATAACGCTGGCAGAATTGCCACGCTGGATGGCCCGGAAGGTACGTTAAGCCAGGAACGATCCGGAGCGGTGTTATCAACTCCTTTCTCTCAGCCGGCGGTTGAGGTCTTAAAAATGAAAAAAAAAATGTTTTAGCAATGTTTACACATCCTAAATACATAAATAGGTACACACTTACAGACAGATGACGGACGGAACAAGCTCAGGATCAATTGATGATCTTTGATCTGACAATGCCTCGTCTTCGATTTTATATAATATTCTTTTACTTTATAATAATTTCATTACCATCTTAAAACGACTTATGTACGTATTGACTAGTAAGTTAATATTACACTTTACATACTAATGACGTCGTTCGGTACTATTATGTATTCTGTGACGTCATGCAAGGCAGTATACTTGTCGCGTAGTCACTTAATAATTGAGAACAAAGCTATAATATGTGCTAATAAAATTTTACGATCTCGTCGATGTAATATGAAAACATCGTTACGTTAAACATAATTTTAGTAGAAAATTAGGTTATAATGCTCACGTGAATCTATTGTCAAATACTCTTACTCTATAGTCTTTGAAACTAATATATCAGTTTCATTTAACTTTTGTTCCATTCTATTTATGAATTACTAGCTTTTGCCCGCGGCTTCGCCCGCGTGTACTTCCCTCGGGAACAGTGCTTTTTCCCGGGATGAAAGGTACCCTATGTCCTTCTCCTGGTTCTAAACTACCTCTCTGACAATTTTCAGCTAAATCGGTTCAGCCGTTCTTGAGTTATAAGTGAAGTAACTAACACGACTTTCTTTTATATATAAGAAGATGTATTTTACAGCCAATAGTGGCAGTGGCATCCATCGCTTAAAAAATTAATTCAACAGAAGGCATGATTTAAATTAGGTTACAATGCTCGTTTTCTGTATCTTTAGTGAAATACTATACTTTTATTCAGTACAATTTATTAATGTATTTACAGCAAATCGTAGCTTTGGCCATCATCCATCGTTTAGCAAATTAATTCCTGACCTAAATCGATTGCGTGCTCGAATACCAATAATTTTAATAAATTCAACAATCGAGAGCTTACTTCTCAATAAACTTATTGAAGTTACGAGCACTTTGCCCCAGCTGATACCTTTTATTAAATAATAAACTCATAATTTTACAGATAAAGTGTAACATACGGGTACTAAACAAGCAGTAAAATTTTAAGATCCTTTTTGTAGAAACTTATTTGTTAGTTGTAAACCTACTTTTAACAAAACAATAAAAATGCATTTTTTTAAAAAGAATATGCTCTACAAATCTTACATACTATTTTAAAGCTATCTATAATTTATGTCTTTGTTCTCGGTCAATGTTCCACTTCAACTGAACTAATACTGGAGTATTTTCGTGGATTTGAGCCAAAACCCTAGTGCTAAACTAGACATTTTGCCTATCGAACGAATATTTCCTATCATCAATACATATAATAAGACACTAAAATGCGAGTGTCTGTACATTTAATATATTTCAAAAAAACTGATTGAGTGCGATTAAAAAAGAGTAACAGAAACCAAAAAGACAGTTTTTGGAATTTTTGTCTGTCTGTATGTATGTATGTATGTATGTCTGTCTGGTACGTTATAACTTCGAAAATACTTAACGGATTTAAACGCGGTTTTTACAGTTGGATTACATATAATTAGGAGCGTTGTCAAAACTTTGTTTCGTCAAAATCGGTTAAGGGAAAAAGAAGTTATGGTCGATTGAAAATTTACTTCAAACACTGCTTTAAAACTTATAGACAAAACCCATTTGAAATTTCGGCAGTAACAAGCAAAGCATGTTGGCCTATCGGTAGAGGTAGCGGATCATATTTTTAAGTAGAGGGTTCGAATCCTGCTAGACATCACTTCTTTAGTTTTCCTTTTTTTGTTTTGTATTAATTTTTTAGAAGTCTATTTTTTTTAAATATTTTAGTAAAGAAATGTTTCTAGAAAGTAGCTGGAATTTTCTGTTTTCGTTTTTTATTTGTTTTCTAGAATTATTTTGTTACTTAGAGAAAGCTCTTAGCGTTAATTCCATTAATATAAAAGCATTTTGTACTTATCTATCTATACATATAATAAGACAGTAAAAATCGAGTGTCTGTACATTAAATATTTTTCTAAAAAACCTCTACGGGGCAATTAAAGAAGAGTAATAAAAACAAAAAAAAAAAACAATATTTGCACTTTTTGTCTGTCTGTCTTTCTGTCTGTGTGGTGCGTTATAATTTCAAAACTACTCAACAGATTTGAACGCTGCTTTCACAGGTGAATTACATATAATTAGGAGCGTTGTAAAATCTTTGTTTCATCAAAATCGGTTAAGGGAAATAGAAGTTATGGCCATTTAAAGTTTACTACAAGCACTGCTTCAAAACTTTTAAACAGTTGAATGCGATTTACATAAACGTATTTAATTTAGATAAAGCTAGAATTTCTACTTATATCAATAAAGACAAAAACACACTGCAGTCTCTATTAAATTTTAATAAAATAACACATTGAATGTATGTGGGCGTATGATTTAGTTACATAAAATATCAATAGATGGCGCTGACTTTATTTTAATAGCAGATTGAAATTTTTCCTTACGGCAGCAATTCATTCTAATTATTAAAAAAAAATTTGGCTGTTGATTTAGTACTATTGGTTGGTTTTTTTATCGGTCGTTTGTTGTGTTGTATTGTAAGCTATTTGAATTGATTGGTTGGTTTGGTTTGGCTTTGGTTTAAAAAATAATCAAATCAGTGTTTGACGGAATAATACGGTCGTGTCGTAAGGACAAATTTATCTGACTTATCACTATTTATTGAGCTTTTCTCCAATTTTCACGCCCACTAAAACTTTGGGAGTGAATTTTAGGTCCTAATGACTCTGTAATAGGCTGCGTCTACTCTTTTAGAGACAAATATTGATAGTATGAATGTTAAGGGCTCCTTCTTCTGAAGGTCCGTTGTCCGTAAGCCGCGTAGTCGCGGCGCTCACTCATTTTGTAGGCATTTAGACATCATATTTGGGAAAATAACACTACAAAATCTACTTCAGCTATTTTCACTATATAAATACTTTATCTAAAGGTTGGTATAAAAAGCAGGACAATAAGTTTATTATTTTAGGCATAGTATTGAAAATAAACTTCCAAAGGAGGCAACTTAGATTTTTCTATCGAGCGAATTTTGTCTGATATTGGTACTGTTACTGTAAGCGAATTTCACTCTGCTATATCCTCAACTAAAAACATATATTTTTTTCAGAATTTTACGACTGTTTAATACTGATTCCTATTGATTTTAAAAACGGTATTTGAGAAAGAAGTGGCCCTAATATTTAATGATATTGTAGCAATGTAATGGCTTTATAAAATTGGCACGGGAAAAGGATACAATAGAATTAACTATAGGTCTGGATAGTTGTAGTTTCCACAGGTTACGCGAAAAGCGACCTACACGCGGGCGGAGCCGCGGGCAACAGCTAGTTACATAATATTTAATACCTATGCTACATATTGCTGTCAGTGTATTGACATAATCGTCACCTACTCACACTTAACATCGAGTTATTTTTTTAACACCATTATATTGGCAGTCAAGTACCTATATGGCCGTCGATAATTGTGGTCACGTCAGCCTCTTTACTCCAGTTTTATTTTATCCTGCACTTTATAGGACATATATTAAAAAAAGCTTGGCATCAGTCGCGATTTCGTAATTCTGTTGCAGGAAAACAATATGGCAAAGATTCGAATCATAAGTGAATTATATTGTAAAAAAGTTAAATACACACAGAATATCACGTAATACAAAAATAATCAGTAAATTAATAGGCTGTTGACTGCAGTAACAAAGGCTAAGAGGCACTCATAAGCCCATAAAATAACCCAATTACTATAACAATATTTAGAAAGCAAACAAGAGATAATATTAAAAGCCACGTGTAAAAACAATTTGTAAAATGTGCTTATTTTAAAAAGAAAACTGACCATACTTAATTATATTAATATAAAATTTTAGCAGGGTTAGTTTCCCAAGAGGAGAGCTGACGTCAGTCATAAAAATATTACATCGAATTTTTAGTCTTATGGGGGATACAATTAGCAAAAGCTATATTACTTGGAATACAACGTAATAATAATTAATGAATAGATGATAGGATATCAATTAATAATACGAACGTATCAGGCGGCTTAAAACGGCAATTCAATTTACTTACTTGAATATAAGGTATACATAATTTATAGCAACTTAATGTCTGACCTGCAGAGCTCCAATACAAATGGAAAATCTAAGGGATTTCCACGCACGAAGGCTGAATAAAAAATTAGTTTTTCATGAATACAGATTATCGAGAACGATACGGTAACCGTCCGTCAGTTTGTATTAAGCCGCTGTAAATGACTCGTGATAGATTCGATTACTGCGCTTCACTTAGTGTTACGGTAAATTGCCCTTTTACTTGGTTTTCGGCTATATTTTCCGCTACATCCATATTTCGGAATTAACGCGTTTTTGATTACAGGTGAGATATATTAATTGCGGAATTTATTATCGTTAAAATTCGTAAGGGTTTATTTTTTTATTTTTAAGAAGGCGTTTATACTCACACATCATATCCTTCTAATCACATTTTAGTATAGCGCCGAAAGTTTAATCTATCTGACCATAAGAAAACCTAAGTCGTAAAACTTGAACTCGTACCAAAAAAAAATAGAGGCCTACTATTTATGGATGTGAGTAAGCTTTCCAAAGATCTTTGTTTCTGTAAGAGACACTTAAATACCTACCAAAACCTAATAAACCATGTACTACCAGTTCTTATGAGTTAGGAAACTATTATTTCTATATAATGAAATTCGCCTGAACAGGCGTGTCATTTAAAATTATACCCAATCTCCGGTCTGTAAAAATTTTATTTTTAAATGTAATCAATGGATTTATTGTGTGTAGGTACTGGAATAAGACTTTGAAAAAATGTGAAAGTTTACCAACTGGTGCAGGGAATTACCGAGTTCTTCTTTCTGTGTCAAGTGTAGAAAATTTGTGGAAGACTTAAGTATTTAAAAAGATTCACAGTTATTATAATAAACAAAAAAGTAAAAATATTTCATATTTTGTGGTAGAATTTCATCATATATAGTACTCGTCTAACCTAAAATTGCACTCTACATAGAGACAAAATAAAGTAGTCAGTTTGTACTTTCATTTCGCAAGCAATGCATTTCTATTTAAGGAATAAATTACGTAACTTAATTAAGAGTTCGGCAACTTGATAAACTGCATAACTCGAAGTCCTGTTCCGCTCCCACTCGTGAAACAAGCAACAGTTAAACTGATACAAGTGTAATTGATCTTAACTGATATAAATTATTCACTTTTAACGAGCTTAAGAAATCGATTTTTAATTCCGATATCAGATCCTCAGCAAAATTATGTTCACACCTTAATCTTGTTAAGTATACCCATTTCAGTTCAACTTTAGGATTGGTATGAACATGATATGATGATGAAAAATTAAATAATTTTTATTTTATATAGGTACTATATATTACTGATACTTATCTTAAAATAAGTTTTTTATATGTTCAAAGTTAGATATACTATATATCTTATCTTAGGAAAATATTCCTTGCTTACGTTTAACCCAAATATGAACTCACATCATCATAAATATCTCCGCTACAAATGTTGCACACCATCTGATAAATTATTTCAAATAATAATTTAATCTTTCGATCAAGTCTCATAAAGAATTTTACTTTACTCCTATGTAGTTAATACTAATTGTGTAGTTTTTATATGGCCATTTATTACACAAATATAAATTACATACACACATTGTCCAATTAAAGATAATAATTAGGAAAATAATCAAACTAGTTTTTTTTTAAATGTGTATTTTCTAGCAAAAAATGAGGGTCTCTAATTCTTTTAGTGCTACGGGAATAGCAGAGGCCGCAATTTTCTGGTGCATTTGTCGTCAACTGATAACCACAACAAAATATGATGCCAAATCATATATTTTTTTATATTTAATTTGCATAAAGCATGGCAATATCTAGTAGTGAAGGTATGTTATGGCTGCTGCTTCGGAAAAATTATTATATTATAAACGAATTTCCCACGGGAACATTGCTTTTCTCGGGATGAAAGGTATCCTATGAACTTTTTACTTCTTTTATCTATGTGTATGCGAAACAGAAGGATTGGTGCAGTAGATAAATACGGTGTGAAAGCAAACAAACAAATAATCGAACTCACTTTTACATTTATAATATTAGTTAGGAAGTCAGGATAATTAGGATTAGGATATTTCGTAGGTTGTAATTAAGTTTTGTGACAAACTCAGATATTTTTCTAATAAAAAAGCTATGCGCACGACACTTTCTGTTTGTCAGCGTCAATAACCAAATAAAAACCCTCTACACAGGACAGCTCTACGTGTTTACGAGAAAAATCACCTAGGTATTACCAACTGTCATTCAAACTACCATAGATATACCACTAGAATTAAGGAAACTTGTATGTTTGTATTACATCTAAATGTAACTCTTAGCTGCAAATAAATAAATATGAATTGAATTGGAATTGAATTTAAATAAAAGCGCAAGAATACGACAGGGCTGAAATAAGAATTTCCTTCTTTCTAACTAAAATGAAAACTGTCTTGCAAATTTTCGGTTTCCCCGTTGCGACAGCCCTGCGTTGAATGCGGCTGCTATCACTTGGTGTTTATCAAGCAGTGCTGGCCCGCGCGCGGCATGATTAAGACGTCCGTGGAAGCACGGCAACCGCGTTCGCGTCAACTTTCCCGTTCACGGTAAGTTTCAGATCGACAATTATAAGGTGCTAGCTTTTGCTCGCGGCTTCAGGCGCATTATTTTTCTCAGGAACAGTGCTTTTTCGCGGGATGATAGGTACGAGATGTCCTTCCCAATTCTTCTAACTATGTGTATGCAAAATTTCAAGAAGGTTGTTCAGTAAATAGAGCGTGAAAGCGTTACAAACAAATAAATAAACAAAAACTCAGTTTCCATAAATAAAATTGAACAGCTTTTTTACAGTAAATGTTTTTCGTAAAAACTTATTTTTGTTATCAGGTGATCGAATTCATAATAAACGTGTTCAAATTATATATAAAAACACAAATAAATATGTATATATATATATATATATATATATATATAAATGTATATATATATATATATATATATATATATATAAATGTATATATATATATACATTTTTAAATCTTTTAGGAGTTCAAGTAATTATTCTTAAAATTACTTGTGGGATAAGTGAAATAAATAGGAGTTTATAATATTAATTTTTCCGTACTATTTGACTTAGGTACCAAAAGTAATACAAATAATTAAGTATATCGATTTGTGACCAACATTTTGGTTTCATATTTTATATCCTAATATATTTTATAAATAGAAAAAGACCCTTAGTCCCATTTCGTAGCCAGATTTCGTAGCTGGCTTCGAAATGGGAAATAAAATTCCCATTTCGAAGCTGGCTTCGAACCGGGAATAAATTAGTACCATTACGAAGCTGGCTTAAATAAACAAGTAGATAGTTTTGTTTATTTATATCTACGCTATAGTATTTGACAACAAATTAGCTGTTAATTAAAATCCACACTTATAAAGCTTAACTCTCGAAAGTTTTTAGAAATGCTGAAGTCAAAGCTATTTAATTATAATTATAACCACAATCTGTAAAACTTCGAACATTAATCCCAAAACGGTCCAGTCAACAAATCGTATTGCTTAGTTTCCTCCGTAGAAGTTTTTGTAAGTGCTATTAAGAGTTCCGAATTTTAATCTGAACTGAAAAATATAGAGCGTCAAATATAAAAGAAATAAATAAAAATATGTTATGTTAAGTTTGTTTTTTTTTAATCTGCTGTAATGATTTTCTCTAAGTGTGGTTTCTACTTTATTCTACCAAAAAAATTATTAACTAATAATTAATTAAATAAAATACTATTAATTAAATATTATATTATTTTTTTCATTTCTAATTAAATATTATTAGTAACCTTATAAAAAATTCTTAAAAGAAATATCTTACTATTACCTAGCAAATGCCGAAAATATACACAAGAGAAATGGGTTTTTGGGCAAAGAAAACCGACATACTTAGTTGGAGATTAGGTAATGGCGAATCAAAATATAATATTCTTTAAAAAACGCATAAAATCAAGCAGAGCTTTGTCACCCAGTTACTAAATATGACTAAGACAAAAGTTTGTATTAAATTTTCTGCACAGCTTATACTAATAACAAGACATAAACCAGCGAGTTTGTTTCATACTTAATGAACATTTATTTTTTTACGTGCTACTTACCATAGGAAAACTTAATGCTATAGGTAGTATTACATTCACAGAATATGGTCCCATACATGTTTTATTAATATTTATACTCTGGCGGCGTGGCGCTCTCTTGTTTCGGAGGCCAAGATAAACTTCTTATTGATGTAATTAACTGATTTCAATATTTCGCTCATACGTGACAAAACTTACACACACACCTGATTCACAACACAACGTAACATCTAATCTTATAATGTTAGTTAAAATGGCGAGGCTCCCATTACTTCTATATTTGCTATCTCGCAACTTCCAAATTACATTAAAAGTTTGTTTGGAAATTTAATAAAACTTGACAAGATTAGAATCGAGTTTGGTTTCATATAAATAATCAGGGTAATGAACAAACAACCACTGGAATTCAATGTATTTTACATTAAAATTATCGTAGTGAATAGAAAAGAATTCGTCGTATTGACTAGATAATTTATTCCAAAAAGAGTAGTAGTTCCTTTATTTCTATATTGTTTTTTAATAAAATTAGAATTGTTAATTATAATTTATATGACCATTTCATTCTAAATCTAATACTTAAATCAAAAAATTAAAATAATTGTTTTTGCCAAAAAAACGAAACCGACTTCAGTTCCTCAACTAAAAAGGATGAAATAATTAATACATTGTTGTTTAAATATGCCTCATATCAAACATTTAAATAAATCTGAAGTCGGTGCCGATGTTTTAATAAAATATGCTAATTAACGAGCCAGCAGCTAGTCAACGAATTCGTGAAATTGGCACCAACTCGGTCCAGCCGTCTTCCTGTAATCCGGTAACATACATAAAAAATAAAATAAAAAACATACCGACGAATTGATAAACTCCTCCTTGTTTTGAAGTCGGTTAATAATTTATATTCTTCCTTAGTGTAAAAAGGCACCTGTAAAATCTTTTGCCATCGGGGATATTGGCGAAGGTTGGAAAACGGAATTTTCTGGTGAAAAAATTCTGCCCGCTGGCAATACAAACGTTTAATGAGTTTGCACTAACAGGAAGGTAGGTACGTGTACAGTATACACATCGGAGGTGTTTCGTGTCGAAAAACAGGTTATTCAGGTATGCGAAATTCCATGTATATCGATGAAGTAGTTAAAGCCTGAAAGATTAAGTAGCCGCCCTTGAAAAATTTATTTGTATGACCGTTTTTTCCATTGAATTCATATAATGCTTTAGAGGCTAAGATAAAAAGTAAATAGCACGTAACTTAAAAAAAACATATACCTTTATATATAGATGTGTGTAGGCCTAAATAGTCCGTTTGCATGCACCGTTTGTTTAGGTCACCGTATTCAATATAAGCAACGTTTATGTGCACGTGTACTACTATAATACAGTAATCTTACTATGGGATGTAGTGATTGTCACTAAAGGCCTTACATTCAGATAAATGTATCTATATGCAGTAAGGCCTCTTTCACATAGTATGCGCGTGGGCGGGTGCAACCAACACTGTGTGGTTCACTGCGAATGTTTTCATTCATATCATAATACCTACCTACATGATAACATCAAAAAATAATCCTATTCATAACGAATGCGTGGGTTTTTATTTCAATATTATATCCAAGTTTATTCTCGCCTCAATAGTACCTATGCTTTATTTTCTCAAAATATCGATGTGATATAGAATTACTATTCATCCATTTTGTTTTTGTTGAAAATATCAATTACATCATCACAGAAAAACTGCTACAGTTCGAAAAATGTGGGAAGACAATGATTTAGCAGAAACTAGTGTGACTGAAATGAACAAATGATGATGAAGAAAATAATTCACAACACGTTTCAGAATAACGCTGCCTCTAGAGTCAACTACCCGTTTCAGAATGACGCCGCCTCTAGTCAACTACCCGTTTCAGAATGACGCCGCCTCTAGTCAACTACCCGTTTCAGAATGACGCCGCCTTTAGAGTCAACTACCCGTTTCAGAATGACGCCGCCTCTAGAGTCAACTACCCGTTTCAGAATGACACCGCCTCTAGAGTCAACTACCCGTTTTAGAATTAGGTATGCTGCCCTTAGGGTCAACTACCCGTTTCAGAATAACGCCACCTCCAGAGTCAACTACCCGTTTCAGAATTACTGCCTCTAGAGTCAACAACACGTTTCAGAATTACGCTGCCTCAGTCAACAAAACGTTTTCTTAGTTACTATTACACTTTCTTTAAAACTTCTAAACTGCACTTGCACAGTTGCCTAAATTGGACGATATATGGTCCAACTATATCCCGTAGGACTATTACGTAGAATTTTTTCAATTCAACTAAAGTTTTTAAGACATGCGCCGACAAACTTATAGACTTAAGCTAAATAGATATATTTTTGATATTTCATGTTTAATGTAAGTAAATTTCTGTTTTCATTTAAGTATATAAATTAAAGATAACAAAAGTCTACATTACCAATAAATAATCTCGAAAAGTCACATAAGCTGGTCTATTTTATTTTTCCACAAAGTGTGCTTCGTTGAAAAATGAGGCAGTTGAGTAGGTGGCTCTTATGGCGGGGGCAACCTTAATGTGCCACAGATAAAATACCTCCTGATAAGGTTACTTTACCGCCACTGCTCCCACTGATTTATTAATTTCATTTATATTGTAATACACAAACATAATAATGTAACATACATACATATGAGTAGTACCTACTAAATATGATAACGAAAATAACAAAAAGGGGGATTAAACAATCAATAGAATGACGTGGTTAAATTTTCTCTCTCTTAACAACATAATCCTAATCTAACTAAATATATTGCCTGCACTAAGTAGTGCACAGTAAGTGGCCGTGGGACGTAAAACTCAAACAAGCCCATTAAATTACCAATTATGGGACTAAAATAGAAAACATACATTCTCATCTCTTTCACTCAAGCTGCCAGCCAGAGTGAAAGCTTAGGAATAAAAACTAATAAATTTGAAAAATAAAAAAAATATATATTTTCAAGTTATCATTTATTTATATTATTCGTTAAAACAGCAAATCGATTGTTACGGTTTTGTTTAGGCTTTACAATGACAATAAAACAAAAGGTAATTTATAATTTATTAATTAAAAAACTTAATACTTAATCTGAATATTTGTATTTCTTTTATTCATTCACTGATTTCCAATGAGTTGGTAGATATAATTTATGAAAAATGCTAAAAATAATATCAAACAATTTAAAATCAACATGTTCTAAAGATATTCATGTACTAGTGCTAGTGTTTTTGCGTTCAAAATATATCATTGATAAAATTAAACAAAATTAAAATCTATGGAATGTGAAATAGGAAATATTTTTGAGAGCTGTACATAAGTATTTCTTATGCGATGCAGCTATACAAATGTGAATTTAGCATTTTGTGGTTTTCAATCAATACCACTAACTCTTTGTAAGTATGTGTATTTCAATTTTGTAGAGGGTTAGTGGAACACGCATTTTGAAACCTTCCATAGAGGTTGATTCACGCAGTTCGTGCAGGGAATTAAGTCCGTCAACGAAAACATACGTGACCATCCATGTTAAATATTCAATGTATTGATGCAATTTTGAACGATTTTCCCGTAACGTAATTAGTGATTGTGTTTACTGTTATTCTTACTGAATGAACGAACAATTTGTGGTAAAGGTTTCATATTACAGGACATTCATTTTAAAGCGTCCGATAGTAAAAGGTTTTATATATGATATACAAAAGTTTACTGTATCTTTACAGACCATTTCCTCTTTTCTAGATATCGTAAAAGATGTATAAGAGATCGCCAGGGTATAAGTTTCTTTGTATTCATGACAAATGTGGCTACAATTACAAAAAGTGAAGTAGAAGAATTATAAAATCACTTCAGAATATAGTCCAATAATGCAAAATAAAAAATAACGAAGAATAAGAAAAAATACCAGAGAAGATGATGAAATTAACTAACTTGGTGGTAACCAATCACCAAGTTTAACACATCACAAATAAGTTTTATGTACCTATGTATATGTAATTACGAATTTCATCAAATAGTGCATAGTAACCTAATAAATACATGTGGGTATGATCGTGTTTTTAAATAGTCGAATGCTTATGATAATACAAAAGCTAAATTTTATGTTGTTGTTTGTAAGCGTTTTACGTTCGAACGATTTTCATTGCAAACTTTTAAACGTTGGAGGTTGCTAAAGTTTACGCATTCAGTTTTTGTTTAAGAGGCAAGTAATTATCATTCTGATTTTTTTTCGCATTTCCCCACAACGTACTTACCCATTTGATAAAAAAATGTATAAGTACTTATAACAATCTTTACCCGCAATGCCCTGGTTTGCCTGAAATAAGTTGTTTATTTGATTATTATTTACATAATATACTAAGTCTAATGTCAAAAATTTGGTTAATAGCCTGTTTTATTTTCATGCGAGTCAGTCCTCAATTAATGGGTATTTAAAGTTTGTTTATGTAAATGTGTATATCTATTGACCTTGTATACCCAGGTCGGTAGTTTAGAGAAATCCTCAGGCCACTGCACTGAAAAAAAGGATCTACAAAACTAGTTATGTTATTTAAAGGTTTAGCTACAGGAAAATGAACGTTAGTTAAATCTTAACAAACATTTCAGTAATCAGTCCCAAACTAGTTTTGTAGACTTAAATTTGGTAATAAGTAGGTAACTATTTTTTTTGTTACTGGTTACTCTACTTACTCATGACGTCAATACACACGCGAGTATGTAAATGTAAAAAAAAAACAAAGTCAACATCGCATTTTTAATAAAGAACCCTTAGAAACATGAAATGTTGTCAATTGCTCTACAGTAAACGAAGCTGATCTGTTTTGCTCCGGGAATATTGTGCTCGCACAGCTTTTAATTTTCAACGTCACCCGCACTAAGGTGGTGTTAATTAAATCATTCCACTTACTGTACAAGAATTTTCAGTATATTCGTGATGCCAGTCCACAATTTCCTTTTTACTCAAGAAACGAAGGTTAAGGCTAAAATAAACAAGAAAGCTAATTTCGCCAAAATAATGGCCTGGAAATCTGTTTATCCGAGTTGTTTGAACAAAAATTGTTTAACAAAGTTTTGGTGTTTCCCTTGATGGATGTGTTGGTTTTCGATTTATATATATTTATTATTTTACATGTGTCTGTAAGGTCAGTAAGACACACTTTTTTTATAAAGTTTTTTTTTTATTATCGCCTTGTTGTGTTTACTTCTATCAAAAGCCCCCGCTCTACATAAAGTTTTACTAATTCTATCACCTTCGCTCCAAAAAGTAGCCTATGCTCTCCGGTCTTTAATAATATCCCTTACAAATGTCATCAAAATCGGCCCAGTAGTAGCCTATGTTTGTCCCCCGATCTTGTACTATATCTATCACAAATTTAATTAAAATCGGTCTAGTGATGTAGCCGAAGAAAATGTAATAAACAGACGTACAGACTACAGACAGAATTTCACCTTTTTAATATTAGCCTGGAAGTATGGATATTAGCTTTTCTTTATCCGAGTAGATCTTTGTCCTTTTTAAACAATGCGTGAATATTTACTGATTTTTTTCTATAAACGCATCATGCTTAGACATCATCACACAATATCGCGTTATATTAAGAAAATTTACACAATTTTAGAGAAGAGATCCATTAGCATTGGTAGCGTTTGAGAATATTGAATTCTTGATTCAGATCAAAAGCATGCAATTGCAAAGTCCACGCCATTGGGTCAGAGTATGGAATTAGTGTGCAATTTGCAGAATGTGCTTTCACAATAGCTTCGCATCGAGTTCTAAACCAAACTCACTCGAGAACCTGTGTAGTTTATTAAAACACTCGTTTTCGTGAACAAACAATACTATTTTAGTTGACTTTTTTTTTAAACAACCATACACTCGTAGCAATAAAGCTTAATTTTTAAAATACAATTACATTCGGGCCGTAAAAGATGGGCACGCGGTCACTGTACTTATTTAGGTACTATTTACGCTTATAATACCTTCCTTGACAGTGTCACTAGCGCGCAGCAAACTCGTGACTTAAGATGTTTGGCCACAGTACCCTGTCGGCTTACTACCATCTATAAAACCTAAGTAAGGGAATATTGCCTTATATCGTGTATTGCACTGTCTCGTTTACTCACTCGTTTTGCATGGCTTTTAGAAATGGTATTATAGTAAGTACCCTGTAATATTACCGCCTCTCTCATCCTTTAAACCGGAATCCTACAATACAATGCGAGCACTACATTTTGGCGGCAAAAGTACGCAAGAGTGAGTAGCTTTATCTCCGGTAAACCAAAAAATTAAGTGTAGTTTTTCAGTTAATTTTATAGATTTTAACGTACCTATTTAATTTTTCATTTTTAACATGGTTTTTTCATTAATGTGAAATAGTTTTCGTGAATTTAATTCTTACTAAATCTACGTTTCATTTATTGCTTGTTTTATTCATAACGACTCACGATGAAAAAGAATGCAAATGATACGCGAATGCCTTCTCTCTTCTGTGAATCATACATTTGAATAGAAGCCATATTAACGCCCGCTGCTCGTCTGGTCTTCAAGCAATATTATTCCGTGCAAACAAATGTACATGCAAAGTTGCATTCACTTGCTCTCCTTGTCATCTCACAATAAAGCAATACCCACAGATATAAATTAATTTGAATACTTACACTAGATGGAACTGGTCGGTGTTTTTTTTTCATTTTAATAAACAGGTATGATGAGGTGTATGAAAGTCTTAGAAATCAGTTTTTTCACAGTTTCATACACATTTTTTTCTTACAGAATAATGTGAAAGAAAGGACACAATATAAAACATATATTGTCCTTTATCAACCGAAATTAATATGTTTTTATTTCAAATTGTTTTTATTTCTAACTATCACCTAGGATGTCAGATGCCAAACATGCTTGCATTGTTGTGTTTCGGTCTGAAGGATAAAGGGTACTTAATTTATTAAATTTATGCTCTACCAACACTCACTTAAACTCATAACAGTTTAACTTTACTTTATATCAGTGTCAAAACATATGCTTAGGTTGACTGGAAGAGATTGCATTAGCGATAAGTCCGCCTTTGTAAGTTTTTAACAAAATTATGTATACATTTGTTTGGTGCAATAAAGAGTTTTTCTATTCTATTCTATTCTATTCTTACTTACAAAGTGCATTGTTTTGATTTTGGCGCAGATTATGCTATTAAATATAAGACTGTATATGTTTCCTGCGATAACACTATTTTGAAATTTTTAAAGAGCTCACAAATCAGGAATATTACAGGAATCCGGGTCTTATCGAAAACTTCTATACTTTTGAAACTTTACAGGAGCGGCAATAATAACGCTGCATTGTGAATTCCTGACATTCCTTGCTCATCTTTCCTTTTCATTAAATCTTGTTTGCAGATTCGTTACGCTTTGTCTCTATGTGCATGTGACGTAACAATTACTGTTTTGACCTATTTAACTTCTATTATCTTTGCACTATTATTTTTAACGTCACCTGCGTTTACCATTTCAATCGAAAGTTATTGGAGTTAATCAAAGAATTTGAATTCGCGCGAGGTCTCTACAGGCATTTTTTTTTATCTATGGAGTTAATGATATTAAAACATGTCACAGAATACTTAATAGTACAACCACCTAGTCTGTCATACTATATAGTCATCTAAGTCCGCCATTATTGTTCTCTTAAGTCATCCGTACTACTTACAACTAGCTGTTTTCCGCGGCTCCGCCGGCGGCGATTCCGCTATATCGCGACCAAAAGTAACCTATGTTTGAGCCCTAATCCTTAACTATATCCATACCACATTTCATCAAAATCGGTCCAGCGGTGAAATCGTAACAAACAGACAGATAGATAAACAGACAGACAGACATTTACATTTATAATATTGGTATGGATTAAATCGCAGAACCTATCTATACGAGCTATTTAGATAGTTAGAATACCTACTTAAGTGAATTTAAAAACATATAAGTAAGTATTTCTATGAAAATAAAATTTGGTAACTTAGAGATTTATGAGGTAGCTTAAAAGTATTTACGACTCATACGTATAAACCGTGAAAACGTTGAATGAAATATCGTCGACTGCAGCAGCAGAGCAGAGCTCTGTTTGATAAATATTGATACGTTCGTCAGTTTTCAGATGTTAAACTGGGTAACATATTCCATACAATGCAAAACTCTATCATTTATTTCAAAACCAATGTAAAATATGGACCAAATATGAAAAAACCTTTTGATTAATTTTCTTTTTTTTTGGTATAAGGGTTCGTTTTGACTTTAATGAGTGAGTTCATATCTTCGCAATTTGAATATATTTGTAAAGTAAAAAATATAAATGATTATGAAAAAATATGCAACTCAATTTTACAGTATGGTCAGATAATGAAATAAAAGAGACTTTCTCGTTTATTTGAGATTGCGAAGGAAAAAGCAAACATCAATATCCTATCACAAATTAAGGAACTCGCTAATGATAAACAATAATGAAATGAACTCTATTCATATGAGCCTATATCTCTTAAATTTTTGACAATGACGTCTAAAAAGTTTTTAAAACTTTGTATAAAACCACAAACAAAAAGTTTTACTGAAATTTGGGTGAATGCATGTGTGGTTCATCGGTCGACTGGGTAATCCTAGTGAATACTGTTGTAAGCCGAAAATAAAGAGCTAAGGCACGTCTGAATTGTTATAATTTGATCGAAATAAATTAGTTCATCTAGAGCTGAATTGCGAAACCCAAATCTTAATCTAATTATACGAGTAGTTACCTTAAAAATAATTAAGTAAATAGGTATCGCTTTTTTTAGATTGTTATTTAATGAACTCTGTAAAGTGCCCTGTAAAGTAAAAACATCCGTGCAATCCATAACTGTTTATTAGTCTCGCTAAAACTCGAGAATGGCTGAACCAATTTGGTTAATTCTGGTTTTGAAATATTTGTGGAAGTTCAAAGAAAAAGGGTGAGAAAAGTGCGTTCAGGCGGTACGGAGTTCGCCGGGTCAGCTAGTTACGAGTATAAAAAAAACAAATCTCCTTTTATTCATACAATCTTATTCACTTAGCTTGACAAATACTATATATTTCCTGAAAAAAGAGTATATAGAAAGAGTAAAGTTATTAATTTGACTAAGTCATATAACAGGATTAGACAGTCTCTATAGCGTTGAAACATTAGATAAAGCAACATTGTTTGAGTACATTTTAACCTTTGAAGCGGAAAGATATAGATGTACCTAATACTTGTTTTATTCACTTGCTCTTTTCTCCATACGGATCCAGATGCGTTAATACTCGTATTTTTAATTTTAAGTAGACTTTAGCAGTAAGATCGCAATTGGTCACTTACAAACCGTCCAGGATCTGAGAACCTCATTAATGACAATCAATTGAATCTTCGTACCTTTGAAATATATTAGTTTTTGTTTAAGTTATTAAGAATTCGCTTATACTTATAAGTGTTTTAGAAATAAATACATTCTTACAATATAATATTATTCAGGGCAATATTTAATTGGTCCAGTCTGAAAATTATTTTGATCTAGGATATCCATAGTTCCATACTAATATTATAAATGCGCAAATCTTTTTGTCTGTTTATGTCTGACTGTCTAGATAGACTAGGACCTGAACTAGGTGTCAATCACAGCCTTCTTCTGAACCGCGGGCAACAGCTAGTAACTTAAAGTTTTCAATAATAAACGTCGTCCCGACATTCCAAAGGTTTGTAACTAATTTATAGGCTTATGAGGAGACGTGAGCAAAGACAAATTGGTTTATTTAGCCGTGAACCTGACATGTAAGTAATAAGTAATCTATAGATATTGATTTTGCAGGTGTAATAAATTCTGTTCGAAAGAGCCATTTTCTTTTGTTTTTTTTTTTCTCGTTTCTTTACATTGATTTAACAATCTAATCAATAACTAAAATAAGAAATATAACCTGATATTTTGCGCAGTTCTACCTATTCTATATAATAATTTTCTGCAGCTGTTATTCGTCAACAATTTATTTAGGTATATTTAGGTTGTCTGGAAGAGATTGCCTTAGAGATAAGGCCACCTATTGTATTATCTATGTTTGTAATTTTCTCATTGTATATTTTTACTGCAATAAAGAATTTTTGTCTTTTCTTCCATACTCTCATTATCATTATATACATGTATATTATTTACTCATTCATATACAAGCGTAATGAAGTTATTCCTTTGGTGATACGTGGTGTACCTAGGCGAAAGTACTTTTCCATCATTTATGTTTTAATGTCAATATCCTTCTTTAAATCAAAAGACATACCTAGACTGGTCATAGTCGGAAATTTAAATTATTTTCTCTTTAATATTCAAGGTGTCTAGGGTAAAGAGGAGCTCTTTAAATAGCATTTACGTGAGAGGTAATCACACTTAAGTACTGAAAACTATTTCCACTTAATGGCACAAAAGAGGCCAAGAATGAAAGATATTAAGTATATAGAGCAGGAAGGTAGATATTTTCTACACTACTAAGAAATCAAACAAGTAAAAGATTCTCATAATGGAAACTATAATAACCATAATGTCTGCAAAATTTCGATCGTCTTATTGCTCAAGTCTGTAGGTAATTTATATAATTACATATGTTGCTTTTAGAATTGAGACTTGTCAAGGCAGAAAACTTTGTCACCCACCAGGATAAGATTGATTAATTATTTATTACTATATCTATTTTCCCCAGACTTTACTGATTCAAATTTTATATTTTAATAAAATGGGATCAGCGGCTTTCTAAGTATTTCAATAGAAGTAGTTCATCAACGTTATATCACTAGAGTTAATTTTGTATCAGTGACAAAGAGTAATGTATTTATTGTGCGGGACCATCACACTAAGAACAATAAAAATAGAGCAAGAGTCATTGCCTGATGTCACTTGATGATCTGCTCATGGGACATACTGATAGACAGCGCAAACGGTGGAACAATGTTAATAAAAGTAACAACATGACATCAATTTCTCAAAAACTCATCAACGTCTTGGATCAATAGCCCCGTATTCTACAAAAATTATTGAAATAATAAAAAGAGAAGGGAAATTATCAAACACCTCATTATTTCCATCCCAGACTACGATACACGACGACAAAATTTTAAATCCATTTCGCAAATGGTAAGCAGCATAAATATGAGGTGTAATAATAGAAGTAAAAGTCGGTAAATAATGTCTGGAAACAACAAGAAATACATAAAAATAAATAAAATAACAATTATTAGATCTTTATAGTTTTCTATTATAGTTTTCTATTTTGCTTTTAATTTAGCTTTATTTTAGTATTTATATTAAGTAGTCATATTTTAAAATATATGTATTGTTTTGCAAATAAATTGCTAGTTTTTACAAGAATGATAAAAAATATTCTGTAAATTTAGGACCCCGGCAGCAATAAAGTTCAGCATATCAACATTTTTTAAATTTTTCGTCTAGCAAGTTATCCTCTAATAAGAAAGAAAAAAAACGATGTTAAAATTTACTTTTTAAGTACCTATTAAAAAGTAAACTTTTACAACGCAAATATGAATCAGTTGGTTAATATTGTTTGGGGATATCCGAACGTGCGGCAAATAGACGCTCGCTATTGGTCAATATCTCTTGACTTTTGAATGAACCGCTCATTCGCAAGCGTCTGTCCAACGTTGGGACATCGCTTCGCTACAGTAGTCTACACTTAGTATTCGTCGCCGGCGGTCGTCTGTCGGGTCTACGCTTGGTACTCGTCACGGGCGGTCATCTGCTCTCTTCTATGCGCTTCTCTGCGTCCCGTCGCAACGGTGTGCAGTCGTCTGCATTTAGGCTGTTTGCTTGACGGTCGTGACGCATCGCTTAGCTTGCGATCCCGCGCGCGCGCACGCTAGCACGCATGTTGGTGGACTTAATCGCTTGCTAATTAGTTATTAGTGCATATTTTTCGTATTGGAACTGAGAAACTATATATCGCAATCGCTGTGTGGTGTTGTGTGCAATCTACCGCTTTCGAACTTTATGAAGAGGAACAGCTTACAACTGTGACTCCATGACCTGCATGACCCAGACCTGGAGGAAAAGTAGCAGCTTCGGTGAGTTGGTTTATTTCAATGGTTTGGAGGTTTCGTCCTATAGCAGTGTCAGCCGCGTCTAGGTGCATTGTTAGGGATACAAATGGATGCTGGTCCCAGCAACTGACTCAATTCTCTAATATTGGGTTTCCGCGAGTTGTGTACTGAGAGCCCTGCTTTCAATACCCACCATTTCTGGTCCTTCGAGCCGGATTTAGTGTCTATTTTGTGTCTAAAAAGACCTAGATTTCATCAAAAAGGTTTCGAAAAATTTATCGTATTAATTTAGATTGTTGCATATCGTCACACAAATCTCGACCTTATGACTATAGTAGTAAGGGCTATAGGTGCTTTGTACCGATTTCACCTACCGTCAGAAATTTATTGAGTTAATTTCTTTATATTGCATTGTACTATAATAATTTGTACATTCATATCAATGGTTACTATCATTCATATCGCTAAAGAAGTTTATTTGCGTTTATAATCATTATTTCATAGAAATTGACTTTTTTCATGTGCGCATGCCGCGTATTGCGGGTAGGAACTCGGTGATCGCACGCCCCGGCTTCGTGGCCAGCTCGCAAGTAGGCGCCTATTTGTCTGCGTAATAAAACAAATAGGTACTTACATTATTCTATTTTAGTAAAAATAGTTCGCAACTACTCAGTTTCCAATCGATTGTTTTGTTCGATATCGCCTCGTCGTAATAACATAGATTTATTATACGAGTAGTTTAGTTACTAAGTGTAGATTTAACCGCATTTGTTTAAATTATTGCAATTTAAACATCTTATTCTCGCAACTTATAGCTGTTATCTATACCTAACGGTATCCTGGATTTCTTGAAAGGACCTTAGTTAGATAACTATAACCCGCATTTGTTTGAATTAGTATAATTCAGACATCTTATTTTTCGCTCGCTCAGTTACCTAGTTCTCAAAGTGTACTCGATCTCTTTAGATTAGGTAATTAGTAGATATACATTTTAGTTGTATGTATATTTACGAACCGCAACTATAATTGCTAGGCCAGGAGTATCTATATACTCGACGCATTCTCGATAAGTTACTTCGGAAATTTGCGTTCCGGCGTTAAAGACATCCAAACAGACACACACTCGTCGTAGTGTCGAACCGCAACTTACCTTACACAGTAGGTAAACATTCTCCGCGCTCTCGTGAGCCTTACGTTAGTTGGTTACCGCACTTATAAATTGTTTATAAGTTTTTTATTGTTTACTCGATCTTAACGACGCAACGTTAGGGTACCGCGCGTATCGGTAGTGGTTCCGTACGCATTAATTATTGAAATAAAATTAAAGTACTAAGTTATTCTATTGTTTAGACCTTTTTAATGCTCGTATGCATTTAGTATTATAAGAATTTGGTTCTTATATTTTTTGAATATTGAAATTTTGCTTACTTAGCAATTGTTTAGTTTATTTTGCATATTTTCACTATGGGTGAAGAAATGAAACTTAAGCTTTATATAGGCAAACGCGATGCTTATTACGCGCGTATTCAAGAGATTTACGACTCTTCGAAATCTCTGACTACCGAAAGGTTACGTCAGTATTTTATAGCACGAGCCAAACAGATAGACAGTTTGCGTATTGAACTTAGTGACGTACTTGATAATATTAATTTGTTATCAATGGAGATTTACGAGTCTTATGAAGTTAGTTATAGCGTTTTAAATTCTTTTGATGATTTGGCAAGTGAAATTAAAAATACGCTGAGTTCGCTTATTGAACCACAGGTGTCTACAGAGTCACCAAGTGTAAACCCTGGTTCTAAAGTACATCATATTAAGGTTCCTAAAATAGAACTTCCTAGTTTTGATGGTGATATTCAGAACTTTCCCTTTTTTTACGAGACATTCAAGCGCATCATTCACACTAACTCGGATTTGTCGGATAGTGATCGAATACATTATTTGTTGAGCTGTCTTAAGGGCAAAGCTAGGAACGTTTCGGCAGGCCTTACGCCCTCCGCAGATAACTATCGTGTTATTTGGGATGCCCTTATTGATAAATACTTAGACAAACGGGCACTCGCGGTTAGTTATTTAAATCAATTGTTCGCGCTAAAACCAATTAGTGGTTCTAATCCCGCCAATATAGAAAAATTATTTGACAAATTTACCGCCATTATAGCTGGTCTTAAACAATTAAAAATAGATAACTTAGCTGACTTTATTTTTACGCATTTGGGTCTTAAGTTATTAGACTCTGACATCGCTAAATATTTTGAAATGTCGCTTCGTGATCATGAGGACTCACAGAAAGTCGATTACGATTATTTTGTAAAGTTTGTTCGCGATCAGGTTAAAATTCTGCATCGTACGGCGCCCGCGCGCCCCGCTAGTAGCAGCCCGTCTTCTACGTCGGTAAATAAGCCTCATGCGCTTGTTGCTACATCCGCTAAATGTGTTTTGTGTCATACAGCACACAAACATTTATTTCAATGTAATTCATTTAAGAAAATGAATTCTACTAATAGATATAAATTTATAAAAGATAATAAATTGTGTCTTAATTGTTTGAGTAGTCAGCATCTTTTATCTAAATGTCAATCGCAAGCCACATGTAGGAAATGTTCCGCTAAACATCATACTTGGTTGCATTTTGATAATAATAGTTCGTCTTCGTTATCGCGTTCGAATGCGTCTGAGATGCAACGTGCGCCCAGCGCACAGGCAGCCCCCGCGCCGCTGGCTACCCCCGCGGTCTCCCCGCTATCACCGTCCGATACAAATCAAGTAGCATGGTTAAATCATACCACGCCTATTGATACCAAATGTACTACTGAAGTACTCGCTACTGCTAAAGTAATTGTAGTAAATAAAAAAGGTAAGGGTGTGATAGGCAGATGTCTCTTAGACCCAGGAGCACAGAAAAACTATATCTCATTAGATTTTTGTAGAAAACTTGGTTTGCCTATTCGGCGTGATTCTATTAGTACTGTCCGAGGTATAGGTGGTACTTCGCAACCTATTAGAGGTGCAGTGAATGTCACTATTAGCTCGCGACTGCGCTCGCAGTCCAAGTACCGAGTCAACGCTTTAGTACTGGATCAAATTACAGGACATCTTCCTTTGTGCGGTGTAGATATGAGTGAACTCACCCACATTGATCCTAAGTCACTTGCCGATGACACTTGGGGGGTGCCAGGTGATATAGATATTTTGCTTGGTGTGACACTGTTCGCTAAGTTGCTGCGACCAGGTCATATCACCGGGGTTTCCGGTTCTCCAGATGCATTAAATACCGTACTAGGCTACATTCTCATGGGAGACGCACCGGTTTTGGAACCTTCCACTGACACATTGTCATTTTTCGCCACGTCAGTTTCAGATGATTTTGACTTGCGCAAATTCTGGGAAATCGAGGATATTCCCACTCCTCCTTTATTGAACATTGATGACAAATATTGTGAGGAGTTCTATCGTTCCACCACTACACGTGCTCCGTCTGGCAAGTATGTAGCCGCGTTACCGCTCAAGACTGACTCCTCATCGCTAGGTAATTCGTTAGATATCGCTCGTCGTAGGTTTTATAGCCTCGAACGAAAACTTAAATCGCATCCTGACATCAAGTTATTGTATGATGACGTAATTAAAGATTATTTAAAAAATAATTACATTTCACTAGTAAGGGAAAATAATCTTACTGATTCTTCCCACGCAACAGATCGTCATGAGAGACAGGTCGCCTATTATATTCCGCATCACGCCGTGATACGTGAGGATAAACTTTCTTGTCGTCTTCGCGTCGTGCTGGACGCAAGCTCGCGTACTGATAATGGTACCTCTCTTAATGACATTTTACACGCAGGTCCTGCCCTTCAGTCAGACCTTTTTAACATTTTGTTAAATTTTAGATTTTTTGGTATCGCAATTTCAGCTGACGTTAAAGCTATGTATCTTCGCATTGGCATTCGTCCTGAAGATCGTCCGCTGCAACGTATATTATATCGTTTCAATGAGGATGAAGACCTCAAGGTCTATGAATTCTCTGTTCTTCCATTTGGACTTAAATGTTCTCCGTTTATAGCTATTCGTACCGTTCAGCAATTATGCCTGGATGAAGGTCAACAGTTTCCCCTCGCTAGAGATATATTGCAGCGTGACATATATATGGATGACGTAGTTAGCTCTATATCTAGCCCTCAGCTTGCTATAGAGTCCGCAAGTCAGTTGATAAAATTATTTTCGCTAGGTGATTTTCAGCTCACTAAGTGGTCAAGCAATTGTGCTGAAGTTCTTCAATCTATTCCAGATTCACTTCGACTCTCGCAAAGTGTGGATTTGAGTAAAGAGTTCACACAAAAAATTCTTGGTCTTCGTTGGTACCCAGAAGAGGATTGCTTTTCCTTCCAGGTGAACCCTGATAATCGTCCGTGTACTAAACGAAATATTCTTTCGTCCGTCGCTAGATTTTTCGATGTGCTGGGGCTCGTAGCACCCATGCTCTTGTACGCTAAGCTTTTGATTAAAGAGCTTTGGCTCGCTAAAATTGGCTGGGATGAGACCCCACCAAGTCGTATTGTTCGTTTATGGGAGCAATTTCAATCTGAATTGCCCCTTATATCGCAATTGAAATTCCCGCGACACGTCGGTGTCGTAGAAAACTGTAAGATATCTCTCGTAGGTTTTGCTGACGCCAGTGAGAAAGCCTACGGAGGAGTTGTCTACGCCCACGTGGTCAATCCAGACGGCAGTATTGTCGTATCGCTAGTCTGTGCGAAATCTAAAGTCACTCCGCTAAAATTAGTTTCGCTAGCTCGCCTAGAGCTATGCGCCGCCTTGCTTCTATCAACTTTGATAAAGCGAGTGTATTCGCTATATGCAGCTCGACACGCCATCGAGGTAGTCGTTGCTTTTTCGGATTCAACTGTAACTTTGAGTTGGATTCATTCCGCACCCCATCGCTGGCACACTTTCGTGGCCAACCGCATCGCTAAAATTCATGAGAATTTGTCGGCAGAATACTTTTTTCATGTGAAAGGGATAGAAAATCCCAGTGATTGTCTTTCGCGCGGTCTGACGCCGGCCCAGTTCTTACATACGAAGCCGCTCGTGTTTTTACCTTTTCGCGACGTCAATGAAACGCGTTTACATCTTGTTTCGCGATATGAATTGATGGATAAACTGGTTCATTCTTTTTGGAACAGGTGGCGTCAAGAATACTTGCACACACTGCAATCCAAACAGAAATGGAACACGCCTTCTAATCCTGTTAGAGTAGGGATGGTAGTCGTCTCTATGCAGGACAATATTATGCCCTTGCAATGGCCGTTAGGTTTAATAATAGAAATCTTTCCGGACAAGCACGGGGTCGTAAGAGTCGCTTCTGTAAAGACAAAAGATGGAGTCTTACAAAGCCGACCTGTAGTAAAGTTGTGCCCTTTGCCAACTCAATAGTTTAGTTTTACACTTAGCTTAATTATCTAGAAATAGTTCTATTTTAAGATAAGTTTCGCTACGGTTCGAAAACCGCAATTTAGATTTAGTTTTGTTTCGCTATCTCTATAAGTAGAGTCATCATATAATTTCAGTAGATAGAGTGTGTGTGATGATATGCAACTTGTAGAGTTATTATTCGCTATTATTTCTTTAGCTTTCCTTTAGGGTTTTGAAAGTAGGACCTTTCAAGCCGGGGGAAATGGTTAATATTGTTTGGGGATATCCGAACGTGCGGCAAATAGACGCTCGCTATTGGTCAATATCTCTCTCTTGACTTTTGAATGAACCGCTCATTCGCAAGCGTCTGTCCAACGTTGGGACATCGCTTCGCTACAGTAGTCTACACTTAGTATCCGTCGCCGGCGGTCGTCTGTCGGGTCTACGCTTGGTACTCGTCACGGGCGGTCATCTGCTCTCTTCTATGCGCTTCTTTGCGTCCCGTCGCAACGGTGTGCAGTCGTCTGCATTTAGGCTGTTTGCTTGACGGTCGTGACGCATCGCTTAGCTTGCGATCCCGCGCGCGCGCACGCTAGCACGCATGTTGGTGGACTTAATCGCTTGCTAATTAGTTATTAGTGCATATTTTTCGTATTGGAACTGAGAAACTATATATCGCAATCGCTGTGTGGTGTTGTGTGCAATCTACCGCTTTCGAACTTTATGAAGAGGAACAGCTTACAACTGTGACTCCATGACCTGCATGACCCAGACCTGGAGGAAAAGTAGCAGCTTCGGTGAGTTGGTTTATTTCAATGGTTTGGAGGTTTCGTCCTATAGCAGTGTCAGCCGCGTCTAGGTGCATTGTTAGGGATACAAATGGATGCTGGTCCCAGCAACTGACTCAATTCTCTAATATTGGGTTTCCGCGAGTTGTGTACTGAGAGCCCTGCTTTCAATACCCACCATCAGTAAGAATAATATTTTACCTTGTTCCCAACAGGAATCGTTTTTCATAAAAAAACGGAAAACTGTCCCCGGTGTAATTTGACTTTCAAAATTAATCACAGACGGAATGGCAGTGAAGAATAGGTCGGTTTTGTTCCGAATAATAAACAGACACTTATCTTAAAATGGCTTTATGATAAATTAGCTGAGATTTGGTTATTGCTATTTGCAGATACTGAGCTTATGATTGATAGAAGCATTAAATGCAATGACCTAACAATATTATGACCCTTTTGTTCTTGTTATTTCATAAATGAATAAGATTATTAAAGTGAGCGCGTTGATTCTGAACATTTTTGAAATTTTCATCTTTCCATAAACCTAAAGTCTGTCTTTCTATGAAATCATTGCAAAATAAAACATAAATCCAAGAAAACATTGTCCTTATTGTGACTTGAAAAAGAGCTTAAGGTAAATTTGATATCCATGCAGTCAGTGTAGCCTGCCACAAATACATTTGTTTGAATATTTTGGCAATAAAAAGTTTAAAAAAATACGATTTATAAACAAAGTGGTACTGTGAGTAACGAGTTTCTTTACGACCGTTGACAATCAAATACACCTCGGTCTTCCAGCGTGATGCATCGAGTTAAAATGAAATAAAAGGAGAATAATTTAAAAGAAAATACGAATGTTCCTTTTTTATTTCTATCTCTAAAACTTTCTCTACCTATTTTATTCCTAACGGGTAGTTTGCTTTTATGAGCAATCGTATAATATTTCTTTATATCTGCTTAGTATTTTTTTCCTGATTTAGAAATCAACACTGCTTTGTCTTGGTATTATTATAAATCAGAGGCTTTTATAACGATCTTGTTAGACATTTACAAAAATCTAAATTCCTTATGCACCCGAAAACAAAATATTATCTTAAACTTAAGCCTAAAAATAAAGATTAATGATAATGGTGCATAAGGAATTTAGATTATATATATATTCTCTATTTTACATGGTCAAATGATAGAATCAAATCTATCGAATAGTATGTCACATCCCATCCTAATTTTCACTTATATATTTACACATTTATGGGCGTTTGTTACTTCTTCACGCTCAATTTTAAGAAATTGGATGATGATGGAGGTAGCTAAGTCTTTGGATTAACTCATAGGGTTCTTTTTCCCGCAAGTCAAAAAGTTTGATAGTCAATGGGGCTTTATAAAGTATAATGTCGCTGCTGTGTATGATAAACCTTGGGTAACACCGCGGGGTGCAGCTAGTCACTATCACTACATCACTACATAACTTATAAAACAAAGTCGCTTTCTCTGTCCCTATGTCCCTTTGTATGCTTAAATCTTTAAAACTACGCAACGGATTATGATGCGGTTTTTTAATAGATAGTGATTCAAGAGGAAGGTTTTTATGCCCATGCAAAGCCGGGGTGGGTCGCTAGTATACATAAAACGTCCAACAATTATCGAGTTTTTCACTTTTGCTTGATTTCGACTGGCGAAGGCGGCGTATTGCTTGGAAATTTCAAAATTAAAAACCACTATATCACACTCATGAGTGAAGAATTTTGTAAGCAATATATGAAATAAGTACTGTGAAACATGTTCACAAACTCTGTTATTAGATTCCTTCATTTGAATGACAGCACACAATATGATTAAACTCACACATAACTCACATTACGCTTAGTAATATGTATTAAGGTATTTAAGTATGTTGGTAGGTTGTTTGTATTTAGATACCATGATTTGCATTAATCAGACAACTTACAGACAGATGTGAGCGAGCCTATAAAATACACTATCCTTTCAGACGGATTGGAATCGGGGATGATTCTCGTGTGACTGAAAGGAGATTTGAAATTCAAACGTCTGGCAAGTGTCGAACTCGAAAAACGAAAGTCTAGAAGGTTAACTCGTACTAAACAGATTTAGGTCCGACATTTTAAAGCTAAGGCTATTTTAAGTATAAGTTTCATTTTTCATCTTCTCATTGTCAATTTTTTATATTTAAATTGAAAATTATTATTTAATATTACTATATATATATATATATATATATGTCGGAGTGAGAGATATAAGGGGGCCAAGTGGAAGTCAGGATGGATGGCTCCGAGCATCAATCATAGGGTCATAGAATGGCTTTCGTGGGCAACTCTTTAAAGCAGAGTGACAGTTCACTAACAGGGTATCTTTACACAATCTTACAAAGGTCAAGCGAGGGCATAATTGTCCCGGCAGAGGGACAGCAACCCAAATCACGGCCTAGATCGGTGCCCCACACACGCACACGATAGTAATCTCACAACCAAGACTCTTCTCGATTTCCTCCGTGCTAACACAACTGATAACCAACAGCAATTGGTGAAATCAAGGGTCAAGGGTACACAGATACTTGCGCATCTAGGCGCCTCATCACGTGACTTCTGAACACCAGGCTTCTCGCCCATTGGACAACAAGGGATAGCTAGCTCTCAGAACACATCTAAACATATCGGGTCACACGCACGCGCTAACACTTAAAACAATTAACACCAACTAATCACGATACTATTTCGTAGCTACTGCAGTGCACTGCCGCGCGTCTACATTCGAACTCGGCCCGATCAATTCTGTTCTCAACTGCCATTGCAATCACTTTCACCGTTACAAAAGTAGGGATAACCTCACAATTGCACACGCCCAACGCCATATTCAAAAAGAACGTTCATTTCGATTCCCAACCGCTACTTCTATGACATTGACATTTGACAATGTCATTTGATGTTCCCAACCGCATAGTGTCGCCACTATAGTTAAGTTACTTTCAGATTGATAAAGACCTTACGTTTAGTACTTCATTCTGCGTACTATATATATATATATATATATATAGTAATATTAAATAATAATTATAATATTAAATATAGTAATATTAAATAATAAATATAATATATATATATATATATATTATAAATCTATTTAATACTTTCATACTAATATTATTGCCAAAAGTAACTTCTGCTTCACCTCATGCATAAATCGATGTTTGATATTTTTTATCGTAATATCTAGTACAGTAAAATATAGAACCACGGTTAAAAGTATACCTTGAAACGTAAGCTGTGTATGCAACTTGGATACATGCAAGGATGATGATGATTTCAGGTCTTACCTAATACGAGTCTATCAGAGTACCACGACGACAGCAGAGTCACAAGCAACAGTGAGATTACTACCTAAATAGAGTAATCGCTTTTAAATCATTGTCATTTAAATTTTATAGTGTATTTTGCAGTCCTTAAATTCACAAAGAGACTTTTCAGGTTGAAGCCTTCTTCGAAACTTAGGTACTTAAATTGATACGCTGTCTTTGATTTACGTCTTTAATTCAGGAGACTCTTTCTTAACAAAATTGTTTGAGATCTAAGATTTAAGAGAGTTAAAGATGACTGACTGCGTAGTGAATGACACTGGAACTGGCGCGTCACTTACAGTTTCAATTCTATAGTTAATTATTTTATAGACGGGGCACAAAAGAATCCGCGCATGTAATTACTGCCGTTGAATACCCCAAAAGGATGGAATGACGTCTGCGAAGTTCGTCCTGCTTTTACTGTTAATATCGTAGTTTCTATTCAATTACCAGAATATTTTCTCTTTCGTCTTCTCTTCCATTTAGTTTTAATCCTTAGTAAAGTTTGAGTTAAAAGTTTACCTTTCAATTTAATTTGATATGTCTGCTCAAACTAGTTTTTGCACAGAGTTCATTCGTACAGTTATTTTGTCAAAATAAAACTTTTTGTGGTTTACCCAGGCTATTAATGTAAACAAAACTGTTGTGAAATTTCGCAGTAATACAGTGACATTAGAAGTAATGGTATTAGTACCTACATTACCTAGTTTTGGACGAAAAAAGAAAATTCATGATATTTTTTGGCTCGTGAATTTTATTTCTGTAAGATATTTTTGTCGATTATTTCGATCATTTCCCTACTTAAATTGCCACCACTAGTGAATGCATCAATGCATGTTTGCGAGGACTAATTTAGAAATACTTTTACATTATAGGTACCTACCTATTTACTCATTATTGTTTGTATTATAGTAATAGCTAACATAGATAATAATTAAGTTTATAGAAACATGAAGACCAGACGTACTTATTTCGGGCTAATTGGACAATAAGTAAATGGGATGGGGAAAGACCTAAAACAAAATCAGCAATTAAAGTTCGTGGGACCGTAGTAGATCTATTTGTTAGAGAGACCGTTAGTCTATTAGATGGCTATCGTCTAAAACTTGAGCGGTGTTTCTTGCTTACGAAGTAAGATCAAATGATACTCTCTTAATATGAAAGACCTGAACTATTATACCGTCGTTCAAATACTCTGTTTATCAAATGTTAAAGACCAGGTTAAAGAATGGTTTGCTTTTTATCACAGATTATAGAATGCTATACTAGCAGTTTTATTTACTTACTTTACTAGTGTAAAGAATGTAAGTAGTATATGAAGAAGACAATTAATAAAATGGAAGTTTTATTTTTTGTAGAACAATTTTATTACAAGTACTTTGATTTCAAGTGGGTAGAATGTTTAGAATAGGTAAATATTAGGTTTAATATTTTAATCAAATTAAAAAAAATATTCGTCAATATGCTTATTTTAATTAAATAGATCTTATTTGTTAGTGTAAAAAATCCTTGGGGAGGCCTATGTCCAGCAGTAGAAAGCCTGCGGCAGAAATGATGATAATGTTTGTTTGCCTTTAGATTAAATATTAATGCAAATTTATTAAACAAATAATTCCTTATTACAATAACGTAAGCAATGTCGTTTTCTGCTACCTCAACCTAAATCTCACTATTTACATAATACCACCCTGAATATTTTGTCTGAATAATAACTTTGTTTTACATAATACGAAAATGATCGATTTAAACCGTCCCCGTATAACATTTTTTGAGCTGCTAATATTTTTCTTATTTTTAAAGACAACTTACCTAGTTACTTTCTTTGTGATGCATTTAACATAGTACAGTGAGTTTTTTAGATTGAAATTAGATGAAGAATATTTTATAACTATCAAATTATACAGTCATTTAAACCTATCAAAACCTAATTAGTATTTCGTTAAACTAGAGCACACATCATAACAAATATAATTCTGAAAATGAATGGAATACAAGCTCGACATAACATCAAAAATAGTAAATAAAAAGTTTATACGCTTTATATTTTAAAACTTTGTACCGACTGCAGTGGTTACACGGCCCGGCGGCGGCGGCGGCGGCGCAGGCTGTGCAGACTCGATTTTCATATTAAAAGTACCTACGTGTGGCGGTGAACTTGCATTTAAGTTTGTACTTAACTGTTAAAATCTTCAATTCATGATATAAAATAAAAGCAATAATTTGGCAATTACCAGCAGCTGCCTCTATTCCACAGAAACTTACTCGAGTGAGCATTTGCATGAGAACTGCGATTAGATATTAGTAAGATTAAAACAATTTTTAGGTAATATTACTGCTTGAAAGAAAACACTGTTTACTTATAAAGTTATAATATAATTTAATAATGTTTTCTTTTTGTTCTCACAGGTAAACATCATGCTTGATGAAATGTGAACGAAAGATAATTGGTTTTTAAAAATGATACCATCAAATCATATTGACGATGACGCTTCGCCGATGTGACAGCTTACCTTCTCGTCTAAGGGAGGCACCTGTCTATGCCGAGCCTAAACCAACCGCAGCGCCCATCAAAATACCTGATTCAAGAACTGTCCCAAATTTTAATGATAGTCCTGACCGAAATCAAGTTATCGCCACTTGGAACTCCCTTCACTCTGAAGTCAAGAATATTAATAAAAATGGATTTCCTCCACAAAGCGAATGTAAGACAGACAATAAAGAGACCGTCTGTCATAATTCCAATCCTGAATACAAATGCAACAGGAATGACGGGCGGAGGAAAATCACTTATGACACTCGGCAGTTTGGGATCAGCTCTCATGATGCGGCGTTTCCTGCGGACACCGGCCAGGCCACGGTTGAATGCGGGACTAATATTGCAAAGCGACGAACATTGTTGCAAAGATTGCTCCCTTGGAAAACAGAGGAATGCGACTGCCAGGAACGGTACATACCTAAATACCGTTCATCACCGAAACTGCGCGCTGAGGATTTGTTATGTACGTGTGGTGCCAGTGCGAACAGATTCAAACCTTCGGACAAGAACAAACCCTACGCGGAAAGAGGACGCTCTAAAAGTGTAGGTTACGAGGCTGCACGGGAAGTGACACAGTTCCGCCGGTTAGTGTTGGTAATAATATGTAGTGTTTATGGGGACTTGCCTCTTGGTATTTTAATAACAACAGACAAGTCTTCGTAAATGTGTTGATTAAAGTGTGTGGTGTGTTAGGTGCGCTAGTGCTGGTGCGACGGTGGGTGCCGAGACTGCGGCCGCGTTGCGAGCTCGCGCAGCTCTCACACTGGCCCGCCGGTACTACCCCGAAGGTGGATGGGGATGGACGATCACCATCGTGGGCACGATTGTCCAAGTGCTGTCACATGGTTTGCAGCTAGGAGGAGGAACCGGGGCGATAGCATGTACGGCTGCTGTAAAATATCGAGTTTCACCTTTATATACTCATGGTGAGTACCAACTCTTACTCATATGCTTTACATTTTTAGGCACTGATTTGCCTTTCGTAAGTCTACTAATAATTGTCACCAACACAGATTAGGTACCTAGCCCGCTCTGTCAGACCGGGCTTTGTTCGTATAACTAAGGGTTATATCAAGTCTTTAAACAAACTGAAATGCAAATGTATTCTAATTCTCGCTTGTTCAATGGATTTTCCAATGCTCTCAGACTAATTTATTAAATGGCTATTCAAAGTTATTACATTGTTTACGTAACAATTAATGTATATTATATAACACCTTGAGTTGGATTACATTTATGGATCATGAAAATAACAAATATTCACATCATATGACATTATGACATAATAAATCACAAAGTGGTTAAGTAACATTTAGTTGAACAACGTTTCCTGCACTAACCGCGGCATAACTAACTCACTTTATAAAGACCAATGTGAAGAAAAATCAAATGTGCATATCAATTTGTAGGTGCTCAGTGCTCACATAAATGTGTTTGAAATCAATATTTCTATTCAGACACATTCTCCAAACTTCGAATCAAGTATTTAAATAATCGAAGAATGGAAGTATGTAAAATTTTAACTTACTAGCTCATCATGCTCAATATAGGTATAAACGTTACTGAACATCTTTGGTGCAAGAATAACAAAAGCCATTTCTTATCAAAAGTCAACGCACTTACCAAAATAGATTTCATAAAACGTTTTGCGTGTAACTGACAGCTATTCCCAAAAGTGTCATTCAAACTTGTCTTGCTACAATTCCATTAAAGAATACAGTATATTATCACAGAGTTTCAAACAAAACTCGTTAAATCAACAGTGATGTTAAGACAAATTACTTTGCCACGACGAATATCGTGTTACTTAAGGAAATCGTGTCCCAAACCGCTCACTTCCCGCATTCAGCTGACTTTGATACATTTTAAATTTACAAACTGAAAATAGGAGAATTAGGAAATAGTTCCCTGCACTCTAAGTGAATTACAGAATTGTACTGTAAGACCTTAGACTTTTTATTACCTATGTACTTTTTAAATACATATGTTATAGGCCTTTACTTTTTATTAAAGCAAATTATTGTGGACGCGCCTTGACATATTGCAAACTTTTCCTAAGAAAACGCGTGTCGACTACATAACACGATTTAATATCCTGCAAAATATCGGAGATGTGTAATATGACGCCTACCGAACAAATAAATCACTATCCCTATATTGAAAACCTATCTTAGAATATTGAGTACGTGATATTTCTTACCGCGAAAATGTGTTAGTAATGTACGTGTTCTGTCAATACTGAACTCAGGTCTCTTTTTGTGTCATTTGTTGATTACTTGACACACAGTAAGTATTTTAAATATTCTGAAGTAGAATAGGTCGATGATAATAGTGATGAACTATTTATTCATATAATTTTTCCATAGTATAATACGTAATGTCAAAAACACGTCTACAATCACTATCACTATCACTACATAGTATAAAACAAAGTCGCGTTCTCTGTCCCTATGTCCTTTTGTATGCTTAAATCTTTAAAACTACGCAACGGATTTTGATGCGCTTTTTTTAGGGTTCCGTACAAAAATGTACAACGGAACCCTTATAGGATCACTCGTGCGTCTGTCTGTCCGTCCGTCCGTCTGTCACAGCCAATTTTCTCCGAACCTACTGGACCAAAACAGATGAAATTTGGTAGGATGACGTAATCCTGTGACCCAAACACAGATGTGCAAAGAAAATAAATATTTTTTTAAAATAAGTGTCATTTTCGGGGGACAAATTAGGAATTAAAAAAAAAGTTTTGCCAACCTTATCGTGTTATATATCAAATGAAAGAACTCGTTATGAGGATCTCAAATATATTTTTTTATTATTGTAACATAAATAGTTTTCATTTTATTTATGAAAGAAGACGAAAATTGACCATTCCCCCCCCCCTGATCTCCGAAACTACTGAGCTTAAAATTTTGAAAAAAATACGGAATATAAGTCATTGTCTGTAGATTACAGGAAAACCTACAAGAATTCTATCAATTGACAATTAAGTGGTAAATTTAATATAAAACGTTCACTTACGGCAAACACCACTAGATAGCGATAGTAGTAGTTAACTCGCATCTCATAATCCATTCACATTAACATACCATAATTGAATATAAAAACTGACATTGGCATTGTACGGAACCCTCTCCACGCGAGTTCAACTCGCACTTGACCGGTTTTTTTACATAGATAGTTGATTCAAGAGGAAGATTTTTATGCCCATGCGAAGCCGGGGCATAAATGAAGTATTGTATCTAATTACCCGCGGTTTCGCACGGGTGTAAAAAAAATTGCAAGTCTTTTCAAAAAAAAAAAGGTATCCTATGTGTTAACCTATAAGCTACCCCTGTTCGAAACTTAATCCAAATCCATTCGGCCGTTCTTGCATGATTGAGTATAATCATCCAAACTTACAGATTTATAATTAAGATTTAAAAGAGAGCCGTGAAACTTGCAAAAGTTCTACCTATGTGTTACTCGAAGGTCGACTTTTTTAACTAAAAAGATTAGAATTAAGTCCGTCTATTATCATATATACATGGCCACACTAAAACAATATCAATACGAGTATCATACTTTTTGGTTTTGCTAAATCGGAGTAAACATAATTTATCTATATCTATACATATAATAAAACAGTAAAAATATTTTGTCTGTACATTTAGTAATTTTGATTGAAATGGATAGAGGGACATTTAAAAAGAAAAATATTACTCAAAAAAAAATTATTTTATTTTTTGTCTGTCTGTTTGTATGTATCACGATCACGCTTATCTCCGAAAATACTAAACCTATTTGCTTTCTTCAATTGTTTTGTTTTAACTCAGAAGAACATCTAAAGTTTGTTTCATCAATATCGGTTCGTTAGAAAATAAGTTATCGTGATTTGAATGAACTCTAGGCATGTTTACCTGCAAATATGTATAGCAATTTCGCACCAAACGGGATAATGCAATTTTTGTGTTGGTTATTGTCATGACAAACTTTGTATAACAGGAAAAGGGGAATTCCCGGGCAATTTCTGCGGGAATTTCGTAAGCAAGTCTTAAAATTCCCACGATAACGAAGCCCACGCGCACGAATTCGCGGGCTACAGCTAGTAAATGAATAAATGATTACAGACTAAATTAATCTACTTTGTTCAAGCAAAGTAAAAAGCTTTGTACCCCGTCATTTTTCTAAATTGACAGGATACGTCGTCGTCTCCACCATTTGTCAAAACATCTGGAAATTCCGGAAATGTTGTTCGGAACTTTTGTTAACGAATAGAGTGTATATTTTTTGGTATAGTCGTATAGTAGAGTCAAGCGCATTAATCGTGATTTACCATTTCAGCATATTTTATAACTTCAAAACGACCTTTCGTCAGTTTTTATTAACATATCTCGGTATCAATACAAATTCTCACAGGTCTATATTTAATTGTATTTAATTTACCTTTGGTGTTGAAAATGTCTACAAAATGTACTTCATGGCAATTTATCAAAAGAGAACAAAGTAGTCTGAGGAAGCATCTAGTTAAATAAATAAGTGGATTCTGCAACGTTCGTCATACAACTCCACAGCCGAGCGTCGCAGACAGGAACAATGGAAAAACTGACCTGTTTCTCTATTTACAAGATTCTATTTTTATTCTTCAATGAAGTTTTTATGCACCATCAATATATACGGTTGAGAGATCAAAAAGTAAGAGTATTTTATTTCCGTCTAACTGAAAAAGACAAGATTAATAAGACATAGCAGTTTCTAATATTATTAAAATAATTTCAAATAATCATAATATTGATTAGACACAAATCATATTCAATTGCTATAAACTCTACTAAGCATCAACATCTACTTAGAGAATTTTGTCGTGCAGAAAACTCTTGTCAAAATTGTTGGCAAGCGCGGTTACGTAACTTTACCGTCTTTTCAGCGCTGCGCTCTGTTGCCTGTTTTCAGTTCATATTTTTTGTTACGCTTTTTTGGATCCCACACCATCAGTCAATCGTCTAAATTGCTAGACTTATCGCTTAGATTTTATCTCTAAATCCTGTATTTATTATTTTTATTTTAGAAATTGTTTGGCAGGTTAGTAATGAAAAATGTTGCTTAAATTTTTTTAAATGGTTTAAGGAAACCATGTTTTTATGTTGAACATTTTTACTTATATTAGGTACAACACCATCATGTTAATACTAATGTAGCGTAACAAATTCATGGCAAGTAATATTTCTACTAACATAGTTAAGTATGCCAGTAGCTCACAAATGTACCGTATTATCCAAGTGGGAAAAGATACTACAAGCCCCATTGGTACTTGGCACGTCCGTCTGTTCGTACAGCGGAGTATTATTACTATATTCTCAAATCCACTTCCGTTCGACATCTCTCTTTAACGTCCATATTATATTTATTTAAAGACAATATTTTTACCCTTCGAATTTTCTTTTCCACTTTGTCGTTTTACTGTAAGTGTTAAAAATTTAAGGCTTTCGTATTACGACATGCTTAACTTTTATTAAGCTATTTATCTCATACTGGGTAATGTTACAGCGTGTGATATTCAAATTTGATGACTCAAAAAACCAAATAAACTCAAATGGCTGCCTTTAATCTATAAAATGTTTCTATTTTTAGATTTAATCGATCCATTGCTTTTACTTGCATTTTCCTTAATATTAATTTACTACTAGAAACAAATACTTAAAACTAGCTTTTGCCCGCGGAATCGCCCGCGTTTCCTTCGGGAACATTGCTTTTTCCCGGGATGAAAGGTACCCATTGTCTATCAATACTTCTAGTTATGTGTATGCGAAATTTCAAAAAGATTGCTCCAGTAGATAGGCTGTGAAGGCGTAACAAACAAACAAACTCACTTTCGCATTTACAATAGTAGTTTATTATAATATTGGTATGATAATTTAAAATAATACCTAATATTTATAAGTAAAATTCTTGTAAAAAAAATATGATTTCTCACCATTACATGATTACTAGATTATTTCTTCATTGCGTTTTTCAAGCTATGTTACACCAAATCATAGGAAATTCAATCTAAAAATCAAATCAAAAAAAATTAAGTCAGGCTCTACCTGACTTATTAAGTCTCTTATAAACCGTAATTTTCTTAGTTACCTTTTTCGATATCGATAACATTTAATATCGGTAGAAATGCAAAAGTGCCCAGGTTGATAAAGGAATGCACTGCATCTATTTGATTAATTAAAAGACTCAAATGCTTGCAAAAAAAAACATCTATTTCTAATTGTTGTTGGTTATTCAGCAATTATTATTTGCTTTACCAAACCAAGTTTATTTTCGTCAAACTGGAAATCATCGTCTTATCGTGATCTTATCCTATTTTTAAACTTTCTAAATAAGGGACTGTTGACGTTTTACTTATTTTGTATTCGGGACGATGCTCAAGTTCTTATTGATTACGCTTCAACGGCGTAGTTTTAAAACAATGATTGGCAACATTCTGTTGATTGATGAGTCGCGAATGAAAAGTTTCACGTCCTCTTGTTTCAATATCTCAATGATCGATCCCTTAATAATGAGATATAATTTGATCTGGCCATTTTGATGAAGGTCGGGCGTTACCTCCAGTTTTGCCTTTTCGTAGGCCTCGCGTCCTTTCTTTGTTACGCAGTGAGCTGTGAATCAGATACGGTTTCACTGCTTTGCAAGTCAGATGTAGCCACGAATTTGATTAGAACTGAACTGACAGAAGCATATCAAGTAACGCAGGAAGATATGAAATTAAATTTTGCATTTAATCTTGTGGATGGTACAGTCGGTTTATTTGAATTATCAAAATATCGTATAGGAATTGGATTTGGTATGGTAGACTGACTTATTTATAAGCAGCTTAATAATGTATATCCTGAAACTCCCATGATGAAGTTTGTCACCTTATTTAAAAAAAAATTACAAACGTATGTTAAGTACAATTAAATCAAATGTGTATTATTGTATTATTTGAAGCACACATGGCTGACAGCTACGGGATTATTTGATCGTATTATAATTTCGTCTGTACTTGACAAAATGTTCAATATACAGTACATAATTTCATAATTTTAATGACAGTTGCCCACAAAATAATTACTTGCGAACTAATATTGTTTGTTACTTACCTACAATATAGAACTAATACTAGTACCTACATGTATTTAGGAGAGCCACAACATGAACATAAGCGAAAATCAACTGACAATACCTACTAAATTGCTTTCTCTTGGAATACTGAAATGTAATCATTCTGTAAATCTACCAAAATGAAATAATGTCGTTTTGTATTAGTAGCTTCGTATTTTGCTGTGTCTAGCTAATTCGCTACTGAACTTGAATATAATAAACGTCACATAAGAAACAAAATCGAAATGGAAGTCGGTTAAAGTATTTTGGAAAAAAGATATTCTCAAAAAAAGGTATTTTCCCTATTATCTGGAAGTCCTGAATTACGCTAGGGTCCAATAGTCTTATTGTCTAATTGAAAACAGTCCTTTCAACAAGGAAAGGTTTTTTTATGAGTTGATAAACTGACGTAATTATGAGATAATCAAATTTCAGTCACATTCACATTTCAGTCATACAAATTTTCCTCCTTTTTGGAAGGCAGTTAAAATCTGTAAGAAAAGTATTCCAAAATAAAAGTTATAACATTTTGTCCATTTTGCAATCTCACTTTTACCTGGCGATCGCGGCTGCATAGTAATGTAGTGCACGTAGTTCAGCGCACCCGTTCTGAATAACAACAGAGATAAGAATAGACCTACACTGGTCACTTATATAGAGATTCACTTGATCGCAATTACGTAACATGGTTGTATCCGTATCTATGACTCAATGGAGTGGGTCAAAGTCAACCTATATGTAGACAGGATATAGGTAATATTAGCTTTGATTAACAGATTTTCTTTATAATCTTTGGGTTTTTGTCTCGATTTATACTTTAAACATTTTTAAATCAGTGGTATTGCGTTTTTGTAACCTCTATTTAATAGAGGTTATAACTTTTATATACCAATCGGTTAGCGAAAATTTAGCAGTAGGTAAGCTGTTTGTGCTCTTCAGTAATCTGGAATAACAGACACTGTAATCTCAGAAATTATATCGAACTGCCTGTAGCCAAATACCCGAGTTATCTGTTTATTATTATAAACCGCACAATTAAAGATATTTATTGATCCGAGATCAAACGGGTACAGATGAATGCTATTAGAATTATTAATAGGAATAAATTAATTTCATTTAGTTATAATATCAAACATCAAGAATTATGTTCTATTTACCTAGCTGTTCTACGCAGCTCTATCCATATGATACCTCTTCATATGGTCCAAAACGAAGCCTATGTTTTTTTCCAGATCTCCAGTTATCTCCATACAAAATTTTATGTAACGGTTCAGCGGTTCAACGTGAAGAGATAACCAACAGGCAGTTTCGCATTTATAATATTGTATTGAAGTAAGAATAGTAGAGATTGGTAATAAGCGGTGCCCCCTAGTAAACGTTAAATAAATACGTGTACATATATAGTTGACCAATAGACCTTTTGAAGCCCTTATTAAAATCTGCTTTCAAAATTTCATATAAAGTACAAATGAAAATATAAAATTTAAATTTTTAAGTTTTGCCGGGCTAGTACCTAATAATATAAAATATAGTAGAATTTTCATCAAAGTACCTAAATACCTTATCTTTTAATCAAAGACATGCTTTATCTATCTACTAGCTGTTGCCCGCGGCACCGCCCGCGTGTAGGTCGCTTTTCGCGTAACCTGTGGAAATTACAACTATCCAGAGTTATAGTTAATTCTATTGTATCCTATTCCCGTGCCAATTTTATAAAGCCATTACATTGCTACGATATCATTAAATGTTAGGGCCACTTCTTTCTCAAATACCGTTTTTAAAATCAATAGGAATCAGTATTAAACAGTCGTAAAATTCAAAAAAAATTATATGTTTTTAGTTGAGGATCTAGCAAAGTGAAATTCGCTTACAGTAACACAATCAGACGAAATCCGATCGATAAAAAACATTAAAGTTGCCTTCTTTTAAAGTTTATTTTCAATACTATGCCTAAAATAATAAATTTATTGACCTGATTTTTATACCAGCCTTTAGATAAAGCATTTATATAGTGAAAATCGCTGAAGTAGATTGTGTAGTGTTATTTTCCCAAATATATCTAAATACCTACAAAATGAGTGAGCGCCGCGACTACGCAGCTTACGGACAACGGACCTTCAGAAGAAGGAGCCCTTAACATTCATACTATCACATCTTTGTCTCTAAAAGAATAGACGCAGCCTATTACAGAGTCATTAGGACCTAAAAGCCACTCCTAAAGTTATAGTGGGCGTGAAAAGTGGAGAAAATCTCAATAAATAGTGATAAGTCAGATAAATTAGACCTTACGACACGACCGTATGTTCCGTCAAACACTGATTTGATTATTTTTTAAACCAAAGCCAAACCAAACCAACCAATCTATTCAAATAGCTTACAATACAACACAACAAACGACCGATAAACATACCAACCAATAGTACTAAATCAACAACCAAAATTTTTTTTAAATAATTAGAATTAATTGCCGTAAGGAACAATTTCAATCTGCTATTAAAATAAAGTCAGTGCCATCTATTGATTAAAAAATTATCCGCGACCTCTACCGATATGCGCTGCTTGTTACTGGCGAAATTTCAAATGGGTTTTGTCTATAGGTACGCAACTTTACCACTTTTTTGGACTGTAAGGGTTGAAATTGTGAACAACCCTTTCTTATGTGGGCAGTATATAGTAAAATGAAGACACTAACCAAATTTCACGTTTATAGCTTTTATAGTTTTGGTTTTGTGATGATAAATTAGTTTACCTCCCCCTTTTTACCCCTTTAGAGGTTGAATTTCAAAAAACGCTAAAACACGCCATTGGTTATTTTTGTTAAAAAGCATTTTTGCCAAGTTTCAAGAAAATCGGTGAAGATTTTAATTTTTTTTCATACAAACTTTACCCTCAATTTTAACCCCCTTAGGGGTCTAATTTTGAAAAATCCTTTCTTATCTGAGCACTACGTATTAACATAAAATTGCGGTCCAAATTTCAAGTTTATAGCTTTTATGGTTTAGGCTGGGCGTTGATTTATCATTTACCCTTGTTCTTTTATATATATAGATAGATAGATAGATATACCAAATTTTATAATAATAATTATAAATAAACATACTCGTATCTACTAAGTGAAATGTGAAAATAATATATCCTCCCGAGTTTATTTATCGTTAGAAAGTGAGCATAATTTTTCAGTAGCATCTGCGTTTCAAGTGCCAGAGGAAATATCTTATGAATAGCGCATAATGTTGGATACTGCCTTCATTTACTTATCAAAAGCTTATACAGGAGAACCATTAAATACTGCATAGGTTAAAATAATAAATAGTTGTTAATTATAATTTTTTCATTAGTGATTTCGGATATAAGTGTACAAAAGACAATAAACAATTACAATTCTTCTTCAAAGTCGTTTTTCTCATTGATGAGGGTCGTAACCACAACTATAATCCAAATTAAGGTAGTTTCTTCAAGGCAGATCTATTCTGAGTCTGGTGTAGGGAATCCTCGGTGTTGCATTTCAAAGCTGCAAGGGTCGCTCCAGAAGGTAGGTGAAACGAAAGTTGAACGCTTATAACTTTCTAACTATTTATTTATTTATTTATTTATTTCCAAATTCATGTACACAGAAAAATATACAAAAGAAAAGAACATAGAATAAAGAACATTAGTACAAGGGTGCTGCTTATTTCTAAAGAAATCTCTTCCAGCAGACCCAAGAGAGGAAACGAGAAGAAAAGGGTAACAGGCGTGTACTAGAATATTATAATATAATAAACATACATACATAAGTACATACATACTTAAATAAATATATATACCATATAAATATAAATATACTTACTTAGACTAAATATACATTTATTATGCTAAAGAAAGGTAATAATCCTTTATGCGTTTCTTGAAAACAGAGATAGATTTTGAGTCTCGTATGTCGGCTGGTAATGAATTCCACAACCTAACAGCATGGACCGAAAAGGAATAGGAGTAAGTATCGGAACGATGAGTAGGGAATTTGAGAAGGGTTCTAAGGTGGGAACGGCAAGGTATATCCGCAGGACGGGCGAAGGAGAAGCGCTCCTTAAGATATGAAGGATAGGTGGGGTTGTATAGGATATTAAATAGGAGGCAAAGAATTCTAGTGTTTCTGCGAAAACGAATGGGGAGCCACTTGAGTTGTCTGCGGAAGTCGGAAACGTGGAAACTATCTACCTGCATTTGAAAAATTCTTACGGAAGCTTATAATAGGTACATATACAATTATACACCTCAGGCGAGTGAAACTGCGGGGAACACCCAGTTTATATTTAGATAATGGAAAAAGCGTATATTGTATTAATTATATTCAAATAACAATGATCCGATCTGCTGCATCACGCAGCCATTACCGAAGCCTATCGCATCATCCATCAATGTTAACCAGTCATCGCAAAATACCTATTAATTACTGATGGTATATACCCTAAATAATTTGGATATCGAGTAAAGAATTGACCATCCTGTCATTTTCATGGACGTTTAATTGGCCTGGTCATTAAGAAGGTGATAAAATCAATCATTTAGTTTTACCTATGTGCAACTGATAGTGGATTCCACCAACTAAAGCATTGTTATCAGGTACTCAGTATGATTAAATATGTCAGCATGGGGCTGATAATTAAAATAATACCAATTGATTTCAACCGTACTAGTAGCAAAAAGATTGCAAACCGAAATTCGAATATATGGTTAATATGGTTATATATGGTTTTGGAATTCTAACGGGATAAGGCTTAGAGAACTGAAAATTAACCTTTAACATCTGAATTATTTGAAACAATGTATAAACACTTACAAATAACTTGGCTAAGATTTGCTGTATCACGTACTCATTACTGAATCCTATCGCTCGCTTGGGTCTAGCTCCATCCATCAATGTTGTGACTATCCTATAGGCCATATCTACTGCTAAAAGATAACGAAATTGCTTAATGGCACATTTTAGACCGGAGGTAGACTTTGTGCGAAATATGTCTGCATGCTAGCTTATATACCTCACTCACAGACACGCTTAAATTCTGTTGTTTAGATCCAAGATATTATCGCAGGGCACTGAGAGATTCGCTTAGAATAGTTTGGTGAGCCCATAGTGGCGAGTATGCTAGTGACATCAAGGTGTAATTAACTTCGAAGTAAATGGTATGGTGACTACGTTACCCATATTTATTGCTCATTCTTTTTCCATAGCTCTCGTATGAAACTTAATTGTGGCTTTATTTTGCTAATTATTATTGATAGAAAGATAGATAGCTAGAAAAGTTCGCCATAAAATTCAATTGGTGTACATTAAGTATGCGCAGCATCATCGATCTGAGTAATGTACTAAGATCTGAAACGACATTGGCACATCATCATGTCTTTTGAAGAAAATATGAAATCGATTTTCTTTTCTATAAAATGTGCAATATCTACACATATATGACGTAAAGCAATTCCATATACCCTATTAGAGTGCATGGGCTGCGGAAGTACGACATAATGGAGGAATATCTTGGCACGTAGAGGGAGACAATGGGAAAACGCGGGCAAAATTTCCTGGAACGCAGTAACTTCTCAATATGTTTGTAAGCCGCTATGAAAAAGGTCCTCGCCTCGCAACATAAAGCTGGCTTTTAGGTTATTATAGGCTTATTTAGTTAATCCCATATTGAGTTGTTTTACTAATAAAGAATAACGTGAACGTACTCTATGGAATCACACCGAAATGTATCAATTTGACTGTTAGACAATGCCCAATAAAATTGATGTGGTTACACAGGGCAGTAAGTAACCACTGAAGCCTCAAGTAAGACAAATATAATAACTATAAAGCACTTATGTGAATGTGGTATATGCTGTACATGTTCAGTGTTCCGTAACACAAGTATATTTTTTGGGACCAGCATAATCAGTGTAATTTGGTTTATATTATGTTCATGTGCAACAGTAGGTATTTAAATGTGGCAAATGTAAGGTGTAAATTATAATAATGAAAAAAAATACTATATAAAAAAGAAATTTATTAATACAATGTTAAAGTATTCTGTAATCTGTAGCTTTCAAAAAAGACCCTGCATCTTGGTAACCAGGAACACCATTCAAAATGTATTTTAATTTCTTGGTACAAAAGGAATTATTTATATAAAATTCTATAATTCTATAACAGTAGTACTTTCAATGGAGTGATGAAGGCATTGATTATTAACCAAACTGACTAATTCATTTAAGCATGTTAAATTCACAGAATATTTGACGTGTCGCTAACGACAAAGTTTAATGTGTTAGCATGGCAAATTACGATCCCGCATACATACCATAAAACTTCTTATTTATTCATTCGCTCAGTAGTGTCTAAAATATTCTAAGCAATTTTTTTAACAAAGCTATATTCAGTCATCATTACCCCTAAATGAAGGGTTTAGGTATCTTTTATTTATGCCGATTTTATCTTTTTTCCTTTACGGTATCGCTCTTCAAATGTATGGTCAATAAAAGTAAATAAATCGAGCAATTAGACGCATTACCGACTAATACCAGCTACAAACTATCTACAAAAGACTAATGTTGACAAACGTTAAGGAAAAGCAACACAGGGCTTAAACTTAGATAGGTCGCCGTCAGCGATGAAAAATCATAAGATATCTTTTTGAAGAGGGCCTCACGATGCAGAAAACAGAAAGGGTGATAATTGAAATTGAACTTCCATCTAAAAGGGTTAAGTACTTCGTTTAGATGCGTAAAAAATAATAATAAGATAGTGGTTCAGTCAAGTATTAGATACTCCTAAATCATTCGCTCATTAGTAACCTAGTAAACATAAAATCTCAAGAACTAACTTACTTTAGATGTGATAAAAGTCGTCGGCATTTCTCAAAATTATCAAGAGCACGAGAACGCAGCAACGAAAAGCTAGAAGCAACGAGCATTTAAGATATACTTACACGCTACGAAACTGTCTCAACTAATGAGTGTCTCATCTTATGCGACGTTTGGGATTCAGGAATTTACGAGTCATAAATACTGTTTACTGACCCCTGCCACAAATTTCGGGCCCTTGGGTGTCCCTGAAGGAGGTTCATAACCTTCATGTCTCAGAACACCTTTGGCTGAGTAAATATCGGGCTATCAACTCGTGCTCTCAGGAGGTTCTATATATTTTTATTACTTGCCTTTGCCCAGGGTTTCACTCGAGTGATAGTTTTAGAGTATAAATAATATTATTTTAAAAAGTCATCATCTAAGTGATTTCTCTTACTGTTTATATAATTTAACCAGCTGCATTCCAAGAAAAAATGCTTCCGAGCTCAAGGTACATCTAATTATGAATAGATAAATTATGACCGGCTGCCTGTTTGATTTTAAACTTCTTAAGATATTATGTAATTGGTAAAATTCACTGCCTCTTGGTATGAGTACAAGAAAATTGAGGGCTATGATAGTCATTATTAGTCTCGTTTTATATAACGTCCTTGGAAAGAGCGGTAAACCTGGTATCTAACTAAATTGGCTGGTCATCAAATTCAATCTTATATTACTACGATACGTGTAGAATTTGCCTTGGGACCGCGCGCGATTCCAACTTCTTTGTGTACGAAAGTAAATTTCGCTGTTTCTATGTCGGGTGCGTTTTCAAGATTACAAGGTTACATTGCCAATCGACCCTGCGTGCCAGAGATTCTAAATCCATCTGATTTCGCAACCGATCAATGTATGATGAACTATATAAATCCATACATTACAGAAATTCCGTACGTACGTAGCGTCCTAAAATTATATTATCGCTTATTTTCACAAAAAATATAAATATCTTAGTTTATAACAATACCAAGTGCGTAAGAACAAAATACTTTTGAAAATTCAGAAAGAAATAGAAATAGAACTAAAAGATACCTACATAAAAGTATTTTCAATTGTATAACACTGTAGCAGGATACAAATTTAATACAATAAATGTACGTATGTAGGTACCGAGCAATAAATTGGTTTATTTTTTTTATATTTTATTTATTAAGCCTACCTATTGTGATATACCAATCTATTTTGTCCAATAAACATTAAATAAATTGTATATTTAACACACCCATATAAACTTTACAATTCAAGTTGTTAGAAGGGGCCCTCAAAATGTTTTGAAATCATCTACCCTTTCTCATCTATCTACATCCATTTCCTTCTCAAAGAGTTCCTTTTAAAAGACAGAAATTTCAGCCAAGTATTCGTTCTCATTTATTAGGTACATAAGCTGTTATCTACTATCGGTGACCGCGTCATTTGATATTTTTTGTCCATCCTCCTGTCTCCCTAACATTTATTTACTTTTTGTTTGCTTTTACTGGACAACAAGTACTTAGCACGGTTGAGAAATCCAGTCCTAAATACATGATATTCAATCGCCTGAATGTAGAAGTATTTTCATAGAAATCAATCAATCATTGTGATGTAAAGCAATTCCCTTAATGGTGAACCATTTTGCTAATTGCTTATCTCACTACTGAACAATGTGAATAAAAAAAGGGTTTCAAACTTGTGGGTACGCTATAAGAGAAAACTCAGAATTTCAATACGAAGACCAACAGCTTATTAATCTGTACTGTACATACATTGAATAAATAAGAAATTAATAACCAGCCTCTAAGTTATATGTAATATACCTAACTTATCTTATTTTTTATTATCACCTGCTATGTTACAATCCTTCAAATAAATTATTTATTTAGGTCTTGGTTTCAATATTGATCTTTCCCTACTTCGCATTGTCTTGGGCCTTCTTGCGCAGAAATGTTACAAATTCACGATCACATTTCTATATAATAAATAATAATAACTTTATTTATTCAGATATCATAAATCCATCTTTGTTAGTATAATTATAAATAAAACTTTCGACTAATGTTAGTAGGAACTTAAAAGTACGATAATATAGCCATACAAAACGATGTAATTGGAAATCTATGAGGGAGGCCTATGTCCAGCAGTAGACTGGTTATGCCTGATATGATGAAGTTACCCTGAAGATGTAAATGGAAATAAAAACACCAAGATAAGTTTGTATATTATAATAATTTTCACGGCACAGGAGAGACAGAAGTTGAAGTTTATGGAGATGGTCTACGTCCTAATTTTATAAGAGCTGTTATGGTTGGATGTATAGAAATGGACCAAAGATTCGGCTCAAAATAGTTATAACATTTAAATACAATGGGCATATACATTTAATCTAATTTTAGTAAACAAGTTTAATTTGAAAGTTGTTTGGAAAAAAGAACATCACATTTTTTGTCAGTTGCTGTTTTTATCAGCGACTTAGGTATCCATACTAATATTATAAATGCGAAAGTATGTCTGTCTGTCTTTCACCTCTTCACGGCTAAACTGCTGGACCGATTGTGATGAAATTTGGTAGGGATGTAGTTAACGACCTGAGGTCAAACATTATATTAATTATTATTTCTAATATTTTTAATGTAATCTGAGGTAATAAGACAAACTCATACAATTTCTAAGATTTTTTATTTTAATTACCTACGCTATTCCTAAAAAAATTAGGTGTAAACACTCGCTTTCGATAAGTATACAGTGAAGGACTATTTCATAAGTTATTTCCTGTGATATCAAAAATGTCGCTGTTCATAAAGTTGTAATATCCTCAACGTCGGTGTTTTATGGCACCTATTTTATGGACTAACTCTACATTTTTCTTTTGTATCCTTTTCCTTCGTAAACTTTACGGCCTATTAATTTTTCCTACTAAGGCAATTTGGAAGATATTTAATTGTTCAGACTGTAGACGAAAGTAAAAGTACCTCTCTCCTCCGGTAGAACCTCTCTAAACAGATTTAATACATAGTAACATTTTTTTTATATTGCTCGCTTGTTTAGGTTTTGTATTAATTTTAGTGTTATTTTTTAGTATCTTTATTACTTACACAAAAATAAATATGTATACACGATAATTAAATATACACAACTAAACACAATACTTACATAAATCATGTAACGAAATGTAAAAGAGTATATAAGTAGAAGTTGTAAAAAATATTGTTACATAAGTGTTAGTAGAGCAACTGCCAACTAGGTCTAATTAAATGGATCCAGCCGGGAAACACCCAATGCTTCATCTGCTTTTGCATCCACCTGGATAAAACTAACACATTGAATTTTCCCATAATGTGCAGAACGAAGGTTCACAGACGGTGTTTTATGGCCGATGAGACAGCGAGATAAAAGCTTTCAATTACGGCACTAGCTTCTTTATTTTTCATGCTAGAGAACTCGAATCCCTAAACAATTTGATCGCATGATCTTGAAATAAATTTAAATCGGCGGCGAGTAAATATTTGAATTGATAGTACTATTTTTGAAATATTCATTTATTTCGAAATAACAAGCAACCACGCAGGACTTCTGTCCCGATCCTGTGGGAATTTCAAGGAATCCTTTCTTAGCGAATGTCTTTTTCACTGTATCTGCTGTAGGTACTGTTTTTTCTTTCTTCCTTTATAGACTGTATATATCCCTATCTGTTTCAAAAAGCCACCTTTATTAACCGAAAAATTATACGCATTTTCATTTTTCAGCTGAAACAGGAATTATGAAATCGACCCGTAGGTATATCACAAACTAAATAGAGAACACTACGGTTATATTACCGTATATTGCCCATATACAATATGGTAGCGACATCTAGTCATTTGTTTTAGAAGAGTGATAACTGAACAACATGAATAGCAGAGCGAAAAGCGACCCAGCTTTGTTTTTCCTTTGCGTAAATAGTATTGCTAATCAAAGGTAGATGGCGCTACTAGTTTGAAGTAAATCAAATATTTTTTATGTTGAACATGGTTTTTTTAGAATCATGGAACGTTAAAGTTAAGAAAACCATCGTAGATTGCTGTCTGTATTTTCTTTTGCAAGATTAACAAAATAAATATTCATTAGCATAATATGTGATAATACCAACTTTTGCGGTCTTCAACCTATCCTCGTCATTTATTTAGGCACTTATGTTGGTATGTTTTAGTAAAAACCTTTTTTTTTCTTCTTAACTACAATTTATAGATACGTCAGAGAAAAATTGCTGTACTCTGATCCAAATTTTCTACTTATTGAAATTCAGTAAGCTACTCGGAAAAGACATAAAAACGTTGCAAAGCGCACAAACAAGGAAAGAAATGCCATAAAGGAGCGACAAAAATAACCGTTTACACTTCCTGAGGAGTAGCCCTTGCATTTCTTATACCCGAATCACAGATTCGGCTACAATTATCTAGGTCAAAAGATCCCCGGTTACAATCTAGTAGTATTTTTATAGAAAAAATCTTCTTCAATGCTAGTTTGACGCAAATCCATATGCCAAAGCTAGTCATAAATAGGATTAATTATACTTCCTGATTCTTTTTCTATTCTTGATGATTTAAAAAAAAAACTAAAATCCAACGTATCCTTCGTAATTTTCACATTAACAGGAAGAAATAAACGTACCTTTTTAAGGTCACGTAATCATTAAATTTAATTGATAATATTGAAGTATCAGTGAAAGGGTAGGTAGTAACCCCTTTCAGTATCCTTTTTCCTCCAGCTAAATTGGATGATTTGACCACAACGATCTAGTCAATAACTTTTAGAAAATTATCGTCTACATTACCTACGTTCGGTATGTTTGGTTCGGGCTACTAATTATTATTAATGAATTAATTGAGTAGGTAATTATTTTATTTGATTTGAGTATTAAATTAGATGCCACAATAAATTAACTGACCTACTTACGAGTCTATCAAGCAAGAAACACCATAAATTTCTGCAACACGTCATAAAAATGTGATAATCCTTTACATTTGTATCACAAAGTGTCAGCCATAACTCTTGTCAATGGCATTCTCCAGTGTATAACGGCTTTATAAACCCTGCCTGAAACAGGCTTTTTATTTTAATTTAGCTGAGTAACGTCTTAGCCAACATAATCTACACATAACGAGATTTCAATGTTCCTTTTTTATCACAATCAATCTGTAAAACTTATAATAGGGAAGTATTAGAAGTTTTTTAAAACAAAAGAAAATGTCCGTCATATTAAACAATTTAATTCTGTCAACTGATACACCGTGAAATTCAATATTTCGGATTTCGGTATTAGTTTTACTATCGGCACAGATTATAGAATGCTATGCTATCGGTATTGAACCTATCATCAATTATTGCTGTATAATCTCACAAGATGATAAATTAAGGATCTAGGAGTAGAAGAAGACCAAAAAAGAGATGGATTGTGTGAGGGAGTATACCAGAAGGGGTGTGACGCGGGAAATGGCTGGAAATAGATCTAAATGGAAGTAACTTACATACTGTGCCGACCCCATATAGAAAAGTTGGATAAGATAAGGTTAAAGAAAATAAGAAGTGCTCGAAGGATGAGCTGCCTAAATTAAATTGAATTGATGTATGTTTTAACGTTTTGACCATCGCAGACAAACTGACATACAAATCTATCCACCTACGCGTACGCGACACGATAATATTAATTTAATATCGTGTTTGGGTATGACACAGCAGATAATACATAATAATAGATGACAAGGAAATGGTGTGTCTTGGTTTTGTATTGAAGACCACACACATTGCACAAAACATATAAAATGAAGGCACTAGTTATAGCCGTGTCGTAAAAAAATTAACAAGTAAGCTTTATTACCTTGTGAAATTAGAAACATTATCATCATCCTAATGATTAATTATTTACTCATCTACAAAACATTAACACAACCTCATTCTGCCGCTATACATCGTACATGAGTAAAAATATAGAATAAATATTTTCGAATCAAAAATACAAGAAATACTTTACAAAAGCTGTCACGCGATCGAGTATTGCTATCAGATAATTTTAATAAACTCATTTATAAAGGAATTCGCAAACGACACCGTTGCATGTCTCAGTAAATGGCTCTAGATGTCTCCAAGATAAAGTGTAGTATAACTGGCTTTACCAAACATGTGCTACTGTACTTTCGCGCGGCCGAACTTTTAAACTTTTAACTGGGTTATAATGATGTTTATTTAAATTCCAATGTCTCTTTCAATACAACACTAGTTGGGACGTAAGGCTTTGGTTCAGAATGAATGGTGGTAGTTTAATCAAAGGCAAAATTGATCATCTATAATCAGACATGAACTTTCTTCATATATGAAGGATATTCCACATTTCTCTTTGTGCGCTTTGTTAAAAAATGTATTGACAAACTTTGGGATTTCTCTAAAATGAATTATTTTATTGATGTTACAAGTCCAAATAATAAGTACGAATTCCATTTTTTAACGATTTAAGTAAAATACTTCTAAATTTATGTACTTATTCAATTTCGAAAAGTACCAGTAAATACAGCTAATAATAAAAACTGTCAAAAAATTAAAACTAAGCAATTGTTTCGTTTGGTTTAAAATTAAATAAAGCCGTCTTAAGTTTTATCTTTACAAATGTAAATGTAAGAAAAGCAGCGTGTGTTCCGACCCTTGGGGCACAATTATAATTAAATTATTGGAGGTCCGATCTTATGCAAATATTCTGATAAACTGTATATTTTCACGAAATTTAAGACCACTTTAAAAAATATATACATGTTAAATAAATGAAAGGCAAATAATCTTAATGTGTGTTAGCTCTTTAATAAATGAGGGGTCATTTAATTTCATAACCGAACATGTATATAATTATTTTAATGCGAGTAGCATGCTATTTTTATACATTGACAGATTTGGTCATATATCTAATTATTGTTTAATAATATTAATTTATTTATCGATGGCACTTACATGAATGAATATTAATTTTGGAAAATAAAATTTTGGATTTCTTAAAGTATGATACCAGTTAAACCTTACTGGTGTCATATTTTATCACATAAATAAAACAACGTGACAACTCTACATTTTACGAAAATAAAATTAACAATTCTAATGTAAGAATGATAATAAATCTGTCTATTTCTAAGTACTTATTTGTTACATTTCATCCTTTAACTACTAAATCTATTCCTGAGCAGGTATAACAGTTCATACCTTATTAAATGAGAATAGTGAACTATAAAGCCATAAGTTTTATAAGTAGTTTTAATAACAAATCTTCCAATAAACCATCTCTATTTGCGCCTTTTCAAAAGAATATCGAGGTTTTTTATATTATTCGAAAGCCAAACAGGGCGGGTCAAAACATCTCTGCCTAATAATTTATTCAGTGGGCGGCAGACATACGGACCGCTGTCACTAGAAATCTTAAATCAAATGTAGAGTCAATTTTCTTTAGGAATAAGGACCTTATAAGTAATGACATAGGGTTTCGCAAAGTCTGAAAAAGTTATTGTGCCTGGTTATTTACCATATCGATACAAAATAGTACGGCTTTCGGGATCTAGGAGTGATGGGTTTACTGACTTATCGGATAATATCAGTTATCCTTCGACGCTTCAGGCAGACTTTGTGGTCTTATCAACATTACCGACCAAGAGAGAGGAAATAAAGGTGAGTTTAAGAACAGACGTTCTTAAGCCGGAACAACACAGTGAGTTATTTTTGTCACTCCACTCCTTTAGAAAATTTGTCAATTATTTTACTTTGCAAAATTTTTATTAAGAATCTGCGTAACTATTCACAAATAATAAAATATAACAGAATGGTAATATAAATGTTATTTATGTCTGAAAAAAGGTACATGTGTCATTTTAAACAACTCTTTAAATTATTTTCGCTCGCTTCAGTCATTTGTAACAGGCGTGTGCTATCTGATTACACATAAAAAGAACAAGTTCATACTTAAACACAGGGTTGTCAAATAGTTTATTAAAAATAGAAGTAGTCAATATATATTATTGATATAATATTTTTTATAAATAAATATATATAGTTAATATATATAGTCAATATATATTTATTATTTTGAGATTTAAACATATTGGTCTTTTGCTTGTCTGATAAAACGACCGACTGATTTTGTAAGTGTTATTATTCTGTCTCTCAACTTAGCGTTTTCCCAGGTGTTTACTAAAGAACACGCACGGTCCGCTTTACAGCTGTTGATACTACTTTGTAGTATACAATACATACATAACCATTAGAAAATAAGTATGGGACTAAGGGGATTACATGTATGCATTGTATTAAAGAAAAATAAAATAAAGTATAACATTCATTCATTTCGTGTAGGTGTCATGGTCAATCAACCATGCACACCCTGGTGTCAGAGTTCTTCGGAACTGCCTCTCGGCCTCTGACTTGGTTCCTTTAACGATTACCAGATGGCAGCCGAGACCAACGGCTTAACGTGCCTTCCGAAGCACGGAATCATCTTTTTTGTCAGACAATCAGGTTATTCAAGCCTGCAATGTCCTAACAAAACTGGAAACAACTAAAAAAAGTATGCTTCCCGTGGGAATCGAATCCTCGACCCCCGGGTCTACAGGCAAACGCCTTAACCAATGGACCACGGAGGCAGTTAGTATAGTGTATAACTATATTTTTTGTTATAAGTATACCCAGTGCGAACCTACTAACTGCAACATTCGACATCAAAATATAATACACAGGAATGTGTAAATTTATGCCCTGGACTCTGTTTCTCATTTTCAATATTATAATAGGAAACAGAACTTACTATTTTATTGTTTAGTCCGTTGAAATATTTATTTATTTAAACTTTATTGTTAAGTACAAAATACTTCTTGATCCTAAAATTCTCTACCAGTCAACCATCAGCAAAGTCATCGCTTTTAAGCGAATCCCATGCTCCAAAGCTCCAAGTCATACTTGGAAAGGGACGAACATCGCGGGACAAATAATGATGAGAGCGTACCTATTTAAAATTATAATAGCTAAAGTATTTACAAAAAGACTTTACACCTAACCCTGAATTGTTTGAACACCATTTGCATCCCCATTCCCCACCGACGTTCCACTTGCGCGCTGCTAAAAGCAGCCTGTCACTGATTACCATCACCGCACACATCACTGTCAGAAGTACTGGAACAAATAACATCCTAAACACACTAAGTGCCTACTGACATCGATCTAGTTAAAAATCTTATCTTCTACTATTTAGCACCTTTCGCAATGAATTTTTAAATGCTGTCTTATTGCGTAGTTTAAACAGGTGGCTGTTTAAAAAAACACGTAAGAATCAGACACATAAACTTACCTAGGATTTAGAAAAAACTTTATGTACTTAAATATTTTATCCCAAGATATATAAATGATAGTCTAAACTTTTTTATTAAAGGTAAAAGTTTTGTTAATCTTTTATAACCTTTCAGCTTACAATTTCTACTTTTCAATTCAGTGTTTGAGGCACCATGGAGCGCAGAGTTGTATTGTACCTAACTGTAATTTTTTTGGTCTTTCTTCATTTCCATAATTGTGTTTGTATTTTTTGATAACTAGTACATATATTTATTTACTTTTATGAGTAAATTCATATTTAAAATTCCAATATTCTTTATTGTTAAACATAGGTTAAAGACGTCTTTATATGTTTACATTAAGACTAGAAACACTATGGTCCTGTCCCAATAGTTCCAAGTATAAAATACTTTATCTTAAAAAGAGCAAACTATAATTTTTCAAACGCTGCGCTGGTCTAAAGAATTGGGTTATTATAAAATTAATGTTAAATATTTATATTTTAGTTTGGTATTAGCATACCTAAGTATTTTGTGACAAAACTCGTGAAATCCCTTCTATTATGATAAAATTGGTCGACAATGCGTTTACGTCACTCTAATCAGACGCGCGTTCAGCAAAAATAATGTTATAATAATTTATAGAATATTAGTATCGTGCGTTGGTGGTGTAATGGTCAGCATAGTTGCCTTCCAAGCAGTTGATCCGGGTTCGATTCCCGGCCAACGCACATTTTTATTTTATTAGTTTTCGTATACCTACTCTACAAGCTAACACTATAATAAATCATCGTGTATACTCGTACTATCGTGATCATACTTTTTATACGTAAGCAAATTAAGTCTCTGTGTTCCCGTTTCGTTTTCAGATTGAGTCTGGAAGTGTCTTTGATTGCTTTTTTTTTTAATTCTCAATTTGTATTTAGAGCGTTTTATGATAAATTTAAATAAAGAATTCGGTCAACAAATTATGTGTTTGGCCCAATTTAATATGAATATAACTATACTAGAGATTGATTAGAAATTCAATAAAAAACTTCTCATTTTTATAAATATTCACAAGTTAACCAAAAGGCCTTTTTAATGCCACTTATCGTTAATACTTACTTGAAATTGATAAAAACTAGTACATACTTACAATTTCAGTAGAGTAGGAAATATTTATTTACGGTAGATGCGTTCAAAGGTAAATTTTAAGGACTGTTTTCCAGTTCGTAAGCAAACTTTTAATAAGCAAAGTTTAAACTTAGATATTTTCAACTACCAATGCCGATGTAAACTTGTAACAATTAAATTACTTACATTTCATCAAACTGAAGATCAAATTAGTGTTTGATATGTCAACCTTTTTGTATTTTAAAAGAAGTTTGCTAAGAAACGTCTTTTAAATCACGTGACTTTTACTTACATGAACAAATATATAGCTATGTTGTATTTTAACTTGTTTAGCAGGCAGCGTTCGGTATTCTTATAAAATGAGTTGTTACTTAAAAGAAGATTACAAGCATAAAGTGTCCGAAATTGACACGTTATCTGGGTGCTTGATTATTAGTCCATTATAAGAATGACATGCCGAATTTTTCGGAGCAATTAAAGTGTAATAAAACAGATAATAAAAAAATAATATCACGCCTCTGGGCTTGCTGTTACATTTTATTTAATTTCTTTTTGAGGCTCGCTAATGCGTAAATTAACACGCAGCTGGCACGGTTGTCGTGTTATCTCGATCAAGACACAAAAAAGGAGAGTATGGAATGTATTCATAAGCTGAAAATCTTTTTTTTCCTAATTGATTGACAGTTCATCATTCATTCATTAATCTAAAAATAAGTAACTAGTCTAGGAACATAACATTGGCATTGGTCTAAATGATTCAGATTCTAAATTTGTGAAAGGAACATGAGTAACTTCTGAGATCCTGTTAAAATTGTCAACATAATTGAAAATGTAAGAAAAAAACGTGCTGCACTCGGGAACTGCCGCGGTAAAGCTATTGCAGAGCATTTCTCAACTTATGCAATAAGTACAAACGCTCGGCCGAGCTACATGGTAGGTGGAGAGGGTAAATTTCTTGATTCGATCAGCGCGTTCAAAGCTCGCGATAAAAGGTATACAATAGCTTAAAAAATTGTACGAGTAACTGTTGAGACAAGGGTGGCATGTGCATCCTTCTCTACTTTCTATAATGTGTAAACTGACTTAATGAATACAATGGCGGCCGCCACACTTAATGTTTTTATCATACCTAAATGTAGAGGTATATACCTACATATACAAAGGTAAATAATCTGTCTGTGTATGACTATGATTATGATTTTTAATTTATACATTCAAACATATAGAGCCAGAAGACTTTTGAAGACAGCGGTTTTTATTTTTATTTTAAACCACTCAATGTTATTTGAATCTTGCAATTCGAATATATTCCGTATTTTTTTTATTTTTATTAAAAGTTTGAACCCGTTATATTATGACACGGATGACTATGCAATAAAGCAAAACAGTTCATTTTATTTTAATATTAAGTAAATATCTGTCAATAGTAGGCATTTACTAAAGCTACTGGTTATATTTATAAACTTCTAAAACTATTCGACTACGAGTACTTAGTTGCTATTAAGTTTTTAAGATTGTTGGAATTTCTTCGAATTCTCACGGGAGTAAAGCCCAATTCAGTCATTTGTGATACTGATATATCAATAACTAAGCACTTAAAAATAATAATATCTAAACGGATGAAAGATATTTCTTCCTTTATCCTATTCGTGGTCGGGTTTTCTACAAAACCAAAACATTATTTAATATAGCTTTAATACTAGGGTCATATTCACGTTTATAAATATTCCTTAGCTCTTTTCCTTTTCATAATAAACTTCTTATTTAATTACATAGCCGATTACTAGATCTAGACATGAAACTGAAAACTGATAAGATCTATGCTAGAAGTTGAAGTAAAATATAGAGACGCTATGTCCCTCGTGACCTAGGTGTAATAAATATTTAGGTTTGATTATCCCCAAGGCGATTTGTTAGGTTTGGCCAACTATAAATCCTATCTAGTGTCAGTTAGTTAAGCAAAGTTATTGTTAAAATTAAATAATGAGCCAAAACAAGTATTACTTACTAATTTATTTATATTTATAAAAGTATTGTAGTCATTCAGTCACTGTCGCTCTATTTTGACATTTATTATTATAACACCATGTTCGTACAAAATGTCCGACATGACGAATAATCACTACAATTTAGATAGCCGTGTTTGAAAAAATATACATTTTATTTTTCGTGTAGGTATTCAAAAGAAACCTTGGTGTGGGCGTGAGTCAGAACTTTTGTTTGCAAAAATAAAATCATGAGGGAAATGCGCATAAAATAAGAAAAGACCTACTTATTTTGTAATCTTTAGTTATAATTATAAGATTATGCAACAAGAAACTATGATATTAATTCTTCAGTACAACAGTTAATTTAATGATTTGTTCTTTTGAGTTTGTAGGATAGAATTTTTAATTCAACAAATTAGGTAATTTATCAATTGATTATATTAGTTTTTACAATTTGTATTGTACAATTTGTATTGTACAAATGTAAAATGTTGCCAAGACGAGACCATATGACTCGCACTCACAAAAAGTTATCAGATCTTTTGTAGAGCCAAACTTCTAACTCTACACGCCCTAACTCAAACTAACAACTCTAAATCAATAAATGTAAGTATAGCTGGGCCATTTCTTAATGTGCTATCGATTAATACGATAAAACCTTTAAAATTACATGGATTTAAATTTCAGAAACGGTTCTCAGCCCATGAACTACCATCAATCTTCTCGTGTTCAGAAAAATTAAGTATTTTAAAAAGAGATCGTTTATTCAATAAAGCTCATGCATGCAGACTCGACATCACAATATCAAATGATGAATTTTGTAAATATTTATCAAATTGTTCAAATAAATCAAAAGCCAAATTGATATTTAATTCAATACCTCTTTTTTGTCATAGTATTTTTTAAATTTATATTTAACATACGTACAATATCTGATTACTTTTTGTTAGTGCGAGTCTTTGGCAATATTTTTACATAAAAATGATTTTTGCTTTGATGAATATTGATCTTCAAAACCAATAACTGATAATGACTTAGATTTTAAATAATGCTTTAAACAAAATATAAATCCCTAGCTGTAAATTATTAAATACTAACTAACACTGCTAAAATCTAAACTTCTTAAGTGGTGTCCGGATAAAAAATATTTTAGTGCGAATTTACGACTAACTTTTTTTTTCTTTCGCTCACGTAACACCTTCCGTATAAGGTCCGTCACTTATAGCGATCTAATTTACAGAGACTTAATATTGTTGAGTAGCTATGTCATAAATTTTCAATTTATAGGATTCACTAGAGGCTTCAGGAGATAAAGCAATAAATCTGACACGTTCGCTGGCGTTGATTATACGCATCAAGTATCACCACAACTCACTGTTAATACAGAAAAAATAAGTCACACATTAGTCGTTGCTAATCCAATAAAATTGCTAGTGAGCTGCAGAGAAATATGACCCCCTTTTAATAGTGATACTTGCGGCCTTTTTCTCTGCAGCCGACTGTACATAGAAATCATCTCAATACATTCCCACTTATTCATAAAAATTAACAAGCCTTTGTTAAACCTATTTTAATAAAACATAATTATAACGGGAAAGAACGAGAAAAAACCCATATTAATTAAAACTATCTTGACAAACATTTGTTAATTTTTATAAACAAGAGGGTTTGTGTTTTAGATGTAGTTAGCTGTTTTGTTGGATAAAGTGAAAAAGTACTTATTTTAAATTACATCTTGATTACCTAATAGATTCCAGTAGAAAAAATATTTTAATGGAAATTTAACGCCTCTTATACTCAGTTCTAAATCAAACATAAAAGAAAATCAGTTTTCCAGTTTAAATTGAAGTTCTTAATTGGCTGGGAATACAGATTTTATAAAAACAAATGTATCCCAACTTCTGTACTTTCCGTGTTTTATTCACCACGCGCGTTTAGTAACAAGATCGATTGTTCACCTCCATATACCTCTACATCCCCAGATGCCCCTCCAGTGAATTATGATGTCTGCATAAGCCAATTTTTAACTTTTATTCTTTACCTCCGAATAATATACAGCGCTCGCTACCAGTAAATGCACTAAAATGTAAACAAAAATAAATCTTCAGGTCGAGAAACGCGAATAATGCTCTTTTTGACGTAGACGCAACAATGATATAATATTGTAGGTCGAAGTAACCAAATCAATTTCTCAGAAAACATATTGTTTGTTTTCCGGCCAGATTGTTAGGGAAAGGGAAAACAAAGCAAAAACAAAGGCATTGGTACTACATTGCGACATCAGTTTTTCGATTTTTTGAATAAACACTACTTCGAACAACTTACACACAAAACTGCCATGCTGAACAACAATTTAATTTGAATGAATTAAATTTTTAATAAAACAAGTAAGTGCCTAGTTGAAGTTCATTTATTAGTTTAACTTAATTTAAGTAAAATTTTTCTGACTGCCGTTTTATATATAAATACCTTTAGTATTAACTAATCTCAGTGTAATATTTTATATAATGTATAAAAAACCAGCACTATTTTCAGTACAAGCAATTTTTTATATTATCAATGTTTTTAATATGGACATTTTCTACGAGTGTAGTGGAAATACTTAATCAATTTCAGATTTGGTATTTAATATAATGTGTATCCAAATTATTGCTAAAATTAGGCTAGATTAACCAGGCTCCGGTAAATACGTCAATAATCTTTTACTACTCATACTAACAAGGATCGCTGTCGTTATTCTTGTAATCGTATGAGTCTAAGACATAGTAAACTGTTTTGATGAATAACAAACTTTTTGGGCCAGTCAGTAATTTGTTTTTGTTGTCTCATATTTTACGACGATAGATAAAGAAGGTTTGTGTAATAAGGATCCCACCAAAAACATAAATGTAAAAAACGAGAGCCAAGTTCAATACAAAAATTATGCTTGGCGGTGAGCTTCGCCGCAAAAAGAATGGCGATCTAAATGAGTGCCAAGTTCTATGCAAAATCGACTTATGTTTTTATAGGAACAAAATAACATTATGAACAAGTATTAAACTCTATTTCTTTGCTTTATTAGATACCTATAACAATTGCTGTTATTTAAAAATGTGAGATCTTGAAGTAGGTCAGATTTGACTTGGCCAGTTTTCATTACATAAGTCATTTTATAAAGTTATTCAACATTTTAATTGTGTTAAAAACTGGCCAAGTCTGACCTACTTCAAGATCTCACATTTTTAAATAACAGCAATTGTTATAGGTATCTAATAAAGCAAAGAAATAGAGTTTAATACTTGTTCATAATGTTATTTTGTTCCTATAAAAACATATTTCGATTTTGCATAGAACTTGGCACTCATTTAGATCGCCATTCTTTTTGCGGCGAAGCTCACCGCCAAGCATAATTTTTGTATTGAACTTGGCTCTCGTTTTTTACATTTATGTTTTTGGTGGGATATCATTACTTTTTGTAAAGAAAACTAGGCAAGTATTCCTATTTAATGTTTTTTTTTGCGTGACAAATTAACCTAAAAGAGCTACAAACAAATGAGGTTTTGAAAGAAACGATTTACGTAATATTAAATAACTCACAAATGCCGTTAAAGTACAATACTAAAAAGGAATAATTTATATCTGGACTATTCCAGCTATAACTCAAATAAATTTAGTCGAACGACGCAGCATTAAACGCAATCTAATAGGTGGGTTTCCGCTAAACAACCGGGCATAACGAGGACGCTGGCGCGAATGAGCGCCGCTAAGAGCATACTTTGGTTCGTTCGCATTTTAAGTCGTATAGCGCTGTGAGCCGCGCACAAGTGCAAGGCGCGAGCGAGTTCAAGCAGCATTCTTAGACTAGTCAATACATACATATATCGGTACCAATAAGACTTCGCTATTGCCTTGACCTTGGTATACATACACATTGGAGTTTCTTTTAGGATATAAAGAGTTCGAACTAACAAATTTATACGTTAAAATATTATTTCTTATTTTCAAAATAAATCAGAGAAACGAACTTTGGGCACTGATCTTTGTTAATTTAGTGAGCCGTGGACTATAAGATAACTACTATGCAGGTATAAACCAACCGACCCGCTAAATTTTAAGTAAATCGCTACCGCTTATAATTTTGTACCATAAGTCAGAGCGTGACGCTGATTGGCTGGTGTGCTGCCGCGCGCCGCTGACGACACACCGTTGTTGGCCGGTTGTTTAGCGCGTAGGTATTACAAGTTTTTTGTATGGGGACACCACTTATTTTTTGACTTTTTTTTATTTTTTTATTTTTTCCTACGCTTACACACAATTTCCGAGCTGGATTCCAAATTTCATCCTTCTAGGTCATCTGGAAGTAGGTTAGGTTTAGGTACTATAAGTCAGTCAGTCAGTGCTAAAATTTACAACTTTTTGACCTTCATATCTTTATAACCGTTTGAGCTAGCTTCATGAAATTTGGGCTTCTACATGTCCTGATGGATCTTATTAAACACACGTAGTTTTATGTGTTTACATTAAAGAGGTTTTGAGTTATAGAAGGGTCAAAAGTGGCACCAAGTGGTTCGTGTAATATTACACTCGGCGCTGGCTAGCCAGTTCCTTTGCTTGAACTTGGCTTGACACGCTGCCGCGTGTCTAGATAAGGGAATAGCTGTGCACATATTTTTACCGAACTACTGACTTTCTTTAAAACACATTGGAGCCCAAGCGTAATGCAAGTAGGTATAGTGAGTTGCAAGAGTACCTAATTTTCTTTCTCCTACATACACTTAAGACTTAGGTATCGGAATTTATTCCCAAAAGACCTTACTATCCTCTATGGGATCGAGGAATCTTATCTTTAGTGTGATTTCTTTTGCCAAAGCTATCGTGCATCTACATGTGTATTTAAAAAAAAAATCATTGCTACAGTAGGTACCTGACCTGTGAACCTGAGAGATCTGAATGTGAATATTTTTGTCACTAAGTAGGTATACTATCTTGTACTGCCAATATACCCATCAAAAAATTGTGTATGATTCTACCAATACATATCAAAACAAAAATTACCTGATTTTAAGTACTTGTTTTTAACATATTTGAGCACTAAATCTCTAATTAATTAATTTCAGAATTCGTAAACAGGCGACATTTTTCACTAGTCTGCAAACAATTACCAAACCAGCTAATTGCGGAGTGACAGCGTCTGGTCTAGTATTTATCGCAGTCTTCCGTACGAGGAAGGAATTTTTAAAAAGAACCATTTATAAAAGTCTCTTTCAATGCTAGATCTAAGACAAAAAGGAAATCGACTGTGACTTTAACGCTAAAATAGTAAATAAGGTAAGTTACTTTTCTTCATTTTGAATAGAAATATGTTTTCAAAACTACACATCTAAGTTACTTCAAAAATAAGGTCTTTGAATGGAAGCCACACACTTCACTTGATCTTCGAAAAGCAGTCAGTTTGAGCCCCAAATCAGGGTAAGGAGCAGCAACTGAGAGCCTACCTCAGAACATAGTTTTATAAAAACTAGATTAGATATACTATATTTTTAAATGATAACCTACATCTGAAAATGGTTTCATGTCAACCAGTGATAATAATGAGTCCATTTTTAAATGAAAACCTACGCTCAAATCAATTTTCGCCCGTGGTACAGTTAAACGGAGTTTCTTGCTTACCAGTAGCAGGGCTCTATATTTTTTCATGCCTAAGTGATAATGATGGCTAAAGTTTTAAAATAGTAGAAAAAAAATTAATAATGAATCTAAATTTTTCTCCCAGTATTGCTACTTATCCAAAGCCATGACAAAAACGTACCCTGGGTAAGCTGAGATGCGACTGGGGAACCCGCTTGGATGATAATAATGGTGAGGCATATATTATATATTATTTTCATGAGAATTTCCTAATATGTAAATTTTTATTCATACGCATATCAAAATAATTAATAAAAGTCACCTATAGGATGTGACAGGGACGACAGTACCGGAATTAAATCGTTTATCTTCCCGAGCAAGCCGTGTCACGACTGACCAATGCGCTTTACATAATTAAATTAAACCTTAGAATTGAACGATAGCTTTTTAAATTCTCATTTATGCACAAAATATATACTTAATACAGAGAAAAAAATGTTGGTAATTTACCAATTTCTTCCTACTTTTTTCCTTTTTTTGCAAATAATTAAACTATGTATACTTTAATGCATAGTTACCATCGTAATGTACTTAATTTTTATTTTTCAATAACCTCATTACGTTAATATTTCATTCATGTGGCACTTATGATTAAGACATATAAAAGACATTACTATACAACCGGCTATGGAAAATACAAATGTTAGTAGAATCCGACAGATTTTTAGACCTCTCTTTTTTAAATTCAATTTGAATGCATTTTCTGAAAAAAATCATTAATTGATATTCCAATGGTCCATCCAGATGATTTCCGCTATAAATTAGTAATATATTGCGTAATACAGCTCGTGTGAGTCCACCGTTCATTTCGTGTTCCAATAAATACTTTCGGACACTTTATTTTTACAACCCGTCCCAACTGACAGGATATTAACATAAATACCCCTGTTTCAGGAGATTCGTATTTGTCGCTCAGTTGACAGAAACTAATTCTCGGCTTGTTAAACACGCTCAAATCAGTAAGTGAATGATGTGTTTTGAAATATGTATTTAGGTAGTAAATTAATTTTTGCTTGACGATAAATATAGCTCGCAGAGTGGATTTGAATCGTATGTGTAGAATTATAAATATGTTTATTTATGTATTTAATTACTGCACACTGCTGCTAAGCTTAGGTAAGGTCTATCTTAGTGCACGCTATATTATATAGGCATATTTAAACAAGAATTATCTCTGACGAATCTCTCTGAGTGTAGGCGAGTTTATCCTGATACTCTTAAGTACGATGGCGAGTTAAGAATTTATTATTAGCGATAAAATTTCTTTTGCCAAAGGGGCTATTAGATGTGTTCTTGAAATTATTTTAACGGCGATCTGTGAACACAAAAGTGCCAATAGATTTGTTGAAAGTTCAAATAGCATGATTGGACTCTTTTCTCCAACTTGTTTTTATGTTTTTGGGGTAAAGGTGACAAAGAGTCGTATGGCCGACCTAAAAATAGTATATATAGTTTAGGAAACTCCACTTGCGTTGCTGATCCTGTTTTTTGACCCTTTTCTTGATATGTAAGCATTTATTATAGTTACTTGGAAAAACTGGGTATTTACGTAAATATTATTTTCGTTCTTCTGAAATCCAAAAATCATAATATGAATAACATTTGAAACACATTTGCACCAACCGGATCGTCAAAATTTAATAAAAGCGACCGAAGCACGTTGTGCCAAATCACATTTTAAATTCCCTACGCGTGCAACACAAACATTGCTTTCTTATAGCCGGCGATGAGATTTGGGATCATCCGAACATTGATGTTATTGCTGCACTTAAATGTTATTGAAATGCCTTGACGGAGACGACTGAGGAAAATCAAATTTACGCGCCCGCCATTTCTTTTGTAAGTGGCCATTAAGACACTTAATTTGTTTTATAACTTGTCATCATTTTGTGACTATTCTTCGGAACCATGCTTAAATGGACTCATTTTAATAATATATTTTAGCTATAATTTTATACTTTTTTTTTTAGCTTAAAATTTAATTTATTTTAATTTAGCTTAATTTTTAATTATTATTTTTTTGATATTGAGTTTAGTATTTTCTCTAAATCTGTTAAATTATAGATCATTACTATTCTTTATTATAATTTTGTGAGTTCAGCTTGGACGTTTAGTTTTTCAGTATTATTTTTATGTTAATACCGAAATGATTGCTAGATTGTAAAATAAAGCTATTTTATTAAAAATCTACAATCACATCTTTCTATAGGAAGTGAAATTTGGTTTAGTAAATTTCAAATATTTACTTTAATGTTCGAGCCAGACTATTTGGAAATGTCAATATAGTACTGATAGAATACGTGTCGAGTATTTTGTTTACATTGTCGTTTTGACATAGGTAGCTCATTTTTCTTGCTCTTTGTAAAAAATTCATTCGTTCATCTTATATTTCACACAAATATGTTTAAAGACATAAAAACAAAAAGATAAAATAATATTCGTGTTAAATATGATAGAGGAGGGTTTCGTTAATCGGCTTGTAATAAATAAAAGTATAATTTTTTTAAACATACATGTTGATGAAGATATTGCGGCACTAGCGGGCCCTCGGCGGCGTCCGTGTACCTTCGCACATTATTGCGGGCCGCGAGGCAAGTGTCAGAATTTATAATTGCCGATAAATTCACCGAGACGGACAATTTGTGAATCATAAATAATGTCAAAATTGCTAGTGCGCAGAACCCCTTAGCTTTGAAAGATCTCTACCCAATGCATTGTAGCTGTAAAACGATTTACCATAGCAATCAAAACCATTTTTGTGCAATATACACTCGATTAATTTGGTAATTTCTTATGTAAGTTCCGATTATCATTCGGTTTGCTTTATAAGTACTTTTCCTTTAGTAACTTACTTTGTATCAAAGTTCATATCATTGCGTTAAAAGAAACTTGTAATATAGATAGTATGTTGACTCATATCACTCAATAAAAACCTCCTAAGTGACTATCAATAATACAATTACCTCTTAGTTATAAAATAACTAAATGCATTCTGAAATTTTAATAATTAAAAGTCCTTTAGTTTTATTTTTTAGTAAATCAAATAAGCTGTTTTACCTTACAAACACGCACATGGTTTATTAAATAAAAAAAACCTTTTTGCTATTATTTTGATTTTGTGCAACATAATTAATTGTAAATTACTTTTTGTGCGAATTTAAACAGTTGAGATAAAAATAATTACTAAGCACTATTTTTCCTACAAAGTCAGAATTCTCCTCATTTACAGCGGCGAGCGGCGAGCCTCCTACGGAGTGCCCGAATTAAATAGAGATCGGGCATTACAACGAAAAATGGCGTCCAATTTAGTTAACCGCACATTTCTTTGTTAATGAAACTGCTGTAATATCTCACCACTGTTTCTGTATATCCTATCATAGTTTAAGAGGTTCTAGGGATTGTGAACTTGCTATGTTCACAATCTAAGACCTAACCTAGATCCCAGGACAATGATTTACATAAGAAATAAATATAAAAAAGTATTTTCTATCAAAAATTTAAGAGCTGAGCTCCTGTCGGTAGATAGAGCTTTCCAGGTGCTTCTATCTTCCGTTAGCCTTTTCACATCCTGATAAACGATTCCCAGCTTTCCACGATTTTCAGCTACACTTTCAAAAACAATTAGTAAGTACATTTGCACATTAATTAAGTATTACACATTAATTTGCACATTAATACAATTAGTGTTAAACTTTAGGTTTCAATCAAAAATTGTCCAAAGAAGATCTTCTCTTAGCAGTTGTCTTCTGATTTGACTTTTGATGCATTCCACATAAAGTTCTAGAAAACAGTTTCGGCTGATGAACATATTATTTTTGAGTTTATAATAATACAAGACTCTCCGTATTTTTCAAGTGTTGTGTAAATAGTCAGAAAAACGTCAATATCCCCAATACGCTACGTAAAGAGCGGGACACAAATCCGCGTAGGTGATGTAGGTCAGATCAACAATTCGCAATAAAAAAACAGTCGGGATTACGTCGCAGTGGGCCAACCGAATAAACTCTGCTACCTTACTACCTCCGAGCCAATATTAGCTTGATTACTTTCATTCACCATGGGGAAAATTGAGATTAATGAAAAAATACCTAATCTTTTTATATATTTTTTTAGATATTTAACTATTATTATTACCAGTACAGTCTGAATTATAAAGTATTATTAAAATTATTCTTCATAAATCAATATTTGAATAAGTAGTATTCGACACTTGCTAGTATAATTTAACGTGTAATTATTTAATTTGATAGTAAAATAATGAACTTAATTGATTTTCATGGTTTTTTTTTCTTGTTTATTATAAAAATATTTCTTTTAACTACTTACTTTTTAAGCTAGGTTTATAGACGCAACGATGACAATTGTTGGCTAAAATTCTGCTGAATACATTCCCAAACATTAAAGAAAGCTTTGAATATACCACTTAACTACACGCAATTATATCAATATTTGGCACACAGCAAACAAAATCACAACATACCTAACTAGAAATACTCTATGTGACGAAAAAAGAATATTGCGTATGTAGGAACAAATTCTTACAAATGTATTCTTGCGGAGGGTTAGCCTACAGCGGCAGTTATATTATGTTATTGAGTATTATGATGGCACGTATTTTGGCACTAATGTGCGGATGCGGTGATATTAAATTCCAAGCTTTGAAATTAAAAACACGTCAGTCATGTGCCACTTGCGATATATTTAGATCGTTGGATTTTGGATCCAATGATCTCATTCGAGTTCTCGATTGTGAACGAAGCTTTAGTTTGGCTCAATCTAGGTAGTCTCTTCCAGTCTGTATTGATAACATGACTTTTAATAGGGAAATATCCTAATCTGGAGCCATAAAATATATAATATCTTAAAATATTTGTCATCATTTCACTAATATTATAAATTATTTATAATTCAATCAACGAACAAACTGGCGGAGAGAACTCATCAAACCGACATTCCCTTTCGACATTCATGGTAACTGTAAAAAGTGTTTTTTTTTTGTAATTATCTCGCAATTTGTAATGGTGAGCATTATCCGGGGAGAATAATTGTTGGCATTCATTTAATAATTAGAACAAAAGCACCAGAACGTTTTGGTTCTCATTATTTCTTAATCTTAAAACAAAATCTTTTTTATAGTGAGAGTTTAGAGCCCATAACTAGAATAAGTAAAAAAGAGTAAAGTGTGCACCGTGGTAAATGAAATCGGGCGGGTGACTCGGACAATTATCAACCTTATCTATAGTGAATAAACTTTTCAAATGTAACAGAACCCTACTTCCATTCAATTCGGAAGGGAAGTTTACCCATGCCGTCTGATGGTCGTTAAAGGAATCAAGAGATCCGGGAAGCGGTTTCGAAGGACTCTAACACCAAGAACAGGGAATGCATGATCAATTGACCATGTAACCCAAATGAAATCATAATAGTGATGACATTTGCTTAAGTACCCTAACGTTAATTATGTTTTCAAAAATAGTAGATCCAGTAAAGTAAGAATCAATGAACATATGAAAAAGGATAAATTATTTTTGTAGCTTTTAATGCAATGTCGAGTCAAGAATCTATATACTTTTATAATATTACCAAATGACTGATGATTAGTGTTCTAAAGATCTTTCCTATAATCCGTTTAGAGCTTTATTTCCAAACATTTAGGGTTCAAACCACGCTCAAAAAGAACTAATGTAGCGTGTGCTACTTATTTTTAGCATTCATCCAAGACGGAACAAAATTATTCACTAATTAATCGTTTCTTCGAAAGAATTATTGTTTGACAATATGTCACAACTTGTACATGTTACATTATATTAGATAGTGCCCATATTTCATTCCAAATCTACTTCGATATTTCGAAAGCGAAATTTTAATTTAATTTCTTCAATTTCACAATATTTTATTTTCGACGATTTTTGATTTAGGAATCGGACATTTATTATTATTATATAATTATAATATTTATATAATATTTATGACATTTATTATTATGATAAATTTAATAAAATACTTGTACAACATTTATATTATCACACCGATACCTTTTGCCGGATTCCCGAATGATAAATGTTGTCGATGTTATCCTAGCTCTCTTTAGCCGCTAGGATACAATAGGCTATCTTGGCTCCATTACGGGCTATTGGGCTAACAAAAGCGGCGTTCTTATTTCAATGGAATGATATTATAATATTTTATACTAAAATTGTATTGATATCGTGTTGGTTTCTGCTTCGCTCCAATGAACATTTTTGACGAATATTATTATGATGGTAACTTTATAAAGATTAGTGAGTGGTGGTATAGATAGTGGTTTTCAACGTTCCATTATTGCAAAAGGTTCCTACCTATAATCCTACCTATAGATTTGGATAAAGGTATAACCTAGGGTAACGACTTATTTTTTTTGTCATAGTTTTAACCCCTAATGATTATGACATAGTTATAACCCTTAATTAAAAAAAAAAATACACCTGACCTTGTTTTTTTTTAAATGTTGATCAGCCAGTTCAGTTTATACTATAATTCAAGCAAAATAATTTATTACCTTGATACTTACCTTCAACGATCAAGAACGCAATTTTATATCACTTTTTAAATTAAAATATCAAATGATAACGCATTCGCATATAAACAGTGAAATTTCCTGTAGCTCAGCAAATTGTACGTTTACATAATATTAGCAATGACAAACACCATAATACCGTTTAATATTCAAATGACATCGTTTACGTGGTAATAGTAGCAGGCACTTCGAGCACACGCTAATTTCCTCGAAACACCTCTACTAATGAAACTAATAAGAGCTATTATTGGATGTATTGGCTCCGGATGACGTTGCGAGAGTGTAATAGTACGTAATTGTAGCAGACACGTAGCCCGACAGGTAAGTGCAGCAACCCAGCTAGATACAGAAGTTGTATCGTGCAAAGGTTCCGCTGCGGAGGCTGCGTTTCCCGTCTCGCCGGGTAATATCATTGCGCTGTACCGCGTACACCGGTCGTCGAATGTGGAGCACTCGACGTTCGTCGGCAAGCAATGCCTGATGCCTCCGACAAAAAATCAGTGTAAGCTGTACACGAAGGCGCTGCGGTCGCGCGCTTGCTCCACACCCGGCATCGCATGCCGCTTCGTATCGGAACATCGCTCGAACTTTTCCGACTTTGGGAAACTTCGCTAACTTTGAGTCGGGTTCCTCAGAACGCGAACGCGGTTCTTACACTTCGGACAAGTGGAAAATTAGAGTGAAAAGTGTCATATTGTTGGTCGGTGTGTAAGTTGAACATATGGCCGTGGGCCGAGGTCCGGCATGGTCGTTAGGTTGGGGTCGTGCCTCGCCGATAGAATCACGGCCGAGCACGTGTGCCTATTGCGTCTGCTCTGGGGGCTCACCATTCACTTCACCTATTTCGTCGACACACACATAATTCGAGTCAATCGATTTTTGAACTTTTACAAACCACATGAGTCATGATTCCCAATTAGGCATCTAAGAAACTAGAACTCACCTATGCTCACATGCGAATAACTATGTGCAATGTCCTCATATTGATTTATATTGACTTATAAAGTGGAGTGTAAAACTGGCCAAACGAATAGTTGTTTGCAATATTACTATTTACGAGTAGAGTATTGCAAAATTATAATCCAAACCTGTATTTGTTCAATTGCTTCATCAGAAAGTCACCCAAATAATAAACATCCTAGCTGGTATTAATTATTTTTTTAAGGAGATGACCTCATCTAAAAAAAATTAAGTCATATACTTTTATATGAAAAAGTCAGTTTCATATTTAAATTTCAGATAGGTGATTTCAGGCAAAATTACCACTAGGGTTTATAGATTTTTCGAATTATTATTAGCACTTATGCTATCAACTACATTAATATGCACGGCCTTGCTATTCAAGCTATGAAGGCATGCTACGCTATGCAACTACATGTATCATACTCCTATTTACCTAAAGAAAAATATAGTAATATTTTTGTAACAAAACAGGGGTAAATAAATTTAGTTTATATATAATTCTTAAAATAAAGTTACAAACCCTTACCTACATTAATTTTCATACTTTACAAATCGAAAAAAAAAAATTATATGTAGGTAAGTAACAAAGCTAATTTTTTTATATATTTCTAGATAAATAGATATATCTGTATTAGGTATGTTACAATTTATTTAATAACTAAATAAATTATGTTAGTATTTATATTTTAATAATTTATTGACTATAGAAGCTGTTCATAAGTTCTATCTTTGGATGTTTTTGTGTTAAAATGTTAATTTTCGCAAACGCTATCAAACTTCATTACTAAAATTACATAATAATCTGGGGACTTTAAAATTTCAAAGTCCCAAGATTTGAGTTCTCTGGTAAGAACAAGAGAAGTTATACTTTGATAGTTAAAACCGACATTTTTTTATATAAAAATCTACCTATCTAAATTGCAAATTCTCCTCAGTGTCCCCGATCAATTACTAGTAATCCCAATCTACAATTCATAAGTTACTACTTTTATTTGCACAATAGTTATATAGAGTTCCGGTACTAAAAAAAAATAAAAAATAAAACACAATAAATTATATTTTTTAACTCCACTTTTAGTCTAAACGTGATTGATGTGATCTAAATTTCTTTAGATAAAATTAATTTAACAATAAGATGTACAGTGGGCCACAGAAAAAGTATATATGTTATTATTATAACATATATGTACAAAAACTATTTACCTACTTATGATGAAATGTTAGCCATACAAACCGTCGTCGGTTTTATCCGCTACGTCAAAATGAAAATAACCCTGGTCTGCTAAAATACGATAACTTATTATTTTCTCCCTTTAGGGTTATAAGATTTGATATTTTATATTTTATTTTATAATTTTTAGATGTGCATACTTAATAATATAATATAGTTGTTTGTTCTTATAGGTACGGGTACGAATGAAAGACAACGGGTACGCAAAGGATATAAAACTTTAACATGCCATCCTCGACTGTTACACATTATTTTACATTTTTATTTCACCTATCTCCAGATTCAATACGAGGTCCTGTATTCAGACTCAAACTCTAGCACTTAAACTTTTCTTGTTTGGACATCGTCGTAAACAAGTTGGTAAAAAGGAAACTTCTCGAATAACAACTGTGATAATAATAGATACAATTTAAACAAAGAAAACTAGTTCCGTTTCGCTCAGACTCTCACTGATTACCTAGGAACTCTACTTCTAAGTAGGGGTAAAGTCTATGTCATGGCCCACCAAGACAGTAGTACCAGCTGATTAAAGTAGTAGTAGCACCTGGAATAACGTTCAAAAGTAGACATACTACTAATATTATACATATATACTAATATTATTGATTGACTGCAAGAGATCCCTTTTTAGTATAAGCCCGCCATTGTACTTTTGTTTTGTTTCTATGCTTTTGTATTCACTTTTGTATAAGTAGATACAATTTATTACAAACGAACATTATAAGCGTTAAAGTTTAGAAGTTTGTAATTTCAGCGGATTTTTTTTCCGGATGTTCCCATACCAACACCAAAATGTGCTCAACGATTAAAGCGTGCAATTAAATAAAGAACTCTAACCAAACACACCAGTAAGGATGGACATAGATAGAGTCATAGCACATAAATTTATAATAATTCTATCGCAGTCATAGACTAGTTATTAACCTGATAAAACGGAGTACCACGTCTGCGAAGCCGTGGGCAACGACTAGTGTAGTAAATCGGTATGTCAACCATTCCGAGGAATTTTTTTAGCACAACGGAGCCCGACAATATATTGCAAAAACTTAATGTAAGGATGAGATTTTCATAGGCTTACTTACGATTATTCGAACCGTAGAAAGAATTTTAATTAAAGAGATATCCACTGCTGCCGCGCGTGAGTTAGGGTTTCTTGTGATTTAAAAAAGATTTGCTCTATCTATTTTAATTAACTACGATTTCTAATTTTTTTAGAAAAGTGTCCACTATATACTTACCACCTTTTTCATAAAATTAACAAACGTTTGTTAACATTTTAACTAAAATATGTTTGGCTCTTTCTCTCATCGAAATTCGTCGTGAAACCAAAGTTTATTTAAAACGGGCTTAAAAAACATTTGTCAATTTTTATGAATTACTAGGGGTTAGTGAAACTGAATACCTAGCTAGCCTACCTAGGCATAGCTAAATCATGTAATTAAATCTGATTGCAATGATTTAAATTAGATATTTATGAGGGTGACAGTCTGTCACTTGTTACATAAATCGACACTGTTTTTTATAGATCTTATTTTCTTAATTACTTTAATATAGGTTTTTTATACATCAAATAAAATAAACATACCTTTATTTATTAAAAATTATATATTAGGATTTCGAACCATGTATCAAAAGGCAAAGGCTACTAAAAGTAGTTTCGCAAGTCCAACACGTACTTAACGCGTTAACAACATCGATTAAAATATTTGCAACAGTGGGTCAGTCCATTTCCGTTCCCATCAATAAACTTGTTAATTGTTTAATCTATGTAGACATATAAGATAAAAGCTTACTGCGACTTTCTAAAAGATATTTATGGAAATCCTATTGAAAAAAAGCAGTTTTTTATAATTTCTCTTGTATATTATGCCGTTCCCGGGATAATTCCTGGAAATGAGAGGCATGTACTACCTATGATTGAAAATCCAACTAACAGGTTTTTAATGCTATTTCACAATAGTCTGTATGAAAAAGACAATAAGAATTGTTATAAAACTTATCTTAATATTAATTCTACGATTTTTAATTATCAAATTTTATTTAACAGGTTGATACTAATATGTTTATAATAATATGTAAGTATTTTTGAAAATTTGTATCGTGTTTGTATATTTTTTTATTAAACTTGACTATTTTCAGTGAAACAAGCATTTAAATTTGTTATTATTTTGCTGTTCAACTGTTTGTTTCTTAAAAACTAAAATAAAAAGTAAATTTCGCTGAAAGAAAGAAAGTTGAAAGACTGCGGAGAGCGACGAAAAACGTACTATTTGGAGCTCATGATTAGTTCCCATTTCTTTCTGTCTGGGACATTCCAGCAGTCAAAATACTGCACTTTGAAGTAAGCTTCTTCCGTTCTCCTAAATATAACTGGAGAAAAAAAAAAATACTGTTAAGCTTATTAATTAATTCTAATCGTCTTTTCAAATTCGAATCGAATTTATAAAAATGTGTGAAATAGTCTCGCTTCTTTGATTATACTTAGTTTTGTTAATCTTTTTAAAATATTCAAACTGTTAATAAATTATGAAATATATTACAAGTGGCTAATACTAACGAGAGACTATTACTATACTGTTTAATAGAGACTTTTAGACAAAATTCTTTATCTTAAACTAGACAACAGTATAGACATTATCACACTGGTAAGCAATTTACAATAACAGTAAATTATATAAATACACAATAATTGAGAATTATTTTAGATTTCATTTTATATTTCTATATTCTATATACTCTTTTATAATTATTCTGTTAACTTTTAAACCGCTGAATTGATTTTGGTTAAAGTTTATACAGAAACAGATTGTATATTGCTGAAAAACATACACCAATAGGCTTGTTTTTTGAGTGATTTAATGATGTCCCACGCGGTGGTGACCCGGAAAATTCGAAACATGTAAGAGAAGAGTTTAAATTCTTTATCAAGAACTTTCTGTTCGACCTGAATGTCTGTAGTTTAAGTTACTACAAATTCAAAATCTTTGCTGATTTTTCTTGAAGAGCTTCGTTTGCATGAAAATGGGGACAGTTGTTGACAAAGAATTCGTAACTTTCTGCCAGCCAGTGCGATCTAGTGTAAAAGTTGGCAAAATGGACGGAAATCGTGAATAGGCAATTCCGAACATTTCAGATCACGTCCAATCTTTCGGCTTTCGGGCCGCAGTTAGTTCTGTTCTGTACAATCTTTTTCTCGGGACGAACCTCCTTCAAAGAATATCAAATTGATAGTTTTCAACACTTTTCCAAAAGTGTAAATTTTGGTGTTATTAAAAAATAAGCAGTAAAAAACTAAGTAGTAAAAAAGCTAGTTCAGCTGGAATGAAATTGGAGGGCTTGTTAGGTAATAAAACCAATCTCAATTCTTTGGTTATGGGTCTTTAAAATTTTTATTTGCTATTAAATTGGGCTTCTTAGATAAACTAGACAACTTGCAAAAAAGATTAGTAAAAAGTTACATTTTCATATTCTAGGAAACAAGTTTTATAATAAATTTGAGCGCGAAACGAAGTTGTTTTAGCCATTTTGGGCTGCGCTCTGTATTTAAACTAAATCGGATCAACCAACTGCAATCCTATCCGAGAGAGTCCAATGTCAGTTTTAACGGGGCGTTACAAAATGATCCATTGTTTGGAGTCGAAAAGGTTCGATTAAGTACCTCTAGCTTTTATTCGGCCTTATTGTGACACATCTTGGCATCAAAGTGCTTGACAAAATTCATTTAAAAACCGCAGCCAATGAACTATAAAACAAGACACTATGGAATTTGAATGACTCATTATGTAACATAATTCCTTTGTCTAAAGTTTAAGCAACATACAAGTGAGTCGTGACTGGCGTGAGTAGCTTCTATGGTAAAAAATTGGCGACAAGGACTTAATCTTTAATAATGCTGAAAATGTCACCATCTGTATATTACACATCACATGAAGAATATAAGTTTGGTGATATGACCCAGCGATGACCTATAAATATACAGTCTACTTCTTTTTCTGTGAATTGTTAATGAAAATGTAACAAACGCATAATTAGTGTGCAAATAGGTTACGCCTTGCTTAGAGTTTGCGCGCTTTATACTTAACTATCTCTTTGCAATATGTCCAATAAAGTTATAAATAAATAAATAATTGACACTCTTACCCAGTAATCAAATAGAAATGGAGAAATCCAAACAATCCCAAAAGACGCAATCCTTAACTTAAATAATTCTTTACGGTTTCTGTCGAGATAATCTTGAATTCTTATATTCGAGTGCAATATTTCTGCGAAATTTCGGGTATCATTTACGGTATAGCATTTGGCCACAATGATCATCCCTCGATGCCTTACACGGGTGCTTCTCAATGAGATAAATTCTCCAAAACCGCAACTTTATGTGTCAGAGAACAATGTCGATATAAAAGACTGTTCATGAGCATATAACATGCGTTGGGAAGGTTCCGGACAAAACAGGAGAATAGGTAAAAATATTTTTGTATCTATTCATTTAAAAAATAATGAAATTAGAGACATCATTCGTATCTCTTATTATATCTACTAAATCTCAGTTCTATGTAAACCATAGAATTTAGACTCGCGCGCGGCGACAATTTTTTTTAAATCTATAATGTAAACAGATAAAAGTAAGTAGACTCTTTTAAATATGTTGTTTATGGTCCAATAAGTATATTATTTAAGATAAGAGATAAATAATATGTTAAACATCAATTTCGATTTGCAACTATTTATTACCGAGATTTTTCGTTAATTTGGAAGGAACCCTAATAATTCTATAACAATACATACCTATATTACAAATTCGTGTGTGGTGCCTGTCCGATGTAGGAACATGGTATTAACGCCGTAGGTCGACAACTGGAAATAATGTAAGACGTCAAACTTTAGACGTTTAAGAGCTTTACGTATGATTAATGAGCTTGAGTGGAGATATTATCTTGTACATTTTGCTGAAATCTGGTCTTCTTATTTACAGCATTTTTGGAATCATCTTTTTTTCTTAAGTTGAAGTAATTTTTTTTATTTATATAATGCCAGGCTTTATATTTTCTGTGGTTAATTTTTCCGCGTTTTGTTTTATTGAGGTTTGCTGGTTAATATATTATTTTCATGTTAAACCAACCTGCAAATTTAAATTTCGGCGACGCGACGATGATAGCATTGATATTTTAGAACATACAGAATTATTTATATGTATATCCTTTGTACTTATTACTTTTCTACACTCGTGAAACTCGAGTTACAAAATATCAATATTATTTAGATATAACATCTCTTTTTTAGGGTAAGTACATCATAAGGCAAAAACGGAACGAAATATTCGTCGTGGATTTTTACTAGAAGAAACTACTGACAAGAGCCTAATCTCTTAAATGTAAACGACGTTAGTACCTATCTGGGAAAAGTTTATTATGATTTATTTTCACTATATTACTCTTTTCATTACAAAAAAAATAGAAACTACGACTGTTATAATAATCATAGTTTTAACATAAATTATTCCTACAATAGTTGTTATCTACTCTGGCAAGGTTTTGAATATACCTAACTATCGGTAGAATTTATCTGATTGATGTAATATCTGGATCAAAATCGGATTCGTACCCCTAGTATGAGGATTTCATAACGCAGATGCGACTTTTTCAAAACGACTGCGTTAGAATTTTGTATGGAATTTCTTAGTTGCATTACTATCCGCCAGAGGCGCTGTACAGGTTTGTCATACAAAATCGCTAACGCAGTCGCTAGCGTCTGCGTTTAGAAAAACTCATACTAGGGGCACGGATAACAAATTTCCTTATATTTTCTTGATATTGATCAAGTAGTAGTGCAAACAAGTTATGTAGTAAAATTTAACGAGTGTGATGTTATAAAATTTTGATAACTTAGCAGATCCGCGCAGGTTTATATGAGATGTTGAATGCCATAGAATATGAAACCGCGTGCGCGGCAATGTTTTTTGAGTTTGTGTTGAATGCCAATGACATTTTATTCAATTCATTAATTGCAATTCATATTGTACATTACAGTTTTCACTACAACATGAACCCTGTCGGGTATCGCAATTTAAAAAAAAGTGGAACGGCAAGCGGATTATTAATATCTAATAAATAAATATTTGATGTACCTAAGTAAGTATTAATGTCAATGTTTCGTTTCAATAAATTAACTGTTAGGTTAGTAAGTAGTTATGGTAGCAAATTTTCATTTAAAATTAATATAATTTATTTAGAATTTAAACTATTTATTTGAAATTAATATTAAGTATTTAATACTACAGATTAATTAATAGTTACTACGTAAGTTATACTTCTCCAATTGTATTTGTAACTTTTTTCTTTCAACCAACTTCCTACAGATAAAGATTCTTTTGACAGTTTTTAGTATTTACTGCAGAATTTCGTACCGTCTCGTAAAGAAAGCTACCTATGACTTTGAAAATTATATCATTTGGGGAAATTGTTTATGTACTATTGCTGGTGTTTGTTTAAGATATCTTTATTGAGTTGCATATTATATCTTCAGTTTTTTTTTTACTTGTCAACATTCTCTAACTTTATTCAAAATATAATACCACCATTAACATTTTTGGAATATTAATTTAACAACATAAGTAGTAAAGAGTTTTCCAGTCCAGTCACTGTCAACATTTAATTCATAAAATGTTCAAAACTCCAGTAATGTAAAATGCCCGCAAAATGCGTCGCCTCGAGATGTTGTGCTCGACAACGCAAAATGTCACACAGCCTAATTACGACTCCGACGTTAACTGAGGCAAATTATGAGAGCTACGCTAGTAATTGTTTTTGCATTTTTGAACTGCAGTTAAAAAGATTATGCATGTGTATAATATATACACATGCATAGTCTTATAGTCGTCAATAACGTCATGAATTTTTGAGCTTTACTTGAACCAGAAAGTAAGCAAACACTACTTTTTAAAAAATATGAAAAGCATGTAGTTAGCTTAGGTCACTAAAATTATCGAGTATCTTTTTAATATAACTTCTATATAAAGTTGTGCGAATTTTTGATGGACTTGGTAATTTTATAGATGTAGCTTTGTCTTCAACATGGAAACAGATAACCTGCATTCTGGACCCTTGGTAGTGAAAATGAACAAGCTATAATTTTTCCGCTTTATAAATCTGGAACTTTGGGTAGTTCTCCAAAATCCATAAGATATTATAGAAGTGGATTCATGGAATTATTCCTTTATTCGACACTTTAAAAAAACTACGAACTCGTTGTCAGTATCATCACACTCAATCTGTCGAAACTAAACTGAAACAAATCTGAATAGGATGTTGGGGTCTAGCTTGGCGTACCTACTATATGAAAAACGATTGCTCATGTCATGCATTGCTGGTATAATGGGGGAAGTGGTCCGCCGACCCAGATGCGAGTCCTCCAGTGCATATCACGCATGAATTCATTCACGTCATTTGCAATGAACCAAGCGGGACATGTGCGACACAAATTCGTGAAGCGTTCTATTTTCTACGCAGAAATTTCTGACAGGGTTGGTCATTATGAACATCGGTTATGGAAAAAAACGTTTATTTTGCGCTAAAATTCAAGTAAAAATATTCTGTTCTTAAACATGACCGAGTTATTGGTTAAAATGGCAGTAGATGCTGTAGCGATTGTTTTCCCCTGGAAATTGCTAATTAGGAAGTATTGAAACTTATGAAAATGTTTTCTTAGGTATACTATTATTTAAAGCGAATTTAAATCTCACAAATCAAATATTGAAAAAAAATATAGTTGCTAAACTATAACATATAATTTATATATAACTGTAATTCTTATGTTATTTTATATAAACCACCCGTAAAACCATTTCAATGTTTGTAGACTGTAGTATACCTAGTAAGACTAGCTTAGACGGAACGTAAAGTTTATCAAAGCCATTAAGATCTCACACGGCTCTAAGCACGCCAGCAGTTAACTAAAGTCGTTGGCAGTCTATTGAAGGGATACTGGCTATCTTATAATTGCTTTCCAAGGTTTCATAAATGATATGAAACCAACTTATTCTAACGTGGTTTTAACTTAGGTTACCTATAGTCATGTAACTCAAGTAAAGAGTATTTAGAAAATACAATTCTCAATTAATTGAAAAAAACAAACTCATTTAACACCTATTATGTATCTGATAGTTTTTTTTTTGTGAATTTCGAACAATTAATAAATATGCTAAGAGAGCAAGAGTTTTCTTATTTTAATACTTGCAACATATTTTTTTATCTTATTTATTTATTTATTTCAAGCAAAAAGTTAACATACAATAAACATTTAAGGCCCTTAGATAGGATTAGGATAAGGTACATTAATATACAAGTATATATATATTTACGATAAGGTTTAAATTTATGTTAAAATAAATTAATTTTTAATAATAAACTAGTGACGATGCATACTATACAGCTCATTTATTCTTCTCCAAATTAAAAAGACGCTCGAGTTTGTTCTAAATATATTATACTCGAATTAAATGGTTCGAAAAGAATTATGTTACACGTAAAAGTTGACATTTATGAGTGGTAAATGACTGTGTTAATTAACCAAATAGTGCATTTCTGTCTTCCAAATGACATCCGAACCACATCCGATCTCGTAACAATGACATTATAACATGTAAACTGCCCATTAATTTGTATAAGACAACATTCTGATGATTTACAAATATTATCGTAGAAAATATAAATTCTTCAAGATTTTGTTTGAGAACGGCTTAATATTCCTTTGCAACTCAGAAATCTAAGTATGAACTTGCTTTTTTTTATTTTCATTTCAATAACTTTTTTATTTAATTACACCAGAGACTGCAGTTCATACGTTCTCCTAAGAGTGACATTGATTTACAAGTCAATTACATTAATCAAATTTTAATTATCCAAAAGTAGCGGCTTAATAATTGAATTAAATGTAAAGAAACTGAAGTAAAAAGAAGCGGTAGCAAAATGCCAGCGACAGATCTCTTAATAAGGGTCGGACGAAACTCGCCGCAATCAAAAACGAGTAAACCTCTGTTAGTGCTCATAAAAAAGATATTTAACTGTCCCAGCTTCATAACTGAGAATCTTCTTAAAGGCCAGAAATTTCACAATGGCCATATCAAGAACTTATTGACATTCACTTGTTAGTAAATTGCTGAAATGATATCTGTTGTATGTTCTGTAAGCCATTCATTATTACACTGTTGCTCAAAAAAGTCTCTACAAAAGGAAGAGGTCATAATTTTGTTATTTTTAACATAAAAATTGGTAGATAGATAAAGTGATATGCAAATCAGGTGGTTTAAGACCTGACTTCTTAAATTTAAAGTTTGTCCAATTTATTTTTAATCGTAGAAAGGACTTTCGTGTTTCGCAATTGTCGAAATGATATGTGAGTAATAAAAGTGACATTAATGAACGTTCCGAATACTACGTTAATTAATTTGTGTATAAATAAAAATGTTGCTTCACGATGAAAGACAACACAGATATCATAATTGTTTACCTCATAAAATATGAAATATTATAGTGTCTCATACTATAGTGTTGCAAAAGAAACCTGCCCCGGTTGTAATTGATTCGAAGCTCTGGCAATAAATGATCATCATATTATTTTTTTCTTTCTCATTTACCTTGCTCAATGATTTTAATAACTATAGTAATGATGTTATCAATTGTGTGAGTATAGTTTCTTATGAAACCATAAAGTTTTAATAAGTAAATAATTGTTTATAATAACATTAATAATGCTCAGTATAATATTAATATACCTCTAAATGAATTTTGGTGCAATAAAAGTAAGTTCTAATTTATGTACATTTTCGACAAAGATAATTCAGCGAAACCTATTTAATAGTAGTCTCATAAACCCGGAAGGCAGACAACAAAATTTTATTGTCACTCGATCTGACGTCTCTGAGAATCTAGGTCTGGCGTAAGGCGGGTTTTTCATGTAAACGTACTTTGGCAGAAGTGTTTTCTTCACTGACCCAAAATGTCACATCATGGCCCCAGTTATTCCATTTGCACCTAATGGAGTTGGTGACTGAGGTCCGCTTAGCTGTCTTTTTGTTTTTTCCCGTAAGAAGAATAAGATTTAGCTATATTTTTGGTTATCTGACGTCCCTTGAAATAATTAAAAATATATATCTTATAACTCAGTTCATCTCTAAATCTTCGCAACTTATTTATATGTTTAAAACTTTTTTGAGCCACGACCTAATAGGTAACCTTAGAGCTGTTAGCATTCTTTACCAGTCAACCTTAGGAAATTATAAGCAGTTATAAATTGTAAAAAAAAAAGATGTTTTTACGAGTTTGTTTTTATCATACTTCTATTAAATATAACTCGGGTGAACATATCATGTCAGTCTAGATGCAACCTTACCTACATACTTATCTAAAAGTTGGTTCTCATACACAAACAAAGGGATGTCATTGACACAATTTTAGAACTGACTGAACACAATTATTTGAAGTTGCAGAATCAATGAACTAATTCCAATAGTCCAATACCTGTGCTAACTTTCGTTACCTTGGGATCGTATTCAACCGGCTTTGATATAACCTTATTCATTTGTCAACTTCTAATAGTTTGCTTATATTAGTACTCTTCATTCTTACTGATGACATGACTGACGCAAGTGGCTTTCATTCCATCCTTTTATTATTCTACTAATTTTGATTGTATTGTAAATTTTTTTCTTTTCTTTCTCGCACATTTCTGTCGCCAATTTTGCGTTCATCTTTAATTGGATTTCCAGAGGGCTTAGCCAAGGGACAATGTCGAACGCTCAAAAGCTTCGGTCACAAATAGCGAACACTTGCTCTGCAAATACAACTCGCAGATACAATTTGCTGCCTTGCCTACTTATCACACACGCGCAGCTGGTCCAAAGGAGCGTTTTCGACAGTGTTAGTGTGCAAATTTAAAGATCTTTTATGGCTATTCGCAGCACCTTGTCACACACAGCAAATTGCCGCGACAAGTGGGCATTTGCGGCTAAAAACAATTGAACGTGTTCAATTCAAACCGCGGCAAATTCAACTCGCTGCAATTGAATCTATTCGCAGCGAATATAGTCTGTCCCTTAAAGTAAAACCTGCTGCTAGGTTAGGTATTAGAAATTTTCGCGTGTAATCTGTATGTAAGTCTACAAGTTTTAAGAAGATCTTCCCTTTGGGCGGTCGAGCATATCCCTATCGCTCCCGTCTCACTTCAAAGATTTCATTTATTTTAAAAGGATAACAGTATGTTACACTATTTAATTATAATATTTGCATATCTATGTAAGGTAAAGGCACCTATTATGAACACGGTCTAATTATGGACAGTTTTTAATAAAACCTCAAAAATTGGGAAACTCTTAAATGTTTTTTTCCAAACGACTGCACTAATAAGTTTTTCAATCATTCCAGACATTGTATAAACCATTTTTGACAGCAATCAGTCTTTAAGTTTTCAGCCCTAACAGTGTTTCACTCACGCAGTGTTTTTTTGTGTCGAAAATCCGAACTTCTTATAAGAATCTTAATGCGAGTAGGTATATTTATTGTCATTTTTTTCGACAGTTGTAAGGTTTTTGCTAAAAATCTTATTATTTATTGAATCATTGATAGCAAAAAATTATTTATGCAACTTGACTAAAAATATCATATAAATTTTACCCTTTAAATTTATCAATGTTTATAATTGGAATTTTTTTCATCTTGTGCCCATATGTGGACAAAATGTCTATAAAGTGATTTTTCGTTATGTTACATTGACATCATAGACTACAATACAATCATTTAACATTACCTTTTGTAATAAAATCTGCAGCAAATTAAAACTCTGTCAGCTTAAGAACATTCTGTTCATAATTAGGTGTTCAAAACTGGTTCACTATTTTAAACGACTAATTTTCTAATTAAAAAGTATATTGCTGTTAATGTCATTCTCCCAAACTGTATAGACCTATCATTATATACTATTTGGGCTTAAACAAGTACAACTTGGCTGATTATTAAAGAACCATTGAACATTTATTACCCAGCTAAAATGTCCATAACTAGCTGTTCATATTTGGATAATGTCCATAGTTGGGGGTTCATAACTAGATTTTGCTTGTCCATAAATGGAGTCTCACTTAGGGTATTTTTATAAAATTATATTTAATAGCAGCTATTTATCTTATTTTAAACATTGAATAATCATTAATTAAAAGGCTCTTTATTTATCTTCAAACCCCTAGGAATGTGTATTGTAAAATTTACAAATTACAAATGAAAAACGCAATTTTTTTTCTTATACTGTCCATAATTGGTGCATTTACCTTATATCGGCAATGATCAGTTACAGAATTTAATACCCACCACACAAACAATGCGTTGTAAGAACGAACTGTAACATAAATATATATCTGACTAGGTATACATACATACATGGACAGCTAAAAGCATGGCCCAACAAAACATAACTCAAATTTATCATGAGCCTAAGTAAATTATCTTCTAGTGATTTCCATCTTACATTACAAGTCTACCAAAACTTTCCATCCACATAATACAGTTAGGAGTACTTTCATCAATCGCCCAAAATCATATCTTACAGGAACAGCAATAACAAGTTCAGGATATACCAAGACAACTTTATGTGTCCCGATAATGTTGGCGATAAATCGGCAACAACAAACAAGAGTATTATCTAATCTCCTTCGTGCCTGATCTCGGCCGCAACTTGTGCCTATCAACCATCTTTTCACAGTTTCCACGCCATTTAACAGGCCATAACTATTACGTGTAACATTATTACGCTTGTGAAACATTACTTGACTAAAAACATAATAATTATCGTAGGAAAATCCAAGTTTTAATTAGTATTCATAAAAAAATATATTATTTAGTATATTTCGGGCTTCAAATTCGATGATAATTTTATTTCGATGAAAATTTTATGGCAAAGTGTTACATTGCTTTAGAATCGATAACTGCTTGCGTAATTCTATGCGTAATTATTACTGTATAAGTATTAAGAAAATTAACAAAAAGTTGCGTTAGCTGTGAAATAATTTATGTTAATAAAGATGAATTGTTCTCATAAAATTTGTCTAGTAAATGCTGTTACAACAAGAAATTAAAACCTTACCAAAAAATCATCCATATACAACGTGCGGAGAATGGAAAATTCGCTTCAACCGAAAGTTCATTTTTATTATACAAAAGCAATTAATTTGGCTTCATTTGCATGAATTCACTTGTCGATTGGTTCAATTCATTCAATCAACTTGCATTTATTTTTAACGAAGAATGTTTTGACTGCCGACAAAATGAAGGAGATTGTAATGTACAAAATAATGCAATAATACCCACTTAAAATAATTTATATAAAACTTTATTTGCTTATCATGCCTTTTTGAAGTTCAATAGCCAGTCAATAATAATGCGTAATTATATGCCTCCGAATCGTGCGCACTGCTGACCTAAAGAAATCCACGCATTATGATCTTCATTATAATATAACTGTCAACGGAATGATCTTTATGAGTATAATTTTAGCTGATTGTTTATTTGTTAAATTAACCTTTCGATTATTATGAACTACATGCTATATAGCTCAGTAGATGGTCATTTCATATATTGTCATTTATTTTCTTGCTTGTAGTTTAGAGTAATTTTCAAATAAACTACTTAATAATAAAATTAAAATATACCTAGTGCTTGTTTTACTCGATATTTTCAAGTGAAATAAAACGAAATAAATTGCTTGAAAATACTTGCTTTAAATTATGTCCAGACATGAACGAAAAAATTTAATTCGTGAGGATTTCAGAGTTTTACTTCTTAAAACCAAAATAAATGGTGTCTCCAATTACATTTGAACAATAATCTGAGTAATACTGGGATATTCAAGGAGATTTAGTGCTCCAGGCCAGTGACATTTGAGTCCAAATGAGATTTATGTAAGTGCGGGTAGTTACATGCGAAGTATCGTATCTATTGCGAGGCGCCACACCACGGCATATGTCAGTATCTCTTGATACGAACGCAGCCTTTTATTTCGAGGGTTTTTATTGCGTCATTTGGATGTTTTATGGGCGGTTCGAATAAAAAGAAACATCATGGTTGTATTTGAATTGAATAAGTAGATTTTTTTATTAATAGGTTACTTATAACATTCATGATGTTTTTACATCGAATAAAATAATTATGGCATTAAAAAAAAGATGCTGTCATTCACCAGTCACCAGTAAATCCCACAAAGCACGAGATTATGAATTTCAATACTTTAAAATATCTTTTAAAGGGTTAAAATTGTAGCGTGGGTATTTGAATGGTTTTTCTGCAGAGCACGACTATTAACTTCGTCAAAATAAAGTTTATCAAAAATAAATACAAACAAGTGGTAAATCAGTGCAAGAATGAGTGACCGGACATGAATGAGCGAGGGGGCTTGTTGGTGCGGCGGTGATGCGTGCCGCGCACGATGCGCGCGCGCTTTGATGGAAGAGTCCTGGTCGTCGGGCGGCGCGCCGCTCCTGCGCACCAGGTCGCTGCCGCTGGTGCTCGAGGCGCCCAGCGGGGCAGCACCCACGCGCCAGGCGAAACTCGACCCTCGCCAGCTACTCACACTCACCAGGCATTACTACCCAGAAGGCGGGTGGGGCTGGGGCGTCGCCGCAGCAGCTACCATCGCCCAACTTTTGGCGCACGGTCTTCATCAGGCATCCGCCGTACTCACAGTGGAAGCTATCAAGCGTTTCGGGCCAGAAGTTCGCATGCAAGCAGGTACCTATTAATTCTGCGTATTGGCTATCTGTAACTTCAGTTTTATAACCCTCTATAGGTTGGCACGAAGGTAAAATGATATCAAAAAGTAATAGGTACGTATTGTTTTCTTTAAATAATATTTACTTTATAAATCACGAGTTAAGATAAAATAAACCAACTAGTGTTTAATCAGAGGCTAGAGAATGTTTATTGGCCTTTACTTTGCCATAATTTATATGAGTTGGAAGTTTTCTATTTATAGACGCGTCTGTTGTATTAGAAATCAGATAAAGCACATCGAAAAGTTTTTATGTGTCTGAATAGTTTTCGACACAATACTTTGACATGCGTTCAGCGGGCGTACTGAATGAAACTTTAAAAAATGCTGTTCGATGCAAATGTTTAAAAAAGTTTAGAAATATGTACGCCCATAACATTCCGCTTCGGTGATTAGACATAACGGCGGGTACAGCAATTTGTTTGTCCCTCGATATCGCATCGTCCCCTCCTGTGGTTCAACGCTCCTCTCACGTAGACGCTGTTACGATTTCCCACGTTCAAATATTTTTCTCTGCACATGTAAATACACTCGAGTGAATCACGAGGCCTTTTCAAACTTTGACAATACGAGGGATCATTTTACTTGGAGAAAAATGACGTCATTTTTCACAGGCCGAGCATTGTTATTGTTACTATATCCAGTTAATGCCAGGACAAATTGAAAGTTACGGCGCGAGCTGAATATAAAAAATGTATACAAACAGATGGTTTCTGTTATTAAATTTTGTTTATTTCTATGAAGAATCGTTTGACGAAAGTTTGTGAAGAGCAATGTCGTTTTACATAAAAGAAAAATAAAACACGAATTTGGAGACTAAGCAGAAAATTTTGCGAATGTTGCAGATTGAATGCATCATATCCAGTCTAAGCCATTGAGTTCTTTAGAAGGAAATTTTGTTCGTAGATGTACAACTGTACTATCAATACTAGTGCGGGTAGGATTTTATCGGCTTTGTCTTAGTGAAAAGGGAATTTGGGGATTGTTGGCCTTGAATGTCAAACCCATGTTTGTTTGTGATTTATGTGGTCACTTTCCCGTACCCTTTTCTTCTATCCCTTCGTAATAACTTGCTATTGTCATAAAGTGCCAATAGGACATACCTACTACATTACTTATTGTTTTCTTTATTCGCGTTCGCGTCGTGTCGCGTCGTCGTCGCGTTCGCGTTTTGACACTTTTTATTTTTTGAGCGGCTGGCAGCGTTTCGGTAATTTTTCTTGAAAACGCTGCTACTAGTAGAAAATGCTGCTACAAGTAGAAAATGCGCCTGTTTGTTTCTTTAATCATCTTTTAGGACAAACCTTCTTGGAAGGAAAACAAACAACGTAAATGGTTTAGTGGTTTGTCAAAACTAAGTAGGATATAGGCTATTTTCATGTCAGTATATACCTGCACTTGTAAAACATTACCCTCCTTTAGAGCAGTTGGGTTAAAACTACTTGATGCCTCATACACAGAATCCTTCACTCTCTATAAGGCGCTAGTCATAAAAATAAAAGAGTCTATAAATACGGTTAATGGTCGTAGAAATCGTCAAGAATCGATTACTTGGTGAAATGGTGTTGAATGGTGCTGTTATCTTAGTATCTGGCAACTAAACTTGCTATAGTTGCCAGTTGCCAGCCACGTGTAGGGTAACCATCAGATAACTTTATTTCTCTTATATAGATATTTTTTGTGTAAATATATATTATTTATTCATTTTTCACCATTTGCCTTTACTTGATTTTTAAATAACCGTAAAAATTTCTATATTTAACGAAGTGTTTATAGCTAAGTTGTTATAAGAATTCAGATTTACAGATCTTCAGAGATAGAGCTGTTATATGTATATATGTAGTTCTACCACAACGCAAAATCAAATAATTCAAATTCAATTTAAAACTTGCAAAACAGAATCTAGTAATAGTATAATTGATAATATAAGTGTGCAAAATTGGTAATTACACGCGAGGCGGTTTTCTTGCGCGAGGGCGATTGCAACAAGGAGCCGAGTGTGTCATTTATAAATTGCACACGAAAATCATACGTTTTTAATTTTTGAAAAAAAAAAAAAACACTATTATAAAACTTTTAATTATAAACAATTTGTGAAAGTTCTCAAATCTCAAATGATACTAAACCGTTTCTTTACGTCAATTTTGGGCATGACATATGACACTATTTATGAATGCTATTTGGCTATTACATTTATAAAACACACCTTAACAAAAACTAGGCTTGTATTCGAAAATTCATTATTTACAAAATACGATTTTTGAAAAGACAACGATTATTGTTGTTTTTTCAACGATTATGAAAGTTTCATTCACCGCTTCGTTCGTTTTTTTTCTTTGTAGATTTCGGTTGCATCTCTACATAATTAGCTCTAAGTCTTAACGCTCTTATTTTTTCCCTCGATTAGTTTTTCAAATATATTATTTTCTAACAAAATTTAAATCAACATTAATTTGTTAGTAAGTACCGAAATATACAATTTTTTTTTAAATCATGCTACCGATTAAATAGTACTTTGATTTAGTGTATAAAATTGAAATTAAACAGATTTTGTAACTCATTGCAACGTAGGACATTTATTTACCTACGAAGTGGATCTATTTACAATGTTTATTATTCAGGAAAAACAAGATAAGTATGTAGATCTTAAATGAATGACTCTTAAATAAATGATAAGTCATGATATTATGTACAAAAAAAATGTAGACTCAGTTGAAATCATGCCATATTAGCAAAAAGCGTTAGCCTGGAGATGATTTCCCGTCATAGTACGGGGCAACCCACTGTCAATCACCGCAATCGTTTATTAGGATCAGGCAGAGGCGGTGATATGACTTCCTCGCACATTTATCATCTAAAGGGCGGTTAATATGTTTCGGTTCGGTGACAGGCGCGATAAGGTTCGGTGGTGACGTGGTTATAATTTTCGCATTTTTTCCGGATATTTATGCGCCCGCATTCATTTTCAGCAATTTGGGGTTTGGAATATCCGGATAATTTATGAGTGAATGTTATTAAGGTGCTTTCAGAGGCATATTTTTTTTATTTATTCAATAAATACATAAATAATAAATTGATCAAAATAATGTAACAACACAGTTATGTATTATTAAAAATGAGCTTTATCTAAAATTTAAATAATCCAATCACGGGAATTGGGATCCCAATGAGAACTATTGTTTTTTTTTTACTACTGTTATAAATAGTGCCTAGTTTTAACATGTAATGATTTTGCAATTAAAAAATGCTTGCGTATGTACCTGTGTTTTGATGAAACACGACGTGTCTTCTTAAACTTTAGGGCATTGACTCTTCTGCCACTAAAAATATTAATTGAATTCCTAAGGCATATAAGATGCCTATGTTTATTCTCTTTTCGCGTTAGATGGTACCAATGACAACTGATTTTATTGCAAACCTAATCCATGAGATTGGTATCCTGTAATTACTAATTCAGTAGTCTGTAGTAAGACCCACTCTGTAGTAACAGCCGTGAGTCCGTCTACTATGTGGTGCACCAATATAAAACACCTTGAATGGCATTCCTTAACTAATGACAGAAGCCAAAGTCATTCGAGACTAATAACGACCTGAATGAATCCTATAAATCACTCATGATGGCGACCCTTAGAAGGGCTGGAGGGCTACAAACCTAAAAGGAAATAAATACATAAAAGTTATATCGCCTACGGCAATAGAACATGTACCATTGTTTGGCATTTTGGGATTCCTAATGTTAGACGCATTTGGATACTTTCCAATCTTAAGTATATAGGTTGTCTCATAGAAAGATTAGTAAATAAGTGTCTACTAGTAGGTATGTCTGATTTTAATAAAATATTTTGTCGAATAACCCAAAAAATATGACGAATTTTCATTTTTGTAATTTAGACAAAGCATGTTGTTAATGATCGACGATCTTCTATATAACTCTTAGACTAGGCGTGATGCCGATTAATTTATGTGTTTATTTTTAATGTTAGATATCAATTTTTTTTTTATCGCGCGATATTAGCTTGGACTAGTGCTTTACTTACTTGCCTACCAAACTTTGCGAAACTCATCATAAACACCATTGCCTTGAGTTGCTTAACATGCGTGATTTTACAAAGTAACATGTGCTAACGGCCTGTTAAATATTGAAATGAATAACCAAACTGTAACAGTGCCAATCATTTAGGAAAGACAAAACAGGGAATTTTTCGAGGTAGCATGTTGTATAGTATCTTATCCCTGTACTAAGGGTTCAATTTGTTAGAGCAGGCACATAAGTCCCGCCCGAGTATAAATGACATTCCTTAACTCACAACAGAAGCCAAGTCATTGGAGGCTAATAAGAGGCTGAATGAATCCTATAAATCACTCATACCCGTGGCATCCCTTTGAGAGCTACAAGGAAAATATCCGAAAAATATCGCGCCCACCGCGTTATGGTAACAATGAATCAATTATTTCGTTTTTGTTATGGCGTATTTCGAAGCTGTACGTTTTTGGATATGATCCAATCATTTAGCAATGTTTTTTAATAACATAAACTATAATTATGAAGGATTGAAGTTTCATACTACATTGTTTCTTGAATCGGCTGAACGAAATTTGGCTTTAATTTTATCAACCTTAACCTTCTTTTAATAATGTAAATTAATATATAAAATAATTTAATCATTATACTTACAATATTTAAAAAATAAATAATTAAGTAACTTTATTCTTATACAGAACAAAAGTTTTCAACTGGCTTATTTTCTTATAAGTATATCATCCAGCAATCTTATTTATGGAATTATAAACAAATAGGCACTGCTTTCTGGCCTCATTTTGATAATTTATCGTCGTACAGTATGCAACTACAAAGCATAATGCAAATAATTCTAAATGCATTACACAAACCAGACACATCACACACATATTTTGTGGTACCTACTCGTACATTATCACAAAATGTATACCTAAGAATATAGATAGCTCATACCTAGTCTACATTAGTTATACAATATAATATACTTAGTGGGTATAATTTTTATATCTCTACGCTCTTGTGTTATTTTTGTATCGTTTTAAGGCGCTGTGCACCAGGGGAATAAAGTAAAACGTCTATTTTTTCGAACTTTCCGTAAATTAAATAGACACTAATCTAACTCTTCACGGAAAGTTGACACTACGTAATACTTATCATTGAAGCCTGCTTACAAAAAATTGGACAAGCTAAAGAAGATCATTTTCCATCTTAACCATACTGGGGATGACAACCTGACTTAGGTGTGTTGCTCAAAGAACATTTCTAATGCGCCGCAGAAGTTTCTTCTGACGACTATCATCTTTAAAAGCTGCAAGAAAGAGCTGACACTGTATCCCGTACTCATTTCTTTAGCCGAGACATTTTTCTCGTTCTGGTATTTTCCCTAAAGTTTTCTTTTTTTAATAGCTGAAGAATACAGTATCTTTTAACTTTCATAGCGTGTCCGAAAAGTTGCAGCTTCTTTTTCAATTTTTAACTATCTGTGTTTTTATGCTACTACTACATAAACTTCTTAGCTTTAAGTATGTATTTGTTATGGGGTCTCTACATTGTTTTTTGCATTAATTCAATAATAATAAAAAAAGATATTCAGGGATACGTTGAAAAAATTTAGCTGCCTTAAGAGTCAATGGCCGTAAGTATTAAGTATGATGTTATTGAAGTTTGTGTGCTTAAAACTTGTTGTATAAAAACGGCAATTTGAGAAGTCCGGCCACGTTTTCGATTTCATTTTATTGAATGTGCCATCACATCAGCCGATAGGGGCGGATATTACTCGACATAAGACGGCCAATTTGCTAGTATTTACAGACGATGAGCTAGCGTTTCTTATAAAGAATTTGGTCTCTATCGACAGTTTTATTTTGATTCGATTGTGTGAATTGGATTTAGTATTATCAATGGAACTTTCAAGTTATTAGAAAGCCTGTTTCTTTAATTAACAATTTCAGCCGAAGGACACGATTGTAGATTTATCTTTTACCTATTTCCAATAGATTTCTATTTCTTATAGCATTTCGATATGACATTATACTGCTCGCTGATTACAACTAACTGATTAGAGAGAACTAATTGTATTTATCTTCGTGCAATTTTTCAAAAATTTGCTTATCCCGGACCCGCAACGTAACCCTTATTAAGATTTAAAAGAGAAGAATTAATTGAAGATGCAGTAGTCAGTCTGATAGCATAGATTTCGTTTGAAAGAAAAAAGTAGTTGAATAAATGTTTTTTCACACACCGAAGGCGTCAAAACCGCCATAACAATAAGTTTATGCAAAGACGATGCATCAATCGGGACTGGAATCAAACGTCTAGCAGATTTATCCTAGAAGGCTAGCTGCGACTTATAGTAAAGATGTCGATGAACTTGCAACGGGCGTCCACAAACTTTTTCAATAGTAATGTTTTGCAGACGCCCAGGCCAGCTATGTGTTCTTTTAACTAATGATACTCAAGACGACAGTTGTATGATTAGTCGAAAACTAAAATGACTTTTTGAACTGCAATGAACCATGTTTTTCAATTTGTATTTGCAACTCGAACGTCAGGCATCAAGTTCAATATTTGCTGGTAAATATAGTTTGAACGCTGAATTTAATTAAAATGTTCAATGTTACCAAATCCCAAGATATATCGACGTGGGGAGTCACTGCGGATGCTCTCTGCTCCAGACATATAGGACGTAAGAATATAAGTCAAGTAAGTCATTTTATCAAACAAATATATTTTCTATTTTTAACTATGACTTGGTAGATTTAGAAACCGTCAGGCTCCCGTACCACAAGGAATCGTCTTTCTTTCCAGACAATTTAGGTGACTCAAACTCGCAATGTCTGATTTTAACCCAAATAGAAAAATAATTTTTTAAGTCCGCTAAGTATTTTTTAAGAATAATAAAAATAAAAATTAAATTAAAATGTTTAATGGGTAAAAATACGTTTTAAAGAAAATTTGAAGTTGCTAGAGCCTCCAACCAGGATTGCAACCAACTTTGATATTAAATGCTTTATGTAGCTTTATACCTTAAGGAATTTATGTATAAAAATTACTTCTTTTGTAAATATATTATAAAAAATAAATTCAAAACGACTACAAATCAAATAAAATCTCGACGGCGCTTCACCAAGCATCATATTTCGCAATTGAGTCGAATAAATTCCGCCTCGGCTGCCAAGTGCTGGACTCCTAACTCAAAAGTCAAGAGGCATAAAATTTACTTATTCATCGTACTTATGCCAGCTGATTTCCATTCAGTACATTTTTTACACCAGATTCTGTGAACTATTCTCACATTTAACTACACAACATGTACCACGTCAATATTCGTCATTTAATATAATGAAAGCACAGACAAAGTACCTAATTACAATTGAATTTAAATGTAAGTATGGATGAGTGATAGTTCAGTCTTAATACAGTTAATTAGATAATACTTTATCCATCTAATGTTAATTTATCATCTTGATAGATTGCTATATTTGCAAACAGTAATTTACAACAAATTGATTACGGCTCTCTGCTCTACATCTAAGGTCGATTACCTCAATATTTTCTTGTTCTTTCGTTCAAGTTCCGAAATAATAATACTGGTAATTACATGTTATATCAATGAAATAAATCTTTGTAATGTGACGGTACATCACGTACGTAACTCACAGCCCTGTAACACAAAATAGTTATAGTAAAGAAATGGTACTTTATGCAATGTTAAAATTAGGTATTAAAATTACTTTTCAAGCAAGATGAAAATCACAACTGGATAGCATAGTAGAAGAAATAAAATAAGTTAAATTACTATTGACGTTCCAAATGAACTTTTGTAGCCATGTGGTCATGTAATACCTTTAGTTTAGATCCTTCATCATCATTTCAGCCGCAGGCTGTCCACTGTTTTACATAGGCCTTCCCCAAGGATTTTCAAAATGACCGATTAGAAGCAGCCTGCATTCAGCGCCTGCCTGCGACCTTAGTAGGATTATATTTTGATTTAAAAGACTTTTTTGTTGTATTTGACACTGTTAGGTTGATATTATTATAACAAGTAGTATTAATATTTTTTATTTATTTGATTCTCCATAAACCAATCAAAAAAAATTACTTAAGTAAAAATCAGGCGCTGAAATATTAATTACGCGCACTCTCCACAGACACTGTATACCTTAATTAAATCATTATATTGAATCTTTTTTTTCTAATAAGACGTCATTTAACGGCACCATATTTCCCTGTGCTAACTAACTAAAGTCATTGCGGTCTAGTGTACTTCTGTACATGAACTTTAGCATAACCTTATAAGGTTTTGGGAATGCTCGCACGAAGAGAGCATATAACAATAAACCATCTCATATTTTTTGTGACATCCACCGTCAACAAAAACGTGATATGTAAAATGTGCGTGGGATACATATATGGTTTACCCTTATTTTTAATATTATTTTTTTCATGCTTGTCATTGAAACCACTGAGAATTTGGATAGCTAATCAACAAATTAATACTTATTAAATTTTGGAAAAAAAAATTGTACACTCAAAAACATAAATTGTGCTGTACATTTGTATTTTGTACAATAAATGGTAAATGAATGAATAAATGATTTTAATTAAGTTCTATTTAATGGCTTTATCTAGATTAAGGACGAGAATGTCCAGTCTTGAGCTTGTCAGTATTGAGCTGATAAGTAAGCAGCCGGCTCTATCGTGGTAGTTTGCTTCATTGTGTGAAAAATGTGCGAATGAAGTTGTAACATACCTGTTACGTATATACGTTCATATGCATGTTGTACTAATTTATTATTCACAAATGTATACTTAGACTTATAAAATTAACTATATTGTAACCAAATGATACGATAATCATCAAGGGCAAAATACTATCGGTGAAATACGGAACTGGTTCTGTCATTTGTCTACTGTAGGTACATATACTTACCAGATAGCTTCAGATTGCCATGTCGTATCGTTTTAGTGGCTATGGGTTTTTGTTGCCAACTGTAACAAAATTATGACTCAGCAAGATAACCTTTCATTAGGCGTGTAAAATAATTTAATGTACGAGTATATTTAGGGTACATAAGGTGTGCACTATGTGGAATTATTTGCGAAACGAAATTTCTGTGCAAGATTATCGAAAGACGTAATATCAAACACAAAATATTATTAAAATAAACTATGTCCTTTAACTTTTACAAAAACAAAAAATAAAAATTATGATTATGTAAGTATAATTTAATTTATAGCTAATATTAAATCAACTTGTAGAGCTACCAGTGCAGTTAGCCATTTTAAATCCTTCTACACCAAACATTTATTTAAAAAAAAGGAAATTAAAAAAAACTAATAAAAATATCTTAAATGTTTATTAAAACCATTGTCTTACTTGTGATATTATAAATTTATTTCTTCATAATCACTTACATTATCTACATTTCCTGTAGAGTCAAGCATCATGAGTGGTGATCATACATTTTCTTCTCTTGGATTATTTTCATTGTATTACTAATTTTGTATTCAGTTTAAATATCTCTGTATTATTTTGAATACCCTGAGAATAATTTAAGGTATCATTCAAGGATTGAGAATTTACTGCGAAACTTTAACTATCCTCAAAGGTCGTTTTAAATCCGTATCAGTTTTCTTTAGCGTTAGTTGATCTTGTCGAGTCGAAATGGCTTGACTCTGAAATTATTGTTACCATTATGTGGTTACGTTAATTGCTCTATCATTGGCCGCTGCCAGATCTTCATATAGTATCTCCTCCTTAGTCTGTGTTACAATCATTTATCTGTAACAAAAACACAAAAATAAAAATTTACTTTATTAATAATACTGGCTGTTTTTTGTACCTTTGCCTAAAAAAAAGCTGATGCGCGCGCATCGCTTAGTTGTGAACTAAACGTATGATTACATACTCTTTGTTGTGAACAATTAAACATTATTCCGCGCGTGTTTTCTTTTCGTTGTATTTTTATTATTTATTCGTTCAAGAAAGCGAGTTTTATTTTATTCCTCGCAAATGTTATAAAACGTCGTATGACATACACACGTGCGCTTTGATAATTACAGCCTCTGCTTTCTTGTAGCCCTCGCCTACGCCTCTGCTGTAATTTTCAACTTACCTCACTTAAATCATAATGTACTATTGTGTCTTCAAAAACGTCCGCGAACGTGTTAATACGTTGCTGTAATAGACTGTCAACGGATTGTGTATTGTAATACCAATTTTCATGTTAACATTTTGTTCTCCAGGATGTCTGGGCGCGTTATCAGCAGGAGTGGCGCTGGCCCTGTCTCCGGTGACTGTGGCACTCTGCGTGAGGAAGTCTACCAGGGTGACGGCCGTGGTCGGCGGGCTCGTCGCAGCCCTTGGGTGCCTCTTTACGTCCTTCGCTACACAGTTTCATCAACTTTTTTTCAGCTACGGTCAGTTTTTCTTTTAATAATTATTAAGGTTTTAGTCTAACCTTCAACAGTATTTATTTATTCGTTAGCTACCTGAGGGAAAAATAGAGATCAATTCTGTTGTCCTTCACTTCCGTGTTCACCAGTGGTGGATAACGGGCATGATTTATAAAATTTGTATAATGGCATTATGGCATTGTTTTAAAAGTACTACAGTTGGGTTTAACGCCAAAAAATCATGCATGTGACTAGTTTATTTTTATTTAAGTACCCTATGATTAGTGACTACTTACGGCGACTGTTGCAAAATATGTAATTAACTACACAAGTCTGCTACAACTGTCTCCGAGTGTGTAGTAAAATACACACGTAAATTAAACCGGAGTTGTCGCATGCATGTCGTAGTCTTGTTGTGTCTGTAGAAACCGACTTAAATTAAGCTTGCCTAAATGCCCTGTAAATAACATAACATAACATATATCCTGCTTAAAATAAGTACTGCTATTTAGGATTTTTACTACAATTACGATGTTGATGATGTGCACGCATAATAAACGAAAAGTACTTACTTTAAATAAATATATTCTGTATTATTACAACTAAATATAAGTAATATTTTTAACAGATTGTCTTGTCGTCTTATAGATCCAAGGTCCTTATTCAATCTGTATGAGAAACTAGAAGTTTCAGAACTTTTAGTTAGAAATTAACTTTTTTATTCCTTCGAACACCGCACTCGTAAAAACTTGTTTTAAAACATTTTTCAGGTCCCAAAGTTTGTATATGCGTTCGTCTTTATTACAGGTGTTTTAATAAAGGATATATAATGGACTTTTAATATATTTAAGGATTAAATAAGTTCAAGAATAACATATACTTTGACAAATAATTGCTTAGTAAAGAAAAATAATAATAACGTTTATTTCTTTACCAAGTTTAAATAGTTTGTCACAGTACAAAACGATAAACAAATAAACAAGCAAATATATAGAATATCAATTAGTATAATGGCAACAATAACAATAAATAATACAATCTGCTCTCACATGCGACATATCGATGCATTAACATAATAAAATAAATAAATCGGAACGTTAATGCAGCCCAAACTGCGACGCACGCGATTTCTGACAACTCAATTTATTTTGTCACATTCATACCCCAGACACAAATTATTAAGTCTAACAGATACTACACCTTTATACTTTTAAAAAGGGAATTAATAAATAATATTATATATCGAGTCGGAAAAACCATGAATAAATATAATGAGAGTAAAAAACTACTTTAGTAGACACATTAGATTTTTTATTTAGATGCGAGTACAAACTATTAAACATTACACACTTGTTTTTAATAATCTTTACATAGGTCTTAATCAATTTTTGCTTCATGGCAATAATACCTACTAGTAACGTGTACTAACGCTAAATAATAGCATCGAGGCCTCCACTTAAACATAAATAGATTAAATTAATACAGTATGTGAACTATCGATATCTCTAAAGAGAACACTTGTTTTTGTCGTAACATGGATCACGACATTTATAGTTAAATATTATAGACCAAATGAAAGTACATACCGTTATTGCTGACGTTACACACAAGATACTCCTATACATTGGCTATTTTATGCTTAAAACTTTTTACGACTTCAAAGGTATCCATTAATTGGTTCTCAAAGTTAATAAACGGATATTATAATATCTGCAATTACATACAAATGTCCTGTAATAATCCGGTTTACTCTCATCATGTCAGAATTACTTTTTACATACGACGATATAAGTAATGATGAAGATGTCCGACCAGGGTAATATAATTGCTAGCCTGCAATTTCTGCCATGATGCAATCGTCATAATAATAATGGTATTACGACTGTTAAGAATTATCAACAAAATGATTAACACTACACTTTGGACATAGGTTTTGTAAAAGGCGACTATGTAAACATAAAAAGTGTAAAAAGTAAATGTATATTAAATTCTAGAGCCTGAATCGCTAGGTCAATGTCTATGTCGATGCTATATGCAGATGAGATACCTTAAAACCCATTTTTAAAATATTTATAAGTATGAATTTATTCAAACCTACAATCGTTTTTCACTTGTTTTTAACTAGTTGATAAAAGTATCATTCAGATTTAATTATACATATTTTTTCAGATAAGTAGTGAATTTATCACTTACTTTTTTTTTTGAAAAAAATCTGCACTCATAATGTTCTAGCTTCAAAGATAACGTGTATATAAGCCGCTTCGTCCTTTTCACTCATATATATCTTTCAGATGAACGAACAGCCATTACTAGATATAATTTCTTTATTTGTCTAAGCGGCGCAAATTCTAGTTTATGACATTCCTTATTCACTAGAATCTATAAGGCGATTTAGAGCTTTAGAGGTAATAAAATCGAATGTTCTGTTTATTCGCTGTAGATTTTCTCGTGAAAATAAAATTAAGTGTTTGTTTGAAGGAGTTTACATTCACAACAGTTTTGAGGAAACGAAACGGGGCGCCGACCCGTCACGACTCACGAAGTGAGCACCATTGAGTTTTACGTCCAGCGTTTCTCAAAACTTTAACTATTTAAAAGCGAGGACACCCTTGTTTAAGATCTTACTCGTACTGAATGCGGTTGCAAAAATATCGGATCTACGTCGTCTATTGCATAAATGCAAGTGGTGGCTTACTGTATCTTTCAGGATAATACGTTGGCGCTCAGTAGAAACATTAGCATTTAAATTGGGGCGATGCACGCCGCACTTTTGATATTTAGACGCTAACATGCTGAAACGATATCCGATGATATTTTGGATTAAACTGCCAGTTTCTGGCAAAATACAGCAACAGTATATGCGCGCTCGTAATAGCTTTTGGTGTTTCGCACACAAAGTGTACAAAAGGGATCCTATTACCTACTACCTAAAGCCTTTCAGGAGCCTAGTCTCAGCTTTTCATAGATTAGGTAGGTAGATATCTCTTTTCCTCCGCGATAAATAAAGTAAACATAACAGTTTAAATACAACGAAATTTTTTATCATTTTTTTATAGCCGAACAGAACTACAGAACTCGACGCAAACTTGACCCGCGCTTCACAGTTTATTAACGTAGTTAGGAAAACCAAGTTGAGGTTGAGACTTAAAAACTAAACGAATGCCTAATATTGCCAACTTCCTAACAGCTTTACTAGGTATTTACTATTTTGGTTTCCGTACCCAAAAGTTAAAAACTCTAGTTCGTCTACTACTTATATTATAGTAGAAACATAGGTAGTATATGTGATCCATCTATGTCTATGTATCAATGGACTGTATCTCGTGAAACATAACAGCTCTTCTTCAGTTAAAATTGGGTACTTCTAAATAACAACTAGGATAATGAGATAAAGTTCTAATTACATCCAGCAAATGAAAACATTAGAAGTAACGACAATGGTTGTAACAAGTTGGCACAGATGCAACTGGGACGGTCATGTAGGTGTAGATAAAGCGCGGGAAACTACGACTACGATGCACTTTATTTGACAGTTAAGTGGTAACACCGCCAATATGCGATGCGATCACAAACTATTTAATGTACAGAAAAAAATATATTAAAACTACTTTCTTACGTTTTCTTCTTACATTTTATCGTAATTTACTTACCCAGTAAACTAATTATTAGCCATAGATTAAAGAAATTTGCCTGGCCGCGCGCGATTCCAAATTCTTTGTTATTAGCTTACTTATATAAACTGATCAAAATATCAAAACTTTAATCGGCCTCTGGCATCATTATCATTACATAATAATTATATAAAACAAAGTCGCATCCGCTGTCTGTCCCTATACTTATATGCTTACAGCTTTAAAACTACACAACGGATTTTCATACAATTATTTTTTTAATAGGTATCTACTAAAAATATAATTGTGTGATTCAAAAGGAAGGTTAATATAATACATCCATTATATAGGATTGCAACCGTGTAAAGCCGGGTCTGGTGAAAATGACTTTATATATTTGTATGTAGGTACGTTTGTAACTTCATCGCACTTTATCAACTGAACTAATCTGCTTGAAATTTCGCACACACATAGGAGTTCTAAACAAACATAGAACTCATTCCAGAAGGTTCTGTTATCATGGGATATTGAGGGTAAAATCTAGTACTTACTTAAAGTCTAAATATTTCGAATGGTTTCTCATTAATTATTTTATGGATGCGCTTCTCTCTGTAGTATCTTTATTTTGTGCCTCTGTATAACGTTATCCGATAGTGTTGCTATGAAATGCCGGGAATCGCCTGGATATCCTCGTGGGATAACCTAAATAAGCTGCCTGCTATTTAATAGGTAAGGTAGCTGTTGAATTTCTAGATGGTGTGATAAGGTATTTGAAATATGTGCTTTGTGGAGTCAAATACGTACCATTTATAATAGCAACTTAGACTTGCTTTTGCCTGGAAATTTCACCCTTGTTATTTATTAAAGTAAACATATTTAAAGAAACAAATGACTAACCTCGAGCCCATCCTTCGCGGGGTTTGTTTATTTTAATAGTTTTGTTTTATTTTATTTTTATATTTGTGTGTAGTATGTTTGACTGCCATCTTTTTATTGCTATCTCAGGCTATGTGTCCCACTGTTGAGCAAAAACCTCTTTTTTATTGCATGCGTCCCTTACTTTTGCTACTTCTTTATAATCCTTATCGAATACCCTTAAGTAATCTAACCAACTTCTTCTTGGCCTTTCTTGTTTTCTGTACCCATCAGCTGGGACCCAGGTCAGTCTATTCCGGATGCATGTAATACAGGTAACCGGAAAGATGGACTTGATGAGTCTTAAGAAAAAATATTTTATCTTCATATGAATGAGAGGAACAGGAAACACAAAGAATACCGCCATTCAGCGAGATTGCATCTGTCGTGGTTCCGCACATGCAATAGACAGATCGAATAAGATTTCATGAATGCGACCACTGCATTCGAATCCCTCGATCGTCTTGTAAATTCTATTCTATTATTTTATTTAAAAAAAAAAAGAAATTTTGCGAGAACGTAGGTACGTTACGTAAATTTTTGTTTCCTTTACTTTTAATGGCTGAAAGAGTTTGGCTAAACCTCTCTTCTTGTGCATGGTCGGTCATCACTGTCATGTAGTATTTCTTGAAGGGAGAAAAATAAGACATCGCGTTCGGACTTCCAGTTCCGGAGTTATACTTATGTCAATGCAACTGTTACGCTTGTATAATGATAATGATGATGATATATGACTAATATACCTACAACACAAATCACTTTCAGTCATATTATATGTAGGTATATCTAAAATTTATAAGGCCATATTAGGTATGAAAAGTGATCCTTATACCTCAGACTCCATTAGATTACGTCAACAAACATTAGGCGAGTCTTGTGTACAAGAACTAAAAGGATTCTTCATAAACTAAAATAATGCTTTACTATTTCTGTTTTTTTATTATTATTATTCTTAAATAGGTACATACGTACCTACTTCTTGTTAATTCTTTTAAAGTATGGCAGACTCGTTTAACGCACGGCCTGTGCGTTAAACGAGTCTGCCATATTTTAATACCTGTTATAGAAGAAAAAAAAATTGTTTTCATTAGGCATGCATTGTAGGTATTTGGGTATGTACCCAGGTAGGTATGTATAATGAATTGGTTGTTTATCTATTCTTTTATAGGCACTTATTATAAATGCAAAAGTATGGGCAGATATAAATTGAGAAAAGTTTAGTGCGATATAGACAGCAAGTAGAGTCATTCAATTCAATTTCGAGTTTAGATTGGTACAAAGGTAGTAGTTGCTTGAATATAATAATATTAATCGGTGACAACGTTAAGAGTCCATCATTTTTAAGGTTAGACGAAACCTGACTTGCCCGAATGTGTAGCTAAACTTGTGATCTACCGATTTAAAAAGTTTCTTGACAGATTCAATCGTATTTTTTTTTGTTTCTTTAATTCTGCGAGGAATTTGGCTTTGGGCAAATATCTATCGATTTTAAAATTACAAGAGGGCCTAATAATTTTTATCATCACCACTAAAGTTAACCCGTATCTAGCTAGATTAAAATGGACGAGTATTTACCTACCGCAACAGAACAAAAGGCTCTCTACATGCTAATTGGTGCACCCTATATGCTACGGTTGATGTCGTAGATATTTTATAAGCCTCTGCGTCTCCTATATTTTTTTAAAGTCGGTAAAATTACGGCGAAAGTACTCAGGCGCCAGTAAAGATAAAATCACACGCGTCTGTCTTGAATGAGTGATATTTGTTACTCATATCGTATCAATACAATCTTTATAGCCTCCGTCACTGCAACGCAAGAGCGTCTCGTCATTTTATGACGTGAGTCAGCATTCTTTTTTTAGAACAACGTATTTTTTAGATATTTGCTATACAACTTAGGTAATTATTGCTTATATGTGTTGGTTAATTCAATTTTTAAAAACACGCACACTTTAATAATAAAGTATTAAGTATTATGAACATAGATTTGCAAAAAAGACCGCGCTCGATTCGAAATTCTTTGATTATGAATAACTGTAATAAGTAAACACCTTGTATGGTGTTAGCTTATTACAGTATTTAGGTAGGATATTTAGGGATTTTTGGTTAAAGGTACCTTAAAATATACCTTTTATTTACTACTGTATGAGGATAATATAGGATCTAAAAATACGGCTTAAATACACCTTACATTTAATGACCTAACTATTGCAGGAACGGTGGTAGGCGTTGGAGTGGGGTTGACCCGGGACTGCTCCACGCTGATGGTAGCTCAGTACTTCAAGAGGAGACGCGAGCTGGTGGAGATCTTCATAGTGAGCGGCAGCGGGCTCGGCATCTCTGTCATGTCCACTTTTATCAAAGGTGCCATAAGGTAAAGTGGCAAGTCAATTGTCTTAATTCCGATCCCATAAAACTTGACAGCAGCGTAAACTTAATAGTAGTGATTATTTATAAATACTCAAAGATAGTAGCATTCTTGTCTTGGCTATTTGATGCTGTTCCCGGCAACGGCAGAGTTTCAAAACATAGTGATAGAGTCAATTTTATTCAGTTTTTCCTGATATACCTTAATTGTTATGTATAAAATGTTTTATTTCGGAGAAAAACTGGACAAAAACAGTTTCAGATATACCTATATGGCAAAGGTCTTATGGTATAAAGAAAGCATCAAATATCGCCTGGATTTTATTAACATAAAATTTTGCTTAAATAAACAATATTAATTTTACGTAGATAGGTACTTGATATTTATAGTGTTCGTAAAATACAGGCCAATAAAACAAACACTACTTCTATATGGAATATGGGGTACTTTATTCTATCTTCACCAAAACATTGTCTGGTGCAGTCGTAAAATAACCGCTGTGTAACAGCCAAATCACTTTGGAACACACATAAAATGATATCAATACAGACGATGCATCACTAGTTCAATAAATATTGAAGCTTGTATTTTGTCCTGCACATAGAACTTTATTTTTGAAAACGCTGATGTAGTTATAATCTCGGGTAGGTATGTATCTACTTATAGCTAAGATGTAAACTCAAGTAAGAAATATTTAAGTACTAACACAAAATAAAATTTCATCAAAATGTAGCAGAGGTCGAAAAGGACGATAAGTAATTAATATTTTACATATTATTATTTTTACCTACTTATTTGATTTATACTGATCAGATTTAATAATGGTTCTTTATTAGATGTGGAATTTTAAGATAAAGGTACGTACTTAACAAAATGATGGTACCATTATTGATAATCTATATAATAATTTCAACTATTCCAAAAAAATAGTAGCATCTTTACTTTCCCTTCAAATATCTCGAAACATGAAGCCAATAAATTTAATTACATCTTTTTTTTCATTATATTTCAGGGCAATCGGGTGGCGACTGGGATTGCAGGCTGTGACAGGAGTAGTTTTCGTTACTTTCATACTTGGCACCTTCTACCGTTCCGCGTCCCTGTACCACCCACAACGAAGGGCTATTCTCCACCTAAAAAATCAGAATAAAATCAAACGAAAAATGAAAGACAGAAACAAGTCCGACGATCGCCAGCCATTCTTCGACTTCTCAACCCTGAAATCAAAAACAGTGAGGATCCTGCTCATGTCTACAGGAATTTCGGCGTTTGGGATCAACACGCCGATATTTTACTTAGCTTATCATGCTGAACAAGAAGGTAATATATTTCTTAACTAAATCCAGGTTTAACCTTTGAAATAAGTCTCTTTTAATTCATATCTGGATACGTAAGTAAGTTCTTCACTTGGGAACTTTTACTTCATTATTGCCTACCTTAATGGTTGAGTACTTAAGCTATGTAGGTATTATCCTTATTTCTACTCGGCTTTGGAAAAACCAAATGTGATAAAAAAGAAGTAATAAAATAATTAAACTTTGTACAAACACACAGATTGAGCTAACTCCAAAGTAAGTTTGAAACATAAATCAGATAATGCATCCAAGACCCAGGACAAGAAAAAAGCAATTTTTTAACTTAGATCATAAGTTTTTTAACTTGTCTCCTCCAAATGAGCGAAATAGTGTGTTGAAACGGCACGGAAATCGTCAAAATGCTAAAGTTGGATCATTCTTATAAGTAATATATCTACTAAGTACTAAGTTCTTCTGAATAGTGTAGCTTGATGAATAGAATCCGTGACTAAATAGCACATTTACATAATGCTATTTTTAGTCTTTTACAGACTAGATATATTTCGTAATTTCATACTTAATTCGAAATAGAAGATATTGGTATATAGGTACTATAGTCAAGCAAACAAAAATTCAAAAATAGAGTTCAAATTCAAAATCTGTAGTACAAATTGTCCTGAAAATTATGACTCTTCTTTTGATAATGACTGCCATAGATTAAAAAAAAATGCACCGCGCACGACTCCAAATTCTTTCTTGACTGCACATGCTTCGTCGAAAGACTTGACTGGTTAATAAATAATGAATAACAATTTTTATTAAATCAACCAAGGATCATTATTTTTGTTAGTAAAACAAAAAACCATATGGTTAATTAGGTACATATTGCGTATTCCAGTAAAAAAGGCGGATAGAGGGATTTGCAATTGTATATATAATCTTGATATTATTTTGCTGACTACATTTTAACTTTCTCTTATCTAAGTATAAAGTTTTGTCCACTTCCGGATTACATTTTGGCAATAAACCCACTTTTACGACTATGATAATGTTAACAGGGGCAGTAAACAAACATAATGAGATTCGATTAGGTGTAAATATTATTTATTGATCATACGAAACAGAGAAATATAAAAGTACTTAATCCACTAATTCACTTAGTGTAAGTTAACAACGCAATAAAATTGTTATGGTAGAGCAAAGTGCTTTTCATTACTGATATTCAATATTAGTTAGTGGAATTAGTTCTCTATAAATAATCTCTTTTTATTGGGTAGTTATTATTTATCCATATTACTTACATAAAAGAAATAAATATTCAATTGATTCCATTTTTAGGGTTCCGTACCTCAAAAGGAAAAAACGGAACCCTTATAGGATCACTTTGTTGTCCGTCTGTCCGTCCGTCCGTCCGTCCGTCTGTCAAGACCCTTTTTCTCAGGAACGCGTGGAGGTATGAAGCTGAAATTTATATCAATTACTCAGGTCTACTGTCCCTTGAAGCTGTGAAAAAATCAAACTTCTAAGCCAACGCAATCAAAAGATACAGCCGTTTATGCCGCAAATTTTCGACACTTGCAAGGGAATCAAAACCTACAGGGTGCTTCCCGTGAACTCAGAATCTTGAAATTTGGTACGAAGCAACGTCTTATAGCATAGATAAAGAAAAAATTACGAAAACCATAAATTTTTAGTTACATCACATAATATATTTTTTTTTAATAATTTTAAACTTACTACCCATTTCCTCATAAACGCGTAGAGGTATTAAATTGAAATTCATACCAAATACTCAGGTCTATAATACCTTTAAGCTGTAGCAAAATCAAACTTCTTTGTCAACGCAATCAAAAGAAACAGCAATTTAAGCTGCATATTTTGAAACTCGAAAGTACTCGCAAGGGAATCAAAACCTAAAGGGTACTTCCAGTCGACCTAGAATCTTGAAATTTGGCATGAAGCAACGTTTTATAGCACACATAAAGGAAAAATTCCGAAAACCTTAAATTTTTAGTTACATTACAAAATATATATTTTTTAATAAATATAAACTTATTACTTTTTTCCTCATGAACGCGTAGAGCTATCAAGTTGAAATTCATATCAAATACTTAGATCTAATTGCCTTTAACCCGTGAAAAAAAAAAAAAATTACAAGTCAACGCGAAAAAGGAAAACGCAAAAGTACAACCATTGATACCGCATATTTTGAAACTCGCAACTACACGCAAGGGAATTAAAACCTAAAGACCACTTCCCGTTGACATAGAATCTCGAAATTTGGTAAGAAGCAATAGCTTTCAGCACAGGTAACAGAAAAATTCCGAAAAACTTAAAATTTTAAGTAGTTATACCACCAAAAAATTGTGATTGTAAACATAATTGTAGTTACAGCAATGACCGCGAGTTATTATACTATGTATGGGGAGGGCAACATTTTTCAAACGGCAAAGACGACCTCACTCATCGTCATTCAATCCCGATGTTTTGGTGAATGTAGCTGTATAATCTAAATGCGTCCTAACTGCTTAAAGTGTTATACTTATAATTAAATTCAATGACATTATTATATTTCTTATTGTTGGTTATTATCAGACAGCTTGCTTGTATTGTTTCTACTGGCAAAGTTTGATGGGACGCTGGTGGCACGGGAGGCACGCGGGGCGCGGGGGCAGGCGACTGGCCAAGAGAAGGGGTATCGTCACACAGCGAGCGGCAGCCGTGCGCCATTCGCACGAGCGCCCGCATGCTGTTCGCACGCGTTCCAAAATAATTAAAATTTGCAACAATTTCTCGTCGATTTTGTTTGTTTCTGCTTTGTTTTCCAATTGCAAAACTGTAAAGATATAATTATGGCTACAGTTGCATTAATCGTCAACGAAAATACTATTTTACATAGTATAATACCTATGCCTCCCGATGGAAGTTGTTTATTTCATGCAATAGCGTTGAATTTCATTTTGCAATAAAAATACCATAGTTATGACTCGATTGTCGTAATGAACGAACTTTGTAAACCTTGCAGGTTTGTACGGAACCCTCGGTGCGCGAGTCCGACTCGCACTTGGCCGGTTTTTTTTCTTATTCACGCACGGTTATAGCGGACCGGGCCACGTTATATATATTGAAACTGGAAAACAACACTACCACTTTCATTTATACTTTTTTTTTTTTGAGTTTTCTATTACTATGTAGAAGGTTCTTGCAGACAGGAAATCTAACCAAAATACGTCTCTACAGCATTTGTACGTTGTCAATCAATCAACGCGAACAATAAGTACAAACAACTTAGAACTTAGTATAAATTTAATCAGTTATAGATAATTTAATCAAAGATAAAATACCAAATAATATAATGATAAAAAAATATAATATTCTATATTCTAAATCCATCCCTACTAATATTAGCAATGCGAAAGTCTGTCTGTCTATCTGTCTGTTACGTTTTCACGGAGTTCCGGAGTTTTGGGCGGAGCTGCGGGCAACATCTGGTTCTGTTACTTTACTGTACCCCAAAAGCGTTTTATAAGAGGAACAGACTATGTAGAGGTATCATTATATAATTATTTTACTAGGTAAATACTCGTAGGACGATTTATAGCAGAAAAAGGCTATATCATATGCCTAAAGAGTGTGAGTGTGTTAAGAGTTTATGGAGTTTAAAAAGATTTTATCCTATAATTCCATAGACATATAATTATCACAACTAACTCCAGGTCTAGGAGACACAGCAGAACTTCTCCAAGCATATCTGGGTCTAGCATGGGCAGTGGGCTGCGCTGCGTTTGGTCTACTCGTCCGACAGAACTCTGCCGAGTGCCGCATCGCGAGGCAGTACCTCACGCAAGCAGCTGTTTTCGTCTGTGGGCTGGCGACCATGGCGCTGACGGCTGTCGAAGGTTCCTACAGGGGATACGTTATGTTCGCTTGGGTCTATGGTAAGTAAATATTTTATAGCCACTAGCATTCTAGCTATCACTATACTAACAAATGTCTTGAATTTAGTATTTCTAGTACTGGTTCTTCCGAAGAAGAAGAAGAGTCTATCTTTCGACTCGATAGTTCGAGTCGAAAGATAGTCTCTAATGCAACCAGTATAGTAGTCGATCGACCTAGCTGACTGTCCATTGTTATCAATTATTATTATTGGCTTAGTGTCTTCAACAACTGAGCATATTTTTTTTATTACTATTCTAGAATTATGATGGTTATAATATGTTCCAGGAATATTTTGCGGCGGCTACCACTACTCGCTGAAAATGTATACATACGAGCGAGTGCGGTCGCGGAACTTCGCGCGAGCCTGGGGGTTCGTGCAATGTTCACAGGCTGTGCCTATCGCAATTGGCGTCCCCTTGTCAGGTATGATCCACCTAGTTACATTTTCTTTACATATTTATATTGAATGAATGAAGAGTAGAGAGAAACAGGAAACATTCACGGGCGAGCCATGCAGAAAGCCAATATAATGCTATGTCACTTCCTTTTTTTGTCAGACACCGCTTCTATTTGTAAGTGTATTACAACAAACATACGGCTTCCGATTAAAATAGCACCCATAACTCAGGAGTATCGTGCTTTTTTATACTATGCAATAAGCATGGCTCACCTGATCCCCTGATGGTAGGTAAACGATTACCGCAGCCTATGGGACACCTGCAATACCAGAACTATCACTCATCCTGTTGCCGACCCTGAAACTGAAACTACCTAATAACGCCATTTTTTATGTTATCACATACCTGTTTTTATCCAGGCTAAGATAGGATAAAGGCAGATTTGAGATAAAAACTACATTTACCAAAAACCAAGGTAACGGAAAGTAAGTTGACCTAAGTTTAAGCGGGACCAACTTTTATTTTTTCTCACATCATTAAGGTTTTTGGCTTATTTACACTTGGGCCAACTTATTAATTTCTGTATGATTTCAGGTTACATCAACGTCGGATGTGGCGGGAAAGCAGGATACTATTTCAGTTCGACGTGCTCTCTGATCGGCTCGCTGTCTCTCTTCTGCATAGATTTACACAGGCGTAGTGTAGCGCATAAACACACCAAGTAAGACAACTTCCTTACATAAGTACAAATACCTAATTATTTGCAAAATCAAGATTGTTGACCACACCCAATGTCTGACATTGAGATGTTGACCAAACCTAAAATCTGAAATTGAGATGTAGACAACGCCCAGTGTCTGACTCCGAGATGTTGTCCACACCCAGTCTGACATCTAGATGTAGACCACACCCAGTGTCTGACTCCGTCATGTTGACCACACCCAGTGTCTGACATCGAAATGTAGACCACACCCAGTGTCTGACAGAGATGTAGACCACACCCAGTGTCTGACTCCGAGATGTTGACCACACCCAGTGTCTGACTCCGAGATGTTGACCACACCCAAAATCTGACATCAAGATGTAGACCACACCCAGTGTCTGACTCCGAGATGTTGACCACACCCAATGGCTGACTCCAAGATGTAGACCACACCCAGTGTCTGACATCGATATGTAGACCACACCCAATGTCTGACATTGAGATGTAGACCACACCCAATGTCTGACTCCAAGATTTAGACCACACCCAGTGTCTGACATTGAGATGTAGACCACACCCAGTGTCTGACTCCAAGATGTTAACCACACCCAGTGTCTGACTCCGTGATGTAGACCACGCCCAGTGTCTGACTCCGAGATGTTGACCACACCCAGTGGCTGACATCTAGATGTAGACCACACCCAGTGTCTGTCTCCAAGATGTTGACCACACCCAGTGTCTGACTCCAAGATGTTGACCACACCCAGTGACTGACATTGAGATTTAGACCACACCCAATGTCTGACTCCAAGATATAGACTACACCCAGTGTCTGACATCGAGATGTAGACCACACCCAGTATCTGACTCCGAGATGTTGACCACACCCAATGTCTGACTCCAAGATGTAGACCACTCCCAGTGTCTGACATCTAGATGTAGACCACACCCATTGTCTGACTCCAAGATGTTGACCACACCCAGTGTCTGACTCCAAGATGTTGACCACACCCAGTGTCTGACATCGAGATGTAGACCACACCCAGTGTCTGACTCCGAGATTTTGACCACACCCAGTGTCTGACATTGAGATGTAGACCACACCCAATGTCTGACTCCAAGATTTAGACCACACCCAGTGTCTGACATTGAGATGTAGACCACACCCAGTGTCTGACTCCAAGATGTTAACCACACCCAGTGTCTGACTCCGTGATGTAGACCACGCCCAGTGTCTGACTCCGAGATGTTGACCACACCCAGTGGCTGACATCTAGATGTAGACCACACCCAGTGTCTGTCTCCAAGATGTTGACCACACCCAGTGTCTGACTCCAAGATGTTGACCACACCCAGTGTCTGACATTGAGATGTAGACCACACCCAGTGTCTGACTCCAAGATGTTAACCACACCCAGTGTCTGACTCCGTGATGTAGACCACGCCCAGTGTCTGACTCCGAGATGTTGACCACACCCAGTGGCTGACATCTAGATGTAGACCACACCCAGTGTCTGTCTCCAAGATGTTGACCACACCCAGTGTCTGACTCCAAGATGTTGACCACACCCAGTGTCTGACATCGAGATGTAGACCACACCCAGTGTCTGACATTGAGATGTAGACCACACCCAGTGTCTGACTCCAAGATGTTGACCACACCCAGTGTCTGACATCGAGATGAAGAACACACCCAGTGTCTGACTCCGAGATGTTGACCACTCCACGGAAAGGAGGAGTGCCACTCCTCCTTTCCATTCCTGGGGTGGTCTATTCTTAGGTTGTATACAAGAAGTATATATGTATTTAATCAATGTTCCCTGGGAAAATTTATTCTGTATCACAAACTGTGATATTATTACAGTCTATTTAGTAGTTTAGCTTGGGTAATAAAAAAATCACGGTGTATCTAAATATACACATCCTTTCTCATCATCCACAGTGACTCTCCTCGGTCGATCTGTCTTGCGATTCATGTTATTTTGCTCCAGGTCTTATCAAAAGTGTAATCCATCATCACTTCATAAAACTAAGTCGCTTTCTCTGTCCCTATATCCTAATGTATGCTTAAATCTTTCAAACTACGCAACGGATTTTGATGCGGTTTTTTTTAATAGATAGTGATTCAAGAGGAAGGTTTTTATGTTTTCGAAGCCGGGGCGGATCGCTAGTATATTTACAGACAGGCTTAACTTTGCTTGTTACAGAGAAAACGGCGGCACAGTGAACTGCGAGTCGGCGTGCGGGCCGGCGCGCCGCAGCCGCAGCCGCGAGCGCGAGCCGCGCACCGCCGCCGGCGCCGCCACCGCTTTAGGTACGACAACTATTACTAATTTCTGTGGGTATGATATACCTAAAACTTTTGTAATCAAATAAACTGAGGCCCAATTCTCACGCAATCGAAGTTCACTTCACCGATTTTCTCCAATTTTTAGGGTTCCGTACAAAAATGTACAACGAAACTCTTATAGGATCACTCGTGCGTCTGTCTGTCCGTCCGCCCGTCTGTCACAGCCAATTTTCTCCGAACCTACTGGACCAAAACTGATGAAAATTGGTAGGATGGCATAATTTTGTGACCCAAACACAGATGTGCAAAGAAAATAAATATTTATTTTAAATAAGGGTAATTTTCGGGGGACAATTACAATTAAAAAAAAAAGTTTTGCAAACCTTACCGTGTTATATATCAATTGAAAGAGCTCGTTATGAGGATCTCAAATATATTTTTGTTATTATTGTAACATAAACAGTTTTCATTTAATTCAGGAAAGAAAACGAAAATTGACCATCTCCGAAACTACTGAGCCTAAAATTTTGAAAAAAATAGGCAATATAGGTAGATTACAGGAAAACCTACAAGAATTCTATTAATTGACAATTAAGCTGTAAATTTAATATAAAACGTACACTCATAATCCTTTCACATTAACATACCACAATTGAATATAAAAACTGACATTGGCATTGTACGGAACCCTCTCCACGCGAGTTCAACTCGCACTTGACCGGTTTTTTTCGATGAATTTAAGCCAATTCACAATCGAAAAGTTTCGATCGAACGATGCGTTCAATTGAACTTTTTCAATGGTAATTTTTTTGAAAAAGCAGAAACGATGATAAGCCTTTGAAAAAAATTTGTGAAAATTGGTGAACTTCGATTGCGCGTGAATCGGGCCTCTGGTTCGATCCAGTGTTTTTTATTCACATTAGCATACAAATTATTTATTAAAATGTATTGCATAACAAGTGTTATATAAATAAAATACATAATTATTAAACCTAAATATCTAACAAAATAAAACTAAACTAAAATTTAAAATAAACTAAATTAAAAAAAAAAGAAGAAGAGATCACTCACTCATTAGCGTTTCCGGTGCAAAGGAAATTGACAATCTTATTAAATTGTAGAGTCTGTTTGTTTCAAAGCCTATTGTGGAACTACCAGCACAGAATAGATCAAAATCTTTGTGTACTTACTATCACACACATAAAAAATATGTCCTGATTCTTGTGATAGGCTTTAAGGCTAAATAAATAATGCGGGTGAAACTACGGGGCACAGCTAGCACTCAGTGTGAACGTATATATATATTAATATATATATATAATCCAATTCATAAGGGTAGGGCTCAGTAAGATACATTATTTTTCCCTAAATACCACTGAATCTGTTTTTAATTGAAAATTCAATTTTAAACAAACCTAGACAACCAAACTTTAGATGATGACAAAAGCAGTGAGGATATCGGCACAAGTTTAAAGGTAAAAAAGGTAAGCAAGGTACCTACTAAATGCAGCTACTGGATGCAAGCAGGTGGGCGGGTAGACCCACAGACCATTCGATCTTATACGGGCAATAAGGTCGCATATGTTCAGCGGTGGACCTTTTTGTGGCTAAAATGATAACGATAATGATGAAATGCAAAAAGAATAAGAAACTGCTTTCTATAAATGCAACAAAGACCTAAATAATAACTTTATTCAATTCGTAGTCATTCTTCGTTATGCTCCAGTAAACTGGCATTGACATAATTGCATGCATTGCTGGCTGCAAATTACCTCAAAAGGGGTCAATACGGTTCACAGTGATTACTCACAAAATAAAAATATGATTACTTATATATAACTTATGAAACTATTCTCTAGTGAATTCAAAAAGGCACTTAGGTAATTTTTGGGTATCTGTTGGTCATCAAACCATTACCACGAATATTAAGGAGCTTGATAGTTTTTATCATATATCCGATAGTCAAGAAGTTCTAAAACATCAATATTCTAATACCACCATACATAACACCTTCTTGCAATCAAAATGTCCTTGCAAGTCGAAAGACACGTAATTTCTGGAGTTTTCATTTTAAATCAGCGATTTGTCTTTCGAACTCAAGAGGTCGTACAGTAATAGATAATGAAATTTTAAATATTCATCTAAGTTAGGAAATAATTAACAGTACAGTCACTAGACGTAAAATGACCCTTAACTCAGTTCTAGGAGCTGAGTTAGTAGCGCCAGGTCGAGCTGGACGCGACCTGTTGCTGGACAGCATCGGCCCCGGCAGCCTGGGCTCGCCGCCCACCAACGTGCCGCCCGAGCTCACCTGCATCAGCGAGGAAGGCGGCCTCGACCTCGACCTCGACCTCGACATACCGGAGCACCTGCTGGAGGACCTCGACTGTGGCGGCGACTGTATCACTAGTTGTAACAAGGTGAGGGAGAGGGAGGCCTAGCCTGTAACTAGTCCTATCGAAATCTCGACTTTGTATCCCACTGCTGCCACCATGAAACTCGGTGGATTACATATACAACTACATTGACTTGAGAACTTAGTTTAAGATACTTGTCATTTAGTAGTTCTCGAGTAGACTATATTCTTATTTCTTCCTTTACAAAAATAACCTACTTTTATATGTCCATAGCCAAACTAACATAATGCGTGTATTACCCAGGTGGAAAACTATCTAATGCTGAGCGAGTACGAAAACAACTTGATAGCAGAGCTACCAAACCTGAACGAACGACGCAACCGCCGCTGGTCCATCGTAGTAGCCAACTCCCCACAACCTTCCACCATTCAGGAGCACGACATCTCACCACAAAACTCCATAAAGTGGAAGAAAAAGTGCCATAACGCAAACAACAGACTGATTACAGTGATCAATGAGGCGTCACTATAATTACTAGTGAAATAATACAGAGACAATAATAGAATAGATAGTGTATGGCCTATTTAACCTCATTAATTTATTTGATGTGTGTGAATAGTAGAATTTGTGTATTGTTCAATATAATTTATTAAATTATTAGCGAGTATTTTATTAAAACCCTTCATAACGTTATCTTACTAGGGCAAACATTTGAAACAGTCTTCGTAGGTAAATATCACAGTCACGAATTAATCATAGAAAACGGGTAGAGGTTAGAGATAAAACTTTTACTCTTGTCTTTGAAGGAAAGGAATTTGAACAGCGCTTGAAGTCACAAACAAAATAAAACAACTGCATACAATGCGTTAATGAAATATATTGACGTTTGTAATAGAGTATACTAAATTAAACGAATACTGCACTAAAGATACAAAGGAACATAACACAATAAGTATTACCGTTGAGGAATAACAATGTTCTCTAAGAACTGGGCGAAACATCGCATCGCTTGCAGTAAAGCAGCGAGGAGTATCGACAGCGACAAACTGACCAGCTTCTGGTTTTCAGTGTTCACTATTTCGTTGTTCAGTACAGGAACTAAACTTTGGCATGAATCTACACTATGAATACTTGAACGATCACAATCATTTGTTTTTGTACCAACAACCTTCCGACGATTGGGATCATTGACATTACATGTCAGATCTATCACAATAAAGTCCGATGTTTTATTATCGGATTCACTACCGTCAATGTCCAGGTGTGACCCGGTTTTAACATCATTAATAATACTTATATTAACATCGTTTGAGCAGCACGGAATCTCATTCCTGTGCTCATCACACTGAGGTTCGCTATTTAGGCACTTGGTTATTACTTTATCAGCTACGGATGTACTTATTACGTAATTATCGCTTACGGCTAGACCGAGTGAGTCCTCGGTTTCTTCTGAAGACATACCGCTATCATTGTCCTGTATTTCTTCTTTTCGTTTGTTTATTTTTATTTTAGTGTGACCAAAACTGCCGTAGGAAGGTGAATTGGGTGTTTTGGTCTGAATGTCCGTGCCCTTGGTGGGCACGGCCTCGTGTCAGGACAACTTGGCGCAATTGATGTTTCCCTTTATAACTATGGCGTTGGACATCACCTCTTCAGGGTATATGCTGTCCACGTCGGAAAGCGTCGCATTGCTCAGTGAACATGCTTCATCAAGAAGCAATTCCGATCTCAATCCCTGCAATAAAAAATAAATTACCTGATGTCAAATAAACTATTATAAATCAAGTTTGAAAATTAGTAATTTAAATGTACGGCATACTGCAGTTCTTTTTTCAATTATGTCCGGTAGTCAGGTGCATATGCACCTATGGCGTTTAGTATTACATATTTCAAAGAACTAATACTTAGCAGAAAATTTCTATATCTTTTTATTTGTCTGCCCTATGGCAACTGTATATGCACTTCACTGGTTTTTTAACTAAAACACTAAAAATCTTACCTCTGAAAAATATTCGTATTCCTTTTCAAAAGTCAATATAAATATGCAGAAAATTGCTACAAGCGTATAACTACACAGGGAAGTGATAAGAAGACTCAGGTAAATCCCACTGGAACCACCTAAAAAGATTTAAAAAATATATATATGAACACATACACATGTGGTCTCCGGCTTAAGAATAAAACATTTAGTATGACTAGTAGGAGTAATAGGAGGCCAGTAAGGGTCAACAGAGATCTCAACTCACTTGTAACTATGTCGGCTTAAAGGCGAAATTCATAAACAGCATTCCACTTTGAGATAAAAACAGACAAAGCAGCCCGGGCTTCGAAGACATACGACTTGGGATGCAAACGGGCGGATAACGTTAGAGGATGATGACAGACAGTTATTTCTTAGTCCAGCTGATTAGTATCTTGCCAGTGGCAGTCAATTCAACAAGCGTAAATAATGTCAATCATCCTAATACGATTCACCATTTCTAACTTAGGGAGCAGTCTATTACCTATTTTCTTTCTTTTAAGTTATATAGGCAAAGTTTTAAGCTACTTAACTCAGAATCCACCTCTAGCATGTTGTGTACTATCCAAACCCCATAAAGGTAATAATTAAAGTCATTTTTCGTTGTCCTTTGTACTTATTAATTTCTGCGCGGCAATCACTAAGTTACCATTATTTTACATAATTTGTTCAGCAAAATTGCTGATACAGTTATCCTACAATCGAGCGAACTTATACTGCTTCTCAGAGAACTTGTACATACAGGGCAGATTACATTAAATTATTAATACCTACCTTCCATCGTCCATACTATATTTATCTTACAAGTTCAAGAGGTAATTGCTATCCGCCTCAAGGATAGACCACTCTCTCTCTTCATGTGGATGTCGTAAAAGACGACATAAGGGCAAACAAAGGACGAAATTTCTGAGTGGTGGAGAATTTCACCAACAACGTTACAATGAGGGTTGACGATCATAATTTATGTCTAAGCAACTATAGAGGAAAAACATATAAGTACACAGAATATAAGCAGATCCTAGGTTCCGAAGTCAATTCGTGAAAATGCTGAGATAATAATGATGATCTAGCGATAGCAACCGAAACTAATGGCTTGCTTAACACAGAGAAATTTCCGACATTTTGCTACACTTGTCTCCCACTTGTTCTTGTCAGATTTTATTATTTTACCTAATCACCTCAATGTAAACAGTAAAACGTTCAGATTAATATCAAATACTTACTTCTTGGTAAAAAAGAAGTGACGATACCAAAAGTGGCCATGACTATCAGCAGGAGGAAGCTCAAATTGGCCAAACATTGCCGAAACACCGTTAGGTTCTTGTCATAATACAGTGTCGAAAGGTACGTCGTAATGATGCACTGAAACAACATAATAGTCGGTTTGTATGTTATCTAATAGTTGCCTAAGCACCATTGCCTTGGCTTATTACGTCTGTGATTGAAAGGTATATTATTTATCTTGTGCAATATTTTAGAGAACTATAATTATGTAAGGGTGAAAAATATCTTGTAATGTTTTTTGATTGTTTGAACTAAACTGTACTAAAACAAAAGTGAATACAAAATCATAGAAATAAAAGTACAATGGCGGATTTATCCAAGAAAGGGAACTCTCGTTGTAATTGAACAGTGCTTTTAGCACGTTATTTAAAGTTATTGTAACAGCGGCGCCCAAAATAATAATAAATTGAGGATTGTGGGTGCAAAACGTTAGGATTGTTTATAAGAATTCGGAGATACTTAATCAAGTCAGAAAATAATCAATGTACCTACTAATAATGGAGAACTAGCAACCTCCGTCTGCTTAGCACAGATTTAAATGAAAAAAATGTACTTATTTAAAATGACTTTTAAAACAATCAGTTTCCATAATTTGATAGTAGTATCCTCGTATTTAGAAAAGTAACACAATGAGCACCGAAAAGTTAATTGCACTAAATGTTAAGAATAACAAAATAGAAAAGTAAATTTAATCCATACATTGTAACATTTTAATTAGGCGGCACATTGTGAAATATTTTATTTACTACATACCTGCATCCATATATAAAGGGTCCCAAATCCACATACAAAAATACTGAGAGCTGTGAGGCAATGATTATCCACCTGTAATAAATAAAATGAATCTGAAATTAATCTTCCTGGAAAAGAGAAAGCCAAGTGAAAGAAGGAAAGAAATACTTTATTTGTGAGACATAGGTGGAAATGTAATAGTGGAGATAGAATGGTTCTTAGGGTACAATGAAGCAGAGGCACTGAGGTCAATAATAATAATATATAAATGTAAAATGAGTTAATTCAGTAACCCACAGTTATGTCATAACACTTATTAGATTATACCACAACAAACATATTATTTACAAATTACAGCTAAGACTTATAATGTATAAAGAATTTGGTTGTATTTTTGTTAATTACCTCACTCATTTATAGACTACTTACTTGTAAAATTAAATAATAATAATTTGTGTACTAGCTAATGTATGGTTATAATTTTAATATATTTTTATTAAAATTATAACCATACATTAGCTTTAAGTAATGATTTACTTTAAAGCAAATGAAACACAGAAAATGCAAAATAGATAACACACCCACTTATAGAAAAAAACATGAAATTAGATAACACACATGACATTTGTTAGCATCCTTACCTTAAACAGGAAGAGGAAATAATAAACCAGCAAGCCCAGTGACACAAATGATGCGGAGAAGGAAGCAATCCGGTTTGCAAAGGAAGTCACATTTGGGTTTGGTGTTAGTGAACCTAGGACATGGATTTGCTGATATCTGTCATATACGATTTTGCCAGCTGAAAAATTTGTTAGCACATTGTTTAGTAGTAACACACCAGTTTTTATTTATTGTCTTTTTGATGACATGCTGTAATATCCTCAGAAATGGCCAATTGTCTTGGCAGTTAAAAATTAAACATAATCTTGGGTAACATTCAGTACTGTTAGACACTGGACAGTTAGCATAACTAGTGGAAAAACAGATAGTTGATGAATTAATAGTTTAAATAGATACCAAGGCATAAATTGTTGAAAAATTATGCTTCATATAAACTAATTTAAAATTTGAATATAAATCATTGACAATATATTAAATTGACTTCAAAGCTAAGAAATCATAACACATTTTTAAAGACCTGTCTGTGGGGATTATACTCAGCATGAGCATCATTCCATTTAAAAAGGTGACATATGATAATATAATATAAATATGACATTAAACCAGACGGACTTTATTAGAAGTGCTATGAATTGATAAAAAATTTAATTATAAGAAAATTTGTTTTATAGATGATTTCTTGTTTGAATACAATACTTGTCTTAAATAATTAGTCATAAGGCATTTTAAAAATGTTATTTTGATGAATTCCTAACTATGATAGTAGCCAATATACAAAATGTGTTAATAAATACTTTGACCATTCTAATAACTTTATATTATGTAATTTATATATATAAATAATATATCTCTCTTAAAAAAATAATTTTGCATCAACACATCACAAATACTTATTTAAAATTTTTGCAAAGCATCATTATGTGAAAATAATATCCAACAACAATAAAATCACTATCAGCACTTAAGACAAGTTGATGTTGAACACATTAAATCAAGTATATTTATGTAAGTATAGTATATTTTTATTGGTATTGGTAGATATGATAGTTAGTAATCAAATTTATAACTGATTGTAAAAATTCTGCTTTAAAAGCTCAATTTTTTTTTATTTGATGTGTTCAATTTAGGGCATTCAAATATTAATAAATAAAATTTAAATAAATATTATATTTTTGATCAGTTCGTGCACAATAGTAGATTTTCTATTGTGTCAAGATTCTGTGAGCCCACAGGATTTAGGATTAATGTAGATTACAATTAAACCTGTTTGCCATCATGGGCCTGTTGCATTGCTGCATGGAAATACAAACAACCACAACTGAATCAATAACAGGACCTTGTTTTTAAATTATTTTGCAATAGTAGATATTATTTGTTCCTAATGCCTAAATGGAAAGGTTATTAATATGGAAAGTTTGAGTAGAATTTTGGTTAAGAGTACATATTAGAAAATATAAAAACATCTCATGCAAATAGAAAGAGAAAATGTAACACACTTGAGCAACAATATGTCAATAAACTAATTTTCATATTTATTTTTCTCTCAAATAAAATAAAATTGGCATGTATACAAGTTGTACTAAATTATTAATCTTACATCTAAGTAAGTAAATGCAAAGTTGAAATATGTGTTTGCCAAATAGTTTTGTTGACTAAAATATTATGTGTTGCATTTGCCCATTGCTGACTTTCAACACTACAGTTTACATAACAAAGTATTTAACTCCCTCTCACTCACCTATTACTCCGCTGGCAACATACAAAAAAGCAAGGCCAATGTCTAAAGAATTTATCTCTTTTGCAACTTGAAAGCACAGACTGAAATGCAAAAAAATATATATTATTTTGTGACCATTAGTACGATATAAATAAAGTATGTGTTTATTTGCCTTAAAAAAATATTTCTAGAAATTGGAAATATTATAAGTATCCCTTGTTCGCCAAGGGATAGTTACATTTCGATAACATTTTTTACTACATAATTTTTAATAAATATACACATTTTATCATGAATTTGGGATTATAAAATCAGTGATCAGTGATCATTTGGATTGGATGTGTAATGTAATGTAGGGATAAAGGTGTACGTGTATCTAAGCTAAATATACAGCCAATAAGATAATAAAGGTACTTACGATAGTGCGTAGGTAGATGCTAATAAAATAAATCCACACTTAAAAATCAACATATTATTCAAAAAGAAAAACAAATAAATTTTCACTACCTACACTGCTTGTGTTGTGTTATTATGGTATGGTTGTTGTGTTCGATCCAGCAGCCACAACCAAACCAACCAACAGCCGTCTTGCTTGTCTATTGTCTTGTCTGTTTATTTGTCAAACCAATGTCAAAAAAAAGTCACGTCAGCGCACAGACCTACTAAATGTATGGACAAGAACTATTGTTCTATAGCTACAATAGATTATATAAATATTATGATTTTCGACATAACAATATAAAATATATGTTTGTCTCATTTTATCAAATTGATATTGCCGTTTGAAGAATGAGATGGATATATTTAATGTTTTCTAGTTTCTGGCTATATTTTGGCATGACGTCATGAATTTGGCCGCGCGTGCCTTCTCCGCCATTTTATTTAAAACTAGTCTTGGGTACATATGCTGTCAAACGAATGTTTGTCGAAAGTGAAAGAATGATGGCGGAATTTTTACGAATAAAAAAAAAAATACGGATGAGTTGATTTTTTTTTTACAACATCATAAGAGTCCCAGAAATACATTTCTGTAAATAAAATATTTTTAAACCCCCGGGAAAAAAACTAGATTTTTATTATAAATTATGTTACCAGAACTTAAATATGGCAATGTAGAAAGTGAAACATTCGCATAGAGCCACGACTTACAACTGCCAATGTCACTGTCATTCAAACTGACTTGAACTCTGTAGATTGCGGTCTACATAAAGAAAGTGCAAAGCAATAAATATATTGACTCCTAATATCCTAACCTAGTACTCTACTATAATCAATTAAATCAACTGTCAATGTCGATTTGACAATGCTAGCAACTGTCAGAGTGACATGATGTTTCAGTTCAGTTGTGGTTGGGTGGGTTTTGTTTTAAATATGGCAATGGAAAATGAAACAAAAGGACGACTTTTAAAAAACGGAATAATTAAAAAACCCCGGGGTTTATAATTATTTAGTGGTGGTAAACGTGTAATTAGTTAAGTGTTCTTGCTAATGCGATTTGTTTCAAGTTATCTATATTTTTTGTTTTTTTTCGTACAAACGATGTATGGGGCTTCGCCAGGATTCTTTAGCGATTGGTCGTGTTTTGTTTAGATAACAAACTATTTTTGAACACTTGGACCCACATATCTGTTATACATTATGACAAAGTGTTGTATAAAGTGGTGCAGTGCGAGAAAAAATAGAAATCGTCCTCAACTCACATTGCACAAGTAAGTTGCCTGTTTTTGTGGTTTATTTTTATTATTTCGTCAATCTGTTTAAATGTTATGTTACTAGTAGTCGTATTTAATATTATAGAATACATATTTTAGTTCATCATATGTTTCCAAGTTGGTTTCTTGTTTGTTTTCATAAGAAAGGTTTAGGTACATACAAACTGCATAAACGTAGTGATGTGTAATCAAGCACAGCTGATATCGATAAACAATACATAAAATAATGTATTGTATTGTGCAAACTTATAACTTCGGAGAGACCAAAGAGTGTAATAAATAAGAATTGACATTGATTGCTCTAATTTATACAAGGTCTAATTTTTTTTTATATTATTATAGGTTACCTAGTAATGAAGCAATGAAAAAGAAATGGCTTGATATAATAGGGACGGAAAATATTAACCCAAGTATTAAAAAAATATTCGTCTGTTCCCTACATTTTGAAGAAGCTTGCTTCAATAAAACCCTGGACGTAATTAGATTACGTGATGGAGCAATGCCTTCACCATCTCTTGCAGTACGTAATTTATAATTTATTAATTAACGTATTAATAATTTATTATTTGGCCAAAAATGCCTTGTTTGAATGTTTAGCAGGTATATAAATAAAATACATCATCAAATAGAATATATTTCTTTATCCATCCATATCTTACATATCCGGCTAAAATATTAAAATTATCCGGATAAAATATTATCTTCTAGCTGTGGCCCGCAGCTCCGCCCGCGGCAATAAGTAGCCTGTGTTGGACCTTGGGTATAACTATATCCATACCAAATTTCCCAGCTGTGAAAGCGTAACATATCTGTTACACTGTCACAGATAGACGGACAGGCAGACTTTCGCATTTATAATATTACTATGAATTAGTATGAATATGGAAGTATAGATAGATAAAGAATGAATGAAAAGTACCTTATAAGGTTTTAGGTACATCTATGTACCCATCTATAACCTAGAAACTTTAATGATATTTTTCTTTTTCAGATTCAAACTGAAAGTGCAAAAACTCAAGAAAAAATGGATGCATTGAAAAAAAAATGTTCCGAACAAAGAAAAATAATCAAACGGCTTAATGGAAAAGTTCGCAGGCGCGATGAAAAAGTAGCTGTTTTGACTGACATTATTCAAGAGCTAGAAAAAGTAAAACTAGTAAATAATGAAGAAGCGCTTCTACTAGAAGAATGTGCAGGTCCCAAAAATTTCCTGAAAAGGCAAATTGCAAAGTCAAGAGGATTGCCTTTAGAGAGGAAATATTCTGAAGAGATAAGGAAGTTTACTCTTACACTTCATTTTTTTCACCAAAAGCGTATAACTTCGTTAGGCAAAAATATAATACGTGTTTACCTCACGTCCGCACTCTAAGCAAGTGGTACCAAAATGTTAATGCGGAACCAGGCTTTACTCAAGAAGCATTTGATACTTTAAAAAGAAAAGCTGAGCAAAGTCCTTATCCACTGGTTTGCGCCTTAGTTATAGATGAGATGGCTATTCGTAAAGCATTAATATGGCATTAGTTTTTTATTTATAGGCATTACTTATTTTATTTTGTATTAATGTTGTTACCTGAAATAAATGATTATTATTATAACTGTAGCACCTGCAGATTATCTATTAATTTGACTAGATACCTCCTACTGATCTCCTGAAGTCCGTGCCAAGGTATCTTACCCGTTGTGTATGTAATTTTGACACCGGGGCATGACGGGGTAAAATAACTCACTAAAACTATTAACTAACTTCCCGAAAATATTTTAAGAAAGTGACAGGTGTATCTTAAAATTAAAACGTTTCTTCTCACAATGTCCGGTGTTTAATATCATCTCTAAACACCACCTTAAAACGAGTGAGTAAGCGAGATGGCGCAGTACATGATGTATAGCGACATCGCGCTTACTCAATCGTTCTTGCATGGTTTTAAGAGAGGTTATTTAACCCCCTAGATTTTATTTGACAAAGCAATAACACTATAAATATAGAGAAGGGGAATGTTTTTAGTTTTTGAGTATCTACTTTTATGAAATTAACAATTTTTATCAATCAAAATGGTTGTAAGTTGTTTACGGAACTATAGTCAGTGTCTCGATATCTCGATAGCGATATATCGACGTTTTTTTGGGCATCCCTATATACGACTCCATTTTATATTACACTTTGGTTGTAGGTATACACGTTTTTTTTGTAGGTATTTCCCGTCCATACATTTAATAGGTCTATGCGTCAGCGTCATGCATGTCATATGCTATTGCTACCAAAATCGTCACCGTCATATTACCAATGTGTGAGGTGTCAGGGCCACAGGCGACAGGGGTTTTTTTTTTGATGTGGCTATAATCCACAATATGGCAATCCATAGCTTATTTTTGCCAGTATCAAGTTTTATATAAATGTTCTTCATTTTGTCGAATCACAGAGAAGTCAAATCAGTAGTCATGTCTAGTCAAGTTATTCAAGGGCTACGTGAAGCGGTGGAAGTTTCACTTAGCATTATCTTGGGAGATTTTGGTGACAAGGATTAAAGTCACTTATACGACACTAGCTGTTCCCCGCGGCTTCGCCCCGCGTGGGACTCGGTTATATCGCGCCCAAAAGTAGCCTATGTTTGACCTCAGGTCGTTAACTACATCTCTACCAAATTTCATCACAATCGGTCCAGCAGTTTAGCCGTGAAGAGATGACAGACAGACAGACAGACTTTCGCATTTATAATATTAGTATGGATATGGATATGGAAGTATGGATTGTACCACTTCCCAACACTCACGCTTGTTCACGAACACTGCGAATCCACCAATATTATGCACAAATACTCGAAAAAACCTAAGTTTTGGAAATTAAATACACGGCAGATAAAGCTCAAAGAAAAAAAAATATCGATAGAGAACGTCATAGACAATCGCAAATATACATTTTGACAATTGTCTTGCCTCCCGTACTTCATTTTTCACCCCCTTGTTCGCCATACGTTATTCTCTATGATTTTTGACCGACTGGACCATGTGGTGACTGGAAAATAGCATTGTGTTCACAGAGTGCCTTTATTATATTTGAAAATTGTGTTGATAATGTTTTGGTGGTGTTGTATTCCTTGTTAAGAAAGCAAAAGGAATAGTATTTTACTAAGTACATACCTGTTTCTTAATACCAATGCAGGACCCGACTAACCTAACTAACCTACAGAATAGAAGCTTCTGTATTTATGTGTGTCACAATCACTAAGATGTTGGCAAGATGGCAAGTTACTACGGCAATCGGCATATCCCAATTTATTTACTATAACTGATATACACACTGGGGTACATAGCACAAGCACATTCTGTGACTTGGTAAGTTGGATAATATAATGGTAATTATGCTAAGTAGGTACCTAGTTACCTAAATAGTTTTATAATGTTGCGAAAACCTTTTATTTCAGTAAGTGTTTTAATAATCTAGTGGTTAAGGCGTTTGCCGGCAGACCTACTGGTCGTGGACCCACAGGAAGCATATTTTAATGTGCTTTCGAATGCATGTAATGGGTGCCCTCTGGTTGTTGTTAAAAGAATCAAGTCAGAGACAGAGAGGCCATTCCGAATAAACTCACACCCCGGGGATAACAAAGTCAATTGGCCTTTTAACACATGATATGAATGAATTGCTATTGTATATTTTCAACCATCAATAATTTCATCTTTGTACTTTTATGTTGCAATAAATAGTCTTTATTAAATAATAGTCTACAAAAATAAGTTGTTTTAGTACTAGAACAAACTCTTTAGCTAATATTGTATGTTATTTTGATATCGTAGGCATGTACTGGATGCAAGCCGCTTTTGATTGGTCATGCTGTAAATTCTTGCGAAAAGCCCATTTCCAGCAGTGGACAGCTTGCGGCTCAAATGATCATGATGATATCGCATCACTTTTTAATTTTGGGATTATCAAATGCCCTTAATAATTTCAACATTTTCCTTTTCAGTTCACTATATTGATGGAAAGGGAGTTTCCTTCGTAACGCAACACATCAAGCTCAAACAAGTTGTGAATTTGACTTATTGGTAATTTTTTATAAATTAAAAAAAATTAAGAAATAATACACTTATTAAATGATGTGTAAAACTCATTCGGTCTTTTATTTTGTATGTCATTACAACATTTTCATTAAGAGGTGATATTCCATGTTATCTTTCAGGAGATCCTGAAGGATTGATATTCCATGTTATCTTTCAGGAGATCCTGAAGGATAACATGGAATATCACCTATTAAAGTAACGGTTATACCTGTGGTTATACTGTATAAAACTTAAAACTCATTTTCCTTTGCCTAAATAGCTTTTTTAAAACTATAGCTGCCACGACGATATAAAAAAAATACTTGTCATTTTGTATTTTTGCAGTCAGTGTTGCCATGAAATTTAATTTGCTATGGCCCAATTTTAATGTTCAAGCTTGCCCGTCTGATACGTAGTATCTCTATTTAGTTTGTGATTAAATACAGCGCGGACATAGTAACAATTTTCTTTCCCTCCAAAAACTCATAATTCGCCAATTTTTTTTTTTAATACTTTTTACGGCCATGGAAACTAGTCCTTTAAGGCCTCTCTTCATTTTATTAATCTTCCTTCTTCAGTCCTACTTTAGTCAAGTCAAATCAGTAGTCTAGTCAAGTGATGAGTCAGAGTCGGATGGCTAAGTGAAGCGGTGGAAAAATTTCACTTAGCTATAACTTGGAGATTTTGGTGACAAAGGTAAAAGTCACGTAATCGACACTGTATCACTTCCCAACACTCACGCTTGTTCATGAACACTTTGCGAATAATAAACCACCAATATTATACACAAACACTCGAAAAAACCTAAGTTTTGGAAATTAAATACAGCGCGGACATAGTGACAGTTTACTTTTCCTCCAAAAACTCCCCCTGCAGGCAGTGCAGTGTCAATGATGTCAAAATAATTTGCATTTTTTAAATACTTTTTACGGCCCTGGTGGCTTACTTCCATCTCTTAAAACCATGCAAGTTCGAGTGAGTAAGCGAGATACCGCAATACATATGTAAGGCGACATCTCCCTTACTCAATTATTCTTGCGTGGTTTTATTTAAGGCGCACCCTAGACGCTCATGCGTGCATGATGGAAAACCATCAAACAAAGGGATGGTACTCGTAAAGTGAATTGAATCGACTGATTTCTGCTATCTGACTCAGACTAGACTTACTTACTTGACTGGACTTGACTATTGACTTAAATTTTTGACTCGACTGACGTAAGTAGGACTGAAGAAGATTAATAAATTCAAGAAAGGCCTTAAAGGACTAGATTCTATGGCCGTATAAACTATTTAAAAAGATAAAAATACATTCATTCAAAATTTAAATAAATACATATAACAACCGTAGTGTACTAGTGTTCTCTATTTAGTTTTTGATACTAAACGTAGTGATTACATACTCTTTGATACATACGATCGAAACAAAAACAAACAAAGTAAAGAAGTTAGCATAAATTTGATCAATATTGGCTTAGGACTGTAGTCACCAAATATGTCAGCATTACAGCCGATTCATGCCTTAAATTTGGGTAAGTATTTTTATTTGTTACTATTAGGTACTACTCGTACTCCGAGATTTCCCGCCCGTGATATGTATATAGTACACACCAGCACAAAATACCTAATAGTACACCAAACTATTACCTACCCAAATAGAATAGAACTATCAAAAGCAATAGAATTCTTAAAATCCGATCTGACCATAAATTATATTAATATTGATTCTATCTATATACTACTAGAATAGAATAGAATAGAATAGAAAAACTCTTTATTGCACCAAACAAATGTATACATAATTTTGTTAAAAACTAGGTAAGGTCCAAAGGCGGACTTATCGCTAATGCAATCTCTTCCAGTCAACCTTAGGGTGGATGGAAAACAAAACCAAGACAAATCAAAAGGCGAAGGCGCAGTATATATACGTAAATAAATATACACACAAAGATATAAATAAAATAAAGATGTAAATTTAAAATAATATAATATAACCTACACATACTAAATAAAAATAAATAAAACAAACATAAATTCATACATAAAAAATATATATATATACATAAAAAATGTATATATATATATATATATATATATATATATATATATATATATATATATAATACATATAAATAAGAGCGGATTTCAAGCGGGAGGGCGTTCCAGAGGAAAACTGCTTGGACGGAGAAAGAGTTAAAGAAAAATTTGGTGTTTTGCAATGGTACTCTAAGTCTAAGAGAGACAGAACTACGTAAATTACGGTCAGCATGCACATCATGGAGATAAATGAAACGATCCTTCAGATAAGGTGGAAAAGATGGATTGAATAGAACGGAATATAGTAAAGACAAGATATGAAGGTTGCGACGAAGGCGAATAGGAAGCCAATTAAGTTGGGAGCGGAAGTAGGAAATATGGTCATATTTACGAACTCCAAATATGAACCTAATAGACAGATTCTGAAGACGTTCTAGTTTATTTAGCTGTTCCTCTGTGAGATTAATAAAACATGAGTCAGCATAATCAAGAAGAGGGAGTAGAAGGGACTGTGTCAGCGCAATTTTGGTATCAAATGGTAAGAAATTCTGGAGTCTTCTCAGAGAACCAAAAGCAGCAAACGTTTTTCTACTTATTTCTTTAATGTGGTGTGACCAAGAAAGAGTTTTGTCAAATACCACTCCCGCGTATCAATTTAACAAATAACACTTAATAAGGCCGTCCCGGCGAACTTCGGACCGCCTTAGAATTATTAGTAATATCCTACATATTTCACCTTATTTATATAAAACCCCTATGTATTAAACGATACTAATGTCACTCAATTGTTTAACATTTCCGGAACCCCTACACTAACACTTAAACTTTATTAAAGTTCAATTTGACTTAACAAATCTTTTGTATGGGAATATAGAAAACTGTTGTTTTTAGAATTTTTCACGCAATTTTTCCTGCCATAAAAACCATTCTCATTTAAAAAAAAGAATTGGCTAAAAAAATTAAAAAAAATAATTGGCCAAATTGGTCTAGGCGTTGTTGAGGTATGCGCTTACCAACACATTTTGCGATTCATTTTTATATTATAGATTACAGAATAATATAGTATATCAAATATCAAATATACATCTTGAGGAAGGTTATAAACACACATATATATGTAAATCAGAAGAAGCGTCAAATATGAGCTGATTGCCGGCCTGTGATTGATACATTTTGTAATGTAATAATAATCTGTAAACTATTTAATTATTTATTAAACTTTAGTACAAAATATGTCGAACTGGGCAAATAAAATGAATTATAACTTTAATAATACATGAAATTCATCTGCAAGATGCTTCTCCACAATAGGTACAACAAATCGTATCTGCAACACGCTTCGTCCAAAATATATATTATCGATTTCGTCAAAATATTAATCTAAAAGACTGCCCCATATTGTACCTGGCTCAAAGGTTCCCATTATACTGGCGGCATTGCCTCACTGTATAGCTATGGAAATCCTTTGAGAATTGAGACAGATGCTACAGAAAACGGTTGTCATTTGTCTGTTGAAAAATACGACTTCCTAATTCTTTCAAAAATACCATTGCCTCAGACTACCAAACTCCTGTGGTTACGAAAGCCATCAGTATGAAAATATAAGCAGACAAACCCTGGAATTTAGTGATTTTTTGTCTAGCGACATGCTCAGCGCCCAATTCTGTTGTGTCCCAATATTGTATCTCTAAAATACGATGCAAATGTAATATCTACTAGTAATAGTATTCCAGAAAAGGCCTGATTAATTAGATCTTGTAGAGCAGATAAGATGTTGCAGTCTGCATGGTGCTGAGATGAAGGATGAGAGCTTGCAAAATAGTGTTAAAATTTACCAACTGATGAATGAAATAAGTCAAAAGTTTTATTCTTTTAACAATTTTATTAATAGAAGACTTCAAATAACTATGTTATGTAATATGAGTTATACAATTTTACAAAAACATTATTACATATTTTAAGTAAAAATATCTATGGCACTAAGTAAAAACATTACATACAGCAGTATACATTAATACACCTTTTACATTGTTTGTCATAAATAACCAAATATAAAATTCATCTTTTTCAGATTCTGTCCAACAACAAGCCTTCATAAAATACTATCTTGCACTACCTGAAGTAAGTAGAAATTGACATCTATCTATCTTTATTTCTAGAATAAATATTTTAGCTCAAAATATAATACAATAATTGGATTTTACATCTCATTTAAAGTATTCATGAAATTTATTTTATTATGTTTTCCGAAACCATGAAGTAACTTTATCTTTCGCCTTGCCAAACTTTTTACCAACTGAGGCCAAAAATCCTGTCTCTTCAGCTCCAGGTGCTACAGTAGTTTGCAAAGCTATAAACTGTGTACTTTGTTCTATATGTTTCTTATCTTGGTATATGTCGGAAACAAAGTTTTGTGTATTACTTGGTGCTACAGTTATTTCCCTTTCTTCAAAAGAAACAGAACCACCAATATTCTTATCTTGCTTGTTATAATCAAAGTTTTCTTGAGGAGTTCCACCTTGAAAGTTTTGGTTCTTATTTGTGTATTTTTCACCGAGACCCTGTTTGATTAAGTTTTCGTTTCGTTTTTCATAATCAAATATGTTTTGATTTGTATCATAGCTATCGGGTTCTACCAAAATTTGTATTTGTTGTTCCATGTTTTGCTGATCTAATATCTGCTGGTCAACATTTTGATTTAATTTGCTATATTCCATAATGTTATGATCTAAGTTTTCTTGTTCAAAATTGTAGCTTTGCTCTATATTCTGTTGATTTAAATTTTCGTTCTGGCTTAAATTATCATATTGCTGATGATCATTCTGCTGTTCAAAATATTCTGTTAACTTTTCGAAATTATCCTCAAGGTTTATGTCTTGTTTTTTGTTGTCTAATTTTTCTGTGGGCATCTCCTGACCCTGCCATCCTTCAAAATTTTTTTGATCAATGTTTTCATTTTGATGATTTACAGAAGTTTTAAAATTGTGATGCGTGTTGGTGTTTCCATTTAAGGAGTCAAAATATCTTAGGTGTTGGTTTGAGTTGTGTTCATCAAAAATTTCATTAACTTCGTCGGAATTTTTACTGCCTTTTTTCATGCTCTTTTGGTCTAAGCTCTCACTTTGTTCTTTAGTAACATTAAATTTTTCATTCAAAATGTCTTGGTTTGAATGTTGTGTATCAAATGGCTGTTCAGGCTTCTCAAATTCTAGCCATAGATTTTGCTTCATTTTATTTTGGTTTAAGATTTCATGCTGATTCATGATTTGTTCTTCATCTAAGGTTTCACTTTTATATTTAGATTCTTCAAAATAATGGCTTTTGTTTATGTTTTCTTGACGTATGTTTCTGTTTTCATCATATATGGAATGTTTATTTTTCTTTAACTTATTTAAATATTCTCTTTGTTGTTGGATTGAAGATAAAAAAAGATTTGTGCCGTTTTTATCAAACTGTTCGTGTGGCGGTTTTATTATGAATTTGTGATTTCTTGAAAAACTAAATTCTTTCGTTAGCTTGGTATTGTTTTCTTTTTTGCCAATTTTATCGATACTTGTATAAGGAATTTCTAATTCTGTGTCTACTGTTTCTATATCGCCGCGACCCACATCTTTCGGATTAATTGCAGTATTGTCACGTATTTTAGATTTCTCAGCTATAGTCATATTTTTGTCAAGACTAGGTCGGTATTCATTATCTACAGAGTGGTACCCTTCTGTCTCAAAATTATTTATAGGCGAAAATTTCATATCTAAACGGTCTAACTTGTTCCATAAATTATTTAATGGAGATGTATGATGTATTACCGAATTTCTGAATGTATTATCAGCTATATTTTGATTCAAATAGTCATTTTGATGCACAGTTTGTTGATTATCTAGTACTGTTTTTTTATCAGTATAATGTGTTTCGACTTTTGAAATTGTGTTAGGATTGTCTTTATTTGATTTTTTAAGTGATTCCTCTAATTTTTCCCATATTGTCTGTCCTTGTTCAACATTGCCTATATCAAAGAAACAATTAAGTGAACATATTGTTTTAAAATAAGTTTTATAGTTTTATTTTGGCATATTATTAATTTGTCAACAACAATCATAGAATGAAATACATTTTCATTTTTCATAGTAAAAGATTTTTCTTACTTACTTTGCGATTGTTGATATAATTCATCCTGTTGGGCCGAATGTCGGGATTGCTGCTGAAGGTCTTCGATTTTATCCCACTGGTTCTGTGACTGCTGTACAAAATCCGTTGACTGTTGTCCAATATCCTGAATTTTATCCCACTGGTTTTGTGACTGCTGTCCCAAATCTTCAATCTTATCCCAATGATTTTGTGATTGTTGTCCTTGATCTTCAATTTTATCCCACTTATTCTGTGATTGCTGCACTAGATCCTGGCTGTCTTGGATTTGCGAGTGCTGTTCACGATGTTCGGTTTGATCCCATAGATTCTGTGACTGTTGGCCAATATCCTGAATTTTGTCCCACTGGCTTTGTGATTCCTGTCCTAGATCTTCAATTTTGCTCCATTGATTTTGTGACTGTTGTTCTAAATTTTCATTATCATCCCATGTATTTTGAGTTTGTTGTCCATGAGAATCATCCCATAAATTTTGAGTTTGCTGACCATAATCTTGCCATCCATTTTGTTGCTGTTGTATTTCTTGGTCTGTATTATAAGATCGAGCAACACGAACATGTCCTTCTTCGTCACAATCGCAATCCATCAAACCATTGCCGCTAGAGTAACTTTGATGAGATTGCTTAGAACCATATTGATGTGATGAATATGCATTTTGACTATTAGCTGTAGAGCTCAATCGCTGTGATGCTTGACCATTTTGAAAGTCTGGAACTGGCACAATAACATAGGGATCTCCTTGCCTTTCCCATGACTTGTGGTACGAATAGGACGACTGATAGCTTTTTGGCTTAGAATTTGCAGTTCCTTGTTGGTTTAAGTAATTTGCGCCGATATTGGATTGATGTGCATTACTAGAGAAAGCATTTAATTCAGAAGATAACTTTTCGTTTTGTAAATCATAATCAGATTGCTGTTTTGTGTGACTAGATGAAGCTAAATTACCTTTGGTATTGTAACTTAACAAATTGCTTGAATGACTATGACGAGTATCTGCTACATTCGTTGTATATTGTTGATTACGATTTCTGTATGCCTGAGCTTGTTGTGATTCGTCATATAATTCACTTGTCTTTGGAATCGAACCGTCTATATCAAGGCCAACTGGAACTGTTTCAGGACTTGTATGATGTTTTTCCCATTCCTTGTGATATCTATAGGATGATTCATAGTGTTTATTTACAGGAACTTGTTTAATGTTAGATTCATGAGCATTGTTTGTAATTACTTCCGCGTCACTTTTAGCAGAGTTTTGATTGTAGGCTGATGCGTCGTAAGAAGATGCGCTATGATCTGCATCATATGTTTGAGTAGCAATAGGAATTGTTACTCTAGTTCCCGGGCGGACTAAAATTCTCATAGGTCTTGTGCTTACCAGCCTGTTTTGATAGGGAGAGGCCGAGTGACTGAATTTTGAAGATCCATCGTGGGCACCATATTCTTGTTGGTATAAACTGTCCCCTGATCTCAGATTACTGTTTTGTACATTTTCGCGCTGTTCATACTCAGATCGTTCAGAGTTACTATTTCTAGCACTATGTGAATAACTATTGCTATTTCTGTATCTATTTTCGCTAGATAAATGGTCTCTATATGCTGAATTTGTAAGAGCACTTTGGGAATGAGAATTTGCAAAAGATGTTCCTTCTTGGAAATTACGTCCCTCCAGGTTACTCAAGTCGTAATGTCCTGACCCGTATATTCCTCTGGAATTAGCAGCAGTGTAAACACTACCTGTTTTTGTATTGGAAGCATCTCCTAATTCACCATCGACTTGGGTTATAAGACCGCTCATTTGATGCTGAGCCAGAGAATCCATATTGTGTGCTCGTTCGTAATTACCTCCCATGTTTCCTCTCTGTGCTCCATAATATCCTGATTTAGATCCTTCGTCGCTTGAACTTCTAGAATATTGAAAGTCTTCTTTTTCTTTATATGTCTCTGGTCGAGCTGCAGCCGTTGTTAAGACCACAGTAATGAGGATTAGGCTCCTCATGATTGCCACTGAAATTAAATAAAACAAATTATATAAAATTATTAATCTATACTATTTGAAGAATTTGTTTGTTTGAACGCCTTTAACTCTCGAAGTATTGGTCGGATTTGAAATTTTTTTTTGGCATTTGGTAGCTCTATTCTTAGGGATGCTTTATCAATATAAATAAAAATCAATGACACTTTTCTTTGAGATTTTATAACTCAAGAACGGGCTTACCTATCTAAACCAAATCTTAAGGCTTTGTTCAGACTATAAGTAGATGGTTTATGTCAAGTTTGCACAAAATCGGTCGAGCAGTTCTTCATTTATCACATTTTTACGTAGCCAGGCACGTACCAGGCCGCTAGTAGGACACAAGTGTATGTACTTACATACACATTCCAGGTGGGTGAAACTCCGGCAATTTCACCCACATAGCTATTGTTTTATAAATATTAATCTTTATAATTTGAGGTGGATATCTATCGTGCTTTGAAAGTAACATCGTACTGGCCTGAATTTAAATCATTTCGAATAGTAGAAGTATTTTTTTTATTACTAGAATAATCTCAAACGCATGCTTTTTTATATCAATACATATAATAAGACACTAAAATGCGAGTGTCTGTACATTTAATATTTTTCAAAAAAACTGATAGTGCGATTAAAAAAGGGTAACAGAAACCAAAAAAAAAGTTTTTGGAATTTTTGTCTGTCTGTATGTATGTCTGTCTGGTACGTTATAACTTCGAAAATACTCAACGGATTTGAAGGCGGGTTTCACAGTTGGATTACATATAATTAGGAGCGTTGTCAAAACTTTATTTCGTCAAAATCGGTTAAGGGAAAAAGAAGTTATGGTCGATTGAAAATTTACTTCAAACACTGCTTCAAAACTTATAATGCGTTTACTTACGTTTAATATAATTTATATAAGGCTAGAATTTTTACTTTATATTATCCATATCAATAAAGACAAAAACACGCACTGCACCTATTAATTTTAATAAAATAACACATTGAATTTAATCGTAAATTTGGTAACATAAAATCTCAATAGATGGCGCTGACTTACTTTATAACTCGCTATGGTTACGTTTTCGCATTATGGTATAGCAGATTGAAATTAACCCTAGCTAAAAAGTCCGCTGTAAATATTAAAGCTCATCGAAGCTAATATTGTAGATCCGTCAAAAAAAAAAAAAGCCCTAGCAAATTAAAATAATTGATGGTCTTTGTTTTTGTGGTTCTCTAGGTTTGGTTCTCTGGTTGTTGTCTATTAATTGGTTTGGTAAATAGACGGTTCGGTTGTCTGTTGTCTTGCTTGAGTTGAAAATTGAATTTGTTGTTTGACGGAACATACGATCGTATCGTATTCGTATATAAAGAATTTTAATTAATGTCTAGGAGGAAACGATCTAATCTGTCGCATCATTCATTCCAGAATAGCTAAAAGCAGAAGGTTAGCTAGATCTCAAGAATCGAATGCGGATAGACAGATGCGACTCGATGAAGATAGGCAACGCCATGCATTGTCTCTGTCTTTAGAAACTTCTTCTGACAGAGTCTCGGTTGTCCGCTGACCGTGAGTGTCATGCGTCATCTCGGGCTTCGGAAACGTTTATCGAAACTCAAGGTTTTGGCAGAAATTGTCGGGGATGAAGTTTACATACAGTGTTGTGCACCAGGATGATGCTACCACCTGCCCTATCGAGTCTTTCTGCTCATAAAATTACCCTTCAAGTCGGCGTCCCCATTATGCTCCTAAGAAATCTTTCTCCGCCTAAACTATGCAACGGGACCCGACTCAAAGTAACGGTTTTGCAGCGCAACTTAATACAGGCCGAAATTCTCACAGGGTGTGGTTCAGGCGAAACGGTGTACATACCTCGAATACCACTCATCCCCAACAATTACCCCTTTCAATTTAAACGCACCCAGTTTCCAGTTGCTGTATGCTTTGCCATGACGATAAATAAGTCGCAGGGACAAACCCTAAAAGCAGCTGGCATCGACCTAAGAACAAGTCAACAAGATGTTTCTCGCATGGACAACTGTATGTGGCTTGCTCGCGGGTCAGTAGCGCCGAAAATCTATTTTTATTAGCCTCTGAGGGAAGAACTGCTAATGTTGTCTACAAAGAGATTCTTTGAACTTAACTCTGAAACATGATATTTGTTTATATTTGAATAATGTCCTGGCTACTTCGATTGCGTCATTTCATTTCAATGTAACACAGGTTACGCGAAAAGCGACCTACACGCGGGCGGAGCCGCGGGTAACAGCTAGTATATAATAGTCCAGCCAGACTACCACGGAGAATAACAGAATATGTAAGTCTTAATTAAAAAATGATTGATATTAAATAAAGGATTTTTTACTTAAATCTAATACAAACGTAAATAAAGTCTTTCCCCTTTTTTTTCACTTTAATTTTTATTTGATTTTTTGTCACCTAATTATTAATACAACTTAAAAATACGCACCGTATTTATAAAATCACTTATTTGTTATTTAACCACAGATTAACACCACACTTGCTCACTCGCACTGACATTGCCTGGTCGCGAGACGCCAATTTATAATGTTTTAATTTTCTATCACTCCGAAGATAACCTTAGGCCAGGTCATGAGTGATACTTTGTTCTGAGAAATATGTGCAAAATACGACACGAAATGTTAAGGACTAAAAACCACAAAATTAGTATATTTAGATTTGTGTTCACTGTTTCCATAAAATTTGTGATTCAGTAACATGATTTCATTGCCTATTTAATATTTAATAATTTTGTTTGGTTATTGTAGCAAAATTATATTGTATATCTTGGCTTTATTTAACATTTTTGGCCCGCAGTCATAATATAATGTTTATGATTTTATATCATACAGTCATAAATATAAGAGTGGACCAAGCAAGCAAACTCTTTATGGATCGTCGGAAGTGGAAATCTTTGGTCTCTGTCTACCCCTGCGGAAAACAAGGCTGATGTATATATGCCATGCGGTGGACGTAAAATATGATTTTTAACCTGTATCATATTGCTGAAATTTTACAGTACCAGTGCTAAATAACCATACATAGGTACCCTAGGTATGTCACGTATGTATCCATACTTCCATACTAATATAATAAATTCGAAAGTCTGTCTGTCTGTCTTTCTGTCTGTCTGTCTGTCTGTCTGTCACCTCTTCACGGCTAAACTGCTGGACCGATTGTGATGAAATTTGGTAGGGATGTAGTTAACGACCTGAGGTCAAACATAGGTCATAGCGCGATATAACCGAGCCCCACGCGGGCGGAGCCGCGGGCAACAGCTAGTGTAGATTATACACGGAAAAAAAAAATTTTGCGTTTTTCTTATTCCACAAAATATTGAACTTATTTTGATAATATTTGAATTACAAATATGAATAAGACATTGAGGATTGGATACTTAAAATAACTTTTTAACGCCATGCTCATTAAGACAGGCCGGGGCGCGGGCAACAGCTAGTATTTTATAAAATTAATAATCTACTTCATTGACATTGCACTCAATAAAAAATGTAGGACGATCTTTTATCCAATTACAAGAATAATGTTATTTATTAGTTTTCGATATCCACCAGTGGTATTTTTGAAATTTGTAAGTAAATAAGGAAAAAATACTCTTCTCGACTATTTTCTGTTGAGGAGGTATTCCGTGAGGAGTCAGTAGGAGTTAGTCATCGTTGCTTACGTCGTTATTACTTCACATTATTCTCGTACCTTCTGTGTAGCTTCCATATTAGAGCTTTGGCGACCAGAGATAAATTTGTAAAGGCGCTCCTGAAAAATGTGTGGATATAAAATAAGTCTACGTGTTATTCCGGAAACATTTTATATGGGAAAATTGTTTTATTTTTACCCGACTACGGCGAAGCCAAAAGGAAGGGTAATGATTTTGGCAGTCTATGTATGTATGTAAGTATGTATGTATGTATGTATGTATATATGTATGTATGTATGTATGTATGTATGTATGTATGTATGTATGTATGTATGTATATATGTATGTATGTATGTTCCACCGTAGCGCCTAAACTACTGGACCGATTTTAATGAATGAGGTGTCAAAAGATTCGTGAAAATAGCGCTGGTAACATATTCTATATAAATTGTATCAAAATTTTAACTGGCAGAATTTAAACTTCAGATTCTAACTTCAAAAAAAATTAAACTAAAATTGGTATCACGTGTTTGGTATGAAACGAAAGGTCTTGGCAAGCACATTACAAATATGTATATAACTCATATTGTTTAAGTTAAAATATTGTCACAGAATTAGTATATTGTTTGAAATGCATTCGTATAGTGGTACATTTCACGCGGTCCAGTCATTTCCGTTCGGGAAACGGTAAAGTATTAAATAAAAATTAAGTTAAAAAACTATAACCCGACTACGTGGTGTCTAAAAAGGATGAAACAAGGACATCATTGAGATAGAAATCCAGAAATGCATAGATACATAAATGGTCATGGTTGCACCCTGATATCCACCTCAAATTATAAAGATTAATATTTATAAAACAATAGCTATGTGGGTGAAATTGCGGGAGTTTCACCCACCTGTAATGTGTATGTAAGTACATACACTTGTGTCCTACTAGCGGCCAGGGGGCCAATTCTGCTAACGTTAAATCACAATCGTGTCAAAATAGTGTTTCAATGGTAGTGCTTTTTTACACACTAGTTACAAGAAATGTATATTTTTTTTATATCACTTTTGATGATCACACCACACACTACATTCACATCACATCATACTGTCATAACTCTTGTAAATAGTGTGTAAAAAGCACTACTATTGAAACACTATTTTGATACGATTTTGTCTTAACGTTAGCAGAATCGACGCCCTGGTACGTGCCTGGCTACGTAAAAATGTGATAAATGAAGAACCGCTCGACCGAATTTGTGCAAACTTGACATAAACCATCTACTTATAGTCTGAACAAAGCCTTAAGATTTGGTTTAGATAGGTAAGCCCGTTCTTTAGTTATAAAATCACAAAGAAAAGTGTCATTGATTTTTATTTATATTGATAAAGCATCCCTAAGAATAGAGCTACCAAATGCCAAAAAAAAATTTCAAATCCGACCAATACTTCGAGAGTTAAAGGCGTTCAAACAAACAAATTCTTCAGCTTTATTATTTTAATACTAGTATAGATTAATAATTTTATATAATTTGTAATCAAAAAAAAATTGGTATCACGTGTTTGGTATGAAACGAAAGGTCTTGGCAAGCACATTACAAATATGTATATAACTCATATTGTTTAAGTTAAAATATTGTCACAGAATTAGTATATTGTTTGAAATGCATTCGTATAGTGGTACATTTCACGCGGTCCAGTCATTTCCGTTCGGGAAACGGAAAAGTATTAAATAAAAATTAAGTTAAAAAACTATAACCCGACTACGTGGTGTCTAAAAAGGATGAAACAAGGACATCATTGAGATAGAAATCCAGAAATGCATAGATACATAAATGGTCATGGTAAAGCCGTGGTCGCACCCACTGAATAGTGTATACCAACAATGTTCGTTTAAGGTATTCCTATCATCCATTTACAATGGGTGCGACCATGACCATTTATGTACCTATGCATTTCTGGATTTCTATCTCAATGATGTCCTTGTTTCATCCTTTTTAGTCACCACGTAGTCGGGTTATAGTTTTTTTAACTTAATTTTTATTGTATATTTGGTCTAGCAAGATAACACAACATCTTGTGTAGGTATACTGTTGATATCTTGGCTTCCTGAAGCGCTCTCTCTTTTGTAAGACGATTTTTATTGGACGTCTGACCAGAGTGGATTTCCAATCTGCATTATTTATTGCCCTACTGCGTTTGATTAGTCATCGTAAAATATGTAAGGGTAAAATGGTATAATGTGGGGCACTGTCCCACACTTTACTTCATAAACATTTAGTCCTCTTATTAAGGAATTAATGGAAAGAGCTTACTATTAGCATTCATTATCTTAGAATAACAATAATTATGAATAAACTTTCAGAAACCACCAACTACAGTAAGAATATTTGATCGCAATGATTACTACAGTGTTCATGGTGTCGACGCTACTACCGCGGCCAGAGAAGTGTTTTCCTCAATATCCAACATTAAGAAGATGGGCATTGAACCCAACAAGTTAGATTATCTTGTGCTCTCTAGGGGAAATTTCGAAATACTCATCAAGAAATTGTTATTGGTAAGTTTAAGACTAAGAACCCCCCTCCCCCCACCCAAAATCCATTGTTATGAAATGATGCTTAATAATGATTCATGCACCTTTCTTGTGCCATCCTCTGTGGGATGCTGAGCCATAGCATCTACCGCGCGCTGCCGCCTGCAACGCAAAAGTGGGGAAATATCGGTGCCACAAAATCCAGTGCAGCATTTTCTCCATTACTAAACTAAGTTAGAAGTTTCCAGTCTACCTTTGGGCACAGTATACTTAATTTGGGTAGTAAGAAATTCGACTAATGACTGCGATGTTACCACGTGGTAACGCCAAGAGGTTGTGCTACGGTTGTGTTATCATAGTGGTTATAATATATGCTTGAAGTAAGTCACAATTTCACATGATTTCTCTCCCTTCATTCCTTCCTCCCTTCGTCCTACGTTGTTCAGTTGATTATAAGTTAATTAATATAAGAACATGAAAATAAATATGTGTAAGCAATTGACCTTACACTATATCTAGTGTTATTATTGCTTGTTATTACACACTTGTCGCTGTATAATTATATATTCGTTTGATCAATGTTAACACTGATCACTGATTATAATGTTATCATGTATTTTGATATTATTGACTTGGCTCCATTTCCGGCTCGAATATTGAATTTTTAAAAGTGTGCCAGACTGTAGAATATATGTTTATGCAATAGGAAGGCTAAATAAAGGATATCTGTCCACTCCAAGTGTTACCACTATTAAGAAGGGCGAAGGAGGGGTTAAAAAGTGGCTTCAATAACACTTGATATGAGTCTACAGGTTAAATCGACTTAGCAACACTATTTTTCGTTCCGCGCTGATTAAGATCGCAGCTTTTTAGGGACAAAAAATATTTCGTGACCACCATCTACCTAACCTCTTTGAAACGGCATTTACTATCAGACCTCTTGACCATACCGATAGAAATCGGGTACTTTTCCCTATGTATTAATCCAAGATTTTACATACATTCATATCAAATTTCATAAAAATTGGCCCAGCCGCTTGTGCGTAAAAAAGTAACAAACATACTCAGAAACTTTCGCCTTTATTTAAGTGTGATATATAAATACTATTTTCAGCCTTCCTTACTTTGTAATTTTATAATTTCCTTAGTGTGTCCATTTTTTTATAACAATATTAAACTATTTTAAGGTGAGACGTTACAGAGTAGAGATATACGTAGCAGAAGGATCAGTGAAAAGTATCGACTGGGTGCTTCAGTACAAGGGGTCGCCAGGGTGCCTATCCCAGCTGGAAGAGGTTTTGGGAGAGGGGCTGGGTGTTTCAGACGAAAACGTGCCATGTTTGATGGCTGTCAATATAAAGACGGATGCGGTGACCAAGGTAAATCTATATATATGCTAATATGATAAAGCCGAAGAGTTTTAGAAACTTAACAAGCAAAAAAAGCAAAGGTAAACCTAGGCAAGGTGTACCTTTGTTAAAAAAAACCCTACATATAAAAAAATATGTATTTATAAACTTGTATTTATTCAGACCACTATACTGAACAACTTTTCTAAATAAGTATACGAAATACGATTTTTTTTCCTCCTTTTATACTCTCCATACTAAACTAGATCAGATAATTCTAAAGTATGGGAGGTCAATTTATTTTTCTTACTTTGATATGTTTATTTGCGAAAGTTTTTCAGTTTATTAGTCTGAATATGCGCTAAAAATATTTGCTGTTGATTTGTGTCCACTTTATATAAGCACTAGCGACCCGCTCCGGCTTCGCATGGGCATAAAAACCATCCTCTTGAATCTCACTATCTATTAAAGAAAGATTTAAGTATACAAAGAGACATAGAGATAGAAAAAGCGACTTTGTTTTACACTATGTGGTGATAGTGAAGCCGTAGATATGATTGGCGATATTATTTCCAAGAGTAAGTTCGTAAAAAAAATATATATTCCAGGCAATCGTAAGTCATTGTCAACTTTCAGGGTCGTCTCCTGGGCGTCGCGTGTGTATCACCGTGCGAGTACCAGTTATCAGTGGCGGAGTTCACCGACGATGACCTGCTGACGGGGCTGGAGACGATCGTCGTGCAAATGGCGCCCTCCGAATGCCTTGTCCCGCTCAGCGATAATGATGACGTATGTATTTAAAACTGTCTCTCTTCTGCATCCAAGAATCTGTCATTATGGGAATATGTTTTTACGCCTATCTGTCATTATGCAACACTTGGCATAATGGGTTTCTGACTAATCGCTGAACTGACATTTTGCATTCCTAACGTTCTTAGCCCAAACCTTATTTACAAGCCTTATAATTCTATTCTATTTTTTAGTTATGGCTCGTTTGGCTAAACGATGATTTTGCCAATGTCAAGGTTGAAAAAGACACAGTTTTCGAGTTGAAATATATACTCATGAGATTGTTGATCGGTTGTTAGGAGCTCTGTAACCTATAATAACACACAAAATGTTAAAGCCTTATCTGTCATTATGGGAATATGTTTTTACGCCCATCTGTCATTATGCAACACTTGGCATTATGGGTTTCTGACAAATCGCTGAACTAACATTTTGCATTCCTGATGTTCTTAGCCCAAACTTTAATGCAATAAAATGACTCCTGCCTTACCTCTGTAAGCCTTTTTGTTGGAAAACCAAACCAGTCGGTAGGATCAAGATTCGATCACGCTCCTTGTCGCATAAAACACACGATTGTTGTAGTTAAAACATGCACACACCGCTGGGTTATTAAGCTAATCAACAGTATTTAAATCTGGCATTATTTCAGTTATTTCTTTTGCCATCTACAAGCCCAATATGCTAAAAGTGATTTTTACAGGGAAACCAGACAAATAGGATCATGTTCCGATTGTGTTGGTAGCCAACTTACGGTCTCAAGATTTTTAGCAAAAAATGTGTTATCTATAATCAGAATCTTTTTTACATTGAAGTCAGGCAAGAAAGATATTGCTCTTTGTTCTTAAAATAAAATGTTTATTGTTTTTACTAATCTTTTCATTCTATGAATCGTTATTATCAGTTGTTATTATACAAACGTATTCTTATAAGCTTTTATGAAAAACATATCAATTGAAACTACGTCAAAGCCGAGTCTGTTTCCAAACCTCTGACACCAGGACGTGCAGAGTCACTTGACCTTTGTATCCCACAAGATGTGAATGAATAAATAAGTGCCTTCTTCGTCTAGGCATTTGTCTTACGTTTCGACGTTCGTGGTTTCAAATCTCACGAGTATCATAATTTGTACCTACAATTAAGTTGTTTTCAGTCTAATAGGATATTGCAAAGATGATTATGTACTTCGGAAGCCGTTAGTACCGGCTGTCATCTGGTGGTCGTTAAAGAATTAAACCATGCATTAGAAGCCGAGAGGCGGTTCCTAAAATCACTGACATCAGGCTGTGCAGGGTCAGTTGACCTTTTGATCCACACAATAAATTAATTTTACATAATACTCATAATTGTTTTCAATTTTAGTACAAAGCCCTCAAGAAAGTCATGGACCGTGCCAACATAACGGTGACTAAGTTGAAGAAAAGCGAGTTTTCCACCGAGGGCCTTATCCAGGACCTCAATCGGCTTCTCAAATTCAAGGAAGGTCAAACTCAGGACGCCAACGCTTTCCCCGAAACGAGAAATGAAACCGCAATGACTAGTTTATCCGCAGCTGTCAAATATATGTCGCTTTTGTCAGATAATACTAACTTCGGAAGGTAAGTTAATCAAGTATGTAACTTGACTTATCACTCGACATCTCAGTTTCCTTTTCTTTCATGAGGATGATTGGTATTATTTCTATGACCGGTCTCCCGCCATTGCCAAACTCGCCTTGAAAATTATGTCGTGTTAATAGAATCCGACACCAGCCTCACAGAAGGAAGAAGAAATTGAAACCTTTGTTTGCTCCGTAGCCATCTTTAACTACATCTAGACTGCTAGTTTATCATATAAGGACAAATAACACAGACTGAACTAGCCCAAAAGTAAGTTTAAAACTTGAATCGAACCAGGACAGTTTTGCCAACTGGGATTTGAATCCAGAACCTCCTAAGTGGCGGACTAGCATATTAACCACTATGGCACGAAGGTCCTCAATTATAGACGCTTGTTTTCAGGTTCCGCATAACCACGATCCAAAGTGACTGTTTTTTACACCTCGACGCAGCGGCTTTGTCAGCGCTGAACGTTTTTCCTGAGCTGGGCGACAACAGTCATTCGCCTTCGAGGAGCTTGTACGGACTGCTGGATAGGTGTCGGACACAACATGGAAAAAGGTGGGTACCTATTTTTGCAGATATCTTAGTCCCGATTCATCGATTGAAAAAAAAGCAGTAGGACTAAGTTTTCAAAGAGTGCTTTTCGATGTGTTTTGGATAAATCACATCTTTTCATCACATCACAGATTTTAGATTACTATGCTAATTCAGATGTCTGTACTGCCCATATTGAATCATATTAACGCCATCTATAGATCACTTGAGACTTTTGAGGTACGAAACCCTAAAAATATGTGGCAACCGGTGTATTAGTGGGCCACATATTAAAGTACCTATACCATCTTAGATGTAGGTATGAAAGTTCAACGATGAAATTGTCCACGTGGCTCACTATATGTGTACTAATACAGCTTTTTTTTAGGCTTCTAGCACAATGGCTGCGTCAACCTCTCCGCGATATAAACCTAATCAACGAGCGTCTAGATATCGTGGAACTGTTGGTGAACAGTTCTCAACTAAGACTGCAACTGTACGACGAGCATCTCAGGAGGATACCAGACTTGCAGGGCTTGGCCAGGCGGCTGACGAGGAAGAAGGCCAATCTACAAGACTGTTATAAGATATACCAGGTATATTTTATGCTACTTTATTCTCGCTTATAAATAAGGCAATCGTTACTATCATCCAAGCTTTACCCCCGGTTGCATTTCGAAAGAGATCAACAACTGGACTACGAATACCATTCTACCTTATTGTACCTCGTGGTTTCTGAAAGAGCATCTAAATGATTATCAGTTGATAGGTTTTTTCTTACCACCATTCATTATTTTGTTATAGTTTTCTAAATATTTTTTAAAAAGTTCTTACTAAAAGATAAATTAAGACGCCTTAACCAAAATTAAGAGTTTCTAAGAAAACCTTACGGTTGTAGGAAACATGGCGCGTTTGACAGTTTAAGTACAACAGCCGTGCGAAGTCAGGGCAGTCTTCAAGAAAGGCGTGAAAAGGTTTTTTCAGGGTCGGCAAAGCACTCGCGATACCTGGTTTTGTAGGTGTCTCAAAGGCTACGGTAACCATTTCACATCAGGAGTCGTACATACAGGCACCGTAGTCCTGTTTTACCTAGTCAATCTTATCTACATAGTATAAAACAAAGTCGCTTTCTCAGTCCCTATATCCCTTTGTATGCTTAAATCTTAAAAACTACTCAACGGATTTTGATGCGGTTTTTTTTAATTGATGGAGTGATTCAATAGGAAGGTAGTAAGAGGAAGGCATCAATTAAAAAAGAAAGTCGCGTTAGTTACACTATTTATAACTCAAGAACGGCTGAACTGATTAAACTAAAAAATTTTGGGGATGTAGCTTAGACCCCCCCACCCCTTCCTACTACCCCTACCCCTTTCATCCCGAGATAAAGCACTGTTCCCGAGGAAAGTTCACGCGGGCGAAGCCGCGGGCAAAAGCAAGTAGTATATAAAAATAGGTTCTAAGGTACAAATGAAATTTGCAGGCTATTAAAAGGCTGCCATCATTGTTGCAATGCTTAGCCGATGCTGACAACGCGACAGTTCACTCCGCACTCTCCGAACCTATATCTGAGCTGAATGGGGATCTGGACAAGTTTCAGCAAATGATTGAGGCCACTATTGACATGGACGCTGTAGACAGAGGTACCGTTGCTTATATTGTATCCATACTTCCATATCCATACTAATATTATAAATGCGAAAGTCTGTCTGTCTGTCTATCTGTCTGTCTGTCTGTCACCTCTTCACGGCTAAACTGCTGGACCGATTGTGATGAAATTTGGTAGGGATGTAGTTAACGACCTGAGGTCAAACATAGGCTACTTTTGGGCGCGATTTAACAGAGTCCACGCGGGGCGGAGCCGCGGGGAACAGCTAGTTAATTATAAACTAAAGGGCAGGTAAAAAATAACACGAGAGGGTTTCAGGTTCTTTTTCATTTAATATGGCGTTCAAGAGATTATTTTTCTATATTTTTACAATTAAAGTTGAAAAGAGAAAAAATACAAAAAAAAAGGTTAAATTACAACACTTCACAGTATTTCTTTATTATTTTTGCCTCTTGGCCTTGTTTTACTTGACGACTGGTAGATGGCAGCCGAGACCATATAGTGTCTTCAGAAGTATAGAACCTTTTTTATTGTAGACAGCCAGGTGATTATTAGCCTTAAGTATTCTAAGCCCGATGTACTATAATATCCTTCGCGGCAGATTTAAACCTACTACGGCCTGCAGATTGTAAGGCAAACTAATAGACGACTAAAAACATATAAAAAAAGTCGATACTAAATTGAAAATGGACTACTAAACTCCCATGGTTGACTGGTAGAGAATGTCATTATGGCATTTTTACACTTTATTTTTAACTAGCTGTTGCACGGGGCTTCGCTCCCGTGGGAATTCCGGGATAAAATATAGCCTATGTGTTGTTCCAGGGTCTAAGCGATCTCCATTTCAAATTTCAGCCAAATCGATACACGCGTTTTTTGGTGAAAGAGTATCAAACATCCAAACAATCTTTCTCGTTTATAACATTAGTAGGATTTGTGCAATAAACTTTAAATAAATGGAACTCCTCTACTCTCCACCTGATTCAGGTGATTTTCTCGTGAAGCCTTCCTTCGACGAACAACTTCAGAGTTTGAGCGATCAACTGGAACAATACCAATCGTCCGCCGAGAAGGAACTGAATAAGGCTGCTCGAGACCTCTGCTTGGACGCCGGAAAGTCAATCAAGTTGGAGATCAACCCGCAAAACGGATTCTATTTCAGGTATTTTGTATGATTCATTCATAATCGTTAGACAGGGACCATGGGCTCCGAAGGAATCAGCTGAGAAAGCAAGCGGAATAGCGTTAGGATTTTAAAGAGATCGTTAGTTAACAAGGACTACTCTGAAGCGAATTTTAGACTACACTATACTGTTTTGCGATATTGTGTAGTATATAGAAAGAAAGCTATACTATATAGTATTGCGTTCAGATTACGCGATATAACGCATGCAATAAAATGTGTGCACAATAGATTTTATAATTTTGATTTTCTCGTCATCTCTCTCATCAAATCCTTCAAGATAAATTATTTACTGATAGAATACATTTACTTACTAAATTAAAAAAGCCAAAAAACAATGCAATAGTTTAATAACATACTTACGTAGATCATTTTGTTTTAGAGTAACAATGAAAGATGAGCATAACCTACGCGGTAACAAAAAGTACACAATTATAGATGCTGTGAAAGGGGGCGTAAGGTTCAAAACTAACGCGCTTGAAAATATCACAGAAGATTACTTGCACGCTAAGTCCACGTACGAAAAAGAGCAAGATAAGGTTGTCGCTGAAATTGTTGCCATCGCTGGTGGGTATTGCTAACGGCATTTTATAAAAATTAATTTGCATCATATGTCCAGATCAAAGACCTAATCACTTCATTATGTGACCGACCATTTTTCAAGCATTGAATTTTACCGTAGCCTATTCACGCTCTCACCCATCTTGTGACTGAGTGCCACAAGTGAGCTGCTAACGTGAGGCTAAGTATCTTTCGCCACAATATCTGTACAGTAACTTCTACAGTTTTCTAAATGTTTTATCTGGTTTTGTCTTGCCAATTTTTGAAAAGCCTCGAATATGTACTGTTTTTTATACATACAAAATTAATTTTAAAATCAAAAGCACTTTTAAAAAGACCATACGTGTTATTAAATTTTATAAAATAAATTTATAAAATAAAATAATTTAACTATGATTTTTTGACCGTTTTACCACCCTTTCAGCCGGCTACTCAGAATGTCTGTCCTGCCTATCGCAGATTCTGTCTCGCCTGGACGTTCTAGTATCGTTCGCGGTGGCGGCGTGTACTGCGCCGCGCCCGTACTGCCGGCCCGTTCTTACTGAAAGCCTCGACGAATTTGTGCTCAAAGATGTTCGACATCCATGCTTGGAAGTGCAGGAGGGAGTGTCGTATATAGCCAACGATGTCGTGTTTAAACGAGGTGTGTATATGGCGGGTCAATGGTTTAGTTATGGGGGAAAACATTAAAGTTGCGTAAGGAAGCAAAGGGACTCCGTTTATTTGTTCCTTTTCTGTCAAAGCCTCCCCGTGTGACAACAGTCTGCGCGGACGGTCTAGTCGGTAACGCAGACTGACCTTTTAATACAAAATGACTATAAATATATTTTTTTGTTTTATTATTTCAATTAGAATAAAATATTTCTCTTAGCTCTTCATCACTACATAGTATAAAACAAAGTCGCTTTCTCTGTCCCTATGTCCCTTTGTATGCTTAAATCTTTAAAACTACGCAACGCTTTTAACGCGGTTTTTTTTTTAATAGATAGAGTGATTCAAGAGGAAGGTTTTTATGCCCATGCGAAGCCGAGGCGGGTCGTTAGTAAGTTTAATATATTCAATATCAATATCGTAAATATTGCATCACCAGGGGTAGGCACAACGCACATAGTAACAGGTGCGAACATGGGCGGCAAGTCCACCTGGATGCGGTCCTGCGGCGCGGCGGCGCTGCTGGCGCACGCGGGCTGCCTCGTGCCGGCGTGCGCCGCGCGTGTGCCCAAACTGGGAGTACTGGCCGCGCGCGTGGGCGCCGCCGACAGGGAGGACCGCGGACAGAGCACCTTCATGCTGGAGATGGTGGAGGCTGCTGCCATACTCAGGGTGAGCTGTAGTGATGGTGATGTTAGAGAGGAGCGGACAGAGCACCTTCATGCTGGAGATGGTGGAGGCTGCTGCCATACTCAGGGTGAGCTGTAGTGATGGTGATGTTAGAGAGGAGCGGACAGAGCACCTTCATGCTGGAGATGGTGGAGGCTGCTGCCATACTCAGGGTGAGCTGTAGTGATGGTGATGTTAGAGAGGAGCGGACAGAGCACCTTCATGCTGGAGATGGTGGAGGCTGCTGCCATACTCAGGGTGAGCTGTAGTGATGGTGATGTTAGAGAGGAGCGGGCAGAGCACCTTCATGCTGGAGATGGTGGAGGCTGCTGCCATACTCAGGGTGAGCTGTAGTGATGGTGATGTTAGAGAGGAGCGGGCAGAGCACCTTCATGCTGGAGATGGTGGAGGCTGCTGCCATACTCAGGGTGAGCTGTAGTGATGGTGATGTTAGAGAGGAGCGGACAGAGCACCTTCATGCTGGAGATGGTGGAGGCTGCTGCCATACTCAGGGTGAGCTGTAGTGATGGTGATGTTAGAGAGGAGCGGGCAGAGCACCTTCATGCTGGAGATGGTGGAGGCTGCTGCCATACTCAGGGTGAGCTGTAGTGATGGTGATGTTAGAGAGGAGCGGGCAGAGCACCTTCATGCTGGAGATGGTGGAGGCTGCTGCCATACTCAGGGTGAGCTGTAGTGATGGTGATGTTAGAGAGGAGCGGGCAGAGCACCTTCATGCTGGAGATGGTGGAGGCTGCTGCCATACTCAGGGTGAGCTGTAGTGATGGTGATGTTAGAGAGGAGCGGGCAGAGCACCTTCATGCTGGAGATGGTGGAGGCTGCTGCCATACTCAGGGTGAGCTGTAGTGATGGTGATGTTAGAGAGGAGCGGGCAGAGCACCTTCATGCTGGAGATGGTGGAGGCTGCTGCCATACTCAGGGTGAGCTGTAGTGATGGTAATGTTAGAGAGGAGCGGACAGAGCACCTTCATGCTGGAGATGGTGGAGGCTGCTGCCATACTCAGGGTGAGCTGTAGTGATGGTGATGTTAGAGAGGAGCGGACAGAGCACCTTCATGCTGGAGATGGTGGAGGCTGCTGCCATACTCAGGGTGAGCTGTAGTGATGGTGATGTTAGAGAGGAGCGGACAGAGCACCTTCATGCTGGAGATGGTGGAGGCTGCTGCCATACTCAGGGTGAGCTGTAGTGATGGTGATGTTAGAGAGGAGCGGGCAGAGCACCTTCATGCTGGAGATGGTGGAGGCTGCTGCCATACTCAGGGTGAGCTGTAGTGATGGTGATGTTAGAGAGGAGCGGGCAGAGCACCTTCATGCTGGAGATGGTGGAGGCTGCTGCCATACTCAGGGTGAGCTGTAGTGATGGTGATGTTAGAGAGGAGCGGACAGAGCACCTTCATGCTGGAGATGGTGGAGGCTGCTGCCATACTCAGGGTGAGCTGTAGTGATGGTGATGTTAGAGAGGAGCGGGCAGAGCACCTTCATGCTGGAGATGGTGGAGGCTGCTGCCATACTCAGGGTGAGCTGTAGTGATGGTGATGTTAGAGAGGAGCGGGCAGAGCACCTTCATGCTGGAGATGGTGGAGGCTGCTGCCATACTCAGGGTGAGCTGTAGTGATGGTGATGTTAGAGAGGAGCGGGCAGAGCACCTTCATGCTGGAGATGGTGGAGGCTGCTGCCATACTCAGGGTGAGCTGTAGTGATGGTGATGTTAGAGAGGAGCGGGCAGAGCACCTTCATGCTGGAGATGGTGGAGGCTGCTGCCATACTCAGGGTGAGCTGTAGTGATGGTGATGTTAGAGAGGAGCGGGCAGAGCACCTTCATGCTGGAGATGGTGGAGGCTGCTGCCATACTCAGGGTGAGCTGTAGTGATGGTAATGTTAGAGAGGAGCGGACAGAGCACCTTCATGCTGGAGATGGTGGAGGCTGCTGCCATACTCAGGGTGAGCTGTAGTGATGGTAATGTTAGAGAGGAGCGGGCAGAGCACCTTCATGCTGGAGATGGTGGAGGCTGCTGCCATACTCAGGGTGAGCTGTAGTGATGGTAATGTTAGAGAGGAGCGGGCAGAGCACCTTCATGCTGGAGATGGTGGAGGCTGCTGCCATACTCAGGGTGAGCTGTAGTGATGGTAATGTTAGAGAGGAGCGGACAGAGCACCTTCATGCTGGAGATGGTGGAGGCTGCTGCCATACTCAGGGTGAGCTGTAGTGATGGTAATGTTAGAGAGGAGCGGGCAGAGCACCTTCATGCTGGAGATGGTGGAGGCTGCTGCCATACTCAGGGTGAGCTGTAGTGATGGTAATGTTAGAGAGGAGCGGACAGAGCACCTTCATGCTGGAGATGGTGGAGGCTGCTGCCATACTCAGGGTGAGCTGTAGTGATGGTAATGTTAGAGAGGAGCGGGCAGAGCACCTTCATGCTGGAGATGGTGGAGGCTGCTGCCATACTCAGGGTGAGCTGTAGTGATGGTAATGTTAGAGAGGAGCGGACAGAGCACCTTCATGCTGGAGATGGTGGAGGCTGCTGCCATACTCAGGGTGAGCTGTAGTGATGGTAATGTTAGAGAGGAGCGGACAGAGCACCTTCATGCTGGAGATGGTGGAGGCTGCTGCCATACTCAGGGTGAGCTGTAGTGATGGTAATGTTAGTTGTAACATATTTACTTTGTCTTTTATTTTGATTAATAATTATCTTTTCATTTTCAATGGACTATTGTTATGATTACTTACAGACTGCAAAACCCGATTCCTTGGTGCTTGTGGATGAACTCGGTCGAGGGACGTCTACTTATGAGGGTTGTGGCATTGCGTGGGCTATTGCAGAGTAAGTATTTACGACATATCACAGCAGGCTAAAGATCGCACAATTATAAAGACACCCGATAACGATAACTTCATTTTTGTTTCATTTCAACCAATTTAAAGAGGTCTGTGTCAGCATTTTCTAATTAGAATTGAGGCATAAGTATTTTATGTAACTACACAAAAACCAGTGTTGTGTCCAGATCTTAATGTTATAGTTATATTATAGCACATAAATAGTGATTAACTCTTAATGGCCATACCCCTATTTTCTTCTTAAAAATACCAGTTTCCATCCTTAATTACAATAATATACATTATTGTAATTAAGGATGGAAACTGGTATTTTTAAGACATAAAATAACGGTCTTTAACCAGTTAAATAAATAAAGCTGTCAATTTAAGGGGCCTAAATACCTGGTTAAGATAAGATAGAAATACGGAATCTTATTACGGTATTGGTCATTGTAAAAATGTATGGGCAGAATAACGAGCTGTTTTATTTTTTATTTTATCCAGGTTTCTGATCCCTGATTAAAATAGCCATCATTTAAATACTAGAATCACAGGTCTTTATATCTTGGATTATTTAGAGGCTTGCGCCTATATTCATCCAACGTTTGGAGAAGTTGATATTATAACTGATATTTTTTTAGGGAATTGGCAAACAAATGCAAATGTTTCTGTCTATTCGCGACTCACTACCACGAGCTGACTCGTCTCGCGAGTCTCCATCCGGGAGTCATAATAAACTCCCACGCTGAAGCTTCAGTAGTAGACCAGCAATTATTGCTTCTACACAAGATCTCGCCTGGACCCGCTCTACAATCGCTGGGTCTTCATGTTGCTAAGTTGGCCGACCTCCCCGATTCTGTTATTGAGGTTGGTAATACAATGCGATTGACCTAGTTTTTTTTTTTAAATTATAATTCTATTAAAGAATAAGCTACTTGACTCGTATCAATTTTGATGCAGACGGGGTTATCGATGGGATTTTAAAAGTAAACTTTTAAAATTAAGTTTTGCTGCCTTAGAGGGCTCAGAAAAATATAGAAAATTGTTTTAATCTAAACAAATAGAAAATAATTATTTTATACAAAAACAAAATACAAGTCTACTAGCCTATTATCTTGACTGCATACTTCTTTATAATGTTGTCATCACATTAACATTATGCTTCTTAAAGTTGTTGCTATTGCATTTATTTAAAAATATTTTTATTTTAAAATCAAAGTTGGTATGTAGGTTATTAGGGTTTTCATATCGAATATTTTATGACAAAGATGACTAATCTTCAAAAGATTTTGCACTAATAGACAAGCAATAATGAGGGACAGTTGATGCTATTTATTGTTTGGTGTCATGTTGTAAACTAGTAGATATTTTTACTCTGAATTTGTTGGTATTTGTTTTCAGTACGCAGAAGCTAAGCAAGCCCAGCTCGAAACAAACCTGTATGAAGTGGAGACTGCTCTCAAATCTCAAGAAACGTTAGAAGGTCAGAAACTTGTTTTAGATTTTTTGCGGAAATGCAAAGAAGTCCATGAAGCAACGCAATCCGACGACGAAATGATGAATAAAATTAGTAAACTAAAGCAAGACTTGTTAAAACAAAACAATAAGTATGTCCAGTCTGTAATGGCGTAAAATGTAACTAATCAGTATTTTTTGTTAAGTATGTCATGTTTTTGTACCTATGTTGTGTAAGACGTTGAATAAACTATTTAATAGTAATGGTTTATACTATCCATTTTCCATACTAATATTATAAATGCGAAAGTTTGTCTGTCTATCTGTTTGTTACGCTTCCACGGCTAAACTGTTGGGCTGATTTTGATGAAATTTTATATGGATATGGTTAAAGACTAGCGGTTAAACTTTGGCTACTTTTGAGCGTGATATAACCGAATCCCACGCGGGTGGACAACAGATAGTTCATTTTCAATCAATATCACCGACAAGCGCACAGCTCTGAAATTTAAGTCGGGCAGTAAGTAACAAAAGAAAATCCTTGAGATATAACCGATATCCTTTACTTCCCAATATTTAACTGCCTCTGTGGTCAAGTGGTTTTAAGACGTTTGCCTGTAGACGCGGGGGTCGATCTTACGGAAAGTTTACTTTGTTTAGTTAACTTCAATTTGGTTAGGACATTACAGGCTTGAATCACCTGAGTGTATAATAATAAAGATGATTTCGTGTTTCGGAAGGCCGTTGGTCCCGCCCGGCTGCCATTTAGTAATCGTTAAAGGAACCACGTCAGAGGTAAAGAGGCGGTTCAGAATTCTGACACCAAGGTTTGCATGGATGTTGGAAACAGATTGTCGTAAGGTGTTAGTTTCGGAGGCGTCTAAGCTAGAAAGAAAGTGTGCTTCCTGGCTTTGCCAAATATTATGACTGTTACTACTTAACTACAAGCCAACTCATTTTTATATTTTGGTGGCTTATTCTTGACTAAGGGTCAGCGCAATAGATTTTTAGGTTTAACACGAGTTAGCAGCGCACACTGAAAACTGTTAAATGCTCTAGCAAATTTTGTCTCTACTCGACCATCCAAACGACATGCTGGCCTGCTCGCGAGCAAGCTCCGTTGAAAATACTCTGGGTTTCCTTACCAGGCGGGTGTTCAGGACCAGTTCCATGCCAAATCCGAAGAGATGTTTTAGAAGAGAAGTTAATATGGTTGATTGGGCTGTAGTAAATTATCGCCCTTATAGTAGTTACAAGTTACAAGAAAGAATTCAGTAGTCTCAATTGGTGTGCGCTTAGCAAAAATTTACATGATCTGAATTTAAATCGGTGATGGAGTACAAGTCAAAAAGAAACGCACAAAAATGATTTTGAGGATGTCTGCAGAGGAATAAGATTTTAAAGAAAACCATATGTTTGTTTTGATATTAAAATTCCTTTTTATTTTTGTAATTACATATCTCTAACAATTATAATAACCTATGTAAAATGTTTATTTCAGTTTTGCTATTTTAGTGCGATTTTTAGACTCACTAAATATTGTTAGGATTGATAAAGTACATGAAAATATATAACAAAACCAAACTATATATTGAGAGTTGCAATTGTATAGGTAAACTACGAAATATGTACCAACCTACATAACATTACTTTGTACTACTGATATTTGTTAAGATAGTAGAATACACGTCAATTGAATTCTACTGGTACCTTATGTATAGTCAAAAGAATCATATTCAAAATACTATAAACATATGTTTGATTTAAAAATCTTAAGGGTTAATTACTATGCTAAATAGGGCATCAAAACCAAATACCAATGGTGTCTCATAGGTAATAATACATTTACGTCGTCTCACCTCCTGAAATTACTAATGAGGCACCTCTGCACTATGGCAACATCCCTACATAATTAAAAGAGTAAGTATCTATCAGATTTGCAATAAACTCGTTTGCCAGGTTATATGACATGTATTCGTGAGTCTTATCATTTTTGCTTGTACCAGGCCGAGAGAGGTGCAAATCGAACAGATGCTCACGTTTGTACAATGTGTTGCAGTTTCGCCAGAGCCCCGTTCGTTTTCTAGCAGGGTGCACCGTTTGCAGGTGAGGTTGACTTTGACCCGTGGTTCTTATTTGGGACACTTACACCCCATAAAAAAATAAACAAAAATGACATTTTTTAAATCAAACTTATGTCACATGCAACTAATAACACAAACAAATTCTTTAAATTAAAATTGACATTAAAATAAGGTAAGTAGATAAAATTACGAAATTTAAAAATGTTGATCGGCGCTAATAGGAATCTTATAAGTATGAAAAGAAAAATATACGTTTCTATTATCCTGTATGAATGGAACAGAATTAAGTTGTCAGGACATCTGCATACAAAGTAAGACTAAGTATGTACTCACTCTAAAAATCTACTAAGAATACTTTAATTTTTTTCTAAAAAGATTTTAGGCTTTTTCAATTGGATTGTTTGGAAATTTAAAATAATTTAAGTAATCAGATTTTAAATACGCTTAAAATAAATTATAGTTTACCTATAAATTACAAATATCACAAACAAATTAAATCTGTCTAATTGAATAGTAGCTATTTTTAATGTGATAATGTTTTCATACATATATACCGGAAATATTTTTGTTCCAATGCTTTAAATAAGTAGAATAAAATGTTTTAACAGTATAGTTGATCAGTCTTATTGTGTTACATGTGTATCTATTCTAAAAGCCCAACTTTAACAAGCTATCTTGAACTAGAAGTAGCTTGTAAAGCACTTTTAGAAGGTCTACTTAATTTATTGCATTGGATTTATTTAAATAATAACATACACACAATAATTATGACAATATGCAAATTGCCATCGATATAATGTTTTACATAAGAAATTATTTACAAATATATATTTACACAATATTACACATACATTTACAATTTGAATCATAAATAATTTAAAACACCACAATAATTTATATATTATTCACATTCTTTTCTTCAATAATAATAATCATGTTAATCCTGTTGTTTTTTATATTTCAATTCTGTGACATTTATTTACATGAGCTTGTTGATTAATAGAAAATTAATTGTTAAAATTATCATACAGTCATTTAACTTTTTTGCTGTTACACCTTTGTCTAAATTGGCTTGGGAGCTCGTTATCAATCGAAGGCTAGCCAGAATAACTAGGACCTGGTTTTAATTCAAAATTTATCTTTTGGTTATTTGCTGTATTTCCTTGAGAAAAATACTTTTGTCATATAGCATTATTTCCCAAATAACATTGATAAATCAAAAAACCTGCAGAGATCATGTTTATGTTCCATGGATATATCTAATCAAAATGAATTCATTAGAACTCAGTATCATAATACTCCTTAGGTTTTAATTTTTTTTATAAGTATTCACCAATAATGTAATTATTGCGAATTTATTGACATAAAATTAGGTAATTTATTTATAAAACAAAATCAGCCTGTTAATGTTTGTAATGCACCTCAATCATAGTTGCCCTAGTTAACACGGGAGAAAAATTTTTAAAGATTTTGGTAAAGTGTTCAAATAACAAATATGATGATGGTCGATTAAAATTCCTTTACCGTGTCGAAACTAATCCATCCACATCAAAAACTACAATTATGTTAAATCACAGCGATTGATTACACGTGGTTTCAGCACGTATATTATGTGCGAAAAAACTTGTCAAGATAACTCAAGAAAAGTATAGCCGCAAAGTATTTAGGATATCTGCACGACACAAAGGACATTTATCGGTTGATAATGCACACTTAGCACATGCTATTACATGACCGCACGGTACGAAGCAAACGTTTCTTTCTTCTTCATAACATATTTTACATAATTTAGAATCTGATACAGTTTTTTCTTCTTCACCCGAACTATTATTCGCATTTGTTGATGTAGACGTAACGGAAGACGCGTTTGCGTTCAGAGCTGATGTCGAGGCTGTCTCATCCTTCGCCGCTTCCAACTCTGCAGCGGCTGAATCGGCTAAAACCTTTTTCACATAATCGCGTCCTTTAACTAAGTATACGTAGTAACAACGGTCAAACCAGCGGGCATGCTGCTCCCACGGAACATCGTCCTTTTCCCAATCTTTTAGACCTCCGTCACAATAATAACACTTGGTCTTGTCACCTTGGCCAGTGTAATAAAAGCCGGCTTCGGCTAAATCTTCAGGTTTTTGGGGCATACTACGTGGCCAGTCTTTAAAGGTGCGTAGTCTGGCCGCGATGTTTGCGTATTCCGGATGAGCGGGACTAGGTCTGCCAGGAGTTGCCAGGGGTAAGCGAAGACCGCATTCATCGCGCCCATTAGTGGAAGGCGTGGATCCAGGAACGTTACCAGCACTGGCCTGTGAACGTAACAGCGGACATTGTGGCGCCCAACGCTGATGATCTTTGGCTGGATCGTCGCCTTCCATCCACCGCATAATCTCCACTTTACAAAAAGCACATCTTACTTCGTCATTTTTTCCTAAATAGTAAAAGCCATTTCGAGCAAGTTTTTGTGGTGAGAGAAATGGGACAGGCCAATTGACGAATGTCTTTAGGCGTTCGTCTTCTCGGCGCAGATCCACATCTTCAAAAGTGCATGTATCCCGGTTGTCAATCTTGTCTAGCGACGGAGGGCTTAAAGTTGATGAAGATGGGGATGTTGCCAGGCCACCGTTGCTAATTTTGGAGTCGCATTGCAGGTTCTTGAAAGCTAGCAGGTTTGGCTTTGGTGTATTTGATGCAACTGTAAAGAGAGAGAAAAAAATATTAGAATTTAATGAGACTTTACACATTCTTATGTTTTTAAGGGCAATCTAGTTCTAATCATGAACCACGGTATAGCGACTTGTTAGACTTTGTATAGAGACCCGATGTTACTACTTCAAATAGATCATGCATGATGTTCACCCAGCTAGACACAATTGAAATAAGTCTTGAAAAGTTGTTTATATAACAAGTGTTTTAGTTCTTGTTACACATAAGAAATACGCAGTGAGGAGGGTTCCACAGTTCAGTTCCCATAACAAGTACTCGGTCGGCCGGCCGACCTGGCTGCGTCATCGACATTCCATTCCCCGTCTTACGTCTCTCCCCTCTGCCACCAGTGCTCTCAGTACGCATGCACTTATACCAAGCCACAGTTTTTTAAATTTAAAATTTGAAAGTTATTCAATACTAAAGATCTTTTTTATTTCAGACATTCAGATATAATACAATTTAAACAAAACGAAACAAGGCATTAGAAATGCATATATAATATAAAGTATTGTTATAAAAATTACGTTATTAATTTTAATTTAAACCATATTTCAGGTTGCTTTAGTGCTACTCAATTTGAATACTAAAACAGCTTATCTTGGGACAAATCCCAGAAAGTTTTGTGTGCTAACGTAATGGCCGCTGGTAGTACACCGATCGATAAATTACCATTTCTGTAGCTGGTATCGACTAACAGAGGCATCTCGGTTAATTTTGCACTGAATCCTTTAAATTTCACTGAACTCTTCACATTGCAAGAAAGTTTTACACGTATTACACTTCAAAACTCTGGTTTTTACTTTATTTAACGCGATTTAAACAATGGCACTAAAGCATCGTAGCTTCTCGTTAGCTCTTTCGGCTGACTGTTTGCAATGACCACCCCAATGCGCGTGCGTTAATATTAAAAGAGGGTGCTTATTCCAGTAAGGGTGCATCCACGGCACAGCTGTGTTGTTATGGTTGTAATTATTATTCCTGCAAAATATGAATTCAGTTCAATGCTCACGCCAGTAAGTCCACATATTGGACACCATCGAGGCACGAGGTTCTGGGTACCAGTAATCTTAATTGTAAATACGATCGCAGGATAGGTAGTTTAAGAAAAAAGAAAATATTCTGAACACCGACACACTAACTTCAAACCCTAGTTTCTTTGTTACAATAATAAGCATCGCTTTGCAAACGTAGACTGATACTATGAACATACCAACTATTATAACTATAAGCGCCTTTGGGGGTCTACATATTCCACCATTTGATGGTGACAGATGTTAAGAGCAGACCACCACATGTGCGGTATTGTCTGGTTCATAAGAGCCCTTTCTGTACAAACTACTGAGGGCGTAGGGACGTCGCGGGAGATTTAGTTCTCAATCAGGCTAGCGACTAAGGCGGCGTTGCCGCACCGTTCACCTCCAGCCGGATTTCATTCATATTTGAGATGCGCCGTTGCCGTCTCCAGCGGAAACCGGACCACACAACGTAAAGAGGGCCTATGGAATGTGGCAGTACTGCTGGGCGGGTCTAACGCCAAATAAAAAAGTAGTTGCATAGAATGCGGACAGATAGTACTTAGGGCAACGTTTTTGTTAGGTGCGAGATTAGTAATAATACAAGATTTTCCTTTAGGTTACGGTTTTAGGGAACCTAACTTGATAAAGTTATAATTGTTGATATTGTTGTTGTTGACTTTAGAAAGACTATAAAAAATTTTTGAACACCTCAGATACCTACATACTTATTTGCAAATTTTAGTTCTTAATTGGTTTAAGTTTTCATTGGCAAATAATACATTTATAATTATGTGAATGGTTGAAACGGCACGAATAGTTAATTTTTTAGCCCGTGATTGTTAAAACTATACGTGATAGAATTTAAGTGAAGCAAGAACAAAAGAGCGATTCTGAAAAACAAAAAAGAGCATGGGTTCAAGGTTTGCAACGCGGCGCAATCGCCGCAAAGAGAAAATGAAATTCAGTATTATGTCGGAGTCGCGAGAGGCGGCGGCGGCGCCCCGAGAATAAGCGTGGGGAAGGGGACCGGGCCGTGTTCTCATGCAATGGGTGGTCTACTCCGACGATCGGCTTTCGAATTCCAATGCCTCGCTTATAGCGCCTACGCGCTAGTTAGACCATATCTATCTGGAATTTCAGCCAGATATGAGACAATGCCTTAGTTATTACTAAGGCACAGCACTTTTCTTAACTATTTATACCTACCTACCTACATCTATTTGATTTCAAATGGAATTCATTAAACGGGCCATTTTAACAGTAGATACTACTTAGTAAAATGTTCATGAATGAATGTTATGTTTGATGTTATGTCCTAAACAAACAAACGTTGTGCGATAAAGCTGAAAAAATATATGGGAGTTTCTGTACTGTGCCTGCCTACGCCCGGAAACTGTTTCAGCGGAAGTGAAACATCCGCCAGATGTGTTGACGCATTGAAAAAGAAAAAAAATTATGGCCCGCGTTGTTTACGAAAACTTTTCTATTAATTGAAATGTAAAAATCATATCTTCAATATGAAATACCTATAAGGAATAGAAATAAGCGATGTCTGAAGACGTTAAAATGATGCGACCTTATTAGATATACATATTATAGGAAGGAGACTGGTCAAAAAGTGATTCTGTTTCTAGTGTCAAACAATATTTCTTGTAGGCACGATTAGTAAAACAATCCTGCAGAAATTTAAGATCACCATCAATCAAATGCTAAAAATGTAATTAATGAAAAAAAGCTGCATTGTTTAGTAACAGTGTAGGTCATTAAGTACTATTGAAGTATTTTACCAAATGCAATGATACTTCCATATAACCAGTAAGGAAAGATATTAAGCCCTGAACTGGCTGAATTTAACCAACGTGCAAACAGATGGCGCTAATGGTTTCAATTCGAAATAGCACTCAAACACTTCGTTTTAAATGCTTACCTTGCCTACTTTTATTTATTCCTTTATATTTTGTAAGTTTGATGTGTAAACCTACTTAGTTGAGATAGGTAAATAAATTGATTGATTGATAAGTCTAGTTTTACCTTTTATAAGACTCTCAGCACCAGTCATACTCTCATAAATTTAAAATACCTACTCTCATAAACAAATTTTCCACCTCTTTATTCTTCTGATTAATCCAATTAATATATTTAACAACATTTGCCTTTTTCTCTTCACATTACAACAAACTTTTGTTGCTATGTTTGTTATGAGGCATCCCTAGTTACTGAAAATACAGAAACATGTTTCTCATCGTCAGTAGATTTTTTATAATTTCACATGAATATCTACACAGATCCTTATATAATTTATATATACATATATAAGTAATATTGATAATAATTTACATTAAACAACTTTGTAAACAAGTAATCAAAACAAGCAAGTCTTGTTAAAATACATTGATACTTAAATTGGGAGGTCATAGCATTGGGGCCCCAAATGGGTATTGCAATGGCCTTATGCCAAGGACGTTTTAGACATTTATGTGCTTTTAGAATGAAAAGAACTTACATATCAGCATTAATAAAAACTATTCAATTATAATTTATGTTGTAAGTACAATATTTTAATGCAATCTTTATGATATTTGCATCAAAGTTCTTAATTTGTTTGATATTAAAAGAACTTATTAAAGCTACAAAATCATATAAGTACTATTTTCAATCTTTAAATAATTGAATCATTTCCTATTATTATAATCACATTTGATTAGATCTGTAATACAGTGGTGGTGTTAACCCAACAAATGAAATCTGCACACTTTATTGGGAGATTAAAAAAAATTAAGTTCATAAAAATGTATTACTTAGTGATCTTAGGCATTTTTATTTGTACAAAATATAAAAGGCCTACTTATCATACCACTAGATGGCGTACTCTGTATCAAACATACATACATACATACATACATACACATTCATACCACCCTAACTACCTACTTAATTATTGTTTCCCTTTTTAATTATTTTATAACTGAAGAAAATAATTAAGTATAACAATATTGTCTTTTTCTTCAAAATATATACAACTAAGTAAGTAAATATAAAATGTTAAAACAGACACCAGATTAGGTATTTAATATATTTCTATGTCATAGGTAAGATTATGTATGTTTAATTTCAAGTAAAATTTGACTTGTTACTTAAATTTTAAGTTTTATAACAAGTTACTCTCGTTGAAAGTAACATTATTGTTTACTTATTTACTATTAATATTTGGAACAATACAAAATATATATTATATGTTTTAAATTAATATATTTCAATAAAATTTAGTACCTCTGTACCAATAGGAACATACATCTTTGCAAGTATGGGAATGAAGTCACGGGCACATCAAGTAAGTACAATCTGATAATTTAGATACTACATTTATCTTTAAATGAAGCACCACACACTACAACAGCTGTATTCCACTCTCTTTTAGTGAATAATATATTTAGGAATGTTTAATTAATTTGCCAAATTGGATAGTGTTTCCGTATAGGTATTATGTTTCATAATTAAAATGAATACATACGGAATTTGATCAGTAACATGCGGGTAGTGTTAATTGGACAAATTTTGTGACGTAAACAGTGGAAAGAAATCGATACCAACTACGACTATAGGTACTTACCTACTCTGGAGGTTATTTTATTCGCATTTATTTTATGAAGCTACATTCTAGTGCTTTCATTTACATACTAGTCATTTTAATTAAGCTAATGCCAATGCATACCAAATCAAAAAATAAGTTGCACCTATTTGGTCCAATTTAGAACATATGTTACGGAAAATTCATGATGACGTTACCTACCTGTCACAGAATCCATCATTTTAACAATTCCAAAGGCAAAAATTTTTGGGTATGAAGGCTACCACAAAAACTCAATATCCACACTGTCAGTTACACAATCCAATGCTGTTTCCAAATATCAAAAAACAACAGATATCATTGCACAGTTTGCAAGGCACTACACTCAGTTTGACAAGTCCGGCCGTCTGGAGTACGTTCGAAATCGCGACTGCCTTGTTGGAATGCGTATGGCGTGGGTTGCCAGTATATGGAATTAAATTGTACAGTGCGGCGAGCTAGTGAACTGTCAACAGGAAGCTCAACAACAGAACGCATCCAGGTTTTTATTTGATGTGCACTTGTGCTTGATAGGAAGACAAGGAAGAGTTGTTACTAAGACAAGTCATACATGCGTCAATAATTAACGATTTTCTTTTAAATACTTAGTAATTATCTTCCTTCCATACAAGTATTCCATATTAGTATACCTACTATCATACTAGGTCTGTGCTAATAAAAAAATGAGTTTGATTTTGTACCTATATAATCAATTACGCTGGTAGTTACTTTCTTATTTAGGTTTTTAAGCTATTTCATAGCTTTTATCGCGGGATTTGAGCGCGGCGAGAAATTCCGTATCTAAAATAAAACCTAACACTGCCGTACCATGTACTCCGCCTACCATGTAGCTCGGCCGAGAAGAGACCTCCACTATGAATGAAACAAAAGATAAAATACTAGAATACGCTTCGAAACTACTGGACCGATTTGAAAAAATCTTTCACTGTTGGATAATACATTTATCGAGGAAGGCTATAGGCTATATTATATTTTCATAAAAATTGGGATCTAGTCCTTTAAGGCCTTTCTTGAATTTATTAATCTTCTTCAGTCCTACTTAAGTCAGTCGAGTCAAAAATTCAAGTCAATAGTCAAGTCCAGTCAAGTCTAGTCTGAGTCAGATGGCTAAGTGAAGCGGTGGAAAAATTTCACTTAGCTATATCATGGAGATTTTGGTGACAAAGATAAAAAGTCACGTAATCGACACTGTATCACTTCCCAACACTCACGCTTGTTCACGAACACTTTGCGAATAATAAACCACCAATATTATGCACAAACACTCGAAAAAACCTAAGTTTTGGAAATTAAATACAGCGCGGACATAGCGACAGTTTACTTCCCTCCAAAAACTCTTTGCATTTGGCATAAATATTGCATCATAGACACGGTGACGTCACCTCACCATCATTCAAGGCGAGTCTAGTCCAATTATTTACAAAGATGTCTAATTCGAAAACCATTTCGAGGAATAAGCTTAGGAAATTGTTTGCAGTAATCAGATTTTTTATTAAGCAAGTATCTTGAGATAATTGCAAAAAACCCAATGACCTTCATTTTCAAATATTTCTATAAGGTTTGCTCAATTTTTTTCTGTAATTTGGCATTTGATATTAATATTTGAGAGTACTGTTTGCTTGGCACTACTACGAGCAGAAGTCAGTCAAATTGTCATAATCTGTCATTGTCATATCATAAGTTTATTCTAGTAAACATAACCTGACTTCATTGTATCTTTAAAATTAAGTACAATTTTAATATTTTTTTCGTTCAAATTGTAGGTATCTCTATAATGGTCTATTCAATAGAAATAAAACATAAAAAACACTATCATATTTTTTGGACTAGCCAATTGTTTGTCTACGTATAATTAATAATTATTGGTTATTGTTTGTTAAATTTACGATTTACTGAATCAATAAATTTTTTTTATATTTCATTGAAATCTTTAGTCTGACAACTGTTTTTGCTTAAAAAGTCAGCTGGCTTATCTCAACAATTCAATTCTAACATTTAAAGCTACACAATTTCCTCATATTTATATGTTTGCATTATTTTTGTGGGAATATCTATATGTTCTTATTTTTCCATACTGACAATGAACATATATACCAAAATTACAAGTTGAGTACAAAATGTATAGTCAACTACCTGGCAACCCTACGATTTGCTTGGCTACGCTACGCAACAATACGTTGCTACGAATGCTACGATTGGTTACGATACGACAGTACTACATTTTGTACGCTACGCTGGCCGCTTGCTCTTTTTTTTCTCCTTTTCTTTCCTTTTTCTCCACTCATCGTACAAAGCAATATAACACACAGTGGTAGGTACCTACTGTGCGTTGAGTGAAAATCTGAAAAAGTGCCGGTGTGCCGGAGGGTTACCACAGTCTCTTAAAACCATGCAAGATCCAGTGAGTAAGGGAGATCTCGCCTTACATCATGTATTGCGCTGTCTCGCTCACTGTATCTTGCATGGTTTGACAATAGGCCACCTGAAAGCACAAGACTGAGCAAAAGCATGGATCTGTAGGTGTCGTTATCCTGGACAGATATGATTACTTGGCTGCCTTTGGTTGAAGTTAAAGTTCGGGATCATAATATGACGGCAGCTCTCGAGTCGAATCACGGTACGGATTTAAAAGCAAGAGAAACAAAGAATCTTTACGAAGTTTTCCATGGGAGAAAGACAACATCTCGCAACAACCCTGAACTCATGGGGAGTTCAGGGTTGTTGCGAGATGTTGCCTTACATCATGTATTGCGCCATCTCGCTTAGTAGGTACTCACTCGTTTTAGTCTGCTAATACAGTTGAATCCTTATTATTCCTTATATTATAGGTATATTTATGGAATACTACACTCCATAAAAGTTCGCCAGGTACTCAGAATGTCAAGCAGGATCATTATTGCTGTTTTTAAGGTTCAGTGTATAAACTAGAGTTTTTTGAGGTAGGTAACTTACTCAAATTATTAAATAAAAAATCGTTTGTCCACCTATTCTCTGAAGTTACTGGTCATACCCTTACCTAATATTACAAAAAAGTAAAAAGAGTATTTTTGGTAAAGGGGTAAACACGGGGAAAGTGGTAAATTAAAAAGTAGTGCACATGAAAGTTCGATTGTAGGTTTACAATTTTGAAATAAAAATTTATTTAAGATGCTTCTCAAATACTTACACTTACTTATATATTTTTTTTTTTAATTTTGAAATAAAACAATGATAACTAACAAATATCTGCATATCATCACGAGAATTTTAATCAAGAAACTATGTACCTAACTAGGTAGCTATGTATGAAATTAACTTACTTGACGTAACTCCATCTGATCTTCCAGGAGACGGCGCCTGTGAAATATCCTTTCTATCTTTTATTTTAGATTTTTTTTCCATAGGATAATTGATATCCGAAGTCACTCGTTTAGGGCTTTTTATGAACTTTTCGAAGCACTCGATTTTATTTTTAAACTTTAACATAACTTATAAACTTGGATGAGATGGACGATGAGATGAAACTGTGCAATGAAAATGATTTTCCTTAACGCTAATTTGTTTCCACACACACCGCGTGTCTTGTCCACTACAACAAACTAAAACTGGGTGTAGGACGACATAATCTCGCATTATTAAGCGCAATCTAATCATTTCTGAGTAGGTATGACAACGTATCGTATCACTCATAATAAGGTATATAAAGGTGACTGATAAAACTGAGCATCAACAAGCCTCGCTACACGCTAGAGTGTATACCGATTTGTTGGAAAATTACAAAAGAACCAAGGCCAGTATCTTATGTAAATAAAATAAATGCAGTTAGGTAGACTAATAAAAATAAAATAAGGTACCTCTGAACTTAGATTACGTATGTATATATAGGTACTTATTTTACTTGAAATTAATTAGCTATGAATATCAGTATCTGTAAGGGAGGCCTATGTCCAGCAGTGAACATCTTGTGGCTGATATGATGATGACGATCAGTACTTAAGGAAACTATTGGTATTTTAGGGTCAATTTAATTTTCTATCCATGTCAATTTAGGTACCATATAACTGTGATACCTATCACCATATCTTTGTATGTTCAGGTATTGTTAAAATTCTTACTTCATTATTATTATTGATTGGAGCTAAAAATTAAAGCAAGATAGTTAACTAAATATGTACATATAGAGAGAGAGATATAAAGCTTATGTTCGGTGCACGTTTTTTCTATATAAACGAGTAGAGTAGATGTTACCTACCTGGGTTCGTTACATTAAATAACACGCAGATGTTGCCACATCAAGTTAGATATCATTGTATAAAGGTAGATTAGTGAAAAAACACGAGGCAGGTGAAGCGCGAGCGCAGCTTGTGCGCGGGCGTCAGCTGCTGTTCCACGTGCTTCACAGCTGTCGTCTCCGCGTACCTCAAATTGAAGATTTTTTTTAAATAAAATTTGGACGAACAAAGGCAACAGAATTCAACTTACAAATTTACTCATCTTCATGTGCTGGCTTCCTATTTACATATGTTTACTAGGAATCCCCTCAGCTTTTCATGGTTTTAAAATTATAAATTAAAACCTGGAAGAATTTTTATAAATGAAGGTGAATAGGTATACTACTAAAACCAAATCCGTCGTGTGGTCTTAGAAGAAGTTAGCGGATATAATAAACAAATGCGATTAGTTGATTCTATTAATACTATACTAGTTGCCTGTTGGTCTGTCCTGCCTCGAAGTACTCCGTTATATCGCGCCAAAAAGTAGCCTAGGTATGTTCTTTCTCTGGTCTTTGTCTTTACTATCCCCAATCGAATAAATCTAAATCAGTCTTAGCGGTTTTACTATCAAAACGCACAAACAGACAGTTACTATACTTACTATTATGACACGTTACACAGGAGAAAAAGCAGAAAAGCGGACCCTGGGCTTTGAAGCAATCATATGAGGAAGCAACCAGGATAAGGCTTAGATGAGTGAGAGAGAGCAGCTCCATTTTACGGCAGGAATTTTTTTTTGTTGATTGATAGGTAGGTAAAAAAAACGTAGACGATTCGTAGCATCCTCTACGATTGTCTACGTCGCGTCACATGACGCATATTAGCTTGAAATGCAACTGAATCTTATCTCCAATAGTTCGTCTATTGAGATAAAAGTATATTTGGAGTTGATTTTTTTATTTAATTCAAGCACGTTATTAGGATAACTATGAGGCTAATGAGGAGCTTGGTAGCCTAGCGCGGCGCGCGTGTTCGTAACGATAGCATTTCTATCTTGAGCTCCTCCGTGCTTTAGAGAGCACGTTAAGCCGTTGATCCGGTTGTTATCGGTAGATGTCAGTCGTTGTCTATGTCAGATGCCTTTAGGCAGCCTGAAAAATCTGACAGTGTTGGCCACTTACACACCCATGTCATGTTCCTGTGGGTCTGGTTTTCCTGTAAAAAGGGTTACGGAGGTCAGACGGCAGTCGCTTCATTGTAATAACCAGTTCCGCTAAATCAGGACCATGATTAATAGCTTACCCTGGGCTCTGAAGCGTAAGCTGAAGATGCAACCGGGAAACACGCTCGGACGAAGAATTAGGATAACTGTATCTTACAATATTGGGGGTTTTTCAAAAGATATATCAAACTTGTAAGTTTATAGGTATATCAACCGATTAAAGTAAGATGCAATATGCTTGAGCTTACGTACCTATACTTAGATAGCATAGGTAAGGCTTTTCTCTAAAGCTGTCTATGACTAGATGTTGTATTATGATAATAGTTATTGCTAGTTGAGACGGCGACGGCGAGCGGCAGACACAAGCTGGTAATAAACGCATATTTTAATGAATGAACCCGACTCCGACTCGGCGAGGATCTCGGCCCGAGGCGCGCCACGTCGTGACTTAACAATGCCATAGAGCAGTTCAATGCAGTGGAGTCAGTGGAATATTTTCTATTTTATTGTCTATGCTTAATTATGGGACCTTGAAAAACAAACTTAAAACTGTGTTTAGAGTTGTTAACAAAAGGGTTGTAACATCCTTTAAAAGGAAGCGAAATGAATTCTTCACAGTCGGCAACTCACGCGTAGGTAATTGTGGTTGCACCGTTGCAGACATCCATAAGGGACAGTAGCCGATTTTCATCACATAAGGCCATAAGCGTGTCTACCTACTCGATGGTATAAAAAAATCTAAAAGTCTGAGTGATACGACTTAATCCGGTATTTAAACCTAAAACGTGCAAAATAATGTATCGCCTGGACAATACCAAAATGTTCAATACAAAATGGACCCCTGGCGTATGAACCACGATGAACGATGCTTTGTCAACATCCCATTGCCTATTGTGTGTGTGTACGTAGTAGTAACACTTGTAAATAACTATTTATTTTCATTCATAAAAATTGTAGATAATTCGTAGCTTCGTAGCGTAGAGCTTAATGATACTTTTCTTTAACTCCGCATGCAGTACAATGAATATTCATTTTGCATTTATAGGTAGATACTTTTACAATCCCTGTCCCATTTTTTATATTATAAATTATCATCATTTTGTTACATGTTCAATCGACCATGCACAGAGTACTGTGGAATCGCCTCTTGGCCTCTGACGTGGTTATATTCCAGTGACCAAAACTGGATGATTTAAGCGGCCATATTTAGAACGTACTAATGAGAGATAATTGTTTATTTATATTATGAATTATCTTTGTATTTATTGACTACACATTGTGACTCTACTATCATTATTAATTATCGTATACGAACTTTGAACTGTTTAAAGGTTACTTTATCAAATTGTTTTCTAAGAAGAAACATCTAATGCAGGTTCTATGCAATGATGTAAAAATTCTATACAAATATAATAATCCATACTTCCATACTAATATTATAAATGCGAAAGTCTGTCTGTCGGTCTGTCTGTCTGTCTGTCTGTCTGTCTGTCTGTCACCTCTTCACGGCTAAACTGCTGGACCGATTGTGATGAAATTTGGTAGGGATGTAGTTAACGACCTGAGGTCAAACATAGGCTACTTTTGGGCGCGATATAACCGAGTCCCACGCGGGGCGAAGCCGCGGGGAACAGCTAGTTCTATATAAATATACAATATACAAAAACAATAATTAACAAGGTTTCTTAGTGTTAGGAATAAATCTCGTAAAGCAACGGTATCTTTTTAGGGAAGTAGAGTGTTCATATGTCAGTACTTAGGTATGTTTTGGTTGTGATGTATCAAATTTCGTTTACTTTTCACGTCTAGTACTAGTATATATTCATAACTACGCCTAACTATAGATAGGCGTAGTATCATGTCAGATAATAAAAATTTCCGTCTTGTTCTTTTACTTAACACATTTAGCAATTTCCTAAGTATTTACTTAGTTTCTGTCACTAAATCAACCCTCATTTTCTGTCTTCCAGATCGTTTCCATACTGAATATCAATTTTTATATACTTATCATTATAAAAAATGTTAAGTCCCTTCTGCAGCCGTCGTCTTTGGCTCAGGCGGGCTCAAAGCGGTCCAATGACTGCGCGTGGCGAGGAATGCGGCCGGCTTTTCCCAGAACTCCTCGCTTGGTACCGTCGACACAAAAAGTAGCTTTACAACAGTTTGATTCTAGAACTTACTGATATGTCCTTGGAATGAAGTTGATCTTCGACGTTTGCAGTCATCTGTACTACTCTGCGCGACGGGAACACTTGCATATTTAAAACGACTGCTGGAGATTGTAGAAAGTCAAGCACATGTTCAAGTGTTTTTAAATCTTTGGTAAGGAGAATTTTTTAATTTCCTAAAATTATTTCGTAAAAAGAGATCTGGAAAATTATTTATTACTTATTGCTAATAACCTACCGCAAATATCTTACAAAACCTATACTAAGTATTTAGATTGATTTCAAGTTTGAAGTCTCAAAATCATATCATATGGTACAAGTGTTATGACTGGATCTGGTTAATCACTGGAAAAGTTCCATCATTACCCATAAGTAATCGAAAGGTAAGAGATACCTATATTAAATTAGCTTAGCGTGAGTCGGATTCGTTCAACGAGGGTTTCGGGAAAATTTACTGTTTTTTCTATGTTTTTAAACAAAGCTGTTTTTACACTAGATATTTATGAAAGTTATTAACGTTATCTTTTAAATCTATTGCAGCAAGGCTACGTCATAAATCTTGTGGATAAAAGGTAAATGGTAATACTCACTTAAGTAAGTACGTACTTAAGTTTTACTTAAATCCCAACCTACCTACGGATATAATGTTGTACAATAGTAGGTACCTTTATAAAACGCACATATACTTAAATTGCAAAATCAATAGTTATTTATAAGAGAATAACACAATCTATTAAAAATAAATTGAATTTATTATTCGTCTTCTAAATGAGAAAACGTTACGAAAAAGCATCACACAGCCGCGTCGCTCACAATGAACCATTTTTTCCTATCCAATTCCGTTACATTCCATTCCCTGATGCTGCGAGTTGGGCACGAAGCCATCTCGAGGAGATTTCGAAATTCCAAGAAAGGTAGAACCTTATAAATTATCTCAAAAGGGCCGACGCGGCCCGCAGCCAGAATTCTTTTTTTTCACCACAGGTAAACTGGCGCTAAGAAGGGAATGGAATTTACAGTCCGACCGGTTGTTGTTGACACTTGATCATAAAATAGTTTATTATGAATAATTATGATAGTACCTAATCATGTAATATAAATAGTTATAGAGTAACATAGTATACTTATACGGAATACCTAATAACTATCAGATACTTGTAAACTTATGTACATTAAGGAAGCAATAAAGTATTGAGTATTGAGTTTCAGAGGTGCATGAGTGAAATTAGGTTTTAAGACAAGTTAACTAGGTATACATTGTATTATTAAAGTACTTATTGCTTTACAACATAGATTAAAAGCGCGCGATTTTCAAATTCTATGCTTCACAATGTTTTAGTTTTGTCAAAGATAGTACCTACCTACACCTAGTAAAATGTAAGCGTTGTAAAAGTACTCCAAAGAGCGCAGACGTGTTCAAATTAAGTGATTAATAAATGGAAAATTTTCCTTATGTATTTAGTTTTTGTTTCCAGTTATTGGTTATCGGTATCCAGATTAAACTCAAGATTTATTTAATGTAATTACTTGAATGTGATCAAGAAAGATAGGTAAAAAGTGCATTTGTTCTAAAAACTTTGATTTGATTTTAAAAATCAATACTTTTTATTAAGTATTCAAAAAATCCAAATATGATCGTGCGCGTCAATGAAGCATATTATAAAAGAAACTTAACTATCTTAAACTGATTTTTGTAGTGCAATTGACAAAGCATTTTAATCAAACCGTGATTAATTTTTTTACACAAAATTTTTACTAAGTATATTGAACCGCGGTCTATTACTGAGGCAATTTTTTTTTATCTATGAAATTGAGTACCTACCAACGCCAAACGTGTTAAAGTATCAAACTGTGCTAATCTTCATGTCTATGCTTTATGTTGCATAAAAAGTGCGTGGTGCACGCGTGCACGATTCTAGGAAAATAGCACTTGAAAAAACCGAAGACATTCCGGGCCTGGCCTGAAGGTCGCATTTACTAAGAATAGCGCCATTGTGTAAAGGAACAGACGGCGCCATATACATGCTCACACACCTAATTTGACAGACGAAGAGGTCAAAAGGCATTGTTACTGTAATATATATCTATGTATCCTATATTCGTATTTTTGTGTACATAAATAAATAAATATAATATGTACCCATTTACATTAGTACTTACTAAATATGCAGGCAGGTACTTCTAACAAGTACCTACGATCAAATAAGTAGCATTACTTAGTTTTTTATTTAGGATATGGACCTTTATCTTTTAATAAGTTAAATTTGTCGTTCAAAGTTGTGAGAATTGTCTGAACATAGCTGTATTAGCATCTATAAACCATCTGCAAGCTAGACAGACATTATAGATCGAGAGAACCATGAAACAACGGATCTTTTGATCAATTTCCTCAAGCTAAATGAAACCTTCTTGTAGGAATTATTAAGCAGATTTTCCAATGATGCCTCATAGATGGTGTTCTTTGGAATTTGGGGCACGACGCTGACTCAACGCCAATCTAATCCCTTCCTATAGACTCGGAGGCAATCTTATTCTCTATAGAGCAGGCAAAATTTTAACAAAAATATAGATACCTAATATCTACTTACTAGATTAACATAAGAATTTTTTCATCTACTTATTAAAGGTAGTTTAATTAAGTACTAACTAAGTAACAAAAAGAGAATATAACACTCTAGCATTATTTCGTTGTGGAGACCAAGCTAAGAGCCATTCATGGTCACTGAGCCAACATCCATATCCATACTTCCATATCCATACTTCCATACTTCCATACTATCCATACTATCCATACTTCCATACTTCCATACTAATATTATAAATGCGAAAGTCTGTCTGTCTATCACCTCTTCACGGCTAAACGGCTGGACCGATTGTGATGAAATTTGGTAGGGATGTAGTTAATGACCTGAGGTCAAACAAAGGCTACTTTTGGGCGCGATATAACCGAGTCCCACGCGGGGCCAAGCCGCGGGGAACAGCTAGTAGTAAATAAGTAAGTAAGTTGGTCGAAGAGAAAGCCACTAAACCCATTAAAATATACTTAGTTACCTAAGTTGTCTAAAGAAAAAGGTTATCCAAATAAGCGTATGTAGGTATATACTTAAATAAAAGTTAGGGTACCTACTAAATGAAATGATTCTCAGAAAAATAGAGTTAGATAATGTATGTAAGATAAATAGTTTCTACTCTGTTGAGTCGGAGAAAGAGTTGTTTGTGTTCTTAAATATCTCCAAAATTGTTATCAGGTACATAGTATCAGTTTTAGTTCAACTTGCACTGCTCTCCTAGAATAGATTTATTCAAATTATTATAGTTACCAACCGGAAATTCTAGTCAAGCTATTGTGTCCTCATTTACTCGTTAGTTACATTATTTATTGACTCGCAGTAGTTAGTTACAAGGCTAATGAAGTAGGTAAATAAAAATATATGTATTAATTTTCGTTGTGAAGGAAAACATCCTTAATGTAAAAAATATATAGTAAAGTAAGTATATAAGTTATATTTATTTGTCAGTGTATGCTCTTTGACCACCAATAGGTATATACTTATAAGATTATTTCGAATTAGATTATATTCCATGTAAGTAGTTTTCTTCTGCAAAATTGATGATCTGATTCTTTGTTGTTACTAAACTTGTCTAAAGTGGAAGTAAGGTTTCACATCTGCGCAATTGTGAAGTCACGCTGGTGATTCCACACTTTGGAGGTCGTATGCCTTGCCAAATTTGTACGGCTGACGTCATCACCACCGCTTGTTTACAGCTGCTCTAGAAGCCACGCAATTTCGATCTTTACAAACACAAAAAAGTTCATTACTCCTCGGCAAGAAGCAATTTTTTGCAACTTGTGAGTATGCCTCCTGTGTAGGTATGTACTTACCTAAGTCAGTTTGGTTTTGCTTATGAGCTCTAATTTTGTCGTCTTGTCGTTTTATATTGGTCTCATGTTTTATTGTAAGTGGCCAAATTTCTATTAGGAACGTACTTAGGTAAGTACTTCTTTTCAGATTCGAAATTAGATAAGTACTTACCTACTTATGAGATTTCATTTGGTAAGTCTATAGCTAGTTAAGACGATTCTAGTTGGATTCAAGGGCATTCGAGTTTATCTGCTTAGAAAGTTTTCTATCTTACACAGCATACTCGCACTTGGTAGATTACATAGTAGTCATTATTGTTTAGTTAGCTTTACATTATAATTAAGTAATGGATGAATAATGTTGTTTATAGTAATGCTGGTTTAATTTATCAGTACAATAAGTAAATTAATATAAGGAAACCCTTTTAAATGGGCAAATTGAACAATTGTGTAATGTAATGTTGACTTGGAAATATAAGAAGAGATAGCAAAACAAAACTTAGTACCTAATGAATGGTACTTAACGTAATTATGTAGGTAAATATTTTATGTTTCTTGTGAAGTAAGAAGACAATGGAAATAATTACTTATCTTTAGCAAAAACTTGCTTGTCTATCTTTTGTATGGATTTGTACATATTCATTCAAGTTTTCTAATTAGTAGGTAAGTAGTACTATATCAAACTCACATACGAGTATTAAAGTAACAATTTGATTTATTTACCTGTTACCATACTGTAACTATTTACAAGTTCCCTGCATGTTCTACAAGCGCCTTGTGTGCTGATAGATTTTCGTATACCTGAATATTTGTTGAATTTGCGGTAGCACTTTAGTTTGCGAGTGTAGGCGTGCATGCGAGATGCACGCATCGCATTAGCGGCAAGGATCTCGTTTCACGTCGCTGCTGCGCGGGAGTTGCACAATGGACATTGTGTGCAAGCTTCAGAAAAACAGAACGGCTTCCACGTAGGTAGGTATTTGTAGAGGTATATTATGGTACACAGCTATTGTCTGCTGAATACGTAAACACACATGTTGGTCGATGAATGCATATCCAACTCATACATGTTTCATAATTTCGTAGTTACAATCACAATTACATTTAAGACTCAGTAATATTATTCCATTGGTGGGTTGAGGAGGTAATACTTGGAATTTTTCGTGTAATTCAGACTATAACCTCCAAAATGCCAGATTGTTTTCTCTGCACAACTAGTCTTGGTGAAGAATGTGGCAAATATAGCAGGTGCCAACGATAACAGCGATAGATGGGCGAAGAAAATTATGTAGAGTATAGTCGAGCGATTAAACCATTGGTATTCGTTCATTTTTATTTTGATGTTTTATGTCGTGGCCACTTGGATTAATGGATAGCTAATATTGACAGTCTCAAAAAACTAACTATATTTAAATTATACGAAACATCAACACGTCGTCGTTTTTTTTTTATTTAATCTCCTTTCTATAGTTTAGTTAAGTATTCCATCCGACTAGAGACGTCGTCGTAACGTTGCATCCTAATTATCTATTATCCTAAAAAAACTTTAATTTAATTACCTAACTTTAAATAATCGTACCTAAGATAAAGCCCGCTGGCAAGGCAAACAAGATGTATATTCACACTTTGTGTACGGAATCCTAAAGCCTAAGTAGTTGAAACTAACGTCTATAGACTTTGCCATTAGAAAGGACGTCGGTGGTGGTGGCTGCGGCTGCGCTGCTTTCGCGCTTGTGATGGCGGATAGAAAGCGCGCGACCTCACTTTCACTGCAATCTACAAACCCGTCAATGAATATTCACTATACTTGCACAGTTTCTGTCATTTCCTTAAAAATAGCGACCTTATATTTTAGAATATATAGTAAGTATATTTCTTAGATATGTTAATCAGGCCCATGCATAATATAATACCTACGTTTCTGGTTTGTTTTAGAGGATAACTATCTACTAAGATGCTAAATTTTAGCATCATAGCTCCAGTAATTTTGGAGATTTGTGTCTATGTAGGTACTTTATAAACCAATTTGCGTTCTCTTTTATCCTATGATAGTGTAAGTATAATATCTATAATTAATGTAATCAAAATTTATTGACCTCGTTTCAAAATAATTTAACATTGACTGTAAATGATTTTCAATTGATTTCTAATAAATTGTTGACAATAAATTGGACGAGGCATGCGGGTACACAATTGTAGCGTCGCCTGGAACAATTTGTGATGGTTTACGCTTTGCTATTATTGAAGTTACAAAATAAAGAACCACGAGGAATGTAAGTATGTACAGCGCCGTAGGGGGTCTATTTCAGTAAAAATTACTAGAAAGTATTCCATCCAAAAAATATGATTTTATGTTTATACCTATAGAAATAGTAGGTGCTATTTGTATCTCATTGTTTTCTATTTTATTTTGTGTCTTAAAAATAGAGGGACTAGCCCTTTCATTTACTTAATAAAGCTTGAGCGTAAGCAATAGCGTGCTCGTTAATATTTAGGAGCGCCACAAGGTTCTGTCTTTGGTCCATTGTTCTCTTTTTATTAGTAAATGCTTTAATTTATTGGTTAATGTTAACTACTTAATTAATTATGGAAATATTTAAGTGTTATTATGTAGGTGCACCTACATAAATCTTATCACACAATTCAAACAAATATTTAACATTGTACAAAAAAGTGCTTTGTGTACTATCACAACCAAGAACAGAGATAAAAGAAAAGTACCTACATGGGAAAATTATACCTTGTATGAGGCAGGCCAGGCAGGATGCACGGAACAGTGGAGCGAGACGGTTGCGCGCCATGATCACTGCTAAAAGTAGAAAATATTGGCCCGAACTACCTTAGCAATTAAATTGCATTCAGAGCTCTAAAGCGATACTGTTAAGAGTCGATTTTATATCAACATATTTTATGAAATAAATCGTTTTAATTTCGCACAGTCAGTATAAAATTACAAAAGCACCTTATCATTGTAAGCGACGTATAAACACAAAGACAATTAGACTGTAAAATTTTGGGTCAGAGTTTAAATTGAAATGCTACACGGGTTGATAATTCATTTTGATTCTAGTAATTTTTTTGAGTACTGCTTCCGCAGCTCCTTCCGTCTCGGGTTGCTGGCTGCAGATATCCTGGGCCGGTCTCGACCTAACTGGCCTAAGAATGTCGAACTCATACTCTAAAGTGGTGCATGCATTCTGCGGGGAGGCGGAGGTAGGTGCCCACACTGCATTCCTGACGAGATAGCCAAGGCTGTTCTACGGTTACTGTCATTATTTCAAACCCGTTGGAATTTATTACTTTTCAACAAAACACCAACTAATCTCATCTGGAGTTCATAAGGTACCTATGCATTTCAATATGTTTTCAATAACATGTGCATACCAACTAAATTACTTAATCTAAAAACTAAATTATTTTTAAAAATCTACCTAGTTATAAAATCTTGTTAGAAATAGAGTTATCAGAATTCATACTACCAAGTTTCTCATTAATTATTACTTATTTGTTTCAAATAATTAGCAGGCAATACTTTACAAGACCGTTGAGCGTTAAAGTCAATACGTAGGTATATCTACTTCATTCTTATTACAATTTCTTCATCCTTCTACATAAGTGCCTATATAAAATAACTTTGTTATTAATAGCAAACAATTTATTATAAGTACATAACTTAGATTGATCCTACCTAGGGATCTTTAACATCTTTAGTGATAAATCACAATATTCTTGTTACAATGACTCAACGATCAAAGGTTTCTATCACATGTTTGAACACTCATTATACACGTGATATATAGGCTTCTGTCATAATAATCATAATAATCTGATCCTTTTTCTGTCATAATCTGGTCCATTGATAAAGTAAACCATATCGCGGTCCCACGGTACCGACCGACACATGGGACCCATGTGTTTTATTTTTTTGACACAATTTTTAAGCTAAAGCTACTGAGAAGTAAAAAATCCCTTCACAGATGAACATTTCTTGCTAAAGAAGTTCCTAGAATATTTACTTTACTCGCCGCCAACCTCCAACGCAATATCCGTGTGAGTCATAGCTTTGCAAAGTTCATTTGAACCCAAGAAACGCTAGTCGAAAGTTCAACAGAATGTCTATTGCATGTATCTTATAATATTGATAATATTAAGATTAGGTAGGACTATTATAATCGTAAGAAACGTTTCTGTTACACAAAAAAGATATAAATTATATGAGTATAGGTACCATGTACTTTGGGCATGAAAGTCACGTCCCTTGATCATACATACGCGTATTTACCGTATGGAGAGAGACTCCTTGTTTGCGTCGCTTGTACTCAATGGGATGTGGTGCATGATACCTAGAACTATTTTCAAGGAAGACAGGAATTCAACCTTATAAAACACATAAAATATACAGTTCAAATTAATCTACATACCTAGGTATGTATTATTTTAATCTGTTTACTGTGGCGTACGTAGTACCTACGTTATATTCCGTTTCACGAAACTGAGCCTGAAAAACAGAATTCAGATACATAAATGCACAAGTATAACGTACATACCTACTTAACTATTTTACGGTTCTGTTATCTTTATTTCATATCAGTGTCATCTTCTTATATTGTCACATTTCGATCGAGATTATCTCATAGTATCTCGACCGAAATGTGACAATATTTTGAATAAAATTACAATTTGTTAATTTTATTCACAAAGAAATGTAGTTATAAAAAAAAATCTTAATATCTTATTTGACTTATTCCTCTCACCACCAGATACAAGAACTTACTCAATGAGACACATTCATAAGTTATGGGAACATTTTTTTCTGGGGCGTAACGGTTTTTGTATTATTTTTTGTCGTCTTTGACCGTGTGAAGAATCTCAATGGATGCAGCATGTGCATAGGTTGACCGTTTACAAAAGAGCTTTCCTTTTTCTACCAGTACCTTTTTAAGATCTATTTGTTGTTAGTTTCGAAGGGAATGAGGGAGATCATGTAACGATGGTTGGCGCAGGCTTTTTCAATGGTTTGTTTTATGAGAGAAACACAATTCTTCAGAAGATTTTCACACGACGTTGATACCAAGAGTTGTGCAAGTTATAGGAAATGTGGCGTAATTGTATAATTCCCTTAATCACTAGGAAGCTATTAGAATACTATCTATTTTTAACAACAATTTGTTAATAGTAATATTTTAATTTTAATACATTAATAAGCTTAAAAAATCGTTTATTTTTCTAAATATTCTTTAACAAGTTGTGCGCCGCAATCGCAGACACAAAAGTTAATCAAATGTTTGTTGGTCACCGAGGGACCCTGAGCGTTCAGTGTTAATAGAGGCTTAGATAGATCTTCATCATTTTCATCCTGACTCATTAAAAAACCCCACCTCCATTTTATATAGTCCTGTAGCAGAGCAGACTCATCCACTGTTTCCTATTGTAAACCTAAACAATGTCGTTTACCAACAGGCTGGTGGTTTAAATCGTCTCAGAAAATAGATACTTATTAGGTGCTTAAAAGAATGTCGATCCGTCCTTCAAGCAATTAGTGCACTTACTTACCTTGTCCTTAATTACTACGATGTCATAACGGGTACTCCCATTAAATATTGATTTGTTAATTGTTTTGTAAAAACCAGTCCTTAATACCACATTCCGTAAATACATCCTACCTATGTCGTGATTCGTAGCATACCTATTATACAATTTGTAGCAATATATCTTCTAGGACTCACAATCTAACAAAAAACAATGAAAAACGTTAGTTTCTTTTTCTTCCTTTCCAGTAAGTTTAGTTTATTCTGATTAATATCTTATATACCATCCGTTTAAAAAAAAACAATGTATATTCAATACACTACGTGAAACTTTATATATTGCTCTTCTCTAACCTTGATACGAGTATATCATGCTTTGGATATATACTTGCCAAATCTGACTCTACATAGGTAGATGAAATTTTGGAAAACTGAATTTGCCATGGTTCAGATTACTTCAGATAATAACATTAGATAAAATCCTTAGCAGATATAGCGAGGTAGAGATAGATGAAAACGAAGCAAGCAAAGGTGCTAATAATATTATTTTGGCAATTTTTGAAACTGTAGCAGAATTAAAACGCTCTAGTGACCTTTTTGCTGGCATGCGGCGTACCAGGCCAGGCGCAGGCGCAGCGCCCATCGGTTCTCACGGGAACGTACGCGGCTCGGTGATTGCACCGCATTACGCCCTGCACTAGGTCGCAACCGCGGCCCAAGCGGGTAATCGTGGAGGTGACGTTATACAGCTTTTGTACGGTTTGATCTTCTGGAAATTGTGAAAACCTTATTTTAAAATTTTATGTCTACTTCTGCCAAATTTCAGCTTCATAGAACTTTAAACTGCATGGTAATTCATAGGAAAATCAGACGATCTATATAATTTTCATTATTGTTATTATTTTCATATTTCCATTCGTAGTACCTAAAGTAGAAAGGGCCCTAAGTTTTTTCGGACACATCATACGATCACCTAGGCATTGTCTGGAAAAACTCATAATACTGGGCAGAACAGATGGAAAACGTGCCAGAGGAATGCCTCCAGCGAGATGGGTGGACAGAGTGAAGTGAGCTGCTAGAGGCAGCATATATAATGCGGTCCGTAGTGCTGCCGATCGCGCACTCTGGAAACACATAGGTGATCACGATCCTCAGCATTGAGGGTCCGATGAAGAAGAAGATTCGTAGTACCAATAACGTCTTCAATAATGAAATAGTTTGATAAAAATATTTTCTTGGCCATCATTTGTAAGATCGTTAATCTCAAAACCCAACCACCACAAACCATAAACTCTTAAAAATGAAACAGGTTAACCCTCCAAATGATTAATATGGATACTCACCGTAAAAATTTATGAACTTGGGAGCTCTCTCTACTGCACTTTATACTACATAGAGCCGACTTGAACGGTTTCCTATAGAAATACAGTAGCACACAATGAAAATATAGGTAAAATTTTATTAAGTCTGTCTATTACGCTTATTAAGACTAAATAAATATTGTAAATAAGAAAGTAGCTCTACATAATTATCTCTCCATTTGGAATGACCAAATTGCCGAGGGTAGTTTAAAAAAAATAGACAATATCTGTGTCTTCTAAAATATTCTGTTGTTTTCCTTCATAAAGATTAGCAATTATCAGATGGCCATATAACAGATCTGTGAACATTGTGTGCCATCTAACAATTGTTATCGGTTGCTGCTTAAAATAAAATACGGTATTTCCTTATAAAGCAAAAAGTAATATGACTATGATTTTATGTCTACTTTAATGGAAAAAAACTTATTTGTGTTTGTACCTTGATACCACCTCCAAGTTTCTATGCTCTACAAAATTCCGAACTGTGCGACTTTTCCCATTGGATCGCGCGACCGCGACTTGTTTGTTGCAATCAACAATGGAATGAATCGACTTTTTGGTCTGGCTGGCTGGCTTGGCCTGTTTAGCTTGCTAAGGAAGATCAAGTTTTCAATGAGGCCTAACTGCGTGATCTTATCTCCCCGACTAAAGAATAATACACAAACTATTTAATCATATAGACTACTTATTATTTCTCTTATTTATCTATTTTGTACATTGTAATCTTCGATTGTAATAAAACCAACAATTGGTTGCACTTAAAGTAGGTACGTGTGGTTCTCCAATCACTATTCTGATTTCTGACCCTCCTGATCCTGACTCATAATCCGGTCCGCCTCCACTTGCACCTAAGTCTTTACGGCTCTTACGTCACCAAACAAATTTTGTATCATGATTTAAATAACTCCTAATTGTAGGTGATCAGTCTCAACTCTACCCACAATATTTCAAAAGGTCTTCAACCTGACTGAAGGATTGTTCCCATGAACGCTAAACTGCCAGGTGACTTGGCATTCAATAATAACAGGAAATCGTAAACTGAGCAAGCTCACAACAAGATTTCCTTCAAGTAATTTAGGTTTACTATCGAGTAAGGAACGGACTAGCTGCTAGCTATCGTTTTGTAAATGTAACACACCGTGAAGCGATTTGTAATAAAATTTTAATAACTATGGCGCAATAAATATTTTATGCTAGAAATGTTTAGATTTTTAAACTTAGACTAGATAAAACATAACTAATAATTTTATGAATCACCGTAATTAGAATTAAGTACTTTATATTGTCCTTTATCGTTGGGGGCTAGCAGAATCTATGTGATTTGTGCAGATATTTATTTATTACTTATATAATTCCTTTAACATCAACGTCAAACCTATTTGTTAACTTTTACAACACAACTTTCTAAACTAAAAAACCGATTTTGATAAATTCGGTAGGTAAAAGTTAGGCTTATTTTTAGATATAGCGAAATATGGCAGAGCCACGGTCCAAAGCTAGTATGAAATATACATAGATACTTACTTTAAAAGCATAATAGGTATGTAGGTACTTAGCAAAAATCAACCTTTGAACCATAACAGCCAGACGCCAGTGAGTCAAAAATATGAATGGTTCTTTGTAAGTTTATGTAAGGGTATGATCAACATATGACTCAGTTAAATGATTAGTATCTAAGTACTTCAGAAATGTATGAAAGAAGTAGGTAATTTTTTATCATAATCCATATCTGGAGGCACGGCATGGCAGGCCCTCACCCAATTTAGCTTTAATTTACCTTAGATTATAGAATACTATGTAAGTACTCTTTATTACAGTTTTAGATTACCTAATACACACGCACTCATACAGTAGCTACTAAGTTATACCAAACGATAGAAACTTATTTTCATTAAAATGAAAAAAAGGCCGCACGTATTAATTCCGATTAAGACGAAAAACAAGCATTCGCAATGCAAGCTGAATAAAGTTAGAAATGGGGCAAATCCCGGGGAATATAATAGGTATAACGTTTAAATCTCGAATTATCATTTGTGTTATATTATAAAATTAATATGGGCGTCTATTTGAATAAATTGTGTCCTATGTGGGCTGGGCTGGGCGCCTGCCGCCTAAGTGCATGACTCAGAGATAGGGTTACCATAATTATCTCAACTCAAACAATTTTTTTTGTAATTTTCCTAATGAGGAATTCTTCTTTGAATTAGTCAGAGTGGAAATCTATGAGGTTGGCCTATGTTCAGCAAAAGACTTGTCCTGATTACGATGATGAAGTTGAGGAATCCTATGGCAATTTTATGTAATTATAAATTTTACAGTAAAATAGGAAGTTTTTCAGACCTTTTTCAAATGAAATCGCGACAATCTTCTACTGATAGATCAGTGCCCCGCCCCTAGTATGAGTTTTTTTAAACGCGAGCGTTTTTTTAGTGATTTTGTATGACAAACTTGTACAGCGCCTCTGGCGGATAGTAAAACAACTGAGAAATTCCATACAAAATCCTAACGCAGACGCTGGCGACACGAAGAGAAACTCATACTAGGGGTTCAGGCTTCTGTCCGGATTCTAACTGGTAACCCTACACAGAGTTATCCTCGCCCACGCCCTGTCCCACTGTATGCAGACCAATTCACCTTTAATGGTCGGCTCTGAAGGCCTTAACTCCCTCAATTACGTTGATACGATTACTATTTATGGGTCATTTCACGCAGACTAATTTTTTTGCTAATTTCGGTGGATTTTTTTATTGGTAAGTTTTTGGATGATAAAATAGATTTATATTATTCTAGGATACACTAATATTCTAGATATTTAGAATGAAACAAATAACTGCAGTTGTTTTGAAAATATGACAGCCACCGAAATTGGCAACCCACCGAAATTGCAACATCACACTGAAATTGATTTTTGTATAGCATCGACATCTATTTAACTAAGGAAACACGATCGATAGCTCGACTGTCAACTTTGACATTGGTTACATTATTCTAGTTGAGGGTAATACTAAATAAAACAAAAAAATAATGAGATCTTCGTTTAATTAAAATATAAGCAAAAAGTTTTTAGACAATGAAGTCTTTTTCCAGTTTGTAAGAAATGTAAATATTCTTATCTTAACATAATAAGTCCGTCTGCAAAGTTATCGCCTAATTATTATTATTTATATCTTTAAATCACTAGAATCACAGTAATATAAGGGAACTAAAAAATAAATTCTTATTTTTTTTCATAAAAATCTCTATCAACGACAATCACAAAAATGAAAAAAACTATATTTAAAAAAAAATTTAGCAACTACAATAATAATACTTCTTCTTTTTGTAAACAATTGTAACTAAGCATGAACTGAAAACATATTAATGTTAGTATTTGAGAAAGTAACTTAAGTTTTAAAACAAGACAAAAATCAACAAAACGCTTCAAAATTTTTTCAATCAACATCAATCAACTTTTAAATAATCAAAGTAACAAAACAAAAATTAAAAAATGTTAAACTCAATATCATCGTCTTCTTCTGTATTTGTTTCAATATTCTTTTGATTTTCCGTCTTACTATCTTTCTTCCAAGTAATTTCAGTTGTATCTTTTTTCTTATCAGTTTCAGTTTTGCCATCTTCTTTTAAATTAATTTCAGGTAATGATTTTTATTTAGTCTTTCAGCTCTCTTTCTATACAAGTCTTTCTCTCTTTTAAGCATTATAATTTTTTTTCTTAGTGACATTATCTCCTTAGCTTTTTTCCTTTGGTATTTTCTGAACCTGGCATTTAAATTCTTCAAAGACAAAGACACATCAGATGAAGAAGATACAGGGCTATTTGGACATTAAGTTGATACAGGGCTATTTCGACATACAGGAGTTACGGGGCTATTTGGACGTAAAGTAAGAACAGGACTACTAGGACACAAAATAGATACAGGGCTACTAGGACATAAAGTAGAATCAGGAGTTTGAATTCCGCTGACAGATGGAAATACTTGTTCAGAAGGCAAGCAAGATTGAACGAGACTACTAGTAAATAATCTGCTCTTAGAACGTAGACAGCGTGTGCTTTGATGAGGACTAAGGCTGCGAGAAATGTGGAAAACTGAATTGGCTGAATATACTGCTGTTTTTTTCACAGCCGCGGTATTTGATTCCCGTGGAATAAGTAAGTTTAAATTGTCATTACGAGATGGTCCTGGTTGTGGACTAAGCGAGCGAAAACGATTTAGAATAGAAGGGCTTGTGGGAGGTGACGCAACTGTTGTAACGTCCCCTTGTTTTTTAGGAGGAGGATCATTAATTTTAAGTAAGTTTTTTTCACATGGTAATTTAGTGCTTCTTTTTTTCCTTTCATAGAATGCTTTGAAGTTAGCTCTGTTTATTTTCTGCTTCAATCTTCGCGAGTCATTTCAGCCAACGATAAAATTTTTCCTTCCTCTTTTTTCTTTCTATATCTTTCTCTATCTTTTCTTCTTAGTTCTTCAGCCAGTAAAGGATCATCTTTTATTCTTTCCTTTCTTAATCTTTCAGCTTGTCTTTTTTTTTCTAAGATCTGCTCTCTTGATTGTTTTCCCATCCTAAAAATTGTAGGTACGATATTAAAAAAAATAAAAGAAAGAGTTTTATATTTCAGATTGCTTTTAAATTATTAAATAAAATATTGAAATCTCTGTATGACCTTTGGGTCACCGATACACCGTTATTTCTTTGTTAAATAATTTGAGTGTTTTAGTAAGCATTCTTAGAATGTTAAACAACTAATAGTCTATCACATTACATTAGAGTAAATATTTTACTGGAGTCTCATGATAACCCATGAAATTCCGGTGGTAATATGCAATATCGGTGGCAACTCACCTACCACCGGAACCACCGATATTGTGCCACCGAAATTAGAAACACGAAGAAAAAATAAAATAGCCCAAAAACCATTTACCTCTTTGTCAGGTAAAATTTATGATCGTCATGGGTACCATAAATCACATAATATACACTGAAATCCTTATGTAAAACAACCTACATTAATTCGTACAGTAACCCACAGAGATTGCATAAATTCGTATTCCCTCTTCGATTTAAAAAAGTACTTACGTATTGGCGCGAAAACTCAGCAGAATCGGACAAGTCACTACGTTACGAACGCAAGAGCACGACTAGACCTGCGTGTGCGTTAGTAGATAGCTCGCCTAAGTTGACTTGTGTTACGTTGAGACCAACATATACAAAACACACCGATATTGCATTTTTGTCGCGGACGTTCGTTAGCGCGGTGTTCCTGGTATGTGTATGATAACATAAGTAATGAAAGCACTAAATATAATTGCTATATGTATAAACCAGTAATATATTATTTAATAAGGTACTAAGATTGCCATTAAACCCACTTAAGGAGGTAAATGCGCGAAAAAGTGAATCACGGACATACCACCGTTATTGAGAATTAGGAATATATTATTTTTTATCTTAAATTACATTTATACAAATTAATTTTTATTAGTGGCTTCATACGAGCTAGTTTTTATATTTTACGAAAAAAAATAGTCTGGGCAAAAGTAAACATTTGACATAGTCATTTCACGCGAGGAACCTCTAAAAACACTAGCCGTGAAATTACCCTTATAAGTTATCATTATCAAAACTAGATTTAATAATCTAGAAAAGCTGTTATATTCTTTTTACAAGCTTTTCTTTTAATTAATATTATATAATGTAGGTACTATAACTTTGCGTTATCTACGCAAGTTAGATAACAGCCAAGTTGTGCTGTTCACCGCAAATGAAACTGACCTGAAAATAGATTATCAATTTTGTGAATAGCACAATATACAACGTTTACTTAGTTGGTACCGAAATAATTATTTTTACGATAATCGAACATAGGCTTTTCTTACCAAAACATGTGCCTGAATAAGTACCTAGATGATGTTTCTTTGAAAATTTATTAAGAAAGCGACTTTATTATTGAAAAACATAACTACTTATACCACATGGGAAACTAGACAATGGCTCCGAATCTTTAGGACGTCACATCAGTATGTTTTTTAATAGATTTGTTTGCGACTTTTCTTTCTGGTGAAATGAGGCCTTAGTGGCTTACCACGATCCTTTAAAACAATACATGATCCATTGAGTAATGGAGATGTCACCTTACACCATGCATCGCGCTGTCTCGCTTACTCACTGGATCTTGCATGGTTTTAAGAGACGTAACCCCCTTGATCAGCGGAGGAACGCAGTGAACTTGGGTGACTGTAACAATTTAAAAAAAAAACCGGTCACGTCCGAGTTGGTTCCGTACATTGCCAATGTCAGTTTTTAAATTCAATTGCGGTATTTATACTAACTACTACTATCGCCATCTAGTGGTGTTTTAGTGAACTAAAACGTTTTATATTAAATTTACCACTTAATTGTCAATTGACAGGATTCTTGTAGGTTTCCTGTAATCTACAGGCAATGACCTATATTCCGTATTTTTTTTCAAAATTTTAGGCCCAGTTGTTTCGGAGATCAGGGGGGAATGGTAAATTTTCGTCTTCTTTCCTGAATAAAATGAAAACTTTTTATATTACAATGATAACAAAAATATATTTGAGATCCTCATAACGAGCCCTTTCATTTGATATATAACACGGTAAGGTTTGCAAAACTTGTTTTTTTTATTCCTAATTCGTCCCCCGAAAATGACTTATTTTAAAAAAATATTTATTTTCTTTGCATATCTGTGTTTGGGTCACAGAATTACGCCATCCTACCAATTTTCATCAGTTTTGGTCCAGTTCGGAGAAAATTGGCTGTGACAGACGGACGGACGGACAGACAGACGTGATCCTATAAGAGTTCCGTTGTACATTTTTGTACGGAACCCTAAAAAGGTAGTCAACCTATTTAATAGATATACTTGACATTTTTAAATTGATCCACCGGTTGTTATCAAGTATCAATATCAGAAAAAACTAGATACGATATCAAGTGTGTTTACAAAATGAATAAGAAGTTCCTAATAGGCGCCGCCATATGGAACATTTATTGAGTCGATATCGAAAATGACGTTTGAGATAAGTAGAACATTTCTAAAATGATAATACCTACATATTTATATCACTAGAATAGCCTTCGGCAAAACGGACCCATACAATAAATCAATTAATGCTGCTCATATGGTATTAACACGCCTACGCGCACTGGTTTTAGATCGTTCGTGGTTATTTCTGGCCCGTGACTCGGGGTATGACACTGCGCCTCAGCATGAGATCACAAAAGTTCTTAATACACGAGCGACTAAACAGAACCCATTAAAAAGATAAAAAAACACTTGATGATGACGATGGCACTGGCTGCAGCAGTTCGCGTGAAGTCTACTAACGCGGTTTGTGTATTGGCTTTCAAGACCCTTTGTAGATGTTTTATTAATTATTATTGTCACTTACCTGTACAAAAAAAAAACTTTCAAACAATCAAACATATATGGATTTAGTTTTAATTTACCATTAAGGTTGACAATCAAGTTGCCATTTGGGATGGGTCAAGGTCATAGAACCATCAGGTACTAAATAGGTGGTAGACAGTAGGATACACGCCAGAAAATGTCAATTGATTGCCTTACATAAATGGGCATCGATCGGCTACATCATTTTCGTAACAAGACTGAAAATAACAAAAAATGAAAAATATGAGATTATCTTAGCCTAAAGCTAAAAGATTCCCAAGAAGATTCGCGATGACCCTAAATAAATATTTTGTATGAAGCATATAATTTACCTACTACTAAATTCATTATTTTTGAAATCGCATGAACTCTAGCGTCCGTCAGATACTTACCAATAAACTAAAAAAAAAAAATAAACTAAAAAAAAAAAAAAAAAGATATTTTTACGAGTATTCTGCGGGTTTGTGGATCTTTTTGTTGTAAAGATAGAGCAATAAAAATTTATACTTGCATGTGGGCATGACCCCTTTAAGTTCATGGTTATATTTTTAATGGAAATGACCCTGAACTTCAACATACTGACTTAATATTTAATATAATACCAGCATTACTAGATATTGATATGGGCTTTGCTTCTGTGAGCATTTTGGGTTTAAAAGTAGGTACTTATATAGTGGCTTTGCTTCTGTGAGCATTTTGGGTTTAAAAGTAGGTAAGTATACTTACCTTTGTATTTTATGTGATGCGAGTAAAAGTAACAGTAATTCCTTCTTTTCGCAAACTTTCGTAAATTTTCCTATTAGTTACTATTTTCTATTCTTGGCTATCATTTTTTTTATCTTTTATTGTAATTTGAAGACTGATTTACATAATTACATTGTAATTATGTTGTTATTTGGCAGTTGGTTGTTAGTTTTACTTTACAAACAAACCTCGGTATAATCTCATTATGACATCTAAAAACGTTCCACAAAAACCCCACGTATAGAGTTTTTTTAAAAGATACAGTACGTTGAACTAATTCAAGACCATCTGGCTGTTCAAGTCGAAACAAGTTTAAAATATTGCAAGAATAGCTAGAGGGTTTTATATATAATTTATAATCATTTACATTTGCGCCTTTCATTATTGCCCCCTAATATTGGGCCCGCACCAAATCGCGTTAAGATATTCAGTCGAGTTTCCATTCATATGCAATTCAATGTTTTATAAAGGGCTGTTTTTGGAGCAAGAATAAGGTCGCAGATGCGCGACAGATTGAGTGATTTTAATAATAACTTCTTGCGAATTTGAATAGGTTTGGAGGTGATGGACCTACGTTTGCATTTATAATAAGAGGGTAGAAACAAGATGCAGCCTAATTGTTAGTTATTTTTTTTGAAAGGCCTGGTTTTTAAATACACGTAAACCATAATGCATAAATGATGAAGACCATTTTAGAGATACCATTTGAAAGAAAAAATTCTTAAAATTGTATATAAATTTTATTTAATTTTAAAGATACATACAGCGATGACGTCACTCCGCGTTGAAACAAAGTATTTAGGTTTTTTTTACTAGAATAAAAATATGACAATGACAGATTATAACGATTTGACTGGCCTGTGCTTGCAGTACAACAACAACAACAACAAACGCTTTATTGCACCAAAAACTACAATACAATAACACAGTACCTACTTCCAAGGAAAGAGTATAATTATAATCCCTATACTGCCAACTTACAGAAAAATATTGAGATAATATTACAATCCGTTAGTAGTAAATTTTTGAAAATAAAGGTCATTGGATTTTTTGCAATTAAGTATCTCCAAAAATACGTGCTTAATAAAAAATCTAATTACCGCAAACTGTCTAATAAGCCTATAATATTCCTCTAAATGGTTTGTGAATTAGACATCTTTGTAAAAAATTGGACTAGCCAATTAACTAAGTAGGTATATTTTATTAAAAAAGATATTATAATTAAGTATAAGGTTATGCTTTTATGGGTACATGAATTTAGTACTTACATAAATAAATAAATACTAAAGTTATATAAGCAAATAAATTTTACTTAGATTAAATTTAAGATCAATCTGAGACATCATTAGGCATTATACAGAAGTACCTTTTGAAGCGAACTTTCCATAAACCCTCATTTAAATGTAGAGTTCTTTAAATTAAATTTACCCACAAGATAAAAATAACAGCACGGTTAAGTCATGTTTCGATTTTAGTATTGAAATAGACAAACAATAGCGGACCAATATTACTACCAAGTAACAATTGCAATCAACATAGCGATCCTTTATGATTATTAAGTTGTGTCCCCGTCGTACCGAATGCTCCATTGACCTGCACCATCAATAACTAAAACGAATATAATATTATTGAAAGAGCGAACTTCCAATGACCCTAGTCATCTATTCCTGTTGATTTTTTTACCAATTTTGTTAGTCTAGCTAGGCCATGTAATATTTTAAATATGCACAACAATGACGACTTATCGCATCACATGTGGCGTGCGCGTGCGCACGACCGGAACGATTGTCACATTATCGACTATTGTTCCAAGTAGCGTGACTTATACTGCTCGTCAAAAGAAATACTAATTAGTCACTCATAACTGAGGAAAATGTTATTAAAATCAAATATAAAAAAGTGCTTTATGACTAAATAAAAAGAATTTCCCTATTGCTGCCCCTGTCCATACTAAAATAATGTCTCTACCAGACGACTTGTCATGATCATTGTTAAACGATCATTAAATCTATATTTTCACTACTTACAAACAACTTCTCTAACAACTTAGATAGTTATCAAAATTATTGTTTTTTTTACGCATCTACTTCTTAAATCACTACATAGTATAAATCAAAGTCGCTTTCTCTGTCCCTATGTATTGTATGCTTTAAATCTTTAAAACTACGCAACGGATTTCGATGCGGTTTTTTTTTTGATAGATAGTGATTTAAGAGGAAGGTATATAAGCCCATGCGAAGCAGAGGCGGGTCGCTAGTTTTTTTATATAAAGGACAATAATCTATATTACGATATTAAGAAATACAAGTATAGTCATACAGAAATCTACACATACTCATTTTTTACTTTTTATTTTGCTATTTTCAATTTACAAATTTGATTTTGGATAGCGCTGATAGAATCAATTAGGTCCATGTCTACGTTCGCCCAAATAGAAGCTTATTATTAATTTACTAGGTGGTATTATATTGATGGTACCGATAGAGCGGACGGTCCCATTCCATATAGTAACGGTAACCGCGGCCGCTGTCGCAAACCTTCATACAGCCACTCCGAAACAGCGAGTGTAATGTCCTAAATAGTAGGACATTCACCAGCATTCACTTATATAGATGATGTACCTATGATGTATTTTTACGCTATCTAGTATGACAAACATACTTTGTAGAATATAGCTGAAATGGATTGGTTGTGCAAAAAGTAGAGAATTAATAAATCCTACTTTTTTATATTAATCGAAGAACATATCAAAATTTCTGAAGTCCTATAAAAGTATTGATTTCAAGCAAATATTGGGAAGGTGTGATGTGGACTTATGAGTAGTACTCAGATTTATAGATATTGCAATCAATCTATAAATTTGGTTGACAAGACAACGGATCACTATTCAAAATCTTTAGACAGCCGTGACATTTTGACAAGATAACACAATCATGCAATCGATTGCTTTAAAGATTACTTACCAAGAAACTTAAAAAAAAATATGTTCTTATTTTACTAAATAAAATCACTATTATAGCAAATCGTCTCTATAAAACATCATTAGCTAGCTTAGAATACGATGTGCTGCTAACTTTCCTGGGATGGAATGTCCTCAAAAAGCAGGCTTACCCTTTTGTGGTGTGTGCGAATCACACGGCCTGGAAGTTCCCAGTGCCACAAAGCAATGAACAGTAGAGATAAAACTTCAGATATGATATACTCTACATTGTTAACAAAATAAATAAAAGAAAAAATTGAAAATGCAATTTTGCAAATTTCGACTCCTGAATTGGACCTTTTTGGTTTTAATTAATATTTTGTCGTGTGACCATAGTGTCACATGCAGCATGATTCACCATGCAATCTTTATTTATAAAGCGAGGATTTCTTCTAAGCTCTCTGTGTTTTGTGCCAGGTACATTGCGTGTGCCAGCAATGTGCCTTGTGGTCGACAGCCCCTGTAAGGCGAGGCCGTCCGCGCAGGAATGCTGCCTTTCTGACAGCCATGACTTGCGGGACTAGCGGTTGACGACTCCTAAAAAGTGTTGGAAAAATTTGTAATAGAATCCTTTTACTCCTTTATTGTCATTTTACTCCTTTCAGACTTAAAAAGAGGAGGTAATGTTATGGGTTTTATTGTTTTTTGAAGTACCTAGCTGAGGAGTAAAGGGTGGATCAATCAAATCAAAAAAATGGAATAATTGACATTAATTTTTAGATTATTATTGTGGAGTCGTTATTGTTAGTTTGTCAAATGAGTTTAGTTTTATTTTTTAATTAAGATTTCGTTGACTGTTTTTTCATCAGCCGCTTCAAGATCATCAACTGTGCAGGACTCAATTATGATCCCCCCCCCACCATCCCCATTCATCTTCAGAGGCCGGAATCAGCTTCATTGTTTGTTTACACGTCCTCGGTCAGTCTTCTATTTCATAATTATTTCTATTCTCACTTTATACATCAAATAACTTTGTGTTATATGTGCAGGTAGTTACATAATATATTTATAAGTAATATATGTAATACAACCAATTTCCGCAAATGCATTGACCAAGATTGACAACGGTTGCTATGCTTGGTTAGGGCCTTATCACAATGCTGATTTCAGGGCGTTTCCGTTCCGATGTGGGCTGCGGGTATCGGTAAGTACTAAGTAAGTATATATTATAGCTAATTTAGATGTTTGATATCGGCTCGGTCAGTACAGTAACGAGCAGAACACCTACCTACTGTCTACTTTGCTGTACCAACTCAGCAGTGCCCAGAGATAGACCTGTGTACAAAGTTCGTCTGTTTGGGTAATATTTCTGCTAAGTATTTCTGCTGCCAAACAGACCATTGCCGTGTCAAATTGAAGAGATTAACTCACGCATTATTGATTTATGTTAACTGGGTAGGTTTAAATTACTGGCTAGGTACTAAATTTGTTGTTGTTGTTTTATATTCTTATTCCTAGGTCACGAGTTCACCAATCTCGAGCCTAAATAAGATGGTGGCTGTGCGCCATTTTTCTTAACAGCCATTATATTGTATCCCTATGTAGAGATAATTTACGGTAGGTACTCATTTCTATTAGTTACACCGCGGCATATTCTTTTACAGCATAGTAGGACGATTAAATTCTTTCTCGCTTTTGAAATTAATCGTATCGCTTTTCTATCACTTCACTCAAACTATTATATGGCAGTTGGCTATAAGCACGATATTTTCTTCAGTTTAATCTAAACACACTAGTTTTATCTCTAGTCAGGCATTTAATAAGTACTTAACCAAATGATGAATTTTGTATGTGCCATATGTACCATTTAGATATTATAAATACCTACATTACAATTCTCACAAAATAAACTGGCGGATAACAAATGAAATTTTAATTTAAACATTTTAATCGGTTGGGTCGTTAAAGTTATTTTAAGGACGTGCGTGCTATAATTGAAAGATAAATCCACTGATAGGTAAATAAATTCATAATGACAAGTAAGTTTTTATTGATTCCGTTTTCATTATTGTTAGATTAAAGCTATTTTTTAATGATAATTAATTAGTTATTGATGATTGTTTTTAAAATTAATGTGATTGGATTTATGTTTTAACAATGAACCAAAAGGTGCGCAAGAATTCTTTATTACTACCTACCTACATCTATTTGTAAGAGTCTTTTTAGTACACAATATGGCACTCGAAACACAAAGAGTTCGTCATTCTTCAGTAGTTAATAACTATTCAGATCGGTGTTTATGAAGATGTCAGAAAATTTATTTACTTTGACGTTCAAAAAGGGAGTGTTGATGAAATACATTTGTGAATGTTTGGTTTATTGCATGACGATCTTTAAAATAAGTACCTATATATTTACTTACATATTTTTTCCCAAAAGATGCATTATATTAATCCTATAATGTATCATTTATAATAAAATTTAAATTAAAATGTAACTATATGTTTTAAAAACTAATTTAAAAAAAAACAACAAAATGAAATTTTTAAAAATAAAATAGTAATAAGACTTATTTAATCACACGGCTCTATGGTCACTACAGTCACTAATGCTCTGTAAATTATAATGGAAAATGGTCTAAATATGTGCACAAAATTTGCAAATTAAATGTATATTAGTATACAGTAAGAGCTGTTATGTTGTCAAATAGATGCAATCCGATAGATTACCCATTGCAAGCAGGAAGTTGTTCAGTGTTGCCATGTACGGGTCAACACACAAAGGGGCCGACCGAGGCCCATCTAGAGTAGTTTAGAATGGCAACCCCGGAGCAACCTGGATGGCAGGTAACGGGATCCTGATCAAATATTTTACGAGAGCTAACCGCTTAAACTAACAGTTATTCGTAAATAAACTGTAATATCGGTGCATATAAGGCCGATCTTGTGGGATGAAGATTTTTTCTGTAAACAGGGTTAGAGGCAAAAGAGTCATTCAAATAATATGACCTAGGTTTACAGACAATACATCTTACATTGCATAATTTTAGAAATATTTTTTTTAATATAAAATATTTTTATTTACTTATAAAACTGATATAAATAAAAATTATTTGTTCTTTGGACGAAGTTAACAAATTTTACGAACACAACACGTTACCTACTTTATAAAAACCAAGCTGATTTCTAACGACATAAACTTTTACTGATTATAATTGTAATCTATGTTATTTATGATTTTGATTTATAACTTCAGATATAATCTATGACAACTCCCTCCGTGAGTAGCTTGTTTCCTCCTGGCTTGTTGTGTGGTTTCGTTAAAAGCTAACAGATACTTAGTGGTTAGAGCTTAGAAGAAAATTAGGTACTTTAAAAAACATGATCAATATCATGTTAGCTGTATTTCACGGACAACTTCCCGTAGGTTTAAATTATGATAAGTTCTGTCATGATGGTTGTGATCATAACTGAAAAATCTAAGTATACCTACCATATGTAGTTATCTAGGTATCATTGTGTTCGTAACGTTCAATCTCGTGGGTATTTCAGCTTTACTTTTTAAAAATTAATACATAAAAGGAAATTGACACCCACATAAATCCAAAATTGGCAGCATGCAGTCATCTGCTTCCTGTAGATAAGGCCTAATGACCGACATGACTAATATTTTCCAGTTACTATTACACTGTTACCAGAAATTTTGGTCATAGACCTTTCGCCTGCACTAGAAGTGAGAATTTTCACTCACCAACACTGTTAGATTGTTTACGTTTGGTATTAAATAGTAGCGGTGCGTGATAGAATGCGGCCAATCGATTGGAAACAGATTTAGCAACAGTTAACATTCGGGTAACATTCTTGTTATAACACAAGACGGCCCCGCCATGGTACCTACCAACAAATTATATGACAAAAATTGTTAAAATTTTTTTTTTGCTCTTACTGAAGTCGTATTTTTATTGCGCGTATCTAAGTAACTGAATTACAGACTAACTAGTATTTACAAATAAAGAATTACTTTTAAATTAAACTGTTTTTTAATCAATAAACCATTTCAACCGACCCTTTCCAGAAGAATTCCTTTATTATTTCCGCCTTGCTTCGTGATATCCGCTACCATGCTTGTTCCACAACACAACCGAACTATTGGTTTTATTGTTGATGGGTTTAATCTATTTCACTTCTGTCCAAACATGTTGCATCTTCAGCTTACGCTTCAGAGCTCAGGGTACGCTTTTAATCACAAAATTTAGAAATATTAACAAGAAGTGGCATAGCGCACGAAAAGCGTGTCACTGGTTTGGCTTGCAAGCCAACGTTTCATACAGAAAAAATGGGTAGAAATTTGATTGTATCATTTATTGCCACTGTTATTGGTCCATAATACCTATTAGCTGGCTTTGTTGTAAACTACGTACATTTCTAATAAGGTGTAGTGTAGTTAACGTGTATTAATTAAAGATAAGAAGAGAGAATACGCTAGCCACACTGATCCTGGAAATAAATCCGCGTCAAAGATTTCTATCCGGATAATTTCTCTGTTCTGAGATTTTAATCATGGTCCTAATAAGCAGTCCTGGTTAATACAATAGAGCAACTGCTGTATGACCTTCGTAATTCTTTTAAGTATACAAGATAAGCAGACCAATAGGAACATGATCCGGGTGTGTTAGTGACCAACACTATCTGATTTTTCATGCTACCTAAACGTAAACCTAACGACTGCCATCTACCGATATCAACCGAGAATCTATTAAACCCCAGTTCATGTGGTCGAAATCCCCTGAGTATATGTATTTTATACCTACTATCACATAATATCATTACTCACATTAATTTCATTAGAAAGAGTGCACCAAGTTCAAAGCAGGATATTGTTTACGGTTTCATTACAAGTTTTATAAACATCGATCAGTCTTCAACATCCATCTACTTGAGAGCAGCTTTCATCAATCTATCAAGAAAGACCACTCGGTTCTCCGGCAAGGGCTCCCAGACATAATAATTGTTAAAGACGAGACGACCGCCAGTTACATTGCAACAAGCTTTGTTTGATGTTTTATAACTTGTTCAGTCTTGTTAGAAATGTTGTAATTATGCCTTTTATTTAGTACTTATTTGCTAAATTCTGACGTGATTTAGGAGTTTCATATTACAACCATCACATTTACAGATGCTACTTATTCAGCAAAGGTTACTTTCAGTTCCTTTTCTAAGTGAAAAAGTTACACATACACGTTAACTTACTCGGAAAACACTAACGGTTTTACCATTCAAAGCTATCCATAAATAGTAAAGTAACCACAGGCCTACCGGCCATGTATCAATGCTTAAGAGTTAGTCATTTTCTATGTGGTAATGGTGTAAATTGGTGTAGTTCCCGGGGTGTGGAATTTGTCCCTTAGATATCGTCTAGTAAGAGAAGAAATTTGCCTAGCTTGACTCTACGTGTAAGCGATAGAAACCTTTGAAAATGTGTAATAGGTATATTTTCTTCTATGATCCTATATTTTTTATATGGGATCACAACGCAGCAGCGTTTCCACTTCCCATTATAATTAAGTCGAGTCTATAAGTACAAAAATGATAATAGAACCTAAAATATGTAGGTAACTATAAGATAGATAATAATACTTAGTGCCTCGGGATCATTATAGTCTTTCATGTTTCATCCCAACAAATATTTAAACAAAAACACTCGTGTAAGTATGTAAGGTAAAGATGCACTCGACAATTGTTTTACTTCACATGAAGATCTCTTTATCGTATTCTGATTATTTCGTGACTACACCACTGTTTGCAGTCACGAATTGTAAAACAAAGGAGATACCGAACTTGGCGCTTAACCCAAATTTGGTAGCGACATCGTACATATTACGTCATTGCAACTAGATAATTAGGACGTGAAATATTTTGATCGTTCCTTCGGAACTCTTCTGTCGTAATTATGTCCTAAATTTGGGTGCCTGCACAGTCGGCACAGTTGTTTATAATTAAACTTTGCAGCAAGTATGTATCTACCTGAATACTTGGACGCATTAACCGCATGGACATTGCTTATTTAAGCATGCTTTAGGGCCTCTTTTAAACAACCACACATATCTCACAATATTAGGGTTTACTCTAGAACATATGACTCTATGCAGATTGTATCTTCCTTCCTCTTCGACAGTTTTGTCATCCATAATTGTACTGTAATTAATAAAATAATCGCGTAGATCCATCGTGGACCACACGCAGTTTTATTTCATCTTGATTCAATTGTCCATGCAAATGAAAGCAATTTGTTTCTCATTTCTCGCAAATAGCCCGAGTGCATCGTAACTACTCAATCTCATCCATCATTTAGTAGTGAACCCTTTGTTATTATGGTAGCTCCGTAGAGCTTAGTAGTAACTTACAGTATAGAATTAGGAACTGCCTGAACTTCTTTATTGTATGACTTACAGCATCATGCTCGTAGTTATATAATACTTTATATCTAATTACATTCATAGCACACTGTGAATTTTAATAAATCTAGAAAACAAAACGATAGCGAACATTAGTAATATCATGTACCTAATAAAGCGAATAGAGCTATTTACTAAAAATATCTGCTGCTGCAAGATAGAGTTGCGCTCTTGTCGGTGGAGTCCCTTCAAAGTTCTATCTTTGGGCCAGCCTTCTCACATCCTGATACATACTCGTACATTGATCATACCTAAATAAGTATTGAAAAAGTGGCCCTCCCATATAAATTAAGCAATATCAAGGCTGATCTGACTTTCTGTGAGAGGTAATTATTAACGATAAAGATGTATTTCCTAGAGTAGGTTGTTAAAGATTCACAATGTTTAATATTTACAATAAAATCCTTACCATAGTGAACATTTTAAGTCTTAATTTGTTTATACTTTAGTGTAAATAAGTAAAAAATACTTTTACAATTGGAAGTTTTATATGTTGAATGTGGTTTCACATAAAATACCCAAGTACTAACAGATATTGGCTACATGAACCATATGCAGGTACACAAACCTCATCACATCAGATGCATTCGCCGTACCGTCGTACCGTCTTCTTGCAAAACTTCATTATTTATTAGTCTCTTCATTCATCTACAATCTACATACATATGTTTATTTTTACTTTTTATATTGAAGAAGCTTGAAGGCCTTATTACTTGTGTCTTTGTAACATTAACACTCGGCAAGCAAACCAGGGCGTGGTTGACAAAAATATACCTAGTAAGTATCACTATATAGTATACACATAAGTCACCAAAAATAAATCTTACTGCTTTTGGCAAAACTAAGTTACATAACTAAACTGAAGTTTGTTTTTAATAGGTACCTATGACATGCCTACCTAAAGTAGGAAGTTTTTATAAGTATACTAATATCTTGGAATCTAGGTTTATCACAAAGCTATTGTGTAATAAATGGGTGCAATGGTCTACTCTACATATAATTCGTTGACCACAGCAAGTTGATTGGCTCCAAACAAAAGCATATTTATATAATTTCAATGAATTTCTACCGAACAATAACAATGCTGACAAAGGCAGCTGTTATCACAGCCCTAGATACCAACAAGTGAATACCCTAGCGACCGCTACACATAAAATAAAGAGATTACGAAATGGACACTCCCTATCCTCAAAGAGAGTAATTCTGTAATTCGTCCCATGTACCTACGGCCCATTTGGGACGAAACGCGGAAAATCAAAATTAATCAAAATTTCATTCTGCAATTCGTCCCATTCTTTTTTTGTATGGAAATTTAAACCTTATCAACGCTTGGTACAGTCAGTAAGACAAGAATTAAGAAAAATGTATATTTCGTTAGAATTGTTACATTTTGCTGTGGTTTTGTTCATAGTTAAATATAAAATAAATGATTGTGAAAAAAAATGTTATTGCTGAATGTTTTATCTAAGACATCAGGTAATTGTTTCATTTAATAAGAAAACGCACAAGTTCAAGTGTTACCGAAATGAATACAATTAGTTAACATGTATGGCTTCCAGATAAGTAAACAATGGATGCGATGGTCACTTTTGAAGAGGTATTATTTGTTCATTCTTTTGATGAAGTCCGTCCCTATAATAGAATGCAGATACCAATGGAAGATATAATGAATTCTTTTGTTTTGACTATTTATGTTTTTGTGGTTGTTATCAGTAAGTAAACAATGGTTATGGTGATCACCCTTGAAGTAAAGTATGCCAGGATCAATAAAGCAATAAAACTACCTACTTATCTTTGTACACGTGCATGACTAGGAGAGGGAGTGTTTTGTAGAATTCAAATAAGTTACTTAGTATGGTTTACACTTTCCGACAGAAAAGGTCAGAACATCATTCAGTAGATGTGAAAAAAAAATTTATATTTTATTGTTGTGACATTTATTGTGACTTGAATCTGTGAAATTTTGTGACTTATGTGACTATGCAAGTGTCTGCGTTCTTAAAAAAGTTGTTGTAAGTATGTATTCTTTATTTTAATATTAATTATGGTTCCGTACCTCAAAAGGAAAAAACGGAACCCTTATAGGATCACTCGCGTGTCTGTCCATCTGTCTGTCCGTCCATCTGTCACAGCCGATTGCTCTGAATCCACTGGACCAATTGAGATGAAATTTGGTACACATATGTAAGTTAAAGACCCAAAGGTGCATGTGTAACGTAAATAAATAAATTATGAATTTGGGGGTCACTTTTGGAGGGTAAATCACATTAAAAAAAAAAAGATTCGCTAACCATATCGTGTGACATATCAAATGAAAGAGCTCGTTATCAGGATCTCAAATATATTTTTGTTATTATTGAAATATAAATAGTTATAAAACTTAATCAAGCCATATATTATTACCCCAGCCCTATTACAAGCCTACATAATACCCATTTGCACATAATTTGTGCTTTGTTAGTTCATAATTTTCCAATTCTGTCTGTATATAATATACTTACTTACAAATCAACCTTTATGTTCTGTACAGTTCATTGTACATACTTTCATTATATGCTTATTCTAGTTGAAGACTATTCTATGATTATTATATTTCTTAATGAAAAATTCAACGTTTATTATTTCTACACTAACACTTTTTTTACAGATTGTACCATTTATAAACATGGGACGAATTGCAGAATGAAATTTTAATTCATTTCGATTTTCTGCGTTTCGTACCAAATGGGCCGTAGGTACATGGGACGAATTACAGAATTACTCCTCAAAGAACGCAAACATATTTTAAAATTAATAATTAGCCTTTATTTATTTCCAGGACTCATTAAGTAATTCCATTTTGAATATCATCTAGATCGGTTAAGCTGTAAAAACGTAAAGAGGTAAAAAACAGACAGTTAATAATTTTAAAACAAGTTAATAAGGTAAAGTCTAAAAAAAACTAGACATTTAAATTTATAAGTGATACTTATATATAATCTATTTTTTATAACTCTACTTGAAAAATATTTGTCTCATTTACTCAGTAATTTTTTGAATAAATCACTACAAGAGTTAAGATAGGGTTTAAGTACTACCCTCTAAGCAGATATTTTATATTTGATTTTACGGCTGCCATCCTCCTGTACTTACAATATTTTGTGCGCTGAGTAACCACGATAACCCTTATATCTTGTTCTGTTTTATTTACGATCTCCCTGGAGGCAAACACTTGTGCGTCACCCCCAAGTGGATTTTGATCCACAAATAATACATTTGCTCCGTATATTTTAATTGAACTGTACTTATAGTGCAGTTTTCTATATATTTCATAACAAGAGTTTAAAATAAAATATTTATAATTTATTGAAGATCACCCTAGCATCAAAAAAACCTTAAGGGAGTTAGGTAGGTGGATAGCGAGAGAAAAGCAGCTGGAGGTTGCATTAAATATGCGGTTCATTATACTGCCGATAGCACACTGAATAAACATGTGATGATCACCTCATTGAGAAAATGATGAAATAAGTTTAAGACTGTATTGCCAAGAATATAACTTGAGAAGAATTTTAGGATAAATAACTATTATTTATATGGTCAACCCCGATTTTCCAAGCAAAAGCTATATAAAGCTAAGCCTACGGTTTTTCGCCATTTACATATAGATACTATTTTTGAATAATAAATGTTAAATAAATAAAAACTGTATTAAATCATAAACAAAGTTTATGGCTCAGATAACTGCAGTTATTACATACTTCTACAGCTACGCAAAATTTCTACTTTTTGATCTTATGACATCCACTTTCTTTGAAACGCTCATACTATACAAACTAGCCTGGGAATATGTCATATAAATAAATACGAATGGCAATACAATTTCCTTTCATGGCTTGTCCTTATTGAGGCGAGTCGTGAGATGGCTATGACATGCAGTTTGTCAAAGGCAAGGGGCATATGGAGTGTTTCAAGATATTCCTTCAGTGTTAACAGGCACTTTGGCGAGTCATTTGCAAAACAAAGGGCGGAGAGACGCAGCCCAAATAAAAATATTTACTTACGCAGCCGCCGCTGACTCAGGCCAGCTCAGCTTTGTTTGCGTGGAGGAATAACCCTTTTGAAGGAAAATAAATTACTGTCAAATTAAGAATTACTTATTTGGTAAATTTAAACTACATTTTGAGAACCGTTGGCTGATTCATAGAATGCAACAGCAACAAAAAACCAAGTTTGTTTACTATATTTCGCTGCCCTTTTATTTTTTAAATACAGATTATTTTGTAAATATTTGATAAAAATCCCATATTTTAATGTAGGTAGGTAACCTAATAAAATAATCATAGAATGCAGTGCAGTATGGACCCCAGAAAACAGATCGAAACAGGAAAGGCGAAAACCATAAAGGTGGTAGAATATCAGATATTTTTGGTGTGAATGTAATGATCATTTATTGATATCAATAACGTATTGTACAATTCTACCCACATTTTACCTTCAATAAAAATGTCGGGTAGATTATGAATATGCTGAAACTGTTGTACTTACTTATTGTTTTATTATTGTTGTTTGCATGCAATTTATAAATTTTAAGTTATTGTGACTTCACAAAGATCCATAAATAACAACATCAATTCATTACATTATATCAGCTATCTGAAAACAATACGTGCCTGATAAGTGCTAAAACAAAGATTGAAATTAAGTACTGATAAACAATTTCAAGAATCGGCTTATATAATCTTCGATAAACCCGATTGCACGATAACCTTCGATAAATTTTGAGATAAGACAGCGACCAGGGGGAATCCCCGCCACAAAATATATAATAGTGTACTAACGTACAGGATCGGACAGTCTAATCACACTCACGCTAAGAAATAGACATTCACCTCACCACCGCTGAGAACCGCCGAAAAAGTATAAATTTCAAGACATGACAAATGAAAAGTCACGTAATAAAAATAACTAAACACGTGACGTTGCACAAATAACGTCTCAGCGTCTCAGAGATCAGCGTCTCAGAGACGGACGAAACCCATCAGACCTCATCTTACTAAATGATAAAGTTACCAATAGTTTTCAAGTTCCTTGAAGTAGACAGATTCTTTAACAATACGAGACTAAGGACAAGTTCTTACGGCCTAGGCAAAGTCTCATAACTACACATTATAAGAACAAATATTGTTTTCGTTAATATCAATTGAAATATTTTATCAGATAACACTATAGTTAGTATATTTATTATACTCCTATTAGCCTGCCGTCGAAGGCACGCGAAGGCGACACGGGCTCCGCCGGACATGAGACATCAGCTCAATGAAGCCACACCAATTTGCATCAAATTGCTGCATAAGTACCTGCCTCGACAGCGATCCTGGGCCATGACGGCATCTCTCAATGAGTGAGATATTATCTGACTCATTCAATGAACATGAATCTTAATTGATATGGCCATTGTCAATCCATGCCTGTATAAGTTGAAATTGAGCAAATGTATAAGATATAAATTTGCATGTGTCTAAAGAAGATTTAGTAAGATATAAATATGTAATAACCAAAATTAAGTAACCTTTTAATCTTGGCTATATCGTGTTAATGACTCTACATTTTAGTTAAGTTTAGTTTATTTTAGTTTAGTTAGTAATTTTATCGCTACGTGCAACTTTGGTTACACATGCATAAGACTCAAAGTCATAATATATTGTGACATGTCGAGTTTTCCTTCCTCAGATGGACAGAGCCTTAGCACTACTACCCGCTAATATTATTGGAATCTAATTTGTGCCCTTAATTTTAATACCATCTACGTTTTTATAAGTATACCTATCATAAGTACCTACCCAGGTTGCCTAGGTGCAAAGAACATTTATTTTAGATACATTTATCAGAAAAAAATATGCACTTGCAACACACGGATTTATTAACGTTTATCAATAGAGTCCTATGACTAACTGGCGCCCATTTACCTATCAACCGCTATCAGCGGTTGTCATTCAAAAGATCGATGCTCGGATTTATTACCACTTTTTGCGGAATTTTGTAACAATGTTACGTACAAGGTACCTAGTACAAATTCACACATTCATTTGTCTAGCCCTTCGTGGTCTAGCCAATAACTGGTGTTGCAAGCGTCCATAGGTAGCGGGGACCACTTCCCATGTGCCTGTTTGCTGCCTACTAAATGGTATATTTTTTTAAAAAGGACAATCTACGACGCTATAGTATTCATACAACTATAGTTTGGGGCAGGGTTTTATCTATTTTTTCATTCATTTATTTTTATTTATCTATATTTGGAAGATTTGTGGCAGGAAAACGGATTCTAGGCTCCGTAGCAAAAGGAAAGCAATCGGGACAGCTTTAAGATGAGATGATAGAGAAAGAAAATAAAATATTCAAAATAAATAAAACATAAAAATAACAAAATCTTATCTAAATAAAATATTGAGCTCAAGCTGCTGCATTTCCACGGTCTAGACGGCTAAATTTAGCCCACAGAGAAATTTCACTAAGTATATTATGTCCTCCGTGAGTTAGCCTTTGCCCGTACACACTAGTTGGACCTCTCAAAACATCTATTAAGTAATAAGGCGTGCAGACTTCCTTAATATTTTCGCAACCCAGGGTTCCAGAGTCTAGTTAGGTACTCAAGGAGAAGCACAAATATGTTAGGATCACCAGAAGCCGCCTATTTGTACCATTTACTGGCCTCTGTAGCCGCAGCAGAGGCAATATCACAGAACAGGATAATAGTGGACGTCGTTTGTAATAACTATAATAGGCTGTAATAAGATAGATATTTCAAGAAGTACCTTAACGTAACTCATATCATGGCCTGCTTGGGACATAAATTTACCGTTACTTATGAAATACATGACACACTACCTACATATTTATAGCGGTCAATCAGATTCAATGTAAATATTTATACTTACGTCTTATTGAATTTGGAAATCACGCGCGGTCTCTAACGCCAGACAATATTTTTTTTAAATCTATGGTCAGAATACTTTTTACAAATTTTTTGATTATAAAAATAGTGAACTACAAAGTCACACGGTGAACGTATTTATAACAATACACCGTCTTCTTATCCGAAGCGATCTGGCCCAAATAAAGCGACACTTGCTTGAAAAATTGTAAAAGGCTAGGTGTAGTGTAGGGACGACACAGTACAAAGGGAGATATAGATGTGAAGAAAGCTTTCTTTCAGGACTTAATAGGTAAGTATTATTATTCTATTGAGACAAGCGTCCCAATCAGGGATCTGTGAGTGATACACAACTGAGTGAGATCAAGACAAGAACTTTTTAAGGGGCAAAAGCTTGTCTACATATTATGGCCACGCAGGATATTTCAAAATGTGCCTCCACGGAGGATATGTGTCGCTGTGTCAAGGAAAGACTCATTATAGAAAGATTTTATTGTGAACTGTGATGTACCCTATATATAAGGTGGACACAAATTAACTGCAAATATTTTAAGTAGTTGATTTGCGTCCACCTTATATAAGTATATCCTCCGTGGATGAAACTAACATTGAAGGAAAAATGGCGAACTGTATTTCCACAAGTTGTAGAACAAGCGACATAAAGAGAAGCAGGCACACAGATATAGCAGGCAACATTTAAATCAGTAACTACCTAGGTATGTCGTAAAACTTTATATTATGGGTAGGTGTACAGCTACTTTGTAAAACCGCAGATATCTAGTACTTAACAGGTACTTACTTACCTCTTGCAACCAAGTTTATAGGAAATGAAGTGATGTGCGGATTGTGCGGCGTTACTGCTAAATACCAATAACAAAACATACCAACAATATTTATTTGATTTTATTATATACCTAGATACTTACCTAGTTACATTAAATTGAAAATAAATTTATTAATTTTATTTATACTTAAATAACTAGCCTAGAATTACCGATTTTGTACGTATAATTAACTAAGATAATTAACGATGTTTCTCTTTGCAACTTGCGGATGGTGTTACTGTATGAAATTTTATACATGATTTTTTTAACTGGCAAATAATTTGCTTGTTAATTATTTCTTAATTTATCTACTCTAAGTAACGTCTATGAATTCAAATAAGCATAAACATGAATGTATGTCTTAATTTTAGGAATCTCTATCCAGATGCTAGGTAGGTTACCTTTTTGATCTTGCGTCTCTAAGGTAGAGTAAACCTTGTAAATAGATAGGTAAGTACCTACCTAGTTAATTTTTATTTATTTTTAACATATGTGATATTCCGTTTTATCACATTTTCTGGAATAAACAACTTATTGTAGTTGTTCAAACAAGAAGTCGTCTGTGTAAATAAAGGTCCGTAACTGATAATATAAAAATTGCTGCGCATCAGTTGAATGCGCCATTGTCTCTTGGGTACTCATTCTTGCTTCACTAAACGTCCCCAAAGACCTTCAAGTCAATTGGAACTCGTTTACTACGTCATTGTATAAGGCCAAAGAAATAAGAATACGTATAATAGTTATTAAAATGTATGTGGGAAATTTTAACTTAAATCGTTATATATTTGTTAGGAATTATTATTATAAATGTAGAGCATAATTAAGTTCGGCTTATTATATTTTATTTATCTGAATTAAATCTTGGAGTCTGGCCTACTTATCTTCCCCCTAGTTTTAACTTTTGCCGTGGCCAACATAACTTATAGTCGCGACTTGATTCTTTCAGTTAGAATTGCCTTGGTTGCGCTATATGGCAGCAATGAAAATTACCTGTCAATGCTGCTATTATTAAGTTAATTCAGCATCAAATAAAGTCAAGCTACTTGTTACTTGACAAGGTGCTTCAGTTTGTGGTGGTTTAGTGGTTGCTTATGCTATGAATTTCGGGTAAGTACCTACCAAACCACCACGTAAACAATACTACACAATATATTATAGTATGTATACTAAGCTAAGAGAACCATAGGCCCAGCAAAGAGTCATAGAAAGCTGATGATGATGAAGGCTTGATATACGATCGGGAAACGCTTAAGTGACATTATGAAATATTTGCCTTGAGCTTTGTTCTGCATGGTGTCAACCGACTTTGGAAATGTGTTTGCTGTAGTGTACGATTAACTTCTAGATTTAGTATAAGTAGGTGACGTGGCGACATGTATCCTTAGTGCCTATAAATAAACTGCACCAGATGCCAAGGCAGTGTAGTCAGCTGTTGTTCAATGCAAATGTTTTGCAGTGCAAGGTTTGAATCCGGATCTTTAGGACAAGGCCACAGGTTGTGGTTTGATATCGAATCTGTCTGTATTGATTTAACTTGACGGGTACCTGACCTACTGTCCGACCGATTTAACATCAGATAAATATAGAGAGCCTCTCTCCACTCTTAAAGGCAGAGTAATTGCCCTTGCCTACTCATATAAACTTTTAATTGTTAAAGTAAGTACTCGTATAGTGTAAATGACTCTTACCTTTATGAGAAATCTTGACCAATGCTATTAATCTTCCACATAGGCGTTCGCCATGGACGTTCTATTTTTAGCTAAGAAGCAATAGATACAAAATCCTGCCCTTTAATTGATATTAAAATTGTAATAAACTGTGCTATGTGAGTCCGGTTGCAAAATAAAATAAAATAAAGGGAGTATGGAAGGATATATATCAGTTAGCATTATATAGAGTCGGATATTGTCACGTTAGCCATAAAGTAGGCTATGATTAGCCGGATAGACGGAATCAGGAGTAAATTAAAATTAACTTTACTCACATGACCTAGAATAACAAGATATGACTCTGTATGAGCCTATTCAGGACAGTCTCGAAACGATAACAAAATAACATTTCAGTTGTTAAGTTTTTTTTATTTAGGAACTAATTTGGTTACGACTTAAAACTCAGTTTTGTCACATAATTAATAGATAAATATAGTTCTTACGGTTTGATGAAGTAAAAGCTCTTCGTATTAACCTTCACATCTGCACTGTATTCAATTTATAGTCCGGTTGCCATGACACGAAAGAAACGGGTTTGCAGTTTCTATTAATATTTTCTTTACGATACTTTAACTGGGGCACATATGTTACACTCACATGCTGTAAATTATGCCCATTAATTTAGATGTAGGTACCTACTTAAGATACCTTAAGGGGCCGTCCATTAATCACGTGAGGCTTAAAAGGGGGGGGGGGAGGGGTTTGACAAAAATCACGAAATATCACAAGGGGGAGGGGTGGTGTAGTAAGATATCACGTGTATTTATTTTTATTTACCTCTATAAAACGAAAGTTAAGAGATGCTCAATGTTCGTACATCACGCGTCCTCACGCGACGATCGATCGGTAGATCGAGAGATTCTCTGCTTTGTGCGCGAAAATTACGTTACCGAGTGGTTTGATGAAACTGACGTTGATCATCAACAATGCACAGTTCCAACAACTGATCTGCAAGATGCTATATATTTGCATGCAAATATATAGCAATATATCTTGCCTTGAGTTTATTCAAATAAAGATAACTTTTTTTTAATGAACCCATGGAGATGTAACAAACTTTAAATGTTTTGATGAGTTAAAACAAAGCAATTAGTGAAAGTTAAGTAAATCGGTTCAGTACTTTCGGAGATAATCGTGATAATACATACGGACAGACATAAAAAAAAAAAAATAAGCTGATATATTCAGTCAAAAATACTAAATGTACAGACAAAATGTTTTTACTGTTTTATTTTATATGTATATAACACCTAATCTAAAAAGTAAAAAAAAATTTTGGTACATACTAAAAATACACGTGATGTTGGATGGGGGGGTTAGTCTTTAACCTCACCATGTATCACCAAGAGGGAGGGGGGGGGGGTTAAAAAATGCTTAAAAAAAGATCATCAAGATCACGTGATTAATGGACGGCCCCTAATGAATAATTCTCAGAGCAAAGTTAATTTTTACTAAAGATAACGCTCTATGTACACTTTATTTTTTTCTTGGCAGTAAGTTATCTATCTAATGCGTATTTATACTTGCAGTAATATTTGAACCATAATTTAAAAACCGGTCAAATGCGAGTCGAACTCGCGTGGAGAGGGTTCCGTACAATACCAATGTTAGTTTTTATATTCAATTGTGGTATTTATCTACTACTATCGCCATCTAGTGGTGTTTTAGTGAACAAGTTCAGGGCACTCTTCCGAAATTCAGCTCGTATAACCGGGGGTTGGTAGAGCTATGGAGGGTACCTTCCATATCTCCAACCGTGAAGGGTTGGTGGCGGATTCATTCTCGAGGAGGGTTTATTTATTTACGCCTAATGTTGTTTTTATGTCTTTAGTACTCGTACCTACCTTAAAAAAGTTAAGACAATAAGACATTGGGTTTAACTTTCAAGTGAGTCTTCTTTGCTCTACATATGGGCTTAAGAGGATCCTTGAAGCTATAAGTAGGTCTTAAGACGTAAGTAACCAGAAAAACGCTAGTATGACGATAACATAGGTATATTTACAGCAGTATTGCTGTAAGCGTCTATTACCATAATAATAATAAGGCCACGATTTTTTTTTATGTTTTCTTATTTGGAACATATCTATCGTTTCATAAACGATGGATATTTTTTAAAACCAAATAACAAATTGAACGTAACGATGATATCATATTATGGTGCAAATAAGTAAACATAGAAGTATGTGTTCGTAAGTATATATGAAATGTTTATAAAAAATACCGTGATTTTTAAGTTACCATTAATAAGTACAAAATAAGTAGTTATAATGATCTAAGGTTATAATGTTGTTGTTTTCTGATATGCTTTGGATACACAACTAATAATTTATAATTGCTGAAATAACATTAGGTATTTTATTACTTTTCTGACATAATTTAGATGAAATCATTGTGAAATATCATGTTCTGATGTAAGTAGTTAAGTATTTTTAGATCTTTACAAGCGCGATACGTTATGAATACTTATCAATATTCAGTCAAAATAAAGCAATTTTAATTTTTCTGATGTCTATCTTATTTGTTTAAAGGTTTTAGTGTCATTGATCAATCGTGATGATGATGACGCTTTGTATCTTGATATTGTTTCTTTACAAACTTACCACTAGGTAAGTAAGTAGGTACTTTCATTTTCTGCGACTAAAGTAAATTCTTGTTTTGTTCCGATCGCAGGCCAGAAGTACTACAGAAGGTTCGGCTAGTCTGAATGGTATGGCCATACTGGCATTAGACTCTTCTTGACGGTTCTCTATAGGGCTATCATGCCAAGTTGTGTTCACTAGATTCTGCATTACCGAATAGGTACTAGCAAAGTATAGTAGCTACCTATCCAGGTGCGCCGGATGTTTGATCGTCACACGTGGTGACTCGGTACATGCACCCAAGCAGACTAACATATCATAAGCAATTTATAAAATCTGTATTCAATCACGAACCAATACTACATTATCATCAGGCTCTACATTCGTCTGCCTAACACAACTCGCTACGTTCAATGTGCAATGGCTTTGCCATATGGCATGAAAGAAAGCACCTTTCCGATAAAGAAAACAGATATGTTTTACATTCGCTGCGCGTGTGTTGAGGATCCAGACGTTACGAAAACATGACTCAAGCGCATACCACGCCTGGGTTTGTTGGCTGACCTGTAAATGCAGATCCAAAGTTATTTTAACTGTTAGCTGTTTGCTTAAATTATCTGCAGTTACTTTCAAAAGCAATATTGAAAGGAACATACTATTCATAACTTTATGATAGCTTATCCAAATCTTTCAACTCTCACATCTCCAGATTCCATCTCAGCCATATTGCCACGGAGGACGCAGTGTCTGCTTGTGCATCTCAAAATGATTAATTTTGTATGAAAAATCCGTAAAGGGCCTCTGGCATCCCGATTGCCGCATCCGCAAATTTTTCCTACTTACAGCTTGACCTTACTATATAAGTATACTCTTTAGTAAGGTAACTATAGAATTCTTACAAAATCTTAACGCAGCTACTGCGTTTATTAAATTAAGTAGTTTAAGATACTTACTGGTGGAACTGAACTAAAAGTGATTGGTAAAATATGATATGACCATTGTTACTAAAATTACACTTCGAAATACTGCCCTTTACATTTTGAATCATTTGTTTCTACATCATTAGAGATTTTAATTTTTCACGCAAGTAAACTAACATTTAAGGAAGTTAGAAATCACCTAGTGTAAGTTTAGAAAATTAGTGTAATGTGAAGATGCTTTTGTTTTCGCAACACAAACGCTTGCATCCTTGGAATGCAAAAATACAATTAGGTAAAGGTTGACAACGTGAATACGTAGGAACCTACCTTTGCAGAGCCAATAGAAGTCCTGTTTCTATACAACGAACCTATTAGAAAATAGGTGTTTTACTTACTCACAAACAAAATAATACGTCCTTTCAATAAGCGCATCTAGGGAGTACCTCTAAGGTAAATGCACCAATTATGGACAGTATAAGAAAAAAAATTGCGTTTTTCATTTGTAATTTGTAAATTTTACAATACAAGTTCCCAGGGGTTTGAAGATAAATAAAGAGCCTTTTAATTAATGATTATTCAATGTTTAAAATAAGATAAATACTAGCTGCAATTAAATATAATTTTATAAAAATACCCTAAGTGAGACTCCATTTATGGACAAGCAAAATCTAGTTATGAACCCCCAACTATGGACATTATCCAAATATGAACAGCTAGTTATGGACATTTTAGCTGGGTAATAAATGTTCAATGGTTCTTTAATAATCAGCCAAGTTGTACTTGTTTAAGCCCAAATAGTATATAATGATAGGTCTATACAGTTTGGGAGAATGATATTAACAGCAATATACTTTTACATTAGAAAATTTGTCGTTTAAAATAGTGAACCAGTTTTGAACACCTAATTATGAACAGAATGTTCTTAAACTGACAAAGTTTTAATTTGCTGCAGATTTTATTACAAAAGGTAATGTTAAATGATTGTATTGTAGTATATGATGTCAATGTAACATAACGAAAAATCACTTTATAGACATTTTGTCCATATATGGGCACAAGATGAAAAAAATTCCAATTATAAACATTGATAAATTTAAAGGGTAAAATTTATATGATATTTTTAGTCAAGTTGCATAAATAATTTTTTGCTATCAATGATTCAATAAATAATAAGATTTTTAGCAAAAACCTTACAACTGTCGAAAAAAAAGACAGTAAATATACCTACTCGCATTAAGATTCTTATAAGAAGTTCGGATTTTCGACACGAAGAAACACTGCGTGAGTGAAACACTGTTAGGGCTGAAAACTTAAAGGCTGATTGCTGTCAAAAATGGTTTATACAATGTCTGGAATGATTGAAAAATTTATTAGTGCAGTCATTTGGAAAAAAACATTTAAGAGTTTCCCAATTTTGGAGGTTTTATTAAAAACTGTCCATAATTAGACCGTGTTCATAATAGGTGCCTTTACCTTAGATATGTTTAACTCAAAGAATTTGGAATCGCGCGCGGCTCTTATTTTCTTTTTTAATCTATGGTTCAACTAATACAACAATCTATAGACGCTCATTTGTCAGGCGGCGCGGCGTCTTTCTCGCCCGCTTCATTCTCAGCCAGGCCGGTACAGCTTTCATCTCCCGTTGACTGATGACCTGATCACTAATAGTGACGATACAGAAGAATAACTCGTCAATGTAGGTACTTAATTTTTTTTTTAAACTAACAAGACTTTTGGCTATCACTTGTTTATACTTGTTAAATGCTGTTTACTCGTTGTCTTTTCTAATAATAACTTAATTGTATAAAATTTTAGCTTGGCTACTTTACCAAGATTATTATGCAGTCAGATTCAACTTTTATACACAGAGAGGTTCCCGGGTAAAGAACAGGAATTTAAAAATATTATACCTAAGTACGAGTATTTTTTTTTGTAGAAGACCGCGATCTTTTTAATTGAATAACGTAAGTAATTCACAAACGTACCTATGTACTTAGTGACCCCTTTACGGTGAAGGCACCTCGCCCTTTATAATAAATTTTATACTTTGATGTTTATTAAATTCTTGCAGTGCATCTTCCCTGTGATGCCGCCGCCTTGAGATTTCTATACTTAACTGTGGACATGAAGTTTTACTTCTGGTATTTCTTTGTTTTATAATCTGACGGCCTCAAGAACGATTATCGGTTGATCCCTTTGTCAGTCAAAAGGTTAAACCTTTCGTCCGCAACAAAAGTCGGCGTTATCAAAGTGTTGAGAACACTGCGGCGAGCTTGCGACATTTTTCTCTTGTATCGATGGGCAGAAAACCTCGTAAGAAGTTATTTTGAACCGGTCAATCCTTTACTTCTTTGAAGCAAAGACTATAACGAATAACAAAGAAACCCAAAGGGTCGCACTAACAAAGGACAACGTAAAAGATGAAGTATTGGGGGCGCTGTTTACAATCTACTGACAACACCCAGAGCTGATCAATTAACGTAGGTAAGTAGAGCTGATTCCGCTTTCTTTTCTAAGTCTCTGACCAAATCAAGGCCATTTTTTTTTTATATAAGCATTGTAACACGACGTTTACTATGAATACGAGTTCACTATGAATACGTCACCGGCGGCCTCCCACCAGTCCCGCGTCACACGGCGCGCATATAAAAGGCGCGCCGCTGTTCAAGCAGTCAGTAGCTCGTTTTCCAGGTACCAAAATGTACCAGGGCGCTTCTCGCCACCAGTAGGCTCTTCTTAGGCCCTTAAGGCACCCTAGTGTCGGCCCTTAAGGCAATGAGCGTTTGCATCGCTCGCGAGTTTGCATCGCTCGCCATTGATCAAAGGCAAAGCCCATGGCCGAGGTTCGTCCCAACTGGGAGCCCCTTGCGCTTTTGCCGAAAAGGCTGAGTGGCGTCAAGCCCTCGCCTCAAACCGTCCCGCTGTAAATATTAAAGCTCTTAGAAGCTAATATTGTAGGTCCTGTCAAAAAAAAAAAAAAAAAAAAAAAAAAAAAAATCAAGCAGTCAGTCGTTCGCTAGACAGCTCCGAGTACGATTGCTCCCGTAGTCTGCTCAGAGCTCAGTGCTTGACTTGATCGATGCCCCGCGTCATCAAGTTACAGCTAGCTAGGAGGATGTTAGGGTTGCGATGCTCCGCGTCCTACCCAGGATCCTAAATAGGTTACCGTATGAAATACGATTTGTACGCGATTGTATGCCATAAGTATTATATGTATGCACATGTACTAAGCTATGTGAGACACCAATAAACACTACTTCCGTACATCGTGGGTATCATTTCATACGCCAACCCTATAGCATTAGAAATTAAAGATATACTCGAAGATAGGCTTTTCCCAGTGGAAATCCTATACTATTAAACGAGCAATATTTGTATGTATGTATATATATATGTATATATATTTGTCTCGCGTTTTCGAAAACGGCTCAACCGATTTCTTTGAAATTTTAAACATAGGTTCTTATAAAGTCATAAAATTAATCTAGCCAGGTTTCATGTCGGGGAAAATTCGTTTTTCCCATATTTATCAGCAAAAAAGATTTTCCGCAAGAAATTGTAGTTATAGTACAATAATTTCGGCGTCGGCCGGTCTGCTTTTATAGCCCAGTGGTTAAGACATTTATTTTGTACTCTGGTAGTTCCAGGTTCAAATCCCAACTAAAGAACAGTTTTTTTTCTTAGGTTTTTTTTTGTTTCGGAGTATAAAAGTATTGAATCAGTATAAATTGCGCATATATTATTTTAAAATGGCTTGAAAGAATTATCAATTCGGTTATAACGTATTAAAATATTTTTCTAAGAAACATTATAGATTCAAATCACAAGTCATCCAATTATCACCATTTTCTCAGGATTCCGTCATCAAAACCTGTTGAAACTAATATGGGACCAACTAGACGGTCCAACCTTTCAGACAAAAAAAATAATTTTAAATCGGTTCACGCGTCTTTGAGAAATCGAGTAACAAACATAAAAAAAAGATTCCGACGAATTGATAACCTCCTCCTTTTATGAAGTCGGTTAAAAATTGAATGATAAATTCTACCACTGACCCAAAGGAAATACTTACCAATCCACGGAGTAAATAGTGTACCCAATGTACCTACCAATTCAAATAGGACTGTGCCCTTAGTATGAGTTTTTCTTAACGCAGACGCTAGCGATTTAGTATGGCAAACCTGTACAGCGCCTCTGGCGGATAGTAAGGCAACTAAGAAATTCCATACAAAATCCTAACGCAGTCGCTAGCATCTGCGTTAAGGAAAACTTATACTAGGGGCACTGAAACGTGGAAAGTGCTTAAGGAATACAACTAACAACGGTTGACGCTAGATGACGGTAATCTATTTACTGAAAAAGTACAACGCGCTATCGTTGTGTTTTCACAAGTGATTCTGTTTTACATATATACCACCACTAGCTGTTTCCCACAGCTCCATCTGCGACTAAAAGTAACTTATGTTCGACCCCGGGTCTTCAACTAAATCCATACCAAATTTCATCAAAATCCGTCCAGCTGTTTGGCTATGAAAGAGCAACAGACAGACAGAGAGACTTTCGCATTTATAATATTAATATGGATGCATACCATAACTACCGAGCAGAGCTCGGTCGCCCAGGTACTTATAACTTATCCCAACTAATATTAGGTATAAATGCTAAAGTGAGTTTATTTCTTTGTTACGCTTTCACACCTATGTAATCTACTGAACCAATCTTCCTGAAATTTCGCATACCTACCTATAGTTAGAAGTATAGAGAAGAACATAGAATACCTTCATCGCAGGAAAAAGCACTGTTTCCGAGGGGGCAAAGACGCGGGCAAAAGCTAGTTATATTATAACTTATTTACCGTTAAATTTAATGAGGTATTTAATAATTAGGGACCGGAGTGCACTGTTAGTGTTATCTATCCAGTATATTTGGACTTTATACGCGCTAATCGCGCATTTAGGAAACTAGGTAGAGCCAATCTAGGACACCGATAACTGGCAATACAAGCCGTTAACGAGGCTAATGACCCCGTTGTTTTGTTAGAGGCGCATACTTGCATTACGATGCTTTGTTATTCTAAGAATGAGATTGCTTTAGTGTGCATATTGTAAAGGAAACGCAAATTCCTTACGTTCAATATCAATATAAAGGATGTTGTTTGCTAGCATAAACCGTGACATGCCGACTCTACAATCAAATAAATCAACCCGTAATAGATGTCACTTGATTGGATGGCGTCAATAAATTCCGACATCTTTAATGACGGGCCTATGGCGGAAACTAATCTCAGTATCCCCAGAAATATATTGTCGCAGTAGCTACCCAGGCTCCCGTATTTGGATCGACGGTATCAAAAAAATTTAACTTAAGGTAGACGACACCTGGCAAATCGGACCCTGGGCTCCGGAGCAGTCAGCTGAGGAAGCAACCGGGAAAACGCTAAGATGAGAGAGAGACCACATGGCAAATCCGACGGACGACTTATAGCGGCATTACCTTTACTTTCCTCTCCATTTGCTTTACGAGGCAAGTCGGAACACCTTTTTGTTTTTCTTCCGTTTTTTTTGTGTTTCTATGGCAAATTCATTTGTCTAGCTGTATTCAAGTAAGTTGGTTAGTACCAAACCAAACTAACATGCAAAGAACTGTTGTTGCTCGGGTGTTCGGAGCGGAAGCCCCTTTGACCCTTTGTTTGTTAGCAACCAAGCGACGCACGCGCCGGATGTGCTAAGGCTAGCCATTACATGACCGATTTGTTCAGCAGCTTCTGTACGAGCCACTACAGTGAAATTTTCATAAATTTTTTTTAAAAGTAGTTTATATTATTTCGACCTGTATGTACTATGTAAAGTTGCACGGTTTTTGTATATGTTGGTTTATACTATAGATCCTAAACCCCTAATACATAATTTCATAAGTGCATGTAACTATACTTCATTTCCAGCCTAATCCGTCCTTTGCACTTTTGCAGAACATAAACACCTCCACCTCTAATGCACTCCAGTCGTTTCGTTTTAAGCGTACGTATCTTTTCTACAGTGATACGTAGTACCTACTATTACTAATTCTGTGACAGTGAGCAAACTTTGGCGATGTCACCTCTGCAACGTGCTGTTGATATGTTTGTCTGCGGTGTCTCAAAAACTACAAAATTGGATTTAATATTTTTTTTAAAGTTTGGCATACCGTATAGTCCAACTTAGAGATCTATGCAAGTACCATTAAAATCGGTTCAGTAGATTTTGAGATAGTTATGTATTAATAACTTAGAAAGCGTGTTGCCATTTGACTATGCCATTGCATGTTGTTTGAATACACAAATGCTTTAAATTTATATATTATATATATATATATATATATATATTTGACGCTTCGTCTGTAGACAGGATTTTGTAAAGACATAAGTATCCTTTTTATGATTAGGCGAACAAGCATACGGCACACCTGATGGAAAGCAGTCCTAATTCCTTAGGCATATTTTTTTTGATTTAAAGTCGCGATTGTTACAACGTACCACTTCACCAACTAGGTAGATATTTGTCTTTTAGTGAATGGGTCACTTGTCTGATCTGTTTTTCTACGCAACGGAAGTGCGTCGTCGTCGGCAGCGTGGAACCTAACCGTGGAACGTCCTTTGTCGCTTAGTACTGAATACCTTTAAAATAACCCACGTTTATGGACGTCATATAATTTATTAACTCCGTTTGATAGTCATTAAGACATTAAATAACGTTTAAATTAAGATCTATACTCTCGTTAACAATTTAACACGGAGCACTTAAACCTTTTTTTAGAATTGACTTATCAAATGCGAAAAATATTCGAAATTCGACCGGTATTTCCAGGAATTCATTACGATTTAGCTTTTTTGGGCTTCTGTAGTCCACCAAATAGGTATTTTTAGACATTTTGGCCGTGAACTTTACATAATGTTCAACGTTGCAGCAACAAGGAATAAACACTGGATGAGGCCTAACTTGTGCTACTTAACTCGCACTTCCCGGTTTCATTATTCCTTTTTGTAGGGTAGGGTCTCACAAATTTATGATTTTCATCTGATGGGATTATGGAAATCACCACGTCTTACCTTTATATAATCCGAAACTTGTATCTACCTACCTAGAATGGAACAAATTGATCCAGACAAACAGTCATATATTAATGTAAGGCTTATTTAATGGATCACTTTGCAATTTCAAACAACTGTTAAACGAATAACTAAGTCTAACTTAATCCTTTTCGATCGTTGTAAAGTGTACCATGTACAGGGATTAATCTATATCCATAGTACCTACAAGTAAATAAGAAGTAGGTAGGTATATAATATTTTTTTAACCAATAGTTAGATAGGCTTACCAACGAAAAATGCCCAAAGTTTTCATATCCTTTTGAACTACTTAGTCAGCTAATGTTTGTTCGAGCCCATGTGTCGCCAGCTTTGTTACTCCATGGTGGTCGAATCTAACCACACACGACAAAACAGACACTCCAGACAAACACACTTATAGGTGCCTACTCCTGAACGTGTTTACTTACTCTTCCCCGTGCTTAAGCTTTATTTACACGTAAAATCTGGTTTCAGATAAATGTTATCGCGCTCAAACATTGTTACCTACATATATCTACTTAGTTTACTTACCTACTTACTTACCTATCTATTTATTTGTATAGTTAATATAATATTATTATTTACTAGCTTCGCAGCTTCACCCGCATGAGATTCCCACGGAAACAGAGCTTTTCCCGGGATAAAAGTTATCCTATGTCCTTCTCAATACTTCAATTTATGTGTATGCAAATTTTTTGGAAGATTGGTTTAGTAGATAAGGCGTGGAAGCGTAATAAACAAACTCACTTTCGCATTTATAATATTAGTTGGATTCTATAATAATATGCTATTATGACATTCATGTTTTGATTTTGGCGCCCACTAAAACTGTCGCCCGCCCTTTATGCAGAAAGTTGTTGTTAGATTTTCATTCTGTGTAGACTACACGGTGTAGCACAGTTAGAATATTATGCAGATGTACTTAACATCGAGTCCCTAGCACCATCGATACAACAATACGTTTTGTAGCCGTTGTGATAATTACTCAGCCACGCTGGTCAATTAGTAGTTCAGTCCAGCCATTGACTGCCACATACTTACGCCATTCATGGCTGCCTATACCATTCACCTTTACCCGTCCTCTATTAATCCTTTCTCGCTAAGTAGGGAAAATTATTTTTAGAGTTCGGTTACTTGCACAGTTAAATCTGTATATGCTGTCTCGTACCTATGCGTGTGGGCTTAACGGGTTACATTTTGTACAATGTACAATGAACGTTTTATAAATATGATCAATATCATAACTCAACCGATATTCCTTGAACATAATATTTTGTAATATGTGCACGTGACGCGCTTTGCAGACATTCGGTGATTCTTCCCCACACAACTTCCAAACGGCTCAACCGATTTTCATGAAACATGTCAAAGAACACTCGCCCATAAGTCACCATAAATAAAAAAAAAAATACTTAAATTGAAATACCTTCATCCGTTCGGGAGCTATGATGCCAGAGACAGACATACAGACACGTCAAACTTACAACACCCCTCTTTTTGCGTCGGGAGTTAAAAATACAAATAGTATGAGTCACCATCGTTTTGTATAGATATTGCTGAACATAAAGACATGCAACCAGATAGGCGCCGTACTGGCTTTATGCTTTATCAATGCAGTAGCTATAGGCGTCATCGGCGCCATAAGACTTTGTATGATACCTACTCTACAATCCGAAATTCTTCGTTACGTTAGTCATCACTACTTTGCATGACATGACATTTTTTAAAAAGTTATTTTTGCTTGCAGGTTATTTGAGAATCGTAAATTTGTAATATCCTACCTATATAGGTAAATAGGTTCCTGGTTACTACGCTGTTTTTCTCATTAGCTTCATGTGGTTTCATAATGTATCTGGGTAGGTACCTACCTAATGTTAAGTAGGAATTTATGTAGAAACAAAGACTTGACGGAAGAAGGCCAAGGCCCAAGGCTGGGTTCAAGCTTATTGTCGTTAAGCTTTGATATTTGTGTGCTTAGCACCAGCTAATTTTTTAAAGCAAATATTTTTTGTAACAGGCAACCAAGAGGACTACCGCTTGGTTGCCTGTTACAAAATCCTACACCCATTACATTATACTTTAACATAAATCAAAGCTATTGTAGGTATATCTGTTTGTAGCAAGCAGTAATGCCTCTTGACTTATGTACCATTGCATCTTGAATGTTGATCTTGTAAGTAACGAGCATTATGAATGCTAGTGATTACTATCATCGTCACCTGACGGCCTAGGTATGTTCCTTTTTATTTAATACCACTAAAGGGCTGATTAATTTGTTAGTTACATAACTAAGTCATGTCCCTAGCCGGCTGTGCCCATTTCAGTGAAAGCAACTATTGTGGCGAACGGCAAGCAGGCAGTTGCGACATGCGCCAGACGCCAATGTTTGCGCATTGCGGAAGCGAAGTCGCGGCTTGCTTGTTAGCCGACTTATCGTAAATGCGCATTGACGAAATAATTTCGATATCTTAATCATTTTCCAAGTAGGTAGGGACCTACATGATACATGTTACAAACAGTCTTTTTAGCGGTTATCTACTGTACGAAATTGGGAAACAAAGGCCTACACCTACCATCTTCGTTGAGATCTGAGCATATCCAGATTACCAATTGCCTTACCATCATCTTTTAAAACCATGCAAAAACGATTGAGCAAGGAACATGTTGCATCATCGCCGTCTCGCATACATATTTGTTTTTGGATGGTTATTAGAGACGATGGTAACCCCCCTAAACTAATAAATAAAACATGATATTTAGGTAGTTACTGTAGCATAATGGAGTACTAACACAAAGTCAATGAAGTCTATGGTACACATTTCCTTATCTATGAAAATATAGTAGCAAAGAAATATAAGTAGATTAGTAGTTAAAGTACTTTAATAATATTTGGGAAGGTTTTATGTTTCTTGGAATATCCCACAGAGAAATGACGAATACCCCGACCAATCTAGTGACTGTGATTCAACATGAATTCAACACATGGCTGTAATACTTAGGTAGGTATCTAACTATATATGAAACCAATACAAGCCATCACAATAACTGATGTCATTCGCAGTAATGTCGACATTACGTGATCAAAATAAACGAATTGCAATGCGAAGACTCATCATACATAAGTTAAGACGACCTCCGTGCTGACAGCTAATTAGGTCCCGGGTTCGATCCCCGGTCAGGTCAAGACGAAAAATGATCTTTTTCTGATTGGCCTGGGTCTTGGATGTTAATCTATAGGTATATGTGGCATAAAAGGGTACCAGTGGTACTGGTACTACTTTTGCTTGGAACGCCACATATGTATTTGTTATAAAATATAGTATTGGTGAATTAGTATCCAATAACACAAGTTTCGAACTTTGGGGCTAACTCAATATGTGTGATTTGTCCCTATATTTTTATATTTATTTATTTAAGTTAATCTATGAAATAGACAAATCTGATATATTGCGGACAGATAAAAAGAACGAAATAAATTCAAAAGGCTACAGGTTGTAGGGTAAAATTTTCTTCATCTTAAATTGATGAAGACAGAGCGAGAGATGGAAAGGGCTGGAGGTAAGTATCGCTCGTAATGATTTGCATCTGCATGCAAAACTAGGTAAGTACATTCTGTTAGATTTCCATTGCTAATTGGCCACACCAAATAAGTAAATGTAGGCGATAAATGCGTTGTAGCTATGAAGATACCTACCTATTTGCCTATCTGATTGGATTTCTGACAGCAGAATAACATGAGTTCTACTTGACTATTTACTATGCTATGTTTGCATATCTTGTTTATTCATAGTACTTATGTACTACTTGTGGTGTACAGTGTACACCTTCCAGTGATACTGGATGTTCAACAGTCAACACCATTGACGTTGTTTCGCTATGCACGTGTAAGCAAGCACCCACCCACAATAAATTCCATATACCTTTTTGTGTTGTAGATACTACGACTACGGCATATTATGTAGATAATACTATGGTGTGCCTATAGCGAGAAACACTATGCGCTATGTATTCATGTTTCTGGATAACCCAGAAATTTTAAGACCAAAAAACACCCTATACCCTCCTATAAGTACCTACTACACCTTATGGTATGTAAATGTCGCAGTAAGATAGATAAAGCCGTGATATAGTCATATTCCTAGTGATATAATTATATACCGTAACATAGATATATGAAAGAGATTTATAACTATCTTACTAGGAATATAATTATTATACGGTTGCAATCTAGTAATATGTTTATCTGACTAAACTAATCTAGTCAGATGGTTATAAATCTGCCAGAGAATCAAAGAAAACAATACTAATTATATTGGTTTTTATTTTTATTACAAAATTAAGGTTGCAATTAGTCACAATACTGTTTCTGCTGGACAAAGACCCCCCCCAAGGATTTCCAAAATGACCGGTTGGAAGCGGCCTGGATCCAGCGCCTGCCTGCGACCTTCCTTAGGTCATCTGACCATCTGGTCGGTGGGTGTCCGATGCTGCACTTACCGGTGTGTGGTCGCCATTCGAGAACCTTTCTGCCCCATCGACCATCGGTTCGTTGCGCTATGTGCCCCGCCCACTGCCACTTCAAAAAGCTAATCCGCTAGGCTATGTCGGCAACCCTTGTTCTCCTACGGATCTCCTCATTTCTGATTCGGTCTCCTAGGGAACACCGAGTAGCCCTCTCCATGGCTCTTTGGGCGACCTTGAGCTTAACTTATGAGGCCTATAGTAAGGGACCACAAACTCATGTCATCACTGGTAAAAACACTGGTGGAAGACTTAGTTTTAAGGCACTAAACGTTAAGTTACTAAACTTAATCCAGTAATATAACCATATCACTAAACTAGAACCGTATTATAATTATGTTCCTAGTAAGATAGTCATGAATTGCTTTCGTATAACTATGTTACGGCATATAATCATATACCTAGGGTTATAACTATATTACGGCTTTATCTATCATACTGCGACATAATAAGTGTTAAGTAAAATTATAATCAAAATATCTATTTCGTAAAGATTTATATGACCAATCATTTTGAATTTCCCATTTAAACTATTATCATGCTAAACGTGGTCTAAGGCCCTATGGCCCTAGGCTCTGTCTACCCCGTATGTACGTAGTATATCATTTCATTGGTTAAATCAAATTAACTGGAATGGAATGCGTTAGTATAATAATATCATCTAAGTGAAACCACAGAATACTTAATAGTGTGAAACACAGAACGTACGAAGGTAGGTACAGAAGTGTCCGAGGATAATTATCGTCCTGTAAGAACTGTATGTGTGTGCCCATGTCATCATAACGACGACAAAGGTGAAGAAGAAAAAGGTGAGAAGTCTCGCTCGCTCGTTCATTTTTCAAATTAAAATAAAAAACTTACCTTAAATCTAGATTAAAGACATAAATATTGATTTGAAGAAAGGGGGAAACTCTATGTCCAGCAGTAGACTTATTGTGACGGAGATGATGTTATATCCGTGGATAATAACTCCTTATTGCCCACAGAATTTGTTAAAAGGTAGTTACACGGAATTCTCAAATTCCGTGTTTTTCATTTTCTATTACCCAAACCAATTTAAGCAGGGTTATTTCTGTACTCTATATGCTTTGTGGTGCAGGCTGCACTGCACGTGATCGCACCACAGCCTTGCAAGGACGTTGCGTCTATGCACTACAGATAATTAAAACCACCTTCGCGCTGACTCACTATGCCGCCTTCGTTTATTACGATATAACTATAAATAAGGCCTCCTTAGGTGGGTTATTTTATAGAGCCAAGAGGTGTGTGTATTTTGCGGACTGTTTGACAGTAACGCAATGATTTCAACAAGTCGCATAGGTATTTCCGCACTTAAGTAACCATGTACTGTCGGGGATAAATTAACCTGACCCCCCGGTCATTACGATACGTACAGTAAGGGTCAGTTTTTGCCCCTGACTGTATACAGCTGCAGTTCTGTGTTTACTTTAGCATACATCGATGTATAGCATGTATTAATGAAATCAGCTAAATATTCTTTGAAATTTAACAAATAGTACCTACATAAATCCAAAATAAAAGTTGTGTAAGCACTTCTATGCACAAAACAATGTTTACACTGTACTGCTCAATTTTAAATTGTGGCCATCACAAAATAATCAGTCACATCACTAAATTCTGGCACATTAAAACCTGCACAAGCATATAAATATAAAAGATACGATCCATCCATCCAAACAAACGATTGACATTGATTAAAGAGCAATATAAGCTTATGAATTCATACAGAATAACTTAAAACAACACAGCCAAATTTTTAGTTATTAATTACGTGAAACTCGCAGATTAAGACATGTGGTAAAAGAACTACTTTCTATAAAAAAATTAAGTGAAGCAGGGAAAAGAAGAAACTTCTAACAACCATACAAAACAAGTGATTAGTTGACAGGATATTATATGGGATGGGAGGTAAAAAAGCTACTATTATTTCTTAAGACTAAAAAATTTAAGCTGGTGTTTAAAAAGTCACTTAGTATACGAGTACGTATACAGTTGTATCTATACAATCATATGCGTGGCACAAGCTTTCATATCAAATAGGTATCCATTTTATTAGTAGAGTACTTACTCTTCAGACTTTTAATTTTACTTAGACAATTGGAAATGTGTAATACTTGTCAATCCATCTAGTACATAGAACGCTATTGTTACATTTAAAACAAGTGGCGAAGCGAACAATAAACCATATACTTAGGTATCTCAATATTATCGATAAGTACTGATAAAATGGCTAAGTACAATTAATATACATGTGTCTTATTGCAAAACTCTTTTTAAACAAAGACAATGATCGTGGTATATAGATTGGTCAATCTGCCTTTTCTCAACACAGAATAGATAATAGTATCAACTATGGTATATAAGTTGACAGCTATCACAAGAGAATTTAATTTCTTTGCATTTAAATTAATAACTCCGTTGACTCACTGCGTTGACATTTCTATGGCGAGGTGAGGTGCTTCGCATATTAATACACTTAGTTCCAAAATGGTCGCAGCCGTCCATCGGCGTCGTCTGCGTTATTTCTGCGCCTGCGTCGACGTCTATTCCGAGCCAGACGACGGGCGCCCAGTGCATAGCAAAACTGCATCACCTCTGTACCAAAAAAGTCTCCTTTGATCTCGAGACGGTTTAAGTGGAACGCCTGATGTGGATAATCTTATTAAGCGAGGTGTATGGTTCCTGTAAACGTTTTTAGGTTATATGTGTATATTAATAGGAAGGAAAAATGTAAGGAAACTTATAGGGAAATAATATAAACACGTATTTACCATGGAGTTTCCCATTAGTAATTTGAGCTTATTATTATATGTTTTGTTCCACTGCGAGATAACGTTCAATGCCAGTAAGTTACAATATCAATATTTAATAGGGTAAACAACACAGCACTTATTTCATGAATTTAAGATACGAAATATGCAAGCGGTATATATATTTGTTGTAAGGAGCGAAATGCACTAATGGTCTGCCAAGGGAGTAAGTATACAGGGCATTTAACTAAGCAAGGCAAAGCAAGGAATTATATTAGGAATTAAGTTTACGATGAGATATAAGATGATATTTGTTCCAACCCTTCGTCAGTCTTTACCAGTTTTGCGACTTGACACAAATAATTATGTAAATTCATTTTCTTTCTACAAAAAAAAAGCAACTCCTTTCTGTAAAAGAAATGTTTATACTCACAGTGTTCTCATGATAAAGATGTTAATTGCATGATATGAGACTTATGCTATGACGAACGTTGTCGCTGATAACATTTATGACGGCCAGGAAAGGTCTATCACTTCTGAGAATATTCGAAATATGTTTACTTTGTTGTTAACTATACACGTCATTAGTACATATTTCTGAAGAAAAATATGTATATCGATAGAGATAATTAAAACAAAAAATATTTTTTAAGCATTTCTGCGAAGAATGTTTTTCGATTCGCCAAAAATTAAATGGTCTGATTCAAATGGCCGCAGTTTAAATGCCTTTTCTAAAGTACAATTATTTAACGGCCTATCTAATATATGCAAGTTGTTTGGTATACCCTAGGACTACTATATAAGAGGGCACGTAGCGCCATCTATTGAACACAGGTCGTTAGGTCATCTCCAAATTCTTTAAAGCAGAAGATTTACTGTAAATATTTTAAGTCGGTTTTATTACAGAAAATGTAATATTTTGTTTAATTACATATCATATGGATACACCAAGTCCAGCTTGGTCATAACGGCTTACGTAATTAGAAAGATAGCGGTAATTCCCGGATAGCGAAACGGTTACAAAAATATAGGTAAAATATGAGTAACAGGAAAAAATATGACAACACAAAAAGGTGATTATGAACATCATTATGAATTCCAGATTAGATTTTTTATTGCATTCCATTCACATGGAAACAAAGGTAAGTACTTACATTTGATTATATTGTTCGAGTCTAAATTATGGTTAAATTTACAAACTACGAGTGATTTATAACTTGATTTTTGACTTAGGGACACATAAATATAATTTCAAATATTTTAGTCTATTGCAGGCAAGTTATCTGTCATAGCATTTATTTACTTATAAATCTTTGGATTATTTCAACCATGTTGAACATACTCCTATATCGTTTTAGTCATGAAACTATTTTTATATAAATGTTTAGAGCATTAAACCAACCGGAGATGACACGCACACTTATTTCTACGTGAATAAGTTTGCCACATTCTGCGCGCGGGGTGAGGAAACACAAATAATAAGTATTAACACTAACTCATCATTTTAACTCGTCGCTACGCACACACTTAACAAAATTATATAACACAAGCAAAAAATACACGAGCACAATTATAAACAGTATGACCGGTGGTCTTATACTTTTGCCAGAGGAGGTCATCTGTCAGTGTCCACTCCGGTTGGCTACTCTAAGCATAAATGTTAACATGACCTAAAACTAGCCTTAACAAAGTCCGTTCGCTTAAATAAAACCGTAGTTTTTGCAGACGAAGGTCAGTACTATTGTATTGTTTTGTAAAAGGATCGCATATAACTTCTAAGTAAAATAATACATATAATCACGTCTTTATCCCATACGGGGTAGACAGAGCCTAGGGCATAAGACCTTAGCTCATGTCAGCATGATGGCAGTTGAAACAGGAAATCAATAGTGACGGGTTGCTAGCCGTATCGCCTATCCGAATGGGAGAATCATGGCGATGCGGCTAGTAAAATAATACAGATTCATTTTTGTGTTAATTATCTAAATGAACTTCTGTTTGAATTTCATATTCAGGAGTTACGTATGTTAAGTTTCATAACTTAAAATTAGCCTTATTTTGTAAGGCCAAGCATTTGGTTTATTTTCTTTAATATTAACTTTATTCCAACGTCCTCAATATTTTTTGTAACTGTTAATTTACAGCATCAATTTCTCTGTGCTTCTATCGACAATTAGTTTTATTTTATTATATATATTTTTTTAAACAAGTTTGACGGCATCGGGATGTCAAATAATTAATTAATAAAAGCCGTAATAGTTATACCATTTCATAAAACTTTGTTCACATAACACCACTAGCGTTAAAACAATGATCAACATTAATAATTAAACCATATCACTGGTTATGTAATTCCTTTCCACAGCAAACAAAACACAACATCAAAATGAACATTTTTGTTTCATAAAATTAAAGTAAGTTAAAATTAAGGCAACATGTTTTGATGTCCTAATAGCGGCATTTTAGTCAGACACAGATAAAAAATAATTTTTCGTCCTCTCGATGTCTGTTTTGCTTTATGTCTGAATTGACAAAAGGAATTATATGCAGATTTGTACTTCGAGAGGAATAAAACGTTTTTGAAATATAAACAACAGTTATACATAGTAACGAACAAGCCGAAATAACCCGAAAGAGAGAAAGACGGGAATTCTAGTTTTAAAACTCTAAAGTGGGTGATAGACGGGCGAGCAAGTACGCGTACTTATGGCTCGACGACCTTTTTCGCTCGTGTGTCACCGCAAGTACGCGTACTTTAAAACCGCCGAGTAAGTTCGTCGGCGATCCAACCGGTTTGAAATCTTACTCGTAGCTCGTCTTGGCTCGTACGTGTGGCAGCACTGCGAGCCGCGAGCCGCCATTTTGTTTCGCCAGTCTGTGGACGCGCACGCTTGTTTAAATTGCATTTTTTGTTAATTTTGATTCAGAAATTTCTCAAAATGTGTGATTTTCGAACTTATTCACATGAACTGCTAACCGAATTTATAGAAGCTTTCCGAAATAACCCTTGTCTTTGGAAAATTAGAAGCAACGACTACAAAGACAAAAATTTGAAGCTTCAAGCATACAATAATATTAGAAATTATACGGAAGGTAGAAAGAGATCCTTCGATTGAGAACGTCAAAAAAAAAATTAATTCATTAAGGGCTGGGTTCCGAAAAGAACATAAAAAAGTGCAAGATAGCAAGAAGACATCGCGATACGGTATGAGTAAGTTGGCGCGTGTATCGCCGACGTCGAGCCAAGTAAGTTCGCGATCTTTAAAACCGCAGACTTTAAGTTCGTACGTCTATCACCCCCTTTAGGTTACTCACTCGCTTACGATAATAAGTGGCGCCATCTATTTGTTTTGTGTCCGGGATTCACCAAATAGGAACTTATTCATATAGGTACATGAATGTGTTTAAGAGCTGCACTTGTACAACATCTTCTAACTAGTTGCATTAATTCATTAATACATCACACAGTATACTCCAGATATTCTCATAGGTATATTATTTTAAAATAAAAGATGCCACCTTTAAAAGTATAGTACTGTCATAATGTAAAAAGTAACTAATAAATTACGCTACCGGTATTCTTTTCTGCAAAACACTATATCTAAAATACCTATTGAAGTAACTAGAGTACAGACACGTTATCAACCTTTCCGAATATTGTGGGATACACTACAAGCATACATTTCATGTAGGCCTAAAGTGTTAACTAATATATTTAATATACAAACACTCACGACGATTCTAAAGAACTAGTTTCGAAAAGATTGGAACTTTTAATGCGATTTAGTTATATTTTTTATTGATCAATAACAAAATATTTATTTACGGAAGCAATTAAAAATAATTAAGTCTGCAATCAAATATGTAGACTTTATTTTACGTTACTGCACAAACACTGAATGAATGTTTTCAGTATTCATAAGTTTTCCTTAATTCATCATAGTTTAAAAAACGCCATTTTATCAGTTATGTTATTCCTATTTGATTTATACGTATAAAATGAGATTCAAAGATACAGATTAAAATCTCTCGTAAATAATGATAACCAACAGTACAGTGGGTCACATAAAATATACACCACTTTACTCTTGTACACCTTAACTTCAGATAGTATAATTTTCTATGTGGTCCACTGTACACAATAGGGAGATAATAAAAATTTACAATCTTTGCCCTACTGTATAAGAAGCGGAGGTCTTTATACTGATAAAAGACATATCATACTTAGCCCGGTGAGGCTAACTACTTAAAGTTCGATAGAATCGCCGCTAGTGCCAACCTTATCATAATAATAACTATGTACCACGAACACATCAACAGCTAACGCACTTTAATGGACAGCTAAGTCGCGAATACAACACGTGGCTGGATACACTCAATGACTCCAATTTGTTCTGGAAGAGAAAAAAAAATACATTAATTATATAATTTATTTATTTATTTTCTATAACACACTAGCAGCATATGAAGCTGATGCGTGTGCATCTTAAGTTTGGAGATTTAATACATTGTCTAATCGCACCGACACAGCTGTAACACAGCAGCCACAGTACCTGTCACGCGAGGTAGGCCCGCACGAGCGCGCGCACGCCGCACCGACACAGCGGACACGCCGCCAGCGCCGCGCCGCAGCGCGCGCACGACACGAGGTGCCCGCACGGCAGGAACACCACGCTCACCTGGTAAACAATGTATGCCTCGATCATAGGTGGATACGAAAATTTTATAGTAAACGAGGCCTTGAATAAAGTAATTTCTTAGGCCTTGCACTATTACGAGTTTTTAACTAAAACAAAAGAGAACGTTAATTGCTACTTCGGCCGAGGCGTGTATAGTACTTTTTTCCCGCTCACGCGAAAAAACATCTCGTCAAATAATTCATAAGCGCCGAAATGACAGCGCAAGCTTTGTTCCAGTATATATTTTTTAATTCGTTTACTGTTCTAAAACAATAAAATTATTTCTTCCAGTTGCTCAGAATAGCGTCATTATTTTAGAAATCAAGAGTCTGTCTAACATGGGACTACTACAGATTTTTACACATATAAAAAATGCTCTACAAATAATGTCTTCTTCAACGGGTGGAAGACTCAAATTTTGTAAGCCCACTATTCTGCTATCTGAATCACGCCCATTGTCAATTTTATCACATGTAGGTAATCTTTTCCACCGGCTCTGCACAATGGCAGTTCTGTATACGCCCATTTCTGCACGTTTGAATTGCAGCAGCCTGGGTTGGTTCTCTAGGAATAATACTATCAATACTAAACAGTCAACGGACAGCAGCAGTAAAACAGACTGATATTAAAAATGTGTATTTTTATGTCTTTTTAGTTGAAATGAAATAATTTATTTACATGGTTTCTCACTTTATCTTGCTAGCAATTTAACTTTTTTACTTATATAACATGGCCATCAAGGCAAGGTGACGTCATTATCATCACTAAGTTTAAAATTAAATATAAAAATAAATACAATTTTAAGAATATTTTCGTTTTAATTGTATCTCTTAAATGGACTATTAAATAAAAAAAAAAACACAAATCCATTTAAATTGAATTCACTTACCTCACTATCCATACACACTTTACACAGCCTTGCTTCTTTCAGTTGTCTATTCTCTTCCTCCAAAGACAACTGTTTCTTTTCGACAACCAGACTTGCAGGACTTTCCGCCTTATCTGTTTCCGTCACTACATTATTATCACTTGTGACTCCTGTACTTGAAGCTTCTAAAGGTTGGTCCAAAGCTTCCGAATGTTGGTCCAAACTTTGTGTTTGAGGTTCACTCGGTTGGCTCGTTTCGTTTGGAAGTTGGGTTGGAGCCTGCCTGACATTCACTGGTGATACGGACCGTGTAGGGCTGGTTGAAGATACCCGACTTTCTGGTCTGTCCCATTGTGTTGGGATTATACTGAAAGGTAAATTGATTTAATTAAATTACAACTAATATTATAAATACGAAAGTGAGTTTGTTTGCTTGTTACGCTTTCACGTCCTATCTACTAAACCAATCTTCCTGAAATTTCGCATACAGTAAGAAGTATTGAGAAGGACATAGGATACCTTTCATCCCGGGAAAAATCAGTTTCCGTGGGAAATTCACGCGGGCGAAGCCGCGAGCTATAGCTAGTATGGAAATAAATATATATTTCATAAAGTTTAAGCTAAGTTAATCAAACATTTTTTACCAGAAGAAGTTGTATTCAAATACCCAAAGCACTTAGATTGGAAACTGAATACGTGTGGGTTTTCGAATATGGATAGACTGATTTTTATTGAATTCAATTAAAAAAGCGAGCTTCGCAGCTTTCTTTGATGTTGATCAGTAACTTTTACAGATATACAACCTAAGTAAGTATATAAATCTTACCTAGAAATAGGCGCAAAGTCTCTCAGAGTCTCAGCAAGTATATCCCTAGCGAACCTCTGGCTCTGCGGGTTGACGCTCCACGCTTCTTCATTCAACTGCTCGTCGAGAACTGCGTCGATCAGTGCCTCCGACGAGTTGAAAGGTAGACCTGCAAAAATCCCAAATGATCAACACACTTCCATGGATTATCCCATGAAATTACAACATTTAGCCGGATATAATACTGGCCACAAGTGTAACAAAAAATGAAGACGGTGTGGGCTTGAATATTTTTTTTTATATTTAATTGCATTATATCCCGAACATTTTAAAAATTTAATTGTGAGATATACCTATAGTGTAAATAGAAACGAAGTTATGTCAACATACCAAAATGTAAACACTTATCACCTACATTTAATCACGTGGCCCAAGACCGATCGATATGGCGAAACATGTCGGGTGCCTTCTGTCTCGCCCCAGAACACAGTCAGTAAGCAGCAGCACAACTAACACTTGATGGAAGTTATTTGGCCATGATATTCTATGTCATGATAGACTGAGGGAATCGGCGAATGGGGGAGTCATGACAGGCGATGCGGCTAGTAAACCTATCACTATTGAATTGATTATATCACTGTTTCAACTATCATCATGCTAAACGTGGCGTAAGGTCTTATGACCCTAGGCTCTGTCTACCCCATTTGGGATAAAGACGTGATTATATGTATGATCTAGGTTACCGGTGGCACGCAATCTCCTGGTGATGGCCCTGCGCACCCTGGCGGCGTCGAGTCCGGCTCCCAGCGCCGCCATAGCCGCACTACTTTCCATACATTCTTCCACCTACCGCCGTAAAAATTAAAGCCAAATAAGAAGAGCAAATCAAAAACATTTTTTTTATATTTTTTTTTCAACTTACACCTACGAAGCCTTAATACAATAAGTGTGGTTTTTCACAACAAAGCATTCTATGAATCAATCACCTTTTTGTTACTTTGGGTGTTTTTTACTATATATCCAGTGGATAAGTGTTCGCGCGTCACCCGAATGTTGCTTTTGGCTGGGTAAATTATGTATGTATGTCTCACCATCGTGACACGCACAGGGCACACGTTTTTTTTTTTCGAAATACACACATCCGTTTAAATGGGGCTTTTGTTACGTTTGAACTATTATCTTTATTCTTACTTTCTTTGAGCGTGTTCTTGGCCAACACTGCTGTTAGATTTTTCCAGCTGCCTCAAGGCATCTGACCTGAACGACTGTCATCTACCGATAGTAATAAATTGAGATAAGTATTGAGAGAAATAAAAAGGAAAAAAGTCTCACTATTTAGTTCCAGTCAGTATATCTCAAAGGAAATGTTGTTTCCAACAAGAAAGTAGCTACTCTTTTCATAATGTAAAAAAAAAATAAGTGTCAGAGAGAGGAAATAAAAATTATTTATCGGATTTAAACACTGAAAATTTTAAATAAGTGATTTTATTTCTAAATAATTTGCAACTCTGCCAATACATACCTGACTTTCTGTAATAGGAAAATTTACTCCGGGGTTCCTTCTTCTAGAACTAAGACCGCTATCAGCAGAAAACTGAAAAAGTGCATACTTATTGTTAATTTCAATAATTGAAGATGAATTAGATGTACTCGTAAAGTTATAGTTTGCCCAGTTGTATCTTAAGCCAGATGACTTTGGAGCCAGAAAAGTGTGATTTGTCATGTTTTCTTTGCATGAGCATTTTTATGAAATAAGATTTGGCATTTATTTAACTACTCACTACACTTACAGTTTCCCAAAACGTGTAGTGAGTTATGTACCATAATTAGGTTGTTTTTGACAAAAAACTTTATACATGCACATTAAATTAATACATATTTTATGTCAACTGGAGGGAGTTGGAGCAATCATTATTACTACTTGCCTAATATTTTACTACTGTGGTGGTCGAATCTGCTACCAGTCGGCTTCTGGTTGTCCCTTAGGGTCAGTTCAGACAAAATTTAATAATGTGTGAGCAGTTTATTGGCTCCAATGAAAAAGAACCGTAAAAGCCTGGGTTATGTCGCGAGTATAAGCTTGCTGTCATAGGAGAGGGAAAAAAGTTTTTCATTGGACCCAGTAAATTGCTATAGCATCCTTTCTTTCTGTATTAACTGAACCTTAATCGCCTTTACCACATCCACAGGAATAGATGGAGTTATTCTAAATCATAATATCACACGGCTTGCGTTTATGTTAAATATCTTAATGATATTATTCCACTGAATCATACTCGTAATAATTTATCAAAGCGGTTATGCCAAAAGCGTACGATTCTAAATATGAGCTTACCGTTCGTTGCACTGAGGTTTTATTCCGGCAAGAGTCCACATACTCCTGTCCCTTGATCAGCAACACGTAGCCGCAGTGTGGAAACCAATAAGCGTGTTCAGACCACGGAGCGTCGCCAGACTCCCACAAACCCAGCCCACCGTCGCAGTAAAAACAGCGGACCTGGCGATGGTACATATCATTAATAGTACATTACTGTCGAGGCCAGAAATGAAGCCATTTACGGCCGAGTTATATTGCAAGGCCGAAGCGCAGCTGAGGCCTTGCCAAGTGCTATAAATACGAGGACGTAAATTGCAATTTCGGCCGAGGCTTGTATAGTAGGTATTTTACTTTCTCTGAAATCCCCTTGACGAAACAATATCGTATCAAATTTTAAAATGGCGTCTACAACAAGCTAGCATTCGCTGTGTTCTTTTTTCAAACTTTTCGAAATGTTCATACATATTTGAAAACGATAAAAGAACTAATGGTTAGTACCAACCACGAAGCAAATACAAAGAGGAGCTGGCCTATTGCTCTTTCCCTTAGAAACACAGGGTCTCCTAGTTACGGGGGGTCGGGGTCGGAAATCTGCCATAATATCCCCAAATATCATTTGGAGAGCCATCTATTAGTGATTAGACGAACTAAAATAAACAGGCTGCTATCATAAAGGTCGTTATCGATAATAGTTCTGCCTCTCGTTACTAGATGTCAAGGCCAGGATCGTATTTAAGTATGTTATAAAAATAATTAAACGAATTTAAAACTTCTAAAAAAGGTTATCAGTTGAACCTGTACGTGTGCAATATTGTAAAAATAACTCAATTTCGAACCAAATTCTGAGAAAGAGGTTTTTTATCAATGTTAATCAAACAGTATTAAAAATGTTTATACTCGCCGCTAGATAGCGCATTACAAAATTTTGGCTGTCACTCCATGCCACAGTAACATAAAATTATAAAATGCAAATTATTAATTACTTACAAATGAAAAAATAATCTTTTAGCTTCAGTCAGTTTAGGTTTACACGTATAGCTTTTACACCTGATAACACAACACTTCATTTTGTCAACCAATGTATTATTTTTGATTTATTATATAGTTGAGCAAAACACGTGTTAGAACGACGTCGAAAAGTTTTGTACTGATTTTGGCGACACTGGTGGCGAGAAGCTGAAACTTTTAACGTGACGTCAGAGGCCCCTTTGATACATACTCAACCTGATTGCTTAATTCATCTCCTCTGTGTATTTGCTTCGTGGTACCAACCTAAAAAGTGTCCAGCAATTTCCATTAACGACCGCTAGAATAGGTTTTTTTTTGGTAGGCTGGTTAGAGTGAAACTAAAAAACCTAATGTATGAAAACGTGTTCATTAAAAATACCTCCGTTAGCGGCCGGCAATGATTTTTTATTTAATTACATTGTTGTCTTAGGCCAGCAATGAGTCTATTGACATATTGTTTTTTCTAAATAATGATGCTATTTCCGAGCAAGAGGAAGTAAATAAATATAACATGTATTGGGTTGGTAATAAGGTCCAAGGTAACGAGGCCAGGCCTGTTACAGCAGTCGGCCTTCTATAACCCAGTTACCTGGTCGCCAGTGCCGGTGTAGAAGAAGCCGGCCTCGGCCAGCGTGCGCGGCCCCTGCGCGCGGTCGGCCGGCCAGCCCTGGAACGAGGCCAGGCGCGCCGCCAGCGACGCATGCGCCGGATGCCGCGCCACGCCGCCCACTACGCCCAGCGCGCGCCATGTTCCCCCCGACTCTAGTAGTCGAGCGTTGTGTTCGGCGCCCGACCTGTTGTAATCCACGCTATCAGAGGCCTGATTTATTTAGCAGCCAGGCTATAGTCTAGTTACCACTAAGAAAGTATTTGTTTTTATATGCAGATAGAACGTTAGTTGGTTGACTGTTCAATTAATAATGCCGATGGATACTGTTGATGTCGTGGTCAATCTTTACATTTGCATGCTGTAATAATGGCTAAATAGGCTTGACCAAAATATTATTTTTCTATCTTTGTTAAACCTTATTTAAAGCAAATAAATTATTTTTTGCCGCCTACTAGGTCTAGCGCGCACCGAGTCATACCGCTACACTATGGTCGAGGAATTGATATGTCAAAGTGTTCGCCTAATCAAACGAAATTGGCTATAGTGCATCTATTAGGGCTACATACAAGGGAAACTTACACGCCAATAAAAATTATTCATTAAATAATACCCCAATACAATATCATTTATGACAGGATAGTTACCAAAGTTAACATGCAATATTTCAACTTTTTAAAAATCTGTTATTGGACAATGCTGATCAGTTACTTACGACTGATTTTGATGGTCAGTAGTATCTTGAGGTGATTGTATCGGAGGGGTTTCAGGCGTTGGGGAGGCTGGTGGAGATAAGTGGTTTGTATTACGAGCAGCTTCTAAGGCAGCAGCATGCTCACACCTCGGGAAATACCTGCAATGTCATGAAAATATATTAATTATAATTTAAAAGAGCAGCTATAGAAATGCAATAGAAATTTGTATAAAGATATTTTTAATAGGTAAAAATATATACATATATTTCTTTTTACCTATTATTACTTACATTCTGTGCACCTCTAATGGAGTACCGAGAGAGCCGAATCGTCTAAAAGGTGCTAGCTCCCCTCCACACCAGGCACAGCGCAGCCGACCCTCGCCAGCATGGTAGAAACCAGCATTGACCAATGTTTCTCGGGACACTGATGGATCCTGGATTGAATAATACACAATATTAAACATTGGGGGAAGTGGATTACAATACACAATTTTTTATGAGTAAACTATTTAACTATATAAATATGGCAATGGCCATTACAACAAACACTCATCATTACTATAAATAAACTTAACAGAAGAAAATAGGAATGTAATTTCTTTTCAGGATTTGGTTCTACTTAGTGATTGCACTTCTGCAAAGGTTTGTACTCTTTATTTTGTGCTATAAGCAGTTCTTGGAATAGATATATGAGTATATTCTAAGCTTCAAGAAAATTAATATTAAATTGGAATTACCAAATACACATGTTTTACATCCTGAACAGATGCAAACTAAAATTTTATTTGGATACTTAGGTAGTTTGTATTTTTACCAGACTTCTCAAGGAAGGGTTATTTTTGTTGGGCATATCATGTATTTCTATTTCTTTATTGTCCTCTGTAGCCTTAACAGCTATATAGACAGCTTTCAATTTATCCCAGGTAACTGGTAACTGGGTCATATAACATCATTAGACTTTAGTTTCTGCAAATGTCACTGTACTAATATGTTTAAATGCAGTTTTTTTTTATATTTCACTCGCTATTCACTTGCCAGCATTTTAAATATTATTTACTCTGACTATTCAGAGTATAAGTTAACTTTGTTATTAGTGACATAAGTACACATGGTTCAACAAGGTTGAATATTATATCAGATGGTGTTAATTAGAAGTCAAATAAAGTGGGTGCCCACAACATAATACATCTTATAGTTATTTGAGTAACACAACCTTTAGTTATTTATTATTTAGTTATTTTGGACAAGGTTAAACAGTAACAAATTATCATACATGAATATGGTAACAGTAGCAGTACAATGCATTATGTATTTGTAGCAAGTAAAAATAATCACACAAAAAGAAAAATTACAAAAAGAATTTAATGGATTTTTTTCAAGTACTAGCAAACTACATTAACATGTAATTTGCTATTTGTGGCAATTGAAAAACAACAAACATTATACATGCAAGCCAAATATTTTCTATGGACAAAGTTGAAAATTTCAAGATAAGGAGAAATTTTACCCTAAATTTTTTTAAGCTTCAAGGAATATTAACTTCAATGAACATAAGTGTTCTCAAGTGGGTTGATGGCGTACAGCCGGTCATAAAAATTATGCCAAATTATGTTATTGTCTTAAGTTGTACTTCATAATGGGGCAAACAAGTCATCACAGTTAAGTGGACCTCAGGCTCCAAAACCTGGCTTGGTTACAAGGCAAGTAAGTAGAATAGCACTAAGATACTGGTTATGAATTAAAACAATTACACATTAAGATCTTGGTATGTCTTACATTCCAATTGATAAAGGACAACAGCCGTAATGGATCACTTTTGTACACTTCATCTTCTTCTGTTAAGCCATAATCATGAGACGATTCTATGGCTTCGTTTGGCTCCTCAGCTTCCCAGGACGTGAAGGAGTCTATGGATGAAGGGCATTCAGATCCCAAGACCAAAGGCACGTTACCCGACTGGCGGGGATTCACAACAAACTCGCAATTCGGCGTCAAGAGGCGATGACGACACATAACTTGGTCTCCATAATTCCACTGAGATATTTTACAGCCACAACTAAAGCACTGGACTTCAGTGCCTTCACCAGTGTAATAAAATCCTGCCTTCGCTATCCTTATAGGATCAACTGGTGCCGATGCAGGCCAACTCGAAAAAGTATTAAGCCTATTGGTCTCATAATTCATTTTACGGCACTACACGAACACGACACAACAGTGATTAAGACTAAAAAAAGTAGTACCTACACAACACTTTGTAAGTTAAATCAAGTGAAGAGTCCGAAAAAACGTATTTAACAAGCTTTATTCGACTTTTTACTTAAAATAATGCAGAGGAAAAGCTCAAATCAACAAATTTTAACAGAATTATAACAAATATTCTAATTTGTGAGCAAAAGCAAAATTTCCAAATTCTTGGAAGGAAAAAGAGTTTGACAGTATTTTTTTTTATAATACTTTTTACGGCCATGGAAACTAGTCCTTTAAGGCCTTTTTATTAATCTTCTTCAGTCCTACTTTAGTCAAGTCAAGTCAAAAAGTAAAGTCAGTAGTCTAGTCAAGTGAGTCAGTCAGATGGCTAAGTGAAGCGGTGGAAAATATAACTTGGAGGTTTTGGTGACAAAGATAAAAGTCACGGAATCGACACTGTACCACTTCCCAACACTCACGCTTGTTCACGAACACTTTGCGAATAATAATCCACCAATATTAAGCACAAATACTCGATATAACCTAAGTTTTGGAAATTAAATACAGCGCGGATATAGCGACAATTTACTTTCTCTCCAAAAACTCAGTTTGATAGTATTTATTTGACACCTGTTTCATTGGAGTTTTTGGAGGGAAAGTAAAATATTGTCGCTATGTCGGCGCTGTATTTAATTTCCAAAACTTAGGTTTTATCGAGTATTTGTGCTTAATATTGGTGGATTATTATTCGCAGTGTTCGTGAACAAGCGTGAGTGTTGGGAAGTGGTACAGTGTCGATTACGTGACTTTTATCTTTGTCACCAAAATCTCCAAGTTATAGCTAAGTGAAAATTTTCCACCGCTTCACTTAGCCATCTGACTCTGACTCACTTGACTAGACTAGACTACTAACTTGACTTGACTAAAGTAGGACTAAAGAAGATTAATAAAATAAAGAAAGGCCTTAAAGGACTAGTTTCCATGGCCGTAAAAAGTATTATTAAAAAAAAACCTGTTTCATTTTTTTATTAATTTTTTATATAAATAGTTTTTTTGGCCATGGAAACTAGTCCTTTAAGGCCTTTCTTGAATTTATTAATCTTCTTCAGTCCTATTTAAGTCAGTAAAGTCAAAAAGTCAAGTCAGTAGTCTAGTCCAGTCAAGTAAATGTCTAGTCGGAGTCAGATGGCTAAGTGAAGCGGTGGATAAATTTCACTAGGTATAACTTGTAGATTTTGGTGGCAAAGATAAAAGTCATGTAATCGACACTAGAGTGCTATTTTTGAGATGTATGACTCACCCAAAACCGGTGAGTCGAATGATTATCGTGCGAGTCACCGGTTATGTCGCATGAAAATCATTCGAAAACGAACGATAATCATTCGACTCACCGGTTTTGGGTGAGTCATACATCTCAAAAATACCACTCCTGTACCACTTCCCAACACACGCTTATTCACGAACACTTAATCCACCAATATTATGCACAAATCATAATTTAAAAAAAAAAATTGCGTCACTTGAAAGAGACAGCGCGATTCGAACTTCTTTGGCACAAATACTCTAAAAGACCTAAGTCTTGGAACGCGGACATAGTGACAAATGTCAACCAAAGAGTAGATATGAGGTATGTACCCAATATGGAAAATCACTACAATACGTTTGATGCTACAGTACCACCACACTTAGCTATTCGCGTATTTGCCAAAATATTTGACCAATAGGCAAAGTAGGCAAATAAATAACGCAAATATACCGTCCAGTCCACACATGGTCAAATAGGCAAATATTCGTATACGAATAACTAAGTGTGGTGGTAGCATAATGCTACCACTACTTGGCTATTTGCTCACTCGTTTCAGGTGGCCTACTATCTGCTATCATCTCTTAAAACCAAGGCATGCTAAAGCAGTTGACGGTAACCCCCCCTGGTGGCTTACCACAATCTCTTAAAACCATGCAAGATCCAGAGAGTAAGGGAGATATCGCTTTACATCATGTATCGCGCTGTCTCGCTTACTCACTGGATCTTGCATGGTTTTAACAGATGGTGGTAACCCCCCACTACCGTCTCTTAAAACCATAGCATAATATAGCATAATGCTACCAATACTTGGCTATTTGCTCACTCGTTTCAGGCATGCTAAAGCAGTTGACTGTAACCCTCCCTGGGGGCTAACTAGTTATCATCTCTTAACGCAGTGTATACTTTCCACGCCCGCTTTATCCATTACGCACTTATTATCAAACGTCAGTCAGACCACACTCTCACTTACGTCACTGTCACGATTCTCAGCTGGCACATGTCATCTGTCATGATCGCTTCAAGTCTCCTTGCTTCAAAGTACTTCAAACTTCAAATCAAATCGTTTCAGAAAGAAGAGAACAAACCAAACCAACAAACAAATTATTTTCTGTCTGAGGTGCGGCACTTATTAGAATTGGAAAGAACATAAAACGTAGTGATTATATTCTCTTTGAAAGAATAAGTGAGGGCGTCCACCTATCCAATCCTCCCTCGTTTCATTACAGTCTCACTAAGTATTTTTGTAGAATTTTGATGGAAAACTTAACAAGTGGCCTATAATTTTATATTTATGTCCCGATTTGATACCTAGTTTGTGGGTTGAACGGTAAAAACAAGTTAAGTTATTGCACTTTAATAGCTATTGTACAAGAAAAACATAATGATTTTGTATATTGCAATTATAATTGGCACTGTACTAGCTCTTGTTGCTTCTGTGTTGTATTACTCTTTAGAGCAGAAGATTGTTTATAAGAGTTTAAAAAATAGGCATGTTGTTGTCACCGGCGGCTCCAGCGGCATTGGTAAAAGCGCTGCGCTGGAGGCTGCTAAGTTGGGAGCAAGTGTTACTATTATAGGGCGAGATGTTCAGAAATTAAAATCTGCGGTATCCGAAATAACAAAAGAGTGTCCAAACACAGAGCAGAAAATACAGTTTGCCTCCTTGGATGTCACATCAGGCTATCAAGCTATTGCCAAATGTTTATCTGGCTTAGAAGAAAATGTGGGTCCAATTTTTATGCTTGTAAATTGTGCTGGTATGTGTATTTGTGGTAAGTTTGAAGATATGGCTCCAGAGGATATTAAGCAGATGGTAGATCTGAATTATTTTGGCACAGCTTATGCTACAAAGTATGTCTTGCCTGGAATGAAGAAAAGAAATGAGGGATTAATTGTGTTTGTGGCATCAGAAGCAGCATTTATTGGTAAGTAGTATTAGCATATTATTTTTAAAATAGATCTCTGACTATTAAAAAAGTTTGTATGTCAACAAAATAGATGAAAAATGTTGATCATTTTTTCAATATTATGCTTTCTTGTCAAATGGTCTTGGTTGGTCCTTCTTTTTCTTGTATCAATCACAAATCACTGGTTCTGGTTTACCACAGTTATTTGTTATTAATATGGCATCTTATTAGGATTTGAAAATAATGTTAGAATACTTCGCTTTGATTCAATGAAATAAATGCCCATGATTTAGTTTTATAGACACCCATTATGTAGCTTATTTATTCTGGCAGCTTATAGAGTACATAATGGCATGATTAATATCAAGTTTTATTTATAAAGATTGAATAGAAAATTCTACACAAAGTCATTTTTGCAGGTATTTATGGCTATGGTGCATATAGTGCTGCAAAATGGGCCTTGAGAGGATTAGCAGAAACCATTCTGATGGAATTAGTTGGTACTGATGTACGGCTGATGTTGTCATTTCCCCCAGACACAGACACTCCTGGCTTTCAAAATGAAGAACTATCAAAGCCTAAGGAAACAAAACTTATATCGTCATCTGGAGGCTTGCATTCGCCACATGAAATTGGTAAAAAGTTAATACATGACTCTATGGTATGTATTTAAAATCTTCATCTTAGTGTTTTACTAGCTGTCTGGCCACCTGCCTGATGTCACATCTATTTATTTGTAAAACCTATCACCCAGTCTGAGGGGTACAGAGAATTTAGTTTATTTCTAAATCATCTTTCATGATGTTTCTCTAAATCAGATGATGATTATGAATGAGATGATGTTAGTACCTTCAAGTTATAGAACTAATTGTTTTATTTAATTATTTTTTAGAAATTGGTTTTTTGATTGATTGAATTTTTTTTAATGGTGCAATCACAGAATTCAGAAGAAGTGGTGTAGCACACGAAAAGCGTGCACTAGTTTGGCTTGCAAGCCAACATTTAATACAGAAAAAATGGGCGGGGTATTTGATTGCGGTATTTATTGCCACTGTTATTAGTCGATAATATCAGGTGGCATTGTTGTAAACTATGTAATACATTTCTAATAAGGTGTGGTGTAGTTTACATGTACGAATTAAAGGTAAGAAGAGAGAATACGCTAGCCACACTGATCCTGGAACTAAATCCGCATTGAAACATTTCTATTCGGATATATTCTATCTTCTTTGGGTGTGATGTTGAATTTGTTCTGTAAGTAAATCTTTTTAAAACTTATTACATTTTACATTGTTATTTTTTTCAGGCTGGGAAAATTTACTCTACCTATGGCATATCTGGAAAATTGCTGTCATTATTATATGGAGGTTCTCTTGAAAGCATTTCCCAAATATTAATACAAGTATTTTCAATGGGATTACTAAGAGCTGTTATGGTTAGCATTGTGTTATCATTCCATTCAATTATTAAAGATGTAGCCAAAGAAAGGAGGCAGGTAGAAACTGAAAAAGATAAATAATAAGTATATTTCATTGTTTTGTAACCAAGAGATTAAAAATAATAAAAAAGTACATTACTTATAGTTTTGTAATCGCTTTACATGAGCAATTGTGTTTTAATTGCATTTCTTATGCTACATTTTGTTGCACCTTTAATTCCTTTCTACTCGACTGCTTTTAGTGTAATAGAGGAACATGCATATTGATGTTTGTACTTAATAAGAACATTGTGTAATCTATATATCGCTACGAAATTGAAGAGTGTAGTCTTATAGTTGGTATATATTTATCTATAGATGTATTTCTTAGGCTCAAGTACTTCAGTTTATTGAGTGCTCTTTTATTAATCGTATTCACCACGACTCTTATGGCGGTCGTGGATTTTACACATTACCACGACGAGATGTGAGCATTTTTACGCTTAATAAGAAATTCTATACTTTGAGCCTAACGTATAATCAACTAACTAAGTATTTATATTTTTTTAAATAAACAAAAAATAAATTTGCCTTTACTTATCAATTTGTTGTTTATTATGATGATCAGCATTCCCACAGAGCCTATAAAAATCTGTGAGCGTTCGTCTGAAGCCTCTAAAACTAAACCAACCTGCTCTTGATTTTGCAATGCATTCAAAGATGTAAAGTGAGTTCACTTATATACCTCAAGGGTAGAAATTAGGAAACGAGGTAAGTAAGATTAAATACAAAGTTTTAAATTGTACATATGTTTATTCGTACTTACAAAACTACAGACAAATAAATATGTTAACAACTAGCAGGTAACAAATAGAGAGGAACCATTCATCACATTAAATATTCATTACTTAACATTTTCCTATTGTGGAGTTGCTAGGATTACCAAGCGTAGGCGAGACCCAAACCGTTTGTGTATGTCATGTGAGAAACAGCAGGGGCTGCAGAATATGCTACTCCTAGAAGACCACCAGTTGCCACCTGAGGAAAGATTGGTATGTATTTTAAAAAATATGTATAGGGTAATTTTGGTCAAAAATTTTGTGCATTTTTTTGGATGTCATCAATTATCAAATACAAATACCGACCTTAGCCACAGGCGCGCCGAAACCGACTTGGGACACATAAGGCGATGCTATCCCCCCATAGGCAGGAGCCACGGCGATGCCAGGGTTGCTCACACGAATATCAGCCTTACGGACGCTGGAGAAAGGCGTGTCAATGCTCTTTGAGTACGTGGACACCTGTGCAGGGCAAAAAAAAGTTGGAAGGCAACATCAAAATACCGAAATGTGTGGAAATTCTGGAGCCATGCATGGAATGTATGTACCTATAGCATTCTATAATCTGTGGTATAACTAAAGATAGGTATAATAATACTTGTTATTTAAATGTATATGCCAAGTGCTTTTCTGTTTTTTAATTTCCTATCGCGGGTCTGCTGGAAGAACTTTCTATAGAAATAAGTAGCACGTACCCTTGTACTAAATTTCCTAATTTTAAATTTCCTATGTTTGTATTTGAGTATATATGAATGGAATATTAAATAAGTAGGTAAAATGATAAGTAGTTACTTATTTGATGGCACATGGTCTGAAGAAGGATGACTCAAATAGTAGGGGGAATCATCTATCCATACTAATATTATAAATGCGAAAGTCTGTCTGTCTATCTGTCTGTCTGTCTGTCTGTCTGTCACCTCTTCACGGCTAAACTGCTGGACCGATTTTGATGAAATTTGGTAGGGATGTAGTTAACGACCTGAGGTCAAACATAGGCTACTTTTGGGCGCGATATAACCGAGTCCCACGCGGGGCGAAGCCGCGGGAAACAGCTAGTTCCTAAATAAAGCAATAATGCGAATTGACTTAAAAGTCGTAGCCCTTCTCTTAATTACCCGACTGCGCTAGAAGGACGGTTATGTTCTTGTATAGTGTGCATGTATGTTTGGTACGCTGTGCAGCCTGAACGACTCTATGGATTTTAGCTTGAAAGGTGTCGTTAGTTTGTATTTACTGTGAGAGTAACACTGTGTAGTTAAATGCAGTCAGGTATTTTGTTCTTTATTTAATAATTTTCTTGGACCTACATAACGTTACTTTTATTTAGCAAGAACTACTGAATCGATTTTATGTGGATTTTCTTAATTTGATAGATTATTAATTGTATTAAAAATATATTTTTGCCTTAGTAGTTAAGACCTAGGAAAACGAGATAGAGAGAGCTATTATTACAAGCTTTTTTAACCCCCGACAAAAAAAGGGGTGTTATAAGTTTGACGTGTCTGTCTGTCTGTCATCATAGCTCCCGAACGGATAAAGCGATTTCAATTTAGTTTTTTTCGTAATAAAGGTGACTTATGGGCGAGTGTTCTTAGACATGTTTGATGAAAATCGGTTGAGCTGCTTAGAAGTAGTGGGGCTGAAAGTGGGGAAAAATAACCGAATGTCTGCAAATATACTCGAGTGGGGTCTCAAATGAAAGCGGATCAAGTGCACATTACAAAAATATATGTTTAATGAAAATCAATTGAGTTGTCAAAAAGCTCTTGGTTGTCAATAAGTGGGGAAAATACCTAATGTCTGCAAATTATATTGTACCACTAAAAAGAAAATGTGTCATGGTTTTTTTTTACTGTTTAATTTAATGTTATTTACTGAATTTATTCTCGTCGGGCGCGATTCAAAAAATACCAATTACTTATGCTTTATTATTGTTATTATAATTATTGTTCTTTTTTACATACGATTTGCATCACTTAAAATGACAAATTACAGATTTGGTAAGTAACTTACCTGACCAAGGTTAAATGGTGATCTCAGGATGTTGGAGTGTTGAGTGGCCAAAGCCGGCTGCGCTGGATATGAGCTGTAGGGGTTCCATGCCCCATATGGTGAGCCGTAGACTCCAACGGGTGATATTAATCCCGCTTGAGAAGCTGCCACGACACACGTCAAAATGATAGTCTGCATAAAAAATAAAATATATTCTAAGAGTAATAAATTCGTTAGGTCTGCTTTTTCCCGGGAAGAAAGGTCCCGTAAGGTAAATAGGACTCTTTTAAAAGAGTCTTGTTAGTTACACTATTTATAACTCAAGAACAGCTGAACTCATTTCGCTGAAAATTGGTGGGGAGGTAGCTTAGCACCAGTATAGGGACATAGGGTTTTCGGGACCTTTCATCCCGGGAAAAAGCACTGTTCCCGAGAGAAAATCACCGGGGTGAAGCCGCGGGCATAAGCTAGTACTTAATAGAAATGGACTGATTAACTATCGCCTGTGGTTTCTAACGCCACTTAAGGTAAATGCACCAATTATGGACAGTATAAGAAAAACAATTGCGTTTTTCATTTGTAATTTGTATATTTTACAATACACGTTCCCAGGGGTTTGAAGATAAATAAAGAATCTTTTGATTAATGATTATTCAATGTTTAAAATAAGATAAATACTAGCTGCAATTAAATATAATTTAATAAAAATACCCTAAGTGAGACTCCATTTATGGACAAGCAAAATCTAGTTATGAACCCCCAACTATGGACATTATCCAAATATAAACAGCTAGTTATGGACATTTTAGCTGGGTAATAAATGTTCAATGGTTCTTTAATAATCAGCCAAGTTGTACTTGTTTAAGCCCAAATAGTATATAATGATAGGTCTATACAGTTTGGGAGAATGATATTAACAGCAATATACTTTTACATTAGAAAATTTGTCGTTTAAAATAGTGAACCAGTTTTGAACACCTAATTATGAACAGAATGTTCTTAAACTGACAAAGTTTTAATTTGCTGCAGATTTTATTACAAAAGGTAATGTTAAATGATTGTATTGTAGTATATGATGTCAATGTAGCATAACGAAAAATCACTTTATAGACATTTTGTCCATATATGGGCACAAGATGAAAAAATTTCCAATTATAAACATTGATAAATTTAAAGGGTAAAATTTATATGATATTTTTAGTCAAGTTGCATAAATAATTTTTTGCTATCAATGATTCAATAAATAATAAGATTTTTAGCAAAAACCTTACAACTGTCGAAAAAAAAGACAGTAAACATACCTACTCGCATTAAGATTCTTATAAGAAGTTCGGATTTTCGACACGAAGAAACACTGCGTGAGTGAAACACTGTTAGGGCTGAAAACTTAAAGGCTGATTGCTGTCAAAAATGGTTTATACAATGTCTGGAATGATTGAAAAATTTATTAGTGCAGTCATTTGGAAAAAAACATTTAAGAGTTTCCCAATTTTGGAGGTTTTATTAAAAACTGTCCATAATTAGACCGTGTTCATAATAGGTGCCTTTACCTTAACGATCTTTAAACTATCAAACACAAAACATGAGACGGTTTAAAAAATCCGACATCAGACGTACAGGGTCGATGGACCTCGCAATTCACTTAAACAAGCAAAGCAACTAAAATAAATTATTAAGTAAGTATATATTAAGTATTTTAAAAACTTACTTTTAAAATCATATTGTTGTTTATTTCTTCAGATCTGGACCTAAAGTGTATAAGAACAGTCTCCGTATGTCTTTTATAGTAGGCCAGACTAAAGGACATAAATATATCATATGTTTGATACTAGGACACAGTGCATAGGGCGGCCAATTGTACCTATGTCGACATCGCCGTATTGCACAGCTACATACGAGCCATGGAAAAACTGTAGGCAGGGCCCTAAAGGTGTGGTCTAGCCGACTAAGCGAAGACAAATTCATATTATATTACTCATGTGTTTTAAATTCTTGAACAGCTTTTTTATTTAAATATATTTTAGATATAAATAATACAGTCACTCTTACAATGACAATTCCGCCTCCGTCTAATAAGAAAAGGCTTCTTTATCCCAGTTGCAGGTAGGTATACCTACGTTAGTTGTGAATCGTATATGTCAGTGCTTCACAAAAGGTAAAATAATAAATACAAACTACTTTTTTTCTTTTACTTTTTGTTATACACCTATACCGACTTTGAAGACATCAAGCAGAATAAGCAACCAAGAAATGAGAGAGAGAGGTGAACTATAGTTACGTTACGTTATGAATGGGCAAACAACTAGGTAGGTACTTACAAAAACGTTGTAGGTAAGTAGTAGAGGTTTACTTACTTAATTACCTATCATCATGTGGTAGATAAGATAGCATTTTTTCTTACAAACAATATCCGTGGCCAAGTAGAGCAAGTTCGTCTAGTTTTATACATAAAGCTATCTATGATCGGATACTATCTAATAAATTATTCATATTGAGAAACAATTTGTAATAGGCCCAGTCTTTAGTCGACTCGCGCCATGAGGCCATGACATTGATCGTTATCACTGAAGTTTTAATAATTAAATCTTCAGTGATCGTTATCTATCAAAAGGCGAAGACACTTTCTAACTACCTAAATTCGAAAGGATATTTTTAGGGTTCCGTACCTCAAAAGGAAAAAACGGAACCCTTATAGGATCACTCGCGTGTCTGTCCGTCTGTCTGTCCGTCCTTCTGTCACAGCCGATTACTCTGAAACCCCTGGACCAATTGAGATGAAATTTGGTACACATATGTAAGTTAAAGACCCAAAGGTGCATGTATAACGTAAATAAATAAATTATGAATTTGGGGGTCACTTTTGGAGGGTAAATCACAACAATAAAAAAAAAGATTCGCTAACCATATCGTGTGACATATCAAATGAAAGAGCTCGTTATGAGGATCTCAAATATATTTTTGTTATTATTGTAATATAAATAGTTTTCATTTTATTCAGGAAAGAAGACGAAAATTGACCATTCCCCCCCCTGATCTCCGAAACTACTGAGCCTAAAATTTTGAAAAAATTACCGAATATATGTCATTGCCTGTAGATTACAGGAAAACCTACAAGAACTCTATCAATTGACAATTAAGTGGTAAATTCAATATAAAACGTTTTAGTTCACTAAAACACCACTAGATGGCGATAGTAGTATTTAGTTGAAATACCACAATTGAATTTAAAAACTGACATTGGCATTGTACGGAACCCTCTCCACGCGAGTTCAACTCGCACTTGACCGGTTTTTTTTTCTCTGATTTGTATTTGTCTATTTGTAGAGGTTAATTTGCGATGTAGTTACCTAACTAGGTACTTAGGTATTTCGCGAATTATATCGCGATAGTGAGTAGGTACCTAGGTACTTACACACTTAATAATTATGGGAGTTCTCATATGTACCTACCTAACGTAGATACCTTTGCTGTGTAGGTACAGTCGGGGGAAAAAACTCCCCTGCTGTACCTACTACCTTAATGACTGGGGGGGTTAGATTTATCTGCGCCCGACTGTACTTAATAACCACGGGGCGACCACGGCTGTTGGAACAGAAAGGTCTAGTTAGGACTTAGTAGACTTATTTAAGCTTTAATGATGATCCAATTATCACCCGAGTCAGGTTCCTAATAGGAACCTGACTCTGGTGATAATTGGATCAGAAAAAAAACCTTCTTCAATTGTTCCTTGTGATGTCCCTCTGATAATAAAACGTTAACACAAAGGGTACGTATTATGTACCTACATACTGCCTTCTTTGCATGGGACCACAAAATTAATAGGTTTAGTTTATTACTACTTAGTTGGTTTGGCATGGCACGTGTTAAATTATTATCGGGGTGCGGCCTAATGTCTCGAAACCCATTGACTCGAATAGTATGTGACCTAATCACGTCAATTATATGCAAGGTACCTAGTCGCTATGTAGGTAGCTATACCTACCTAAGAATTACTTTATGTGTAACATGTTACTTATATCTGTTCTTATATTGAGTCATTTTAGAAGTAAGTACTTATATATCTACCTAAGTTACATGACATTACTGGATTACAGATGATCCGTCGGTGAACACTAGCGCCACCATCATTTAAAAATCATTATTCAAAGAAAACACAAGTTATCAAAAATCCGTGTTATGTAATTAAGGTTCTGGATCTGAATTTAATTTTAAACATATTAATTTATTAAATTATAGTTCCCTATAGTTACAAATTGCAAAACTGCTAAAAGTGGCCGTTTTAAGAAATATTGCACCTTAATTACAAATGACAGATTTTTGATAACTTATGTTTTCAGGGAATAATGATTTTTAAAAGACGGTGGCGCTAGTCATCACCACTGTATCGTTTTATAAGCAGAACAGTTGAAATTGGGCATGTAATGTCAAAATCATGAACACCCTGTAGGTACATATCCTCAAACTTAGTTGAGTAAGTAGCAGCTGTGGTATAATAATGTACCTACCTAGGCACTTAACTATCTATTCTTTAAATATACTTGATATTCCTATAGACAGCAAACATTGTATTAGATATTATTATTCTAGAAGGGAACATCGTCAAAAGTTGGGAAGTTGGGTCACAACCACAGAACAGGATAATATAAATATGTCTATATACGCTGTCAGTAGGTATCTATGTCGTTAACCGGAAATGGTTAAAGGAATTCTCGTGTCCAATATCTCCATATTGGGTATATATTTAAACTATGACTTAGTTAAGTAATTGCTATATGATTATACAATGGTTGCGATTATTTGCGATGGACAGAGAAAAGTATGCGATACTGACTGGCAATCTAATGGAGACACTGAAGGAAGCGTACTTATGTGGTGCCTTATAAAAATATTCTGGTGCGATATTTGCCCAAACCTAGTGATTAATATCTAATCACCTATAGATTAGCAGAAACACTAGTATTCGATATCTCATGTGGCTTACATCTCTGACCTACTACTAATACGACCTATTAATATAATAGCTAAGTGTCACAAATAAACAAACCAGAACGATTTCTAGACATTTAATTACATCCGTTCCACTGTCATGATGGAACAAGTACACCGTGTCACTGGGTGCAAGATAGACGCCTAGCACTAGCACCAGTATACTGTATACTTATCGGTAAAAGAAATGAATTTCTTAGTACACGTGTTTCTGCTATTTTGGTTAATTTTCATCAGCGATGGTGAACGCTGGTATTCAGCAACGATATTCGATAAAGACGAAAGGGATAAATTGACAAAAACGTACAATACAGATTATCTGCATGCTGAAGACGGTTTTATACCTTTAATCGTAAAAAATTTCACAGAGGCAGTTGACACAGACCTGAATAAGTGGCATTTTAAAAGGAAGAAACAAACTGATATAAAATACGTTGAAAATTCAAACGCTTCTGTAACTGCACGCCCAAATGCTACAACGATATTGCGATACATGAATAATGTCCGAATAATAAATGTAACAAATAGAAAGAAACCATTCAAGAAAATTATTCGTAAAAAATGTCGTCCACTGAGGCAAGATAAGAAGTTGTTGAATGAAGGTCGAACTAGGTTTCTGGAGGTGTTTGAGGTTGTGGAATTTGACCACGTGCCATGCACTTCCAGTAGCGGTTTAGAGGGAAACTGCTTGCCAGAGTATGAATGCCAGAGTACTATGGGTAGTCCCATGGGAACTTGTGCTGATGGCTTCGGGACTTGTTGTGTCCGTGAGTACCTCATTTAGAAACCAAAATTTAGGTACAAAGACCAGCAGAGACATTAACTATTTGTTTTTAAATTCCGAAATTCGTCGCCTCATAAAACTGGAACCCTTGGCCTCAGCACAGAATATATAATAGTACTATGGCCTCAGCGTGCTGATAAATCTGCCACTGCTAAAATTACAGGATTTTCAGGTCCTATACAGCCCTGTATTTATAATTTTCAGTTGAATTCAAATGTGATGATCGCACTACAGCGCCTTCCGGTTGGTTTACTAATCCGGGTTTTCCATCTCCAAGCACTGACAGATTATCTTGCTCTCTTTTTATTGAAAGAACATCAGAGGATGTAAAACAGTTACGCTTGGATTTTATGAATTTTGAGGTAAGTATATCGCTTTTTTACCAACGTTATTATTAGAGTTTTTAATTAAAGTTGAACTTATTTCAATAAAGTAGATATAGGTCTTACCTTACCTAGTTGTTGAGTAGAGAAAAAATCCCTCTCGTAGATAAATTTATTAATTTTCATTTCATTTTCGCATTTATTTTATACCTATACTTAACAATAAATTTTTCAGCTACTGCCGCCGACTGATGGGACATGCCAACAAGATCAATTTATTGTTTCGGGGGTTTTCAGGGGTAACACCGTAAACACCGTAAAACGTCTATTTTTTCGTCGCGCAGTTAGCTTTATTCTTCATGGAATACAAGCATGACAAAAATATGAAGTATAGTTCAAAGATCAAAATAAATGATTACATCAAAATATTAAAAAAAAAAAATTTAAAACCTAGCTAAATAAAATAGCAAAAAAGCTATATCCAGAAAAGGTTTCGTCGCGAATTACTTGATATCTTCAGCGACAACTACCAATTTTTTTTACGTCTATAAAAAGAATAACATAATGACCCAGAGGGATACCTAAAAAAAATACAATATTTAGTCATAATTATTGAAATATTAAATTAAAACTGAAAAATATCACCCGAAATGGCATTGAACGCAGACTAGTGACAGGCCAACCCAGTATCGCCATTTTCAACCTTATTTCATTTCGAGTACGTACTATAATCGCACTTCACCCCTCTCAAATACCTAAGGGTTGGGGATACAGCGCCTTAAGTAAATACTTGTCATATAATTTCACCAAGAAGAAAATTATAACACTTGATTTTTAATGAAGGTACTTAATTACCAAATTTATCTAAGTAGGTCCTTACTAATATTATAAATGTGAAAGTGTGTTTGTTTGTTTGTTTGTTTGTTTGTTTGTTTGTTTGTTTGTTTGTTTGTTTGTTTGTTTGTTTGTTTGTTTGTTTGTTTGTTTGTTTGTTTGTTTGTTTGTTTGTTTGTTTGTTTGTTTGTTTGTTTGTTTGTTTGTTTGTTTGTTTGTTTGTTTGTTTGTTTGTTTGTTTGTTTGTTTGTTTGTTTGTTTGTTTGTTTGTTTGTTTGTTTGTTTGTTTGTTTGTTTGTTTGTTTGTTTGTTTGTTTGTTTGTTTGTTTGTTTGTTTGTTTGTTTGTTTGTTTGTTTGTTTGTTTGTTTGTTTGTTTGTTTGTTTGTTTGTTTGTTTGTTTGTTTGTTTGTTTGTTTGTTTGTTTGTTTGTTTGTTTGTTTGTTTGTTTGTTTGTTTGTTTGTTTGTTTGTTTGTTTGTTTGTTTGTTTGTTTGTTTGTTTGTTTGTTTGTTTGTTTGTTTGTTTGTTTGTTTGTTTGTTTGTTTGTTTGTTTGTTTGTTTGTTTGTTTGTTTGTTTGTTTGTTTGTTTGTTTGTTTGTTTGTTTGTTTGTTTGTTTGTTTGTTTGTTTGTTTGTTTGTTTGTTTGTTTGTTTGTTTGTTTGTTTGTTTGTTTGTTTGTTTGTTTGTTTGTTTGTTTGTTTGTTTGTTTGTTTGTTTGTTTGTTTGTTTGTTTGTTTGTTTGTTTGTTTGTTTGTTTGTTTGTTTGTTTGTTTGTTTGTTTGTTTGTTTGTTTGTTTGTTTGTTTGTTTGTTTGTTTGTTTGTTTGTTTGTTTGTTTGTTTGTTTGTTTGTTTGTTTGTTTGTTTGTTTGTTTGTTTGTTTGTTTGTTTGTTTGTTTGTTTGTTTGTTTGTTTGTTTGTTTGTTTGTTTGTTTGTTTGTTTGTTTGTTTGTTTGTTTGTTTGTTTGTTTGTTTGTTTGTTTGTTTGTTTGTTTGTTTGTTTGTTTGTTTGTTTGTTTGTTTGTTTGTTTGTTTGTTTGTTTGTTTGTTTGCTTGTTTGTTTGCTTGTTTGCTTGTTTGTTTGCTTGTTTGCTTGCTTGCTTGCTTGCTTGCTTGCTTGCTTGCTTGCTTGCTTGCTTGCTTGCTTGCTTGCTTGCTTGCTTGCTTGCTTGCTTGCTTGCTTGCTTGCTTGCTTGCTTGCTTGCTTGCTTGCTTGCTTGCTTGCTTGCTTGCTTGCTTGCTTGCTTGCTTGCTTGCTTGCTTGCTTGCTTGCTTGCTTGCTTGCTTGCTTGCTTGCTTGCTTGCTTGCTTGCTTGCTTGCTTGCTTGCTTGCTTGCTTGCTTGCTTGCTTGCTTGCTTGCTTGCTTGCTTGTTTGTTTGTTTGTTTGTTTGTTTGTTTGTTTGTTTGTTTGTTTGTTTGTTTGTTTTTTGTTTGTTTGTTTGTTTGTTTGTTTGTTTGTTTGTTTGTTTGTTTGTTTGTTTGTTAGTTTGTCCTTCCTTCACGCCGTAGCTAAGCAACCAATCGACCTGATTTTTGGCATAGAGTTAGTTGAAAGGATGGAGAGTAACATAGGCTACTTTTGGTCCTGAAAAAGCATCAAGTTCCCAAGGGTGATTACTGGAATATTTGTATGGGTACACCAAATATCGGCCAAATAACCTAATAAATTTTTCTTTTTGGCAAAAATTTTCTAATTCCACGCGAGCGAAGCTAAAGCTAAAAGCTAGTTGAGACATAAGTACCTATCTAAATAAATAAAGAAAAATTATAACAATGTTTTTTTTCAATTTCAGTTTACATTGAAGTTGGTGAATCAGAAGGACCAATTAATCTATCCATTCAAACAGTATCCGCAGACACCCGACTTTTTTCTATCAGAGTAAGTGCAATCAAATATAATGTAAGTAAGTATTTAAACGCTTATAAAATTCGGCATTATTTTATAACTGGATTCTATCTTATGACATTCACGGTATTAACTGCTAGTGCTAGCAATGGCTGCATTGTGTAATAACGTTTCAGATTACTCAACTGACAGAAACAGACGCACTGGCTGCCCCTACCGGCTGTTTTCAGTACTTCATGGAACCTCAAGGTTACCTTGAGTCATTCAACTACCGAGACAAGTCGGACATTGGGATAGCGAGATCTCCCGTATATTTAGTAAGTAAAAAAAACAATACTACATTCGGGTCTCAGATCTAGGAAGGTGCGGAATTTTACCGGCCAGTGAAGACTAACAGACAGTCAAGCTATACAGTTCACTGTAAAGCGCTATGTAACGTTCTCTTTTCGACTCTATATCGGACTTTTAGTAAACTGTAGCGTTAAAAGCCTCATTCAACCTGTATGATATGGAATTGTAGGTCAAACTGTAATTGTATGTTCAATTCAAGTAATTTGTGCACATGCGCGAAAACGTTGTCGAATTGCAAAACAAATTCCTTAGACTACGTAATAGTTACGTAGTAACTACTAATTAATCTAGCGAGTTATATGTGTATCGTTTATTGATGTTATCGTTAGCTAAGAAAACTTGTTGTTGACTCAACAACATGATTTTAATATTGTTCGTTACGAGTCGGGGGTTTTCAATTTGGGAGACGAAAACACCTGGTGACGCTGAGAAGACTATTTACTTTCCACTATAGTCCACATAGGCTCATAGTCCACTAATGGTCACAAAAGTCCGTATCACTTGCTGAACGTTGTCCAAAATTGTCGCCGAAGTCGCTGGTTATCTCCTTATTAATTTCTTAATGTACACAAAAATACGAACATAGGATACAATGTAAAAGACAATTACAAAGGTACTACTTATTTCAATAAAAGACTCTTCCAGTAGACCCATGAGAGTAGAGGTGATTAATAGAGACAGACTTAGCGTGTGCATAAATTCCATAGGTACCTAGTTGTCTCTTCGAAGTCACTTGTATCGCTACTCAACTAAAACTGATTCCAATTGTCACGGTCCACTATTTATACCGAGGACCAAGTGGCTTAACATTATCTCTTAAAACCATGCAAATCAATTCAGCAAGGGAGAGATGTCGCCTTAAATTATGTATAGCGCCGTCTCGCTTACTCGTTTTTGGATAGTTAGTTATTAGTTAGTATAGTTACCCCCCACATACGCGATCGGGTACTTTCCAGAATGTTCGCAATACCTTCAGAAGAGTAGGAGAGAGACAGTCGCTCGTCGCTCGTTTCTGACTCGGTATTTCTTGGTATAGGTACGGGCATGTACCGATTTCCAGAATCCGCGATCATGAGTAGATATCGTCCCAGAGTTCTACGGCGAATGTTTGATGGTGGAAATACGTCTGATTGTTGCGAGAAACTTCCATAGTCAGGGCCGTTTAACTTTTGCCAGTGTTTGCCAACTATGGTGCTGCTGCCGCATTATCTTAATTTAGTAACATTTTGTTGTTTGAATAAATGGCACAAGCAAGAACTCCTTATTAAGTTATTTAATGAAAAATAAATAATTCGTAAATATAATTAAGTAGGATAAGAGTAATAATAACTTTATGTTTAACTTCGAAGTTGAATGCCAGTGTAAGTACAAACTTAATTTAAAAAAATCGTTTTTGTTACACTGTTATCTGATTATGTTTTTAATGTGAATATAATTTTTAAGTAAATAAAAAAATTAATAAATGTAATAAATAAGTATAGTTATATTTTTATTGTAAGATGTTGTTCTTACTTGTTATTTAATTACCTATTCTTTTTTTTTTCAGAATAACTTGAATTATGCGATGTGCATAAGCCGAGCACCGCAAACATGTAGTGTTACGTACACAAACTCAAATTACAACATGCAAATCGTTAATTATGATGCTGGTAAGACAATAGGCACTTACGAGTACCTAACCTACCTAATTAACATAATTGTGTATTTTGTAATTTTAATAGCTACAAATTTCTGCCGTATTACCTTCCTATAAGTATTCAATATCAACGAGATGTGACACGTCACGAAGCGGTTTGGAGAAAATGGAGTAGTTTTCTCGGCAATATATTTTTGTTGTGTTGTCCACTGGCCTTGAACTTGGGGTCCGAATTTCCAACCCTACGACTGCCACTAGCCACCTGCTAGCCTTTCAGTTAGCAATTTATCATTCAAGTATATTAATTTACTAGCTGTTCCCCGCGGTTTCAATCGCCATTAGTGTGTATTTACTATAGCCTATAACCTTCCACAAGAATCAGGCTTTCATATAAGTACAAAAAGAATTTTGCAAATCCGACCAGTAGGTAGTTTTTAAGTTAGGTATAAGCGTTCAAACAAACAAACAAACAAACAAACAAACTTGAGCTTTATTATATTAGTATAGATTTTAGTTAGATTCATAATTACTTAAATTAATCAGATTATTATTAGGGATTATCCAAAATTACAATTTCAAAACAATAACGAAGTTCGACAAGAATAAAATGTATCGGATACATAAGCCGCGCTAAATCACGTCGTTATTCTTATATATCAATCCCATACTATTTGTTTTTGATGAACTTCGGTATCGTTTTGCAATTGGAACTTTGGCTTAATGTGTGAATTTTTATAGATGGGCTTCCAGTGATTCCAAAAGGTCAAGCAGGCGTAGAAATATTCAATTGTCCCAGTGACTGGTTGCTAATATCAGCGACGCGACTCTGTGGCGAACGCCTGAATGATGGATCTGTGATACAAGACTTTTCTTTGGATGCTCCCATTACAGGTACTTACGATGACGATTTTAGAAATTACACATTTTGCATAGTCTACCACGACAGCTTCAAGCGATTCAAAAATCTTTAGCATTGTGATGCGCCTTTTGAAGTTTGGAGGTCAGCAAACGGAAACTCTCGCGGCTCTGGGCCGCTATTTTTAATTGGTTGTATTAGTTCAAATTTCATTTCGAAGATGCACCACATGATGATGATTATGTATTGCGACCTATACGGGTTATTCAAAATATGGTGTAAAATGTAGCCCTCGCCATAAACAGAACATACTGTTGTGCTTGTGCAGATGATATAGAATTTGGTAAGCCCTTAGAGGCTGCTTTTTGGTACGATATAATTGACTAAAAAAACCTCATCTCTAAAAATATCAAATTGCCACCTCAGTCTCAGTTAGTTCATCCCAACAGAAATTTTTATATTATAAGAAAGCAAACGTTTGTATTTATTTATTTGCAGACAGTGGTGCTGGTCCTATAGTCGTTTGGTTCAGAACTGATGAAGGATATGTCGGCCGTGGTTTCCAGCTACGATACCAACAAAATGCATGCAATCGGTAGATTTAGAACTCTGACTAAATAGAAGCTAGTTTAAAGTATAATAAGAAAAAAAAATATTTTTTGTAAAAATACAAGGTCCTAGGCTTCCTAGCTAATAAATGCTTTCTATAGCAAAGTGAATATTTTTGTTTTACATAAGCGTTCAAAGTTACCCCTATAATCTGTGCGTTTGATCTCTTATATCAATGAATTGGGTCTCGAGAAGTAAAGCTTATGGCTTATTGCTAGTAGCTATTAGCTCAGTCATATCATAGATTATAGAATGCTCTAGTAAGTAGGTCATAATCAAGTTAGTCAAAAGGAAAGTAACGTAGCGAAATATACTCGTATAATGTAAGGCGCGCTCACTTGCTATCTCGTTTTGGGCCGGCTAAAACAATTCATGTTTTTAACAACCAACCCATGTAACACCCACTTATGCAATAAATTAGTTCTTGTACAATAATAGGGGGGTTACTACCGTCTTTTAAAACCATGCAAGATCCACTGAGTAAGCGGGATAGCGCGCTACGTGATGTAAGGCGGTATCTCCCTTACTCACTGGATCTTGCATGGTTTTAAGAGATGATAGTAGGCCACCAGGTACTTAGCAAAACGCAGTTCCTTGCTTGATTTTCCGATTAAATAAAGCAGGGCCAAACCGTTGTTCTTATGCATAGATTAAAGAAATTTCCGCGCGCGATTCCAAATTCTTTATTCTTATGGTTAGAGTAGACCATGAGCGTTTACTGCTATTAAAAAACGAGTAAGGGAGATGTCTTCCATGTCTTACTAATTCTATTATGTAGTCTTCGGTCTGTCTTATCCTTACATGTCATGTATTTTGCCATCTCGCTTACTTATTCGCTATTGGATGGCAATAAATGATCATGGTAACCCGCAAGTTTGTTTGCATAGCAAAAACTAGAAGATAGAATAGAGGTGCTGAATGAAGTAGGTAAGTCATAGCACAGATTATAGAATGCTATACTAGCATGGTAAGCCCATACGTCCCGGTTCCGCCCCCCGGTTAATCAACCGCCTAGTAGAATAGTCCTCTCCATACAAAGACATATTAACACTTCTGTGATTAACTAACCCTTTATCGAACTGATTAAAATAAAGCATACTAAATTAGCATAAAAAGGAACTAAATAGTAAAAATAAAAAACGGTTTAAAATACTCGTATTCAAAGCCGTAATACACAATATAAAAAAAATACTGTCACTGTCAGATAAGCATTTTTTTTAATGTCTTGTTATTGTCACATGTCATTGTCACAATGTTCCTTCTATGTTATTAGCGTAGTGAGGTTGGGATTTGGGAATATTTCATTGTAAATAATTTAAAAAAACTATCCTAAATTTTTTTGTGTCTATTTCATTTTATTAAAGTGATATCGTGAGATCCAAACATGTCCAAAGCGTTTCGTTAAAAAATTATGAAAATTTACAACTCGTACAGTCTGAAACTTTAATTGTATTTAGAACGAGCTACCCAATTCTTTATCATGCTTGAACATTTCATTTCATGTGCCATTGCCAATTAATTAGGTCAGGTACTTACTGTTATTATTAAAATTACCTGTGTGTATAAATAAATACAGTTAATTGAACCACGAACGCTTCGGACTTAGTTATCTGGGTGTTACCTGTTTATTCACGTCGCGTAGTGTGCCTTAGCATTAAGCGATTTGATAAGATCTGATATAAATTAATAAAATAAAAGCCTTGATTTACTTGTGATATTAAATAGAAGAGTGGAGATGTCGGATAGTGGCGAGAGCGACATAACATGGGTTCTTTACAAGGAAAGGCCAGAATGGAAAGACTTGCAACCCATCCCAGAATATGACGGCCCTGCACCCATGGTCGTCATAGCACACTCGGAAAGATGTAAGTGCACAATGACCTTATAACGTTAAAATTGTAGTCTAATTTGCATATTGTCAGATGTAGGTTTGCCTTGTTTGTCTGTGTTATGTTATGGCCTTATCATTTTTCCAAAGTCATGCATACTATTGTCATTAAACATGAGGCCATTGTGATTTGTGATTCATATTTATAAAAAACCTAAGTAGTTTTGAAACACCTTACTTAGATTGATTAGTAAATAATACTTTGGCTATTATAGCACTATATGAATATGTATCCTCTTTTTCAGTCAAGTGGCACCTTATTTTGACCTCTTTATATTTTTTTTCACTTCATCTAGTTTACTATATAACTGAAGTTTTACCAGCTTGACATCTAAGCCGGCATTAATGACCTGTATTTTATTCAAATCCACATAAAAAATGTGTTGATGCATTACTTGTCTAAATTATGACATATAATAAGCATAGGATTTAAGTCAAAGGAAAATAACATGGTTAAAAGGGGGAATTAATTAAATTTCTTTGTTTTAAATGTTTCAGTTGAGGATGTATTCAATTACTTCCGTGCTGTATTGAAGAATAATGAGAAATCCGAAAGGGCGCTGATGTTGACCAAGGACGCTGTGGAACTGAACCCTGCAAACTATACTGTTTGGCAGTATAGGTATGCAAATTTTTTTTTTAGTAAACAACTACCTGCCACGATAGTGTTGCTAATCCAGATTTTGTAAAACATGTAGGCCAGTCCAGAAAATTATGTGCAGTTAGCACAATTTGAAAAATATAAGAATGGTAGGGGATTAATTTATGTAAGTGTCGAGGCGAAAAATATGTAGGTCTCTGTCAAAAAATGTAGAGAAAGCAGAAAGAATTATAAACATGTAACAGAGATCAGTGTGACAATACGAAGAGTAGGCACCACAGTCTTAAGATGAGTGCACCACCAGCATGTGATACATTTGTTGCTGCCTAATTATTATTTTGTATTTTGCCTCATAAAAAGGTTAATGAAAATCTCCTTATTCTTGTGGGTGTATTTCTCAATACGGTTTTAGTTTCTCAGGGAATTATAGAATTAAAGATACATACAGACTCGCACACACATATATCCCACATCATATATTTACAAAGTGTGATGGCTTTTAAATAAACATGAAAAGAAAATTTTGTCTTTTAGCCTTTTATGCACAATATAGTTTCTATTTCTCATTGCTGTTTCTATTCCTTTCAGGAGAGATCTTCTTCAGGCCCTAGGCTCAGACTTACGTCCTGAATTAGATTATGTAGAGTCTGTCATCAAAAGTACACCAAAAAATTACCAGGTAATCATTCAATTGTTAGCTCACTGGCCACTGTTGCATCATCTATCGATAATTACATTATGTAGCAGTGGAACAGAATTGTAATTTAATTGAATAGTATTAAATAGTAAGAAATAATGCGAACTGATAATTAATTAATAAAATAAATGAATTTTACTAACACTAGGTTTTTAGTTACAAAGTGTTACTAATATATGGATTTTTTTTATGAAATAAATATCGATTCTAATATTATAAATGCGAAAGTCTGTCTGTCTGTCTGTCTGTCACCTCTTCACGGCTAAACTGCTGGACCGATTGTGATGAAATTTGGTAGGGATGTAGTTAACGACCTGAGGTCAAACATAGGCTACTTTTGGGCGCGATATAACCGAGTCCCACGCGGGGCGAAGCCGCGGGGAACAGCTAGTAGATTATTATAATTATATTACGGTAGGTACGGTTAAGAAGTCAGTTTAACTGCCCCTGACTGTACTCATATGTTAGTAAAGGACACACACCACCTTATCTTATTTACATTAATTAAGAACACAATAAACCTATTTTAGTATTAAGTTGATAAGAAACACAAGGGCAAAAGTAAGTAAGTAAAAAGTTTTTGTTGCTTTATGAAAAATACAATGTGAAATATTATCCACGATAAGATAAATAAAATAAAGCCAATAACGCCTTATAATAAAACAGTAGAATATTTTGTCTGTACATTTAGTATTTTTGACTAAAATGGATAGAGGGAAACAAAAAGACAAATAGAAAGCTGTTTTGTCTGTATGTATGATCACGCTTATCTGTAATATGTTATACCTAATAATAATAGTTTGTGTCGCATCTATTGTATTGGGTTTTTGCCTGTAACGATAGTTGTAAGTTGGAAGTAAATAAATTAATAAATCTCCGAAAGTAATGAACTGATTTATTTAAAACTTTCACCAATTACTTTGTTTTAACTCAGCAAAACATTTAATGTGTATTTCTTAAAAATTGGTTCAGTAAAAATAAATATATCGTCATTTGAATGAACTTAAGTCATGAGTTTGCCTGCAAATATATACTTAGCAATTTCGAACAAATGCACCAAATTAATAATTCTTTTTTTTTTTGTTTTGATTATTGTCATGACTATTGAAACTTTCTAAAATAATTTCTCTTTCTGTAAGTGAGCTTATCAGAAATCCTCGCCCTACTTTTTTGCTAGTTTCCTTAACTTACATTAGAACCTCGAAAGTCATTGAAATACCATCTGCTTCAGAAACCTTTACAAAAAGTGTCAAAAGTGGCCGTTTTTAGCAATTTTTACAAAGGAAACCACAAAGGGCAGGTTAAACCGTGAACCACCGCTAGTTACTGTACTTATTATATATTTAACTTGTATATAAACTGTTTTATTTATGAAAAATTAACTGTAACTTCAGGTGTGGCATCACAGAAGAATGCTGGTAGAATGGCTGCAAGATCCATCGTTAGAGTTGGAGCTGACAGGGGATGCCCTGCTACAGGATCCCAAGAATTACCACGCATGGCAACATAGACAATGGGCTATGAAAACATTTGGGTGAGTATCCATACTACCCACAGAATTAGATAAAAGTACCCATAAAATTTAAACTATTATCAATTGTGTACAATACTAATATAATAAAAGCTGAAGTGTTTGTTTTTTTAACGCTTATAACTTTGATACGCCTGCAATAAATAATTTTTAATAATTGCGTTACACTGGATTTTCAATTTTATATAGATTACTAGCTGTTCCCCGCGGCTCCGCCCTGCGTGGGACTCGGTTATATCGCGCCCAAAAGTAGCCTATGTTTGACCTCAGGTCGTTAACTACATCCCTACCAAATTTCATCACAGACAGACAGACTTTCGTATTTATAATATTGGTATGGATAGTATGGATTAGTATGGATGTATTTCGTAAATGTTACAATGCATTTTTTTTTTTTGCAAAATTTTATACGCCCCCTACCCCAGTCTCTTCGAACATCAGTTTTAGTCAAAAAAGAAAAAAAATACCTACCTAGTTTTTCAGAATAATTAAAAATAACTGAGTCGTTTTTATTTACAGCCTCTTTGAAAAAGAACTTGATTTTGTGGACAATCTTATCATGGAAGACGTTCGCAACAATTCTGCGTGGAACCAAAGGTACTTTGTTGTAAACAATCACCTCGGCTGGTCCGACCTGATTGTTCAGAAAGAGATATGCTATGCATTGGAAAAAATTAAATTCGTTAAAAACAACGAGAGTGCATGGAGTTATCTAAGAGGCGTGATGCTACACGACAAAAGAGGAATGAATGGTAATGCTGTTGTGACTTCATTCTGTGAAGAATTGTACAAATACAAATGCCGATCACCACATTTATTAGCCTTTATGATTGATGCGTGCGATGAAGCAATAAAGAAAGGCGAAACAAACACCTTCCACCACGCAGAAAGAGCAATAATGCTTTGTAACGCGTTAATTACTAAATACGATAAAATTAGATGCAAATATTGGAACTATATATGTGATAAGTTTAAAAAGTTGCAAAAGGTGGAAAATGGTATAGATAATCATGAAAACAATCTTGAAAGCAATCATGAAAGCAATCACGAAAAAATTAAAGACTATGAGTAGATAGATGCCTGAAGTTGGCAAAGCACGTATATTTATCGTTCCCTATTTGATTTTTTGCAATAATAATAGTATATTGATATTAATAAAGATAGTAAAAGACTACAAATTATAAAAAACTTGATTTTTGACACATTCTTGCGATAATTTTTAAATAGTCTGATCCAGAATTTACATCTCTTGATGACGGTTGCTAGTTTTTGCTTGGTTGTTTCCGACATAACGTTGTTGCAGTGTTCACGTTTTGTACAGTAACAAATAAAAGAATAAAGTATGAACTAGTGTTTTTATTCTGGTTTATCGATGTGTTGGTTCGTGTCGTCGGAGGCCGGGGGCGGCGCGTGCCTGCGCCAGCCGAAGTTGGCGTGCACGTGTGACGTCACCGCGCGCGCCATGATCTCGCACGCACAGTCTCTGTTGTCATTCATCACGCCCAGGAGACTTGGCGTTACTGTGATTTTCGGCGCCTTCGATTTCTTTTTCTCACCGCCTTTTCCCTTGGTCACCTTCGAACCGAAATCACATGATTTTTCAGTCTTAAGCCCTAGTAGCTTTGGAATATCTGGGCATCGCTCGCATGCACATTCCACGCAGTCGCAGAAAGGCTAAAATGAGTCATATAAAGACTGAAATATCCATAGCATTCATGCAACCATCAAAGCGGTTAAACGCGACAGGGATGGGAAACCGTGGGGAATTTTGTCATAAGGTAAAATTGTTAAACCGTCAGATTATAATCTACCCACGAGATTGTAAACTATCGAAAGATTGTGAACCGTGCCAAGCATAAAAATGAGCTGGTTTGTTTAAAGTTTTCAAACTGAAATTCAAATTGATGTTCTTTAGACGAAAAAAATAACTATTAGGTAAGTACACAATTTGTTTGTTTGAATGCCTTTTAACTTTGAACTATGGTCGGATTTGAAAAAAACTTGTATAGCCCCGAGTAAACCAACCGGAGACGCCATGCGCTTAGGTACTTCTTATCGACTGAACTAGGTATCTGACTTATTTCTTCGTGAGAAAGTCTGCCACATTCTGCGCGGGTGTCAGGAAACCCTTGTTCGACCACGTCGCTACGGTTTTTGGCATCCCTAGTGGCAAGTTCACACGCATATTCCGCGCCACGACGACACGTCGTCAAATCGGTATAAACGGAAAAAAATTACAAAAGATACCTTTGATTTGGTGGATGGGTAAGGACCTTTGTTTTTACTCCCCTGTGGAGTTTTCTTCATCTTTTAATCTGACATTGTACTAATTTGATGTTAGACTGGTACTATTTGTATGTGAAAATGGTAGATTTTATTCCCTAGATATGTATAGCCATTATATATTATGTATGTCGCCCAAATGTCGGCTAAGACGATGTCTTAGTAAAGACATAGCCAGTCATAGCTATGACAGTGGCAGTTTGTGAAATTCCTTCTATTGTGAAACCATAAATAAATAGTTCTAAAAATTTTTGATTTTTTGTCGTTTGCATTCTCGGTCGCTGCGGAACCCATACAGGCCCCGCTTACCTACTGTTTTATCTACTTCACATGGTCAGCACATGCACGTTGTGATCTCTTTATTTCTTCTGGGTTTTTATCTCCGTATCTTCTATTTACTCCGCTTCCAGGTTGCGTGCTGCCCCTGAGTCCATTGTTTCGCTATAGGTATGCAAAGAGAAACCTGGACTTGGACTTCCGTCGGAGTCAAAAGCATTTTTTGTTCTATGGCTTTATATGAATGAGGTTAACGTTCAGGGAATATAGTAAAACATTGAAAAAGAAAATTGTCAACTTTGCGAGAAATCATGATGTCAGAACAAAGACAGAAAAATCAATGAAAAAATGTGAGCTTCTTATAAGAAACCGGATTACCTTAACCCAAAACCGCAAACCTCACCATGTCCATCAAACTATAATAGTCTCGGTGCAGATCAGTCACACACACCCAGCTCCAGAGCACTATCCACAACGGTATCACAATCTAAATTTTTGACAGAAGACAACTTTAATTTCAAAATGTGGACTCAAGCACATCCAGATAAATACTCATCGTACAACTGTGACCCCATCGAAGTCCGCTCATTGAAGAGGCAACTGGCAAACTTGTCTTGCAAACACGATTTCTATAGACACCCAACGCTTTATGAAAACATACCTGATTCCTACGAACGAGAGGTCCAAGTAAAATGCGAACCTAAGAAGGATGATGAGGCGACCCAAACGCCAACTGGAAATATGCTCAATCCGTTTAATAATGCAATATGTCCCACTTGTCTGATTACGTTTAGTTTACTCAATCGTGGTGTTACAAAAGTAATGAAGGACGAAGAGCTAGCCACTGAGTTTGAACTTATCAACAGCGATAAATCAGCAGAGAATCTTCAAGATTTTGTATCAAGAACCACTTCTTTTACCAGTCCAGCTTACTCTGACTGTGGCTTTCACGATTACTCTAGTGAATGCATATATGACAATATGTATAGGCATCGTTCGCCTAAACGAAGTAACCAGGAGGTCAGCTTTTTAGACGCCTACTTAGGTCACTCATTGCCAGAAAATGGTATGCCTGCAGATACCTCACATAACATTTGTTTGGACAGTTTTATTAATTCCATCAGACCGCCACTTTGCAATAATTGGTTAAGTAAATAATTTAATATCAGATTTCAGAATACATAATGAGAAAAAATAGGTACTTCTTTCTTTTTGTAGTGTGACATTATGATACTAGTAGGTACCATTAGTATGTTTTCTCGGTTGCTTCCCAAGATGTCCGCTTAAACGTGACTAAAACGCATGATCTTATTTTTTTTACTTTATTAAGTAAGTAATTAAGTATATGCATTGATGTAGAGGTACTTATTTTGTGAAATTTGATTTTTCTGTTTCCATTCCACTCATATTAATTTATACTTACGTATAAATGATTATAAATACTTCGTAAATTATAATGTCCATACTTACATATTTTTATTAAAATTTTTGACATGCAACTTATGAAAATTAAATTTAGCAGTAGCGGTCCTTGAGTTCTGAAACAACCGATAGCATGATAAACTAGAATAACAATATGAGAGGTCTAATCCAACCGCCTACTTACTTTAGTGAAACAAAGTACAAACATTTCGTTGAGTTTAAGGACACCACTTTGCTCACAGTAAACTCTAGGGGCTCGCGGTTGGCATTGGCAACAATCAACAAAAATCTACTGATTCACTCACACTGACAAAAATTCGTCTCGTTTTGAAGTTTCAACTTTGTTGGTGTGTATAGGTGCAGTTTCGCGCATGCGTTGGTATTTTTATAGAACACGTGGAAAGGAACACAGGTTAGTGTGACAGCGTTGGTGTTTAGCTGCCACATATGTGTTTCAGAGGTTAAGTTTGTATTTGGATATTTCAGAAATTGGTAAGTTAATGTTTAACATTTATTTCTAATTTATTATTACTGTTAGGTATATTTGTTTCTTTGAAGTCAATATCTATTTGATCCATCGGTTCCACCCGGTATATTTCATTCCCGAGCGAAAATATTGTATTTAAATGCAATTTGTGTTTAAGTAATGATGTAGTTAACATCTGGAACTTATATAGTTACTTAAATCTATTTTTACGTTTATTTTCAAACCATGTTTATTAAATTCTTAACCTTGGGGACCCTTTATGATTAAAAAAAATTACAAGGCGGGAATCTTCAATTTCGCCGAATAAACAAATGTTTCTTTTGAAATTGAAAATTCCCGCTTTTGTTTCATTTCTTTTTTATTGATTGTTTCGTTTCTAAATGAAAGAGCAACACGGGCTCGCTAAAACGCTGTGTTGGTCTAATGCTTTTAAATTTTCATCATTAAAATTTATGTACTTAGGTAACTGTTTAATAAGAAATCTCAATAAAGACTCGGTTACTTATAAATTCTCTACTATTAATTATGTTGAGGAGCATGAATTAGTCAATTTTGTATTTTAGCGGCTTTTTAACTTTATTTTGAGATTTCTATTCTATAAGTACCTACTTAGTATGATGCAACAATCTTCTCCATTGCCGCATCGATGTATACTTACGACTTATTGAATTTTATAGCTGACTGTAGTACCTATACGAACGGTAGTAGTTATTCTAAATCTATTAGTAGATACTATTTTAAATTCTGTGGTTACTACCACAGAACGTACTAGTACTCTAGTACGTTAATACCTCCTCTGTTTTGCCGAGGATAATGACGTCTTTCTTTAATGATTTTGACGTTTATTTGTACAAGTGAAAAAATGCATGATGCAATGGAAACTTTCAGTCGGTTACATTTACGCAGGACCAACGAAATGTATACAATATATTATTTAATCGTGCATCTTAGAGCTTCTTAGTGATATAACAACCTTAAACCTCCATATACATATCTTCTAAATCAGATAGCTTGTTGGTAGAGCCGGCGGCGTAGAGACAGGTGGGGAGTGTCTGTTATTTGGAAGTCGCCCGTAAATCATTATTTGGTTAATATGGTTATACCCTTATTACTAATTCATATAGATTTAATAATAAGTTTGCTGTATGTTTCTGTTTAATATAGGTATTTGTAAATATTACCTATCTCTACTTTTTTGGTGACAATCCTTCAATAAATCCGGTTTTTAGTCAGAACGCGTTGCTCAATTGCTTTATACAACTTTATTCAAAGAATCCTAGCTAGGTGAAGCTAGGTGTCAATTTTTAAAATACCTAGGTAGACAAAATCAAACTGGTGAACTGATTATGTGAACCCTTGTGTGGACTATCCGATTACGATAAGAAGATAAAGATTCCTTTTTAGAACTTAGTTAGGTTCTACGGTTACGAGTACTGATGTTCTTTTTTTATTTATAAGTGTTCGAATACAATCTTTAAGACTGGAATTCCATATAACACATGCAATGAGTACCTAAAACCTTTCTCTGTCGAAAATATCAAAGATGTTTTTTTATTCCAGAAAATGTGCGGCATTTGGGGAACCTTTGGTGTCGAAGGTGGATTGAGTGCGACGTGCAACAAATGTTTTGGACAAATTGAACACAGGGGGCCTGATGCTTGGCGTGTAGAACAAGATGCCCGAGAACCTAGAGTCATCCTTGGTTTCCGGAGACTCGCGATCGTCGATGGCCTGTACGGCATGCAGCCGATGCGTTTGCATGCTTTCCCTCGTACATCTCTCATATGCAACGGCGAAATATACAATTGCAAACGCGTTCAAGCTCAATACCAATTTCCATATGAGACCAACTGTGATGTAGAAGCCATTATACACTTGTATCATAAATTCGGCATTGCTGATGCTATAAAGCAGCTAGATGGCGTATTTGCTGTCTGTTTAGTAGACGGCGAAAAGAAAAAAGTCTATTTTGCCCGTGATCCATATGGAGTACGTCCCTTGTATAAACTACAAGATGACGAAAATGGCGTGGTTGCTGTATGCTCTGAAGGCAAAGGCTTAATGGGACTAAAGCTTAAAGCTAGTAAGAACTCTACTTTGGCCCAATTCCCACCCGGACATTTCGAACAATGGAGTATACTAGAAAATGGAAAGATGAAACTTGATTATACAGAGCAATATTTTAAACCCGGCATGCCACCAAGATTTGTGCCATTTGTTTCAGAAGATGTGCTAGCGGGCATGGACTTGAAACAAAAAACAGCATGCTTATTAGAAGCCGCGTGTAAAAAGAGATTGATGTCAGACCGGCGAATAGGTTGCCTTCTTAGTGGAGGATTAGATTCTTCTCTTATTACTGCACTTGTGGTTAAATTGGCTAAAGAAGAGAATATACCGTATAAAATTCAAACATTTGCTATTGGTATGGGTGATTCCCCAGATCTCGTAGCGGCTAGAAAAGTCGCGGAACATCTTAACACTGAACACCACGAAATTAGATTTGACGAAAACGATATTCAAGAGGAGTTAGATAATGTTATTTATCACTTGGAAACCTTTGATATTACAACAATACGTGCCAGTATTCCTATGTTCCTTTTGGCTAAATATATAAAAAAGAATACCAATACTACAGTTATATTTAGCGGAGAGGGTGCTGATGAGTTAGCGCAAGGTTATATCTACTTTAGAGACGCTCCTTCCGCATCAGCTGGCCACGAAGAAAGTATTCGACTTTTATCGGACATATATCTATACGATGGATTGAGAGCCGATCGCACTACCAGTGCATTCAGTTTAGAACTTCGAGTTCCTTTTCTAGACATTCAGTTTACACACCATTATTTAGGCGTTGACCCTAAGTTGCGCCAACCTCAAGATGGAGTCGAAAAGCATTTATTGAGAAGTAGTTTTGATAATAGTAGTCTCTTACCTAGTGCTATCTTATGGCGTCACAAGGAAGCATTTAGCGATGGCGTCGCATCTGTTAAGAAGTCATTGTTCACTACAATATCTGAAATAATTTCGGAGAGATTACATGATGAGGATAAAGTCTATGAAGGTCTACAACCTAAAACAAAGGAATCAAAATACTATAGGTATATTTTTGAGAAATCTTTCCCCGGACAATATTGCTTTACACCATATTACTGGATGCCAAAATGGGTGCAAGTGACGGACCCATCTGCTAGATTTATCAAACACTATGCAGCTTCTGATACTGTTGATAACTAAACTATACTTAATCATCCTACTTATTGTAGGTATATTCTACTTATAGTCATAGTTATTTACACATAGTACCTATGTTGTTAAATAGTATACCGAAAATTTAGGTATTATTTATTTTTCTCCTTATAACTATAAATAATTCGGAACGTTTCATAAAATGTAAATCAATAGAATAAAATTTAACATAAGACGTTTCGTAAAATTGAATGAAAAGCATCCTTAGATTATGGGCACGGTTACATCAGCCTTATATTATTTTCATATTAATAGATTTATACTTATCGTATTATACAAAGAAGTTCGAATCCGCGCGCGGAAGTGACGCAATTTTTTTTTAAAATCTATTGTATGATAAGTATTATTTTGCTTCGTTTAGCGAAAGTCTGGCCAGCAGTTTACATTTATGTAAAAGTCTATTTGACATTTCATCGAGTGGGTCGCTTAGGGCCCCTAACATTAATACCGGGCTCTAAATAGTATGTTCATGTGAAATTAGTTTTATACTATTTTGCGTCATTACAACATTAAAATTAATTAAACGTTGCAAATGAAGTTGACAAACCGATACCTAAATATAAAAATAAATAAAACACATGTAATTAACCAGAAAAAAACACCATAAATAGTCCAAAAAAGCTAAAATTAGCTGAATTTTGATTTAAATTACAATGTAGAGTCAATGCTTACATATAACACAGAATCAGTTGATATTTAGAATATTTGATAACGCTACTAGGTATATGTCTCTACATCGATAATCTCTATCGAATCTCCATGTAGGAATTTACTTTAGTTATAACAATTTTTCAAAACACTTTTTAGCGTCTTATTAAACAAAATATTAAGCTAAATCGGCATAGTCTATTTACTACGTCGTCTTTCACTTTTGGATTTTCTGCTGCTCATTGTACTTCACTGTACCTAATATATTTAAGTATGTACTTTATAGCAGTTAATTTTATTGTTATTCATGTATTTTAACTTCATTTTCGTGATTTAATCTCATCAATATATTTATTAAATAAATTATTATTGTTTATCTGCATAAGGTTTTTCCGGCTATCCTTAGCCTTCATGTAGGTAATTATTTTTAAGAACTTATATCTAAGAACCTCTAACTAGGTACTATAACTTCTAAAAGGTCTAATACTTTCTTACCAAACACAGATTTGGCTTAATAAATAATCCAAGCTAAGAAAAATAAAACATATTCTTATTGTAACACTGGGGAATTGGACATAATTATCAGACATATATTTACCGAACGAACAACTAAGTATGATCCTTTCAATTCTTATCAATTTGCCCTTGTATTTATATGGTTCATTAAGAACCGATCCTACTTAAAGGCGTTATTTTTCATAAGGTTAATTGAAAATAATTATTGTATAATAAACCGTTCGAGTCTCGTATTTCGTAAGAATGTATACCCTTATTAATTTGTCCTCTTTTGTCCCATATAAGGTATTTTTATGTCGAAGGACAATTTTTCATGCCAAAGACAATTTTAATGTGCCTAGTGTGAGCCACTGCGTTGGCCATTTGTTGTATTTACCTCCATTCACATAATGTTTAAGACCGCCGGCAATTAGGTATATCCTAGTCGTAATAATCATCATCATTTCGAGTAGGCGTCACGGTCAATCGACCATGCTCACCTTGGTGTCACAGTTCTTCGGAAGTCGTAACAATAATGAGTAGATAGGTACGTAGTTTTCACCAACATTGCGTATAAAAGTATCTAAATAAGAATATTGTTATAGGTAGAAATCCTATTTATGTAAAGCCTTTCATGTGGTTGAATGAAATTTATGTTTTATGATGGTATAGGTTTATGATGAAAGACTTAAGTAGCTACCTACTTAAATCATAATAAGGTTAGGAAGGAATGCTACTTTCATGTCCAATGGTATTTAGGTAGTCCGGCGGAATGTATCATGCTGTTTTGGCTAACAGTCGTTTGGCTAACTCTACTAGTAGCTCTCTAGTAGCACCAACTCATCATACTTATTAGGTAGAGATAGGAAAATAGGCTACAATTTTCTTGTGGCATAATTTTCAGGGCCGATTTTTTTTACAAAGTACGTACCTATAAAAAAATAAAATATTAATTTTGTGAGATGGGCATTTTGCAAATTAGATTATTGCGACTAAACGAATACTTGGAAGTACATAGACATGTGAATAATAAATGACACGATTAATGAAAACACAGTCAAACAAACAGGCTTACGGTCCACCTGATAGAAAGTGGCTAATGCTGCGATTGACGTGTGCGACACCAAGGATATAAAATAAATTCCTTTGTATTTATCACAGTAATTTAACTTTATTTAGTCTTTGGCAAAATATACTCTTTTATTCAAGAGTAATAAATTCAATTACTTGGACAGATCAGCCTTGTTGGTGTTGCTGCCATAACTCATGGGCAGTCCCAGCAGCGCCCACGAAGGAGAGGCCCTTTCCCTGTAAGTAATAAAATTAAATTATAGTTATAAATAAAATATGTATCTTTTTTTTATGTAAAAAAATTAACCCCCTTATTAGCTTTTTATTTAATACTTGTTGTAAAGCGGCAAAAGAAGTATGTAAGTATCGGTGCCTAAACAGAAACAGTTGACAGCTGAGAAAATAGTGTAGAGTCCCATTTGTACGCTTTGCACGTACGCAACCCAAGTAAAATTCTTACATTGATACGGCTCTTCGGTGTTGATGAGATACAATTTTTAACTTACAATCGCTTTAGCGCCCTTCTTAAGAGCGTTGACGTTGACCTTGGGGTCAGCCTGCCCTCCGCCGAGAAGCAGCGCGAGCGCCGCCAGCACCATCACAAACAGTCCAGTCAGCTTCATGATGATGGTAGGGGATGAGACAGGTCTTTACCACAGAAGTTTACAAGTGTGAGTGTCCTGCTACATATTAAAGGCTCTATTTAAATAAAACGCATCTGAGACTTACGCAGTACGCACACATGGGTTTCTCCACGTACCTATTAATTAAAGGATGTTTTCCCGGTTTTTTGATGTGTTAAATTATTCAGCTTTATTCTTTCTTTATAATGTCTTTTTTATATTATTACTTTTACATAATTTTTCACACCAATTGTTTAGGTTTTATTTATAAGTTATTCTGTGGCATTAGTGTAAATATGAGTGCCATCAAATTATACCAAATTATTTAGTTAGATCATAGATTAAAAAAAAATTTGCGTCACCGCGTTCCTAGTTCTATGAGTTAGATACTAAACATGGAGTCCTATGCTAATACCGTATTATTATTGATAGGGTACGATTCGTTCTGATAGATAGGTACTTACTTAGATAATAAGTGATCTTATGAGTGGGGGATCCTATCAGTAAACTAAACCAAACTTGACCATTAGTTTGCACAAAATGATGAATTGTTTGTTGTCTTAGAGGATTTACTGACCAAAGGTTATTTGTACTAAGTTTAGGGCCAGCTACATCACCATACAAATAGTAATCAACGAAGTTCATAACATCAGAACGACCGGTATAATCTGTTATGATCTAAGAACATAATACTTATGTAAGCTGGCCTCTAATTCTTCTTCTTATCGAGTCATAATGTCTGTAGGGATTATTTCAGTTCACTTCAGACTCAGTCTTTGATGTTTAAGCCTAAGAACTTAAGCAGGTAAGTAAAAGCTAAAAAAACTGAGTCCTGTTGGAAAAGGATTGGTTCGATCCGAGGTTCCTTTGCTCTTTGCTGAGGTCAGGACGGTCAATTCGGAGTCGAGCTAACATCACGTCTAAAAATAAAATATTTTGAATAATTTCGGAAGCTAACATCACGTCTAAAAATAAAATATTTTGAATAATTTTTAACCTAAAAAAACTACCTATTATTAACGACAGTGGTGTGATACCAGTCTTTCTACTATTCTTGTACTATGAACTATCTATTTCTACTCTCTACTTTACTATCTAGGGAAGTAGCAAAAATAATTAACTAAAGTATATAATGTCATGGAATTATGGCAGAAGTATTAGAAATAAACGGTCTCATTTAAATAAGAAAAGGTACTTACTTCCACACCAATGAAGCTGGGTAATTTATATTTATGATCTGGATTAATGCCAAAATATTGCTTGATACTTGCGTACTTATTGATTAAATCAATACTATACCATACCTACCACAGTCACACATCTACGAGCCTGTCTGACCTAATCGGAGCCAGCGATGGTCTATGGAATATGGTTTGTGACCCCTGGTTTATCTATACCTACCGTGGTGGTCCTATAAAATAGCAAAGTCCTTGCAGAACTGTATGAGAATTCGTAAAAAGCAATCTTTTGATGATTTTAAGAGTAGCTAGAACTACCCTGTTGTAGCTTTGTAAAGATTGGACAAATATAAGAATAGCCAATTAGAATAGCTGGGTACCTATTTCCTTTTGCTACAGAATAGTTTCTGGATATCTGGAGCCCTGTATGATTTGCGTAATAATATTCACACAAGATAGGTAACGGAGAAACCCATGCATACATAGGTACATACTTACGTTATGCGTAATAACTGTAAGGTTCAAACAATACCCTAACATTTTGCGAATAGTGACTAAAGGGAAACTTTGTACTAAGCAGGATAAACCCAAACGACTTATTAACTACCTGGTTTTAGGACCAAGGGTTGTTAGTGGAGACTCACACATTTCTGTGGGAAACCTTTCTCTTCCTCTTCATTAATATGACGCTAAGCGGACTGTTCGTGATGGTGCTGGCGGTGCTCAGGCAGGCTGACCTCAAGGTCAGTGCTTACGCTCTCACGAAGGTGTAGCGGACTCGGGGTGTTAAAGCTATTTGTAATTTTATAACATTATTGTTAATGTTTGTTGTTATTTATACCATACACCCAGTCTTTAATTTATATTCTCGAAGTGTTTTTGCCACTAAATCAACTCTATTGTATACTCATAGACAAACCACACAAATTCCACAAAGGGAAACGAATGTGACCTTATTCAGTTCATCTGAACATCTGCCATCGGTTCTTCACGCTATGTGCCCTGCCCACTGCCGCTGCTATGTTGACAACCGTTGTCCTACGGATCTTCTCATTTCTAATTCAGTCTCGTAGGGAAACACCGAGCATAACCTCTCTATAGCTCTTTGGGCGACCTTGAGCTTTCTTATAAGGCCCATAGTAAAGGGACCACGTTACCCCATGTGTTATTACTGGTAAGACACTCGTCTAAAAACTTAGTTTTAAGGTACTGAAGGTATTTTGGACGGGAAGACATTACGGAGCTTCTCGAACGCTGCCCGATGTAAAAGTTATGTGAGTCATGGGTGGTCCAAAAAACTCCTCCTAACCACGGCTCGGTTTTAAAATTTCCGTGGAATTACAAAGAAAATTTATCCTCGATAAGAAGATATGGAAAAATTTCACTTTTCTTTTCCAATGAAAACTACCACTCTCAAACAGTTGACAGATAGAAGTATCAGCTAGTGCAATCTATCTAAGTATAATAAACAAAGTAAAAAAAAAGACGTGTGGTCGAGCTACATGGTAGGTGGAGTACCTACATGTTAGGGGGTTGTTAGGTTTTTTCAATTTTTTGGTTACGGAATTTCTTGATTCGCTAGCTTAAAAGACTTCTTAATGTAGTAAAAAAACACAGAAAGGTAACGTAAAATACTTTTCTTGCCTAAGAAGAATTTTGAGGAAAGCTTTTGAGACTTATCTCAACACAGAGAAACAAGGCATAAATTCTGTCATATGAACTTTTCATTAAGTAAACTCTAATTTAAATTTAAAACAGGAAAAATATTACCTCTACAATAAACATAAAAACACTATATTAACAATCTTATACATTTCCCCGTCTAAGGAATTTGCACGTGGTTTTAACTAATAGGAAAACCCGTACAGTTTTGTGCAGATTGATATAAATACAGCTGGCGGATAGTTACTGGACATTCACACTTGTGATCTCTTGCAGTGAAGACATCTCACCTCTACCCTAAACATGAAGCTGACTGGACTTTTCTTGATGGTGCTGGCGGTGCTCGCGCTGTTCTTCAGCGGAGGAGAAGCTGCTCCTAAGGTCAACGTAAACGCCCTCAAAAAGGGCGCCAAAGCCGTTGTAAGTACTACTAAGTTACATAAACAACACTTTTATATCTACTCTAAGAGAGCGAATTTAAGGGCGAAGTCACAAAATTCCATTGCTGGCGTAGTCTTCTTCATATAATATTACTAGCTGTTTCCCGCGGCTTCGCCCCGCGTGGCACTCGGTTATATCGCGCCCAAAAGTAGCCTATGTTTGACCTCAGGTCGTTAACTACATCCCTACCAAATTTCATCACAATCGGTCCAGCAGTTTAGCCGTGAAGAGGTGACAGACAGACAGACTTTCGCATTTATAATATTAGTATGGAAGTATGGATATGGATAGAGGCTTTCGCCACAATTGCCTCGGTTGGCAAACGTGTAGGCGAACGTATTGTTGTATTATATTATTTATCCGTATACTAGGTATACTATACGAGTAGGTATTACGTACTTCTCCAACTGACTTTCTCTCTTTTTGAAGTGTCAGATTTTTGAAGATTCATGAGTTAAATTGAGATTAATCTTATATATAAAGTCTCATTATTTGACTCTACATTTGTGCTACAGATGATACCTACATAAAAATGTATATAAGTCGCTGCTACAAATTAGCTCCTACAATCTACATATCAACCTTATTATTATATATCTTAATATATTTATGGAGAAAAAAAACCTCTCGTACCTAAGTATAATTTCTAGAGGTTTCGATTGTTTGTTTTGATCAAAAACTTATTAAAATCGTTTTCATTTATTTCAGGGTAAAGTCGTTTCTTTGGCTGGTGCTGCTGGTACAGCGCACGATTTGTGGAAGAACCGACACAACGGTTGATTTATTTAATTATTGTACTATAATTTTATAAAAGTATTATCTTTATTTTTTTATTTCAAGTATTGTTTGTTTTATGTACAGTTTTTGTATAAGTACTTATACTTATTTTTATATACCAAAGTTATAAATAAATAAAATTTCTATAACTTAACAATAAAATTTATTTTTATTTCTTCATATGTTCACATCTTTTGCTTCGCCAACGAAGTATAAATGAAGCTTATTTATTACATGGTGTTATTTCATCCACCTTCATGGTGCAGGTACAGATGGCTTACCACCATCTCTTAAAACCATGCAAGAACGATTGAGTAAGGGAGATGAAGCCTTACATCATGTGTTGCTCTGTTTCGCTTACTCACTGGATCTTGCACGGTTTTATGAGACGGTAGTAACCCCACAGGTCGCGTCATATAAAAAGAACGCTGAAGGGTAAACGTGCGGAACACCGGAAGGTAACGAACCAATCGCGTGCGCCGAACGACATCCGCCCGCACCGCGCCTACCGCATAGGTACATCGATAAATCACCTACTGACGTGTACTGACTGTGCAGCTTAACCGCCATAAAATCCGACTTCCATTCAGTTACTGTACCAAATTTTTGTCTCTGAGATGGTACCTAACCAGTGGAAAGCGTTTGCCTAATGACCCATAGTCGATTCTAGTCCATAAGAAATGGGTGTCGAATAAACTACCATGCTTACGAAAATTACATAATAATTAATTAAAGGTTTTATTGGTATGGAAAGCCATATGGCATTGAGTCCACCTATTGTATTTTTTTAAGTGCAATAAAGTTTAATTAAATAAATAAATTACTCAGTCGATCATCATATCAGCCGCAGGCTGTCGATTCGAGAACCTTTCTGCCCTATCGGCCATCGGTTCGTCGCGCTATCTGCCCCGCCCACTGCCACTGCCCAAAAAGCTAGTCCGCTGGGCTATGTCAGCAATATTTGTTCTCCTACGGATCTCTTCATTTCTGATTAGGTCTCGTGGGGAAACACCGAGCATAGCTCTCTCTATAGCTCTTTGGGCGACCTTTTGGGGAATTTTTTTGATCCAACACTAGGTATAGAGCCCAAAAGTTAATAATAGTCATGCATTAATTTCATGTTGGTGTCACAGTTAATTGACCATGCACATCCTGGCGTCAGTTCTTCGGAATAGCCTCTCGGTCTCTGACGTGGTTCCTTTAACGACTACTAGATGATAGCCGGGCTTAACGTGGTTTCCGAAGCTCGGAATCATTTTTATTGTCAGACAAAAAGGTGATTCAAGACTGCAATGTCCTACCTAAACTGGAAACAACTAAATAAAGTATGCTTCCCGTGGGAATCGAATCCACGACCCCCGGGTCTACTACAGACAAACCACAGAGGCAGTTAATCTTGCATTATTTTAACACCATTAATTAACACGGTTAAGATTGCATTTACGACATTAAAATATGAACTTGTTGAGCCTTTTATGATAAATATATCTTTTACAACATCCATGGAAATAATGAGAGGTGATAAGAATCAAAGCTGGTGGGTAAATACACGTACAACTCGTAAAATTTCAAAATATCGCTATTTGTTGTAACGGATTCCAGGGCATTTGCCCTGGAATCCGTTACAACAAATAGCTAATATTAGCTATAGCTTTAGCAGCTATTAGCTTATATTAGCTAATAGCTGCTAAAGTATTTTGTAGAAGCATAAATAGTCAAAAAAGTTAGTTGAATTTCGGTGTCTTTAGGCGTTTTGTAATATAAATTTTTCATTCTATATGGGTATGTACCTATATAGGGACAAATGAACACTTCCGAAAAATTCTAAATACTTGTATGTGTTCGTCCCGACACTATTACTTAGTATTTTGTTTTTAATAAATTTAGAACAGTTCGCAATACAAGCTTAATCAAAATGCAAACAAAAGAAATTTTAATGTTAATTAATGTTCTATTAGGCCTTTTTTTCAATCCAATACTATAAACAAGTCACATCTATCTCCTACGGTGAAATATACAAATATTGTTACTATAGGTACAATTCCTATTAGTTCCATTATCAATACTGGATATTTTGTATGAAAAAACTAGCAACATAGTAAAATAAATGCATAAAACATGGGACAACAAGCACGACTGGATTTTCGTATTATTCTTTAGGAAATTTTTAGACATTGCAAAATAGTTTCTCAAAGTGGTTAGGATAAGACCTATAATCCCTCTTCTCCCACCCATTGCTGAGAGCATCGCTATTCGTTTTTATTGATCAATACTTAGATAAATTCCAATGCCCACCCAAGAAAATAAAATATGAGTAGGTATTATTATTATATTTTTTGTTAGGTTTATGGAGTTTGCAATCTACGGATCGTTTGCAATCAGGATCAAAGGAGTTTTAGGATTAGAATATTTAATTTTTCACTTATTTCACTAAAAAATATTATACCAAGCCCATAGATTAAAAAAAAATTTGATTGCGCGCGATTCGATATTCTTTGCCAATGCCTAAGAATTAGATTCACAAACAAAAACGTAAAAATTATATTATTTTCTTTCTGTCAGAACCTTAATTTAGAACTTTCTAATTTCCAAAGGAATCATATTTTCGCTTATTCGAAAAATTCATACCGTTGTACGTTGAAGTGACACCTTGTCGTAAGGTAAGCATTAGGTGCGTAAATACCTAAATTATTCATCTTGTAGGTTTGTTTTTCACGATCAGCTAAAACAAGAATTGGATTTTACCGCCACATAATATAATTTGTAAATATACTTACACAACAGGAGAAAAATATAAACACGAGACATTTTTTTATTGATCGATGATTTTCCCATCCGTGGAATCCGTGAAATTTAAATATATAAATTGACGGAGGAAAAATAATGCTTATTTTTACGTATTTTTCGCATGTAATAGGCCGGGAGAATATATCTTTTGGACATTCACACTTTTGCTAATTCCTGTGGTGAACTGAACACCTATCTAACTAATCATGAAGCTAACTGGGGGTCCAAAAACGCCACTTTGAGCAATTCATCGAATCGAATTCATATTACGAATTCCTTAGCTATTCTTCAGCAATTCCTATTTCTTTCAACTTTTTTGAAGAGGAATTGCAAAGTTAAGTTGGCCATTTTACAAAAAATAGAGGAATTGCTACAGAATTGCTAAAGAATTCGTAATATGAATCGATTCGATGAATTGCTTAGTGGCGTTTTTAGACTCCCTGGTCTTTTCGTGATGGTGCTGGCGGAGGGGAGGCTGACCCTAAGGTCAACGTCAACGCTCTCAAGAAGGGCGCTAAAGCTATTGCAAGTTAGGTACTAACAGCAGTTTTACTTACACCTTTACCACCAAATTTCTAAAGAAAACATTCTACAAAATTGTATTGTTTTTTTGGCTTCTATAATATAACTCCTACTTATTTAATTACTTTGAATCGTCCTGTCGACGAATATTCCAATGGCGAATTAGGGCGAATTGGCCATAGGACAACGATTGCGGAAACACTTTGAATTTTTTTTTATATAATACTTTTTACGGCCATGGAAACTAGTCCTTTAAGGCCTTTCTTGAATTTATTAATCTTCTTCAGTCCTACTTTAGTCATGTCAAGTCAAAAAGTCAAGTCAGTCAGTAGTCTACACCAGTCCAGTCAAGTAAGTAAGTCAGATGGCTAAGTGAAGCGGTGGAAAAATTTCACTTAGCTTTAACTTGGAGATTTTGGTGACAATGATAAAAAGTCACGTAATCGACACTGTACCACTTCCCAACACTCACGCTTGTTCATGAACACTGCGAATAATAATCCGCCAATATTATGCACAAAAACTCGAAAAAACCTAAGTTTTGGAAATTAAATACAGCGCGGACATAGCGACAGTTTACTTTCCCTCCAAAAACCCCAATCACTTAACATGTTCGCACATAATATTTTTTTCTATTACAGGGTAGAGGCATTTTCCTGGCCGGCGCGGCGGGAACGGCGCACGAGTTGATAAATTTTGTTGTTGTTTGTTAGTTTGTGGTAGTATGACGACGTGTTTTAATAATTCACACTCTTTTTTCGTCAACAAAGAGGGATATTAACCAAATTGAAATCTTTGTAGCGCCACCTATTCGCAAGAATAGGAACAGGCAATGGCAGCACATATGATAATACTTACCTACCTATTTACTAATTTCCCTGTGCTAATTATTTTAGAAGGTGTACTACTTATGTTATTCAACGAAGACATGTAGGTACCCAGCTATTAAAATGATTGATTGGTTAAAATGACTGTTATTGTTCGAAAGGCGTCGTTTAGTGAATGGATGAGATTTTCAATCTGGTTGATAGGATTAGTTGGCTACTAGGTATTGTACTTAGTTTTTGATATCTTGTTAATGCTTTTAAGGTTTCAAGCATTTAGTTCGTGTTTATGAACCCCATCATACTCTGCCCTGTTGGTTTTGATTAACCTAAGTATATACTTGGACTGCTTTTTATTTAATTAAAATATTAAAAATATATATATTGTAAGTATGGACAAAAACAAAAAGAAATAACTTAAAAAAATTTATTTGTTATCTTTCTAAAAAAATCAATAAAACTTTTAAGTACTTAATCAAAAAGTAAATATAAATATTCACAGCAAAGTTCATAAAAGTATACATTATAAAAATATATCAACCGTTGTGTCGTTGCTGCCACAACTCGTGCGCCGTCCCCGCTGCGCCGGCCAACGAGATACCTCTACCCTGTAATAGAAAGAAAAATGTAAGTTATGTGCGAATATGTTAAAATTAAATAAATAGAAGTTATTTTATAGATACCAAATATAAAATAAAATTTTGCAGAAATTCTGTCTCAAAATTTACTAGTAACTAGCCACCCGCCTCGGCTTCGCATTGGCATAAAAACCTTCCTTTTAAATCAGTCTATCTAGGTATTAAAAAAACCGCATCAAAATCCGTTGCGTAGTTTTAAAGATTTAAGCATACATAGGGATATAGGGACAGAGAAAGCGACTTTGTTTTATACTTTGTAGTGAAGGTGTACGAGTAAGTAAAATTGCTGATAGTACTTACAATAGCTTTAGCGCCCTTCTTGAGAGCGTTGACGTTGACCTTGGGGTCAGCCTGCCCTCCGCCGAGAAGCAGCGCGAGCACCGCCAGCACCATCACAAACAGTCCAGTCAGCTTCATGTTGATGGTAGGGGACGAGACAGGTCTTTACCACAGTAGTTTACAAATTTGAATGTCCAATAACTTATTGGAAGCTCTATTTAAATGAATGTGCATGTACTAATGAATAACGTGCGGGATTACCAGCTTGTTTTTAAATTTTGAAATTTCCTTATGAGACGCGCTAATTCTTTTAATGGGAAAATGTTCGATTACCTTATAATAACATACCTATATTAAATTATAGTCCTTATTATCATGATTTTATTCAAATACCATATTTTTACGAATAGATTGCCTCTTGTTTATCTTATTTTTAATAAGTTACAACCCTGTTCGTTTTCGTGGATTTCGACGTTTAATAGCACAAACGGAAAATACCATCTTTACGTTAAATCCCAAATACTCATACTAACCATATCCGTGAAATACGAACTTCGCGAACGCCACCATTCCTTTACGGGAACGTGTTATGTAGGTAGGTGACCATATGTCCAGGATATCAGAATTCTGATTTTTTTAGCCGAATATTGCTCGAAAAGTGTAAGAGAGAAGACAATATTTTAGTTAGTTAGTTGTAGTTAGATGATATCATATCATGATGATATATTGCGTGCGTGTTACCTTTATTATCATCAATATAACTCAATCAAACATTAATTTTTGACAAAATTGTTTTGGTACACCTCTCACTCTAGAAACTGTTAAGGAACGTCTTCCTTGACGTCGTAATGATGCCGTACCCGTGGCTTTAATTCTCTACATCATTAATGTTTTTGAGATAAAAAAAAATCGGTCCACAATTGACGGAGGAATCAGTGAACATACATAATAGTACATTATTGTCGAGGCCAGAAATGAGGCCATTTACGGCCGAGTTATATTGCAAGGCCGAAGCCCAGCTGAGGCCTGGCCAAGTGCTTTTAAAAGGACGAGGCGAAGCCGAGGCCTTTAAAAATACGAGGACGTAAATTGCATTTTCGGCCGAGGCTTGTATAGTACTTTACTTTCTCTGAAATCCTCTTGAGACGAAACAACATCGTATCAAATTTTAAATTGGCGTCAACAAGCCAGCATTCGCTGTGTTCTATTTATGAAACTTTTTGAAATGTTCATACATATTTTTAAACGATAAAAGAATTAATGGTTAGTACCAACCTAACAAAAGTGTCCAGCAATTTCCATTAACGACCGCTAGAATAGGTTTTTTTTGGTAGGCTGGCCAGAGTGAAACTAAAAAACCTAACGTATGAAAACGTGTACATTAAAAAACCTCCATTAGCGGCCAGCAATGAATTTTTTTTTTATTACATTGTTGTCTTCGGCCAGCAATGAGTCTATTGACGTATTGTTTTTTTTTAAATAATGAAGCTATTTCCGAGCAAGAGGATGTAAAAAAATATACTGTCAACATAAAACCTCCTTTTTTGAAGTGGGTTAAAAAAGTTATTCACTTATAATTACTTTTATGTGGTTTTCGATCATACATATAGGTACCTATATTGTCGTAATAAAAATAGTAAATGATAACAAAATAAGTTTTAATTATCACGTCACGTAAGTTCTGTGTTTTGTTTAAAACTTTAGTATTTTAATTAGAGCCTTAATTGTCACACACGTATTGTAGTACAGCATGTTGGTAGGTATTAAATCAAGCATTAAAAAAAAAAAAAAAAAAAAACGAACGGGAAGATCTATATGAAGGAACAACGTTTAATGGTTTTCCTTGAGATAGGGCGTGAATCAAAGAATCCTTATTAGGAAAATCCTTACAACAGGTGAAACCCGAACCACATAGTAACCACTATCTGGTTTGGGTTTCTTTAGTTTATGCCTCTAAGGAATCCTTTAAAAACCCAAGGATTATTGTTACAAGACATTCACACTTGCCATCTCCTGTGGTGAAGACCTGTCTTATCCCCTACCATCAACATGAAGCTGACTGGACTGTTTGTGATGGTGCTGGCGGTGCTCGCGCTGCTTCTCGGCGGAGGGCAGGCTGACCCCAAGGTCAACGTCAACGCTCTTAAGAAGGGCGCTAAAGCTATTGTACGTACATACAAAATCTGTGAGAAGTTAGGTTTTTGTGGTTTTCATCTCATTTTGCTTTTGAGACGCGGTGTATTAAGAAAATTATAGATAGTAAGCAACAAAGGCGTCCGTTTTTTTGGTACAAAAAATATACTTTCGTCTCTATCATATGATATTTCAGGATACGGCTTTCATTCTCGTTAAGTGGAGGAGGAGAATTAATCTGATAAAGCGTTGATCACTCAAATAATAACAAAAAATATTATATTTGTAGATTCTGTGATAATAGGCGTCATAGTCCTTACTGTATTTTTATTTGTGTTTCGTAAATAAATAAAAATAGTATTTTTTTTATATTACAGGTTAAAGGACTCTCGTTTGTCGAACTCTACTTTTTTCATTAGCATTTAGTGATCGAGATATTTTTTAGATACTTGTCCTAACCGTCAGAGCATATATTATCTTCACTTTGTTTATGATATACAAACTTACAGTACTATTTTCTAATGATGCACTTTCTCTTTACAGGGTAAAGGACTCTCGTTTGTCGGTGCAGCTGGGACTGCGCACGAGTTGTGGCAACAACACAGACAGGGTTGATTTTCGATGAGTTTACATAAATACTTTTGTTTAAATGAATAAGTTTGCATTCATTTATAGTCATCATAAAAATTATTATAAATAATTTTCATCGCTTGTAAATAAGTTTCATTAAATAACTTTTCAAAATCAAAATCATCTAAGCGTTTTCTTGGTTAGAACCTTTTAGCTCGGTAACTCCCGGAATTAGCTAAAACACGACATTGTTTTTTTTCCGTTTGTAAATAATTATATGTATAAATATAACACCCAAACTCAGCTACCTCAAAGTAAGTATGAGTATTGTTATGTGTTACCAACTCAGCTATACTACAGTTTGTAATCATCAAGAACAACCACCATAAAGAATAAATATCAAGACTATAACGGCATTCTAGACTGACCGCCTGCCTGACGTCAACATTCCTCGGGAAAATTAATGTTTGCGTAATATTGTTGGTGGAATAGGTAACAAGACTTTTAGCTCTTAGTCGCCTTTTACGACATCTACGGGTAGAAAGAAATCTGTCTATGTCAAAAGCCGAAAACAAAAGAGAATTCCATAGACTATAAAAAAAACTATTTGGCAACCGCGCACGTTTTTAAATTCTTTGCAGAATTCGGTTGTTTTCCATATTAATCACTAGCTGTTGCCAGCGGCTCCACCCGCGTGGGGCTCGGTTATATCGCGCCCAAAATTACCCTATGTTTGACCCCTGGTCCTTAACTATAGCCATACAAAATTTTATTAAAATCGTGCTGTGGCTTAGCCGTGTTAATGTAACAGACAGATAGACAGTTTTTCACATTTATAATATGAAGTATACCTATGGATTATTTATTACCCATTAAATAGCGATCACTACCGTGGACTAGGTATGACGTCGAAATCGGAGCGGCTGTAATGTCGAAATTATAAAGCTTCGATGATTCAGCATACATCAGAAACCGACTATAACTATAGTCGGTGTATTTCATATATATAACAAAACTTTGTTAGATATAAAATACACTTGTAGCAGTACTAAGTACTTTATTTCGGCTATTCCTTCTATACTTGTAATATGTAAAAAAAGAAAAAAAGAAGTGTTTATAAGTTTATTTGTACCTAATATTCGAAACTACTGATGTGATGTGAGTATTTTTCCTTATGATGAATAAACTAAAAAAACTACTGGAACTGGAAAATCTAATAATTCTTTCAACATTATAATTCTACAATATCTGAGCATAAAAATCTGGTCGTCTCCAAATCATGCTAAAGTTACTCGACTAAATACATAAAACAATAAGTTGTTATTTTAAAATGCTCCATTATTTAACTTTTTATAAATTTGAAGTCAGTGCCAAGTATTAAAAAAAATATATGCCAAAGGTTTTAACTGTGTTAAATGTTTTTGGTGGAAAAACACTGCCCGAAGTTATTAGATCTCATGTAGAGCCAAATTACTAACACAGTAAACTCTACACTATATTCAAAATATGTGGCATCGAATTTATAACATGAATGAGATTACTATGACTCTTTGCAAAAATCATCATATGTACTTACTTAATTACTTTCTCAAATTCATTTAGTCGCATAGTACTTAGATATTATTTTGAAAAATAATGTGCTTAAACTATTTTAATCAAGAGATATCTCCTGGCATCGAATTGTTCGATATCTTGTGGATAATATCTACTTAGTACCCTGCTAGTACCGTACCTACGTAAGAGGAATATACGATCATTATACGATACGACAAAATTTTTATATATAGGAGTATGTTTTGTAATTTTTTTTGTATGTATCCACAGTTACGATTTGAGTTTGATGCCCGAATCTACTTATGGCCAGTTTGATTCTTGCCATGAGTATCATATCATTAGTGAAAAAAATTAATGCATGTCGTTAGATACATTTAATGATATGTACGGGATGATTTGGAGTAATTCTCGTCACAACATAACACCTACACACACAGTTGATGTATTAATAAATAAGTTTTCTGTATTGGCGAGAGCATTTATTTTATGAAATAAATATTAGGAACATTTAAATAGTAAAGTAAACTTTGCGAGACTTTCCATGGGTATGAAATAAATAGATGAAAAATAATGAGTTTCAACTGTAGATGCAACCGACTGATATTTTGTTAAATCAACCCTGTCGGTGTTGTTGCCACAACTCGTGCGCAGTCCCAGCTGCACCGACGAACGAGAGTCCTTTACCCTGTAAAAAGAAAGTGCATCATTAGAAAATAAAATTGTAAGTATGTATTATCATAAACAAAGTGACTATAATATTTGCTCAGACGGTTAGGACAAGGGTCTAAAAAATATCTCGATTACTAAATCCTAATGAAAAATGTAGAGTTCAAACCGACTTCATAGCCGTTTTTCCTAATCAAGTTTGTTGAGAGTATACCTACTAATACGCTAAAAGTACTTACTTAATTTTCAATATTTATTTGATAAATAAAAAACTATAAATTACTAGTAAGTACTAAGATGTACTTACTGTACATGTATGTTTGTAGGACTTAAAACTGTTAGCCAATACCTAGTGCTACTCGTTGTTATCGTCGATATGTTTAGTATAAAAATAATTCTTATAACATAGCTACAAATAAGAAAATACTTACAATTGCCTTAGCTCCTTTCTTAAGGGCGTTTACGTTAACTTTAGGAGCAGCTTCTCCTGCACCGAAGAACAGCGCGAGCACCGCCAGCACCATCACGAATAGTCCAGTCAGCTTCATATTGAGAGTAGAGGAATGAGGGATCTTCAGTCTTCACTTCAGGAGATGGCAAGTTTGAATGTTCAGGAATAATCTTTAGCTGTATTTATATGAAGCTTACCACGTAAGTTACTCGTATGACATGGGTTTATCCCGTTTAAAGTAAGTTTCCTTATGGTATTCCAATTCCAGTATTAAGGAAAAATCAAACTGAACAAAAATTCTAGTTTAAGGAAAGACCATTCTCTCTTTTCCCGTGGATGCTGTTTTAGCAAGAAAGAATATGATATAAAGATATTTTAAAATTATTTGAGGGTATCATACAAACATGTTAGTATTAGAGGTATGTTGGTATTAGAGGACCGGCACATGAACTTATCAAGTCATATTTGAAAAATCGCCAACAAATAACCTATATCACTTATATAGATAATAAAAACAACGAATTAGTGGTGAAATCAGAATCTAGAAATGTAAAGTATGGCGTGCCTCAAGGCAGCATTTTGGGACCATTGCTGTTTCTCATCTATATCAATGACCTTCCAAAAAATATTCCGTATAAAATGGTCTTGTTTGCCGATGACTCTTCTATACTAATTACTAATAATAATGAATGTGATTATGAAATGGACTGCAATAATGCTCTTAATAAAACAATGAATTGGCTAGAATCAAACAATTTAGTGGTTAACTTAGATAAGACAAAATGTATGCAATTTAAGGTCCCACAGGCAAGGCCAAAGGACATTTCTATTAAATTTAATAATAAAAAAATTCAATTTGTCAATGAGACTAAGTTTTTGGGAATAACTCTAGATTGTCATCTTCAATGGAAAGCACATATTGAAACTTTAATATCTAAATTAAGCAAATATGTTTATGTGCTTAGAAATATTACTAAAACTATCTCACAAAAAACTGCTGTTTGTGCATATCATGCTTATGTTGCCTCTAATTTGAGATATGGTATTCTTTTTTGGGGAAATGCTGCAATGATACACATTCTACCGCTATTTAGGGCACAAAAAAATGTATCCGAGCCATGTTTGGAGGTAAACAAAGAGATAGTTGTGTACAGTATTTTAGAAAATTGAACTTATTGACTTTACCCTAATTGTTCATTTTTGAGGCATGCTTGTATGTGAGGCTAAATATAAATTGTTAAAAATAAACATATAATACTGGCAGCTTGCGGCACTGGCCGAAAAAATAGTTAATAAAAAAAGACCCAAGAAAAACAAATGAACGTGTGAAGAAGCTCTCGTGAAAAAAGAGGGTCTGTGACAGCATCGGCAAACGCATGAATTGTACATTTTATTATTATAAACAATACACAATTTTCAACATGGAGTCAGATATTTAATTTCATTCCCAACATATTGGTGACCAACGACGTGATGAAGAACACTGAACAAAGCTGAAGTCGTCGAGACCAGTTGCAATTATATTGTTTGGCGTGTTGTGATTCCGTACCAACTACAAACGAAGACGAGATAATTCGAATATCTAACTGAAGGAGGAAAGGCAAGGAGAAGATAACAAAGAAAAGGTATTGTTGTCCTAGGCGATACAAAAGGGAAGTAAGCCCAGTTTTGGTAAGTAGGTACCTATTTCAGTAAGTCAATCTAGATAGGTATTGCATTACGTACGTACTATAATTCAAAGTTTCTTCTTTCTCTGCGAACAGTGTGCCATATTTCTTTCGTATTCGAGTTATTGTCTTCCAATTATTCATACAAACGCACCTACGTTGCTTCTATATAATTTGTGTACCTATTAAAAGTGTTTGCCAAGTAATTAAGTGAATGATCAGTTCCTAATCATTAGCTTAGTTACCAATCTATCTATATGTAACTGCATTATTTAATTGCTACAAATACATTCGTTTGTCTGTAAAGTACCTACTAATGGGACTTAAATCCTAGGTTACCTAATAAATAACTGCGCATTGTTACGCAGTTGTAACCAGTACTTTACTGCAATATATTTCAATATCGTCAATTATAAAACTAAAGTTTAAAAGTGCAAAGACTTTGACTTAAGTCCTAGGTTAGGTTACCTATTATTTCAGCTGCTTAAAGCTAGTAACCAACTTCACTTACATTGCAATCTGTCATATTTCTAAATCTTCCAATCTAGTGTCAAACATTCATTGCTAATTTGTCCAACAAACATAAAGATTAAAACTCTACATATATTCCAGGTTCGCAGTGACCGGCAACCGACTCGTTAATTTCGCCAAGTTATATTAGCTAGTTGCATTCATCATCACGCCGATTCACTGTGACGTCACGAGCCTTTATTATCCAGTAAAGTTGTAAGTACATTGCCGCTTCGCAATACATTGCGGGCTGGTTTTTAGTTATTAATTTCGTTGTTGTTTTTTACCGTCCACGGCTGATTCGTTGCTTGCTCTCGTTATCATATTTACATTAAGTCATTAACAGTCTATATTGTTAATGCTCATCAATAAAACATTGTTAATGTATAAATAATAAACATAAATAATGTCGGAAAACAAAGAAAATTCAATTAATCCCAAGGATAAGCTAAAGGAGCTTATTCAGCAAAGAGGTATAATTAAGGGTAGACTAACGGTTTTTCAAAAACATGTAGACAATTTGCGTAAACTTGATACGAAGGATATTGATGCGATTGTTATAGGAGAATTACAATTAAAGTTAACTCGCACGCAAGAGTTATTGTCGTCTTTCGATGATATTCAAGGCAAAATAGAATGTTTGGATTCGGACATAGATTTTCAATTGGAAGAACGTGACAAGTTTGAAACAAACTTTTGTAAATACATTTCCATTGCCCAAACTATTGTTGATAATTTTGGTAAGTCACAAAGGCCTCAGTCTCCAGAGGCTAGATTAGTTTCTTGTCATGGTTCCGCAATATGTAGTACTCACAATCAGTTAAACGTAAAATTACCAACAATTAATTTGCCGACCTTTGACGGAAATCATTTAAAGTGGCTGGAATTTAGGGACACCTTCGAATCATTAATACATAACAATGAGTCATTGCCAGCCATAAGTAAATTTCATTACCTTCGCAATTCGTTGGAAGGTGGCGCATCAGTTGTAATTAAATCGATTAGTTTTACCTCTTCAAATTATGAATTAGCTTGGTCAACTTTATGCCAACGATTTAACAATAAGAGAATCCTTATTAATAACCATACAAAAGCATTGTTTAATTTTGAAGCCATTTCTAAGGAATCTTACAAATCCATTCGTTATATGGTAGATTATTACTCTAAAAATCTAAGATTTTTAGAAGATTTAGGTGAGCCAGTTCAACATTGGTATACGATTGTCATATACATCATGGCATCGAAACTAGATGTCGCCACTAGTAGGAAATGGGAAGAACACAGAAATACGCTAGAGTTGTCGCCTAAATTAGATGAGTTTTTCGAATTCCTACGTGGTCGTGCTGATGTATTGGAGACAATTCAATATAGTCGCTGTGATACTGGTAAATATGAGAGAAATAACACAAAAGATATTTTGCCTAAATCTACAAATTCTTTTATTATAAACAACAACACAAATTCTAAACATTGTCTTGTATGTGAACAAAATCACTTTCTATACATGTGTGATGAATTTAAAAATATGCCGTTGTGTGACAAAATGTCTTTTTTTAGTAAAAATAAGTTATGTATGAACTGCCTCCGGGCTGGCCATTCTGTACCTCAGTGTAGACTATGTCCATGCAAAATCTGTAAAAAAAGACATAACTCATTATTGCATAAGTCATCTAATAGTGATAATAATAGTCATAATATGTCTAACTTACCAGTGACGAGTAAAGGCACTTCCATGCAGTCTCCATCATCCAGTACAACGTTGTCTGCTATAGTACCAAATCAAGTTTTACTATGCACTGCTGAAGTTGAGATAGTAGATCTCAAAAGCGGTCGTTCATTTTTGGCCAAAGCCTTACTCGACAATGGGAGTCAGTCTTCGTTCGTCACTGAAAAAATGCAAAAGAATATGAATATTGTTTGTTCCCAAACTGATCCTATATCAGTTCGTGGTGTTAACAATACTGTGACAAGTGTAGTTAAAGTATGTGAGCTACAGATAAGGTCTAAAATCAATAACAATTTTTCCATTAATGTTAGTTGTTTAGTAATACCGCAAATAACTAGTAATTTACCAAATGTTCCGATTGATATAACAAAATTAAATTTGCCATCTAATATTCAGCTGGCAGATACAACATTCTTCCAACCATCTGAAATACACATCTTGCTTGGTGCAGATGTATTTTGGGAAGTTGTCATGTCTTATCAAATTAAGTTGAGCCCGAATCAACCAATATTACATGAATCTAAATTTGGCTGGCTAGTTGCTGGTCCTATAGGTATTCCGTCTAATTTTGGGTTCCAATATTCAATGTAACTTCTCTCAAGAGATCAAAGATCCACTTGCAAGGTTTTGGGAGCTTGATGAGTTTCCCCAATCAGTAAAATTGTTGTCGAAAGAAGAAGAGTGTTGGTCTTCTATCAATCCCTCGTGCGTCGAGTTACCTGAAACAAAACCTGAAAAATAAGTCTTAAAGTACAACGTCTTGAAAATATTATACCATTCGAAAAATATTCTAAATTTTGCAAATTACAGAGAGTAGTAGCATTCGTTCTACGTTTTATTAAAATTGTAGCAATAAAACAAATAAACTTAAAGGTATACTTACCGCTGATGAACTTCAGCAATCGTTAATTGTTCTTGTCAAACAATCGCAAAATGATTCCTTTCATGAAGATATTCATTCATTGTCTACTACAAAATCAGTTCGTACAAAATCAAATATTTTGTCACTGAATCCATTTCTCGATGAGAATGGATTACTTCGTGTTGGTGGTCGTATTCAAAATGCGTCACATTGTTCCTACAATAAAATTCATCCAATGTTAATTCATTCTAAACATATCTTCACTAAACTTTTATTTGAAAGTGAACATTTGCGCCTACTACATTGTGGCCCACAGCAATTGTTAAGCTCTATTCACCAACGATTCTGGCCAATAGGTGGCAGAGCATTAAGTACTAAAACTGTTTTTAAATGTATGAAATGTAAAAGATTTAAAGCTCAATCATATCAACCTTTGATGGGTAACTTACCATTTCCACGTGTTAACCCAGCTTCACCTTTTGAGACGTGCGGCACAGATTTTGCCGGTCCGTTCCTAATTTCAAATCGTAAAGGGCGTGGTTCACGCACCAGTAAATGCTATCTTTGCATATTTGTATGTTTCTGTACTAAAGCAGTACACTTGGAGGTGGTGAGTGACTTAACAACTAACGCTTTTATATTATGCTTGCGCAGATTTATTGCTCGTCGTGGCAAACCCAAAACTATTTATTGCGATAACGGCAAAAATTTTGTAGGAGCAAGCAATGAACTAGCCAGGTTGGTTAAAAGGTGTGATCAAACCATTGGTTCTTACCCGTCCAGTGAAGGCATTCAGTTCATGTTCAGCCCGGCTTATTCACCTAATTTCGGCGGTATTTACGAGTCGGGCGTCAAATCTGCCAAATTCCATTTGAAAAGAATTGCAGGCAACACTAGTTTAACCTTTGAGGAACTATCCACATTGTTCGCTCAGATTGAAGCTATTTTGAATTCGCGTCCCTTAACTTGTTTGTCCGCAGATCCATCTGATCTTACACCGCTTACTCCTGGGCACTTCCTAATTGGTCGTCCTCTGACGGCACTGCCTGCTCCGGAAACTGCCAAACTCAACGTCAATCGTTATCGCTTATTGGAACGACTGCGAAACCAATTTTGGAAGAGATGGTCTCAAGAAGTTCTTTCCACACTGCAGCAGCGTGTAAAATGGCGTACCAAGGGTCAAAAAATCAACGTCGGAGATCTCGTATTGGTGAAAGACGACAGCTTACCTCCGTTGCAATGGCTGATGGGGCGAGTCGTACAACTGTATCCAGGTCAAGATGGAATCACCAGAGTGGTCGACGTTGCAACCAAAAAAGGTCAACTCCGAAGAGCCATTTCAAGATTATGTCCATTTCTAGGTTCCCAAGAGCCTTGAAAGCAAATCTTTCAAGGGGGGGGAGGATGTTAAAAATAAACATATAATACTGGCAGCTTGCGGCACTGGCCGAAAAAATAGTTAATAAAAAAGACCCAAGAAAAACAAATGAACGTGTGAAGAAGCTCTCGTGAAAAAAGAGGGTCTGTGTCAGCATCGGCAAACGCATGAATTGTACATTTTATTATTATAAACAATACACAATTTTCAACATAAATAGTTTTAAGCAAATTGTTAATAGACGACCAAGACCAACAAGAAATAAGGTACAAATACTTCCACAAAATGAATCTAATCTTGCGTCGTATAGTAGGACAATATATGTTTTGGGACCGAAATTATATAACAAATTACCTGACAGTATGAAAGAGTTAAGATATAAAGCATTTAAAGAAAAATTACGATCACTATTAATAGAAAAATGTTATTATACAATTGAAGAATATTTACAAGATACAATTTAGTTTTATAATCATTTTTATATTCAGACCCCATTATGATATACTACTCAGATTATTATATTTTTATTGGACTCAGTGCAATTTGGAAATTATGATAACATGTTGACTTTATTATTTTGACTTAGGTATATTATCTTTTTTATTTTTAAATTTGACATTTTGTTTTAAATTATGTATCCTTATAATTGCGTATTTTTTAGACATGATAGATTTGCACGCCTTACTAAGGTAGAATGTATTCGCACATTCATATTGTTACAACATCATTTTGTGCATACATTCATGCAAATAAAGATTTTGATTTGATTTGAATGTTTTTACACATAAAAAGCTCTTTATCTGGATTCCTGTCTGTCGGTACCAGAACCCTTTATGCTATTACTAGCGACCCGCCCCGGCTTCGCATGTGCATAAAAACCTTCCTCTTGAATCACTCTACCTATAAAAAAAAACCGCATCAAAATTCGTTGGGTAGTTTTAAAGATTTAAGCATACAAAGGGACATAGGGACAGAGAAAGCGACTTTGTTTTATACTATGTAGTGATAGTGATAGTGATGCTATAGGTATTTCTGAGTCGCGTTTGACCAAATTTATTTTAGGATGTTGACGTTGAAATGGGTGCTAAAGTACGAAACATTATTACGAAACATCTTTTCATACAAAATATTGTATTCCCCTGGAATGCAGTATATTAATCCCAGTCTCATGATCTCGATTACGTAGAAGCTGTCATTGTTAAGTTTGTTGAATAATTGGGTGTCGGCCAGTATTTTGATTCAAATGTACCATAACGTAAGGTTACTAATCCTAACTAATAATAAAAATGCGAAAGTGAGCTTGTTTGATTGTTTGTTTGATATGCTTTTACGCCCTATCTCCTGCACCAATCTTCCCGAAATTCGCATACACATAGAAGTATTGAGATGGACGTACGAAGAATACCTTTCATCCCGGGAAAAAGCACTGTTCCCGTGGGAAATTGATGCGAGCGAAGTCGCGGGCAGAAGCTAGTTTAAAATTAATTTCATACATTTCTGCAACAAATCCTTTATTTTTCAAATGAAACCTATAAGGTCAGTTGGGGCAAGTGCTTCTACTGATCTACGGGGTAAGTGCAACACACATCAATATCTCTTAAAGTAATAAAGTAATTGAAAAACGAGCTATAATCTCCTTTTCTTCAACAATACCCGTTTGGAAATGAAATTTTAGATGTCGTAACTGCACCTAGTAGGTTGTCAGTAGCCATTACATTTTACTTGGTGATTTCTCGTGGATATCAAATTGGCATGCACTGAGAAAAATCGCAAAAATTTTAAGAATAAACGGCTGTTTTCAAATCATTGAACCAGATAGTAAAATTATTCAAACATTGTTTCACTTGTATCTAAATAGATTTTGCTTCTACCTAACTGAGAATTAATTTTAGCAAAGCTTGAATTTTAAGAATTTAAAAGCAAGATTATCAGAAATTCTCGCGCAACTTTTTTGCTAGTACCAGTATCCATAAGTTACATTAGAACCTCGAAAGTCAATGAAAACTATCCACTTTAGAAACCTTTACAAAAAATGTTAAAAGTGGCCGTTTTAAAAGTAGTTTTATAGTAGAATACCTATAAAATCAATAAAAAATAAGAATATTTTATATATGTTCCTCTTTTAGTATATTATGTAGGTTTTTTTATAAAAAATCTATTAAGTAACTATATTGATACATATATTTTGGACGTCGAAAATTATTCGATCAATCAACAAACAAATTGTTCAAACAAAGCCAGTGATACGTGTCGCAGTAACATAAAATAAATCATGATCGTGACGTGACGCACAGCAACAACTCCCAACACAGTTTTTTAATAGAGGAAAATACTAGTTCCATGTAAAATTCATTTACTTTATTCATTAATAAGTTGGAGAACCCCAATTGGAAATCCATAACCTATTTTGTTCACCAGTTTAAGTTTATATACCAGTATGATTTACTGAAATGAGTTATTTCTGTCCTAAACATATCGAAGTAAACACGATATTTTGTTAAATTTATTATCTTGGTATTTCAATATGAAGATCTATGCATTATTACTAACGATAATGGCAGTTATTGCCTTAATAATTACGCCTAGTGAAGCTGCTCCTAAAGTCAACGTAAATGCTATTAAAAAGGGCGCTAAAGCCATTGTAAGTATACATTTACCCCCGTATTAAGAAACGTTTGATAAGCCCATTTTAACTAAAATATGTTTTGGCTCTTTCTCTCTTACCCGACACATCACGTGAAAGAACGAGACGAAACACATTTTAGCTAAAATAGGCTTAACAAACGTTTCTTAATACGGGCGTAAGTCAATGACATTTAGTACAGTCGGGGCCAAATAAACTGATCCCCTTTCACTATGGTAAGTACGTTAGGGGTTAAGTTTTATCTGCTCTTGAACAGTCAAGAGCAGATAAAACTTAACCCCTGTACTTTTGATCATCTTCATAAATCACTCATTGTTGAGGATTTTATGTGGTCACGATATACGTACCTACATGATGTGTACCTACTTATTAAGTAAATTAGTAGGTACTTTTTTGTAAAATGATGGTAATTGAAATGATATGTACTTACTTTATTTTAACAGCTACTTTTCTAGCTGAAATTATCATATTACAATATGACTAAGCCAATCCATTACATATTCCAGTATAATACAGTTTTCGTAGCTGTTAAAGCAACAATGCTATTATATACTTACCTACCTAACTAATAAAAATTGGTTAAACATGTATCACATGTTCATTTTAATAACTACCCTCAGGGATCGACAAAGTGTAAAGGAATTTTAATTAAATTTCAGGGAAAAGGCTTCAAAGTAATTAGCGCAGCGAGTACGGCCCATGACCTCATCCATCAATACAGGAATAGAAGACACTGAAAATATTAGATAACAATATTTTGTGGAATTTTATCATGTATCTTATATCTATATACTTATACTTATGTATACTTTAAAATGCAGCTTAATAATAATTTAATTATAATATAGTATTATTAATAATTAAGATTATTTACTACTAATAATTATAATTGATAATTGATTAATAATTAATTAATTAATTAGTGATCTAACCAAAACCACGATCGGTAGTCAAAACAACCAATCGTGGTGGACTTCCGTTCAGATCGCTATTCAAAGAGGCAATGTTGCCAGTATAATGGATAATGTATACCTTTGAACCAGGTACAACCAGGGGCAGGGGGTGTTTATAGTTATTGCTATTTTATTACTTAATTTATTCTATTATATTTGTGCCTATTTAATGTATCTTGATAAAATAAGTATTTAGGACTGTACTTAAAGACTATCTAAATAAGTATGATAAAGTAGTTTTAATTAACAAGAATAAATGACAATGAGATTAAGTATTTTTATTTTTACTTCTTCTTTTCCTTAACCTTATCCCACTTTCCTATGTGGGGTCGGCACAGTATATAAGTTCCTTCCATTAAGATCTTTTTTCAGTCATTTTCCGCGTCACACTCCTCCTGTATTTATTAGGTACATTTTTCGAAAACCTTAATTCTCAGTGTTTAGGTTCGTGCCATTATCACTTGTGTTTTTTCTCTATAACAGTTTATTTGCCTCTGAATCTAGACAATGATAGGCATGTACTTACATATCTCGATGTCAAGTCCGCATGTTTTAGGAAGAGGCATGGCTAGACTAGATAGACACTTATTCCCCATGTGTCTATGTCTAGTCAGTTTCTGTAGGATGCGACTAATGTGACTTTTCCATCATAGTCGACTCTTCTGCAGCTTGTCCGATACCTATGCTGCAAATGCAGAAGTTTCAGGTTGTATAAATTTCCGCAACACACCGCACTTTCAGTCGGCGCGTTCATTATCTCTTAGACACACATTTTTTGCATCAACGCTAATGTTAAAATCGCGACTAAATTAATTAAGCAGGAAGTGTTTGCAGACCAGACCTACAGGAATCGTAAATGTATTTTTTTAACAGGATTCCTAATGGAGGAGGAGAATCAGGTTAAAAGTCCTCCTTTCACCACTTAGGACAAGGACAACCCGACAAAAAATAACGTGCCATTTTTACCCAATTACGGGAAAGTAAAAGCTACGAGTAGTATGTATGTTTCAGGGCTCAAACTACTGGACCGATTTAAATAAATGCAGTGTTAAAAGATTCATAATAATATCCCGGTTTGCATAATTTTATCGAGCGTGCATAATTTTATCGAGCGTTATTTTTTAATTAGTATTAGCGTACCACCGGTCAGTTTCCTTACTCGACCTTTTCACGAATTTACTTGATGGAATTAACCTTAGAAATAAGCCACATTGACCCGGCTCCGTAGCTGAGACGTCACGATGCTATTTTTGCACTTGATAATTATCAAAGATTAAAAATAAAAAATTAGGTAGAGAGACCGCGCGCGATTCGAACTTCTTTGATAATTATATTATATCAATTATTTTGTCGAGTTGTTCATTGCTGTGACTATTTCTTGGTTTTTAAGGAGCCAACGTACATCTTACCTCCCAATCCAGGAAGCCTTCACCAGAATCCCGTCCATTCTTCAGAAGGCGACCAAAAAATCAGGTTGGCGTATGTTTCTATTTTCAACCACAGACCGCGGAAGTTATGTATCAGGTTTCCGTTGCCGCCCTTTGGGTATCAACCTAAAAGAAAGTACCTAAGTACTTACCTTAAAAACACTTGAGATATTTAAACTAAAAAATAATAACATAAACAACCTTTCACTAGGTATCTAAAAAGAATTGCCCATCGACAATTTAATTAATTGAGGCACAGACAAGCACATTCTTGCACTTAGCTCTATGAAATGTCTTCATTCTCCGTAACTAATCAAGGTTATTCTCAGTTAGGGTCAGGTACTTTACCGTTCATGTGTAATATAATAAACAATAAAATATTTATCACTTTGACATTGACCTCGAGATTCGTCGAACACACACTTAATGGAAAGAGATAAATATAGTCTGCCGTGGACAAGGGAGTGTCCCAGTGTTGAAATCCATTTAGTATAAATCTTCAGACATTTCTCATTCGCTGTCATTCAAATCTTAATAAGTTCCAAGTTGCAAACCTGCTGAAACTTACAAAAAGTCAATATTACTGTAAAAATAATATCTAATCATCATGAAGCTAACAGTTCTATTTACCTTTTTAGTGGTTGTGTTGTCTGCCTTTTTGGGAGCTGGTGAGGCAGCTCCGGGTAAAATACCAGTGAAAGCGATCAAGAAAGGTGGCGAAATTATTGTGAGTTTTGTTTACTTTTATATTCGAATTTATTGTGAGTTTATATTTTTAAACAATTTTTAAAAAACTTTGATTTTTGGATTTTATTGTATCGATTTTTATTTAGTTATATAAGATGGTGTAAAGATAATTAAACTTAATTACTTAATAGTTATTTAACTAAATATTAACAAACAACATTTTTTAATTAAAATTTAAAATATGTAAAATAAAATAAATAGGGTGTTTAGGAATAATCGACATATAATTAAAATAATTCCAATAGCTTGGAAACGAATATATAATAATGTTGTTTAATTTCCTATCGTAAGCTATACTTGAGTCTTTAAAGCACATTATGGGTCACTTGCTTCGTGGTCACGAGCCTCAGCAGCGAGGGACCGATAAAGAAAGGAAGGACCTATACTTACTTACCTACTTAAATTAATCTATTTTTTTCTTTTTCCAGGGAAAAACTATAAACCGTATTAACATAGCTAGTACCACACACGACATCATCAGTCATTTCCAACATAAGAAGAAAAAGAAGCATTAAAATAGTATTAATAATTATTATGTAAATAAACCATAGCTGAATATTTTTAATTTGTTCGATAAGCTTTAAAGTACTTGTGAATTAGTATTAGTAGTTAAATGAGTATGTAAATAATGTTACTTTAATAAATTATTTTACTATAAACAATACTTTTGTGTTTTATATATTTATGTTTGTCTAAAAAATATATTCCTTAGACATACTTGTCTTAGAAAATTTAACTTTATCTATACCTCCTATCTATACTAATATTATAAAGAGGAAATTTTATACCTATTGTTTTTGTATCGAATAAGCTTCGAAACTACGGGTCTGATTTCAAAAATTATTTTACCGTTCCAATGCCACACTATCCCTGTGTGACATAGTAAATATTTCCCTTTCGCCGCAAGGCAACTGAGTTACACATAGAGTTGTAAAAAAGGAATTTTTATTCTTCCTTAGCAGCCTGGTGACAGAAGAATTTTTTTCATTATTACCTACGTATGAATTTTATTTCCGCTACCTGTCTGATATAGGGGTAGAGCATTGTAGTCGTATTTATTTATTGAAACAAGTTATTCTGAATCCTATTGCAGGTTGCAGGTGACCACGGAGGATATTTTCTTTGGGCAGTTGATCTAAAGTGACATACTTATAATGTTAGCCCTCGCACAAATGACTTATAGCGTTATAGAAATGAAATACTTAAATAATTTAAAGATTTAGATGGACTATTACTTCTTTGTAATGATTAATATTATGTCTGATAAATAAATATATTTTCTTCCTCTTGCTCCGAAATAGCTTCAATATTTAAAAAGAATAATAGGTCAATAGACTCATTGCTGGCCTAGGCCAATGTAACTTAAAAAAAAATCATTGCCGGCCGCTAATGATGGAGGCTTCCAACCCTTGCCTCGTTCTTTTAAAAGCACTTGGCAAGTTGCAATAAAACTCGGCCGTAAATTGCTTCATTTCTGGCCTTGATTGTAATATATTATTAAATGCAAATTTCTTCAGGGGTGGAAACCGGTATTTTTAAAACCCAAGAACAACGACCATTAACCAGCTTAACTGGAAAATAAATACCGGTCAATTTTAGGGTCCTAAATACTTGGTTAGTACCGTTATTTTTAGGGAAATACCGGTTGAGCAGAACCTTATTGCCATAGGTCACTGTAAAATGTACGGGCAGTAAAAGAAACTAGATAATGATTATAACCAGGTTTTCGATCCCTGCGAATCATTGATTCATTCTTCGTTTGTCCCACTGAGTTTGTCCCACTAATAAATTTCTTAGTTAGTCCCAAACATTATGCTTCCTTCGTCCCGATGTACAATTTTTATTATTTTATTCCTAGTTGGTCCCACTTTGCATTCCTTGTTCGACCCGTTGTTTTTTATAAGTAATTTTCTTTCTAAATAATATAGGTTTTTGTTTGTTATTCCTTCAAAATAGTTCTCTGTTAGCTGTACCTTTAAAGTACCTTCTTGTGAACTGGGACAAACCGGGAATATAAAAGTGACTGGGACAAACGAATCATTTTTTGAAATGTAGGACAAAATTTCAGGACGAACGAAGAATAAACCGAATCATTAAGCGGCCGTTATACCTACACGAAATTATCAAAAGTCAACCACAGTAGGAAAATAATTTATGTTATTACATTTATAGTTGGGTATTATTCTTCTGTGATTTTAATTTCAAAGAGAAAAAAATATAAGAAGACGAAGCCTGCGGCTGCTGCAACTGCGAGTTGGCACCGTTGCGTTGGCGTTTGCATTTAAATAAAAGTTTTGTAGTAAGTACTCGTATATTGTCAGGTTTCAGTAAAGTATTGTGTTTAAAATAGACTCTCTTTCTCAACATTTCATTTTCCATGTTTCTGAGCAGTAAGATCGAAAGAGTAGATATTACGTCACAGAGTGACGCGTTTAGTTGTCTTTTACGTCAAGCTGTGAAGGGACAGAGTGGCTTATTTTCAGGTATTCACATAGAGTAGGTACCATGTTTGGTCAAGTTAACGTCAACCAGTTGGTCGCCCTAAGTATCGCTATGGCAAAGTCGGTCTAAGAGCCTGGTACTTAGTTGGCGATTGCGGTGAGATTTGGTGCAAGTTCTGAAGATATGTTTGACATCATCTCTTGTCGGAGGCCAAGATCCACTTTGGATCACCGCATTAATAAGTACTTAGATAAGATAAGTAAGTACTATAATTGTTAAATAATATATATTGCCTGTTGACAAATGACCCAGACATAGTCGAGTATTTGCTGATGTGATAAAGATGAACACTCTAAACGAGGGAATACCCCGATTTGATTATCGTGTAAGTATAAACTTCATGCAATTTGCATTATTAGAAACATTCGTATCTTAGCTGTTTGAAAAAAATATCAATTGTGTATGATTTAAAAATAAAGTTGACATTTTTAATATTTGTAGTAATAGAAATGTCCATAGTGGGTTTCGCCGAGGCTATTCCGAAGGAAACATCTGATGGCGATTAAGAAAACTTGAGAACTACTAGGTATGTTTACATATATGTAATGACTTTTTAAATTTTATACCTTTTGTATTATATAACGGTTCATGAAATAAATATAAGCGGACGAACGGATATGGTCACCATAAGGGGTAATAGATATAGAATCCTAAAAAGAGTGTACTAACCTTTTTAGAAAGATTGGAATGTTGGCTGCTTATATTATTTACGTCATGTAGGTATATGTACTTTAAAAAATAAAGAAAGCTATTGTTTATGTTTTTGTGAATATTATTTTCCCTGAGATTATGTAACAAATCTTAATTACCTACCATGTACAACGCAGACAAAACAACCTACTGCTATGTTGTGATTTGCTACAATCGATTTATGAGCAATCAATTAAGAGGATAACCCACAGACCACAACAAACCAGTTGTAATTAACATAAGGCGCTACATAAATGTAATTTGTGTTATTATTATAATATATTCCAATTGAACGATATGTCTTTAAATTTCCTTAATGTTATCCTTAACTTAATGGATCAATTGATAAATTCGATCGATACTATGGTGGAAATAGTAGATTGTTATACAAGGGAGGAAAGGAATAATTTCCGTGCGAAGCGAGGGCGGCTATAGTCCGAGCAGGAATTATTTCTTTTACCCGTGTTAAACACTCTACTTTTCATTTCGAATATAAAAAAAGTAAAAAAAGAAATTTTTCTAAAATTAATAATAGTAAAAACATGAGTAGTGCCTTAAATGATATTGTGTTAGTAATTCAGTTTTAAATTTTAATTAAAGAACATACCGCGCGCTTCATGGGGGAGGCCCCCATGAAGCGCGCGGTATGTCCGTTCCGCTTAAGACCAGCGCACACCAAGAGCACTGCAGAGGTTACCATCAACTGTTTTAGCGAGTTTAGTTTTATCAAAAAAAAAATAAATAAAAAATTAAATAAACCTCTTAACGTGATGTTCAGGATCGTTGCGTTTGTAAATGTGTTTATTTTTCACTGTATGCCCATATTCATGAAGTTAATATTTTAGTGTTATCACACTGAAAAAAATACTTACTTATACACAACAAAACTTTCGTCAATCTATAGCACAAAAAAGTGACTACATAACTCTTTGCAATATATAACCAAACTTTTTGTCTATTTTTGTTAAAAACTTTTGTTAAATCAAGTTAACTTCATTAGTGTCTTGCCAAACTTTGGTTATTTCTCAAATAGCCGAAGTAGTTAGGTAAATAATTTTTTTCAGTGCAGAAAATGATTTGCTCTTATTGAGTACTGACCCTAATAAATATTTTTTAAATCAACACTGGCTGTTTATACTCCCACATTTTTTTTTGTTGAAATTTTTTGTTGCCGAAATCCTTTCAAATTCACAGGCAAAATTATGTTCTAATTTTGAAATTTCTTTCCCGCCCTAATGAAGAAAGTGATAACTATGGGTTTTTTCGGCCCGTGGGAGGGCATGAAGCGTTTCAGATCAGGAAAACACTACTTTCCGAGTATGAGAAATGAAAAATTCTTTTGCACAAGGATAAGTTTTTTTTTCCTTTTTGGACGTAGCTAGCTAAGGGCATCTTAATCTATTCTTCCTCGCGCATTCTAATAACTTTTAGGAATTGTTATAATCTAAAATCAGTTGGTCACTTGCATACTAGAAAAGTAAAAAAAAGACAATGTTAGTCTAGTACGAGCAAAAAAGGAAAATGAACATAATTCATAATAATGGGGATTTTGAAATTATTATTTTTTTGAGTTGATGACTAAGAAATAGTTTGTTACATCGTTTCGTATTGAATAAACCTTGTCGCAATACATATCAGTGTTTACTTATTTTGTTATCACAGTGGATTGATGTAGAAATATCAGAAATCTTGGCGGGAATGTCCAAGTAGGTGGCAGTGATGACCCCATTTGAGTTGCTCCCCGGATCCTGCTTAAGGGGCTTTGGGAACTTTGACACGTTTTGTACATTACCACGGGTACATTGTAATAGAATCAAGAATAAAGCTGTAAGTAGATAATGCTATTCGTATAGGTACATTTTCACGTCAAAACAAAAGCTGATTTTAATTGATTTATAAGGAACAGTATTAAATGTATATCATTAATTTATTTATACGAATTAAAATATTGTTCATATACCTTTGACAGATTTTTTTTTCGTTAGTACCGATAGATTAAAGAATTTGCCCGCGCGCGATTCCAAATTCTTTGTTAGTACCTAATTGAATTTCAAGAAAATGTTATCATCTATCTATAGTAAAAATATTTTGTTTGTACATTTATTGATTTTGACTGTAATTGAAATTTTTTTTAAATTTTTTGTCTCATTTCGAACGAATGCACCAAATTCGATAATTTGTGTTGGTTATTGTCTTAACAAACTTTGTATAAAAGAAAAGGGGGATTCCCGGGCAGTTCCTGCGGGAATTTCGGGAGCATATCCCGAAATTCCCACGATAACGGGAACGAAGACCTCGCGCACGAAGTCGCGGGCTACAGCTCGTTTAGGTATAAAACTTTTAGACAAATACAGACAGATTGTTTAAATTGCATAATGTCATAACAAATGAGAAACTGCATCTTTAGGAAACTTGACCGAAATCCATACTTCCATATCCATACTTCCATACTAATATATAAATGCGAAAGTCTGTCTGTCTGTCTGTCTGTCTGTCACTCTTCACAGCTAAACTGCTGGACCGATTGTGATGAAATTTGGTAGGGATGTAGTTAACGACCTGAGGTCAAACATAGGCTACTTTTGGGCGCGATATAACCGAGTCCCACGCGGGGTGGAGCCGCGGGGAACAGCTAGTATACAATATATGAAAAATAATTCTATTTGAGTAAATGAGCACATGTAAGTACTATCAAATTACAATAGAGAAGTCACATACACAGATTGAGCCTGCTAAAGTGATAAAATGGAAATATTATGTAGGTATCACTTAGGTATTGGGAATAGATCAAGTTCACCAGCCTTTAGATTAGAGGATCTCCAACAAAACCAGAGGGTAATCGCAAAACAAACGTATCTGGAAATATATTTTGTTACTCAAGTAATTGATTTCGATGAAAATACGACATAGTAAATATTAAAGAGTATTCAATGCAGTATAGTTACACATGTTCTACATAAACGTAAACAAAGATGTGACACAACGTGGTAAATACCAAGTTTCAATTAAAACTTGTCAATTTCCTCAAGCCTGCCTTTTGTCATAGTAAGAGATATTTTCCCACATTTTTTCCTGTATGTCCATATTATAAAAGCTTCTTGGTTTGAAATGTGCGTCATTTGCTTTCAGTGTGGCGGAAAGTAAACACAATGAAGCTAGTCTTCCTATTTGCTTTCATAGCCCTGTGTATCCAGATATGTTCAGTTTCATGCGATGCGCCGAAAGTACAAAATGGTGTTACTGTATCAACCACCACGCCTAAGTCTTGGGGCACAAAAATAAAAAATGGATTGGTATGTATAAAAATAGTTCAAAAAAGATCAATAATTTTTTTTTTTTCATAATCTTTACTTAGTACTTGTACTTTTACGAAAATAGATGGAATTATTGCAAAGAAAGTATTAAGAAGCCAATTCATATAACTATAAATAAGAAAAAGTGTACTTTTGTATTTCAATAGTACCTATTTCTTTCTTTTAAATTTTAGGACAACTTCTTTCGAGGAGCTGCTGTGGTTGGAGTAGTGCAAGGAGCGCTCCAGGGCAGGAAGGCTCACAAAATGAAGCCTCATGTCGAAGCACCTAAAAGCTAATATTTAAGAATTCTTATGGTTCCTATTTAATTAAAAAATTAAACCAAACATAAAAATATTTATAAACAAACATACACAATAGATAATTTGTGTTATTGTACCTCTCTACATTCGAATTTTTATTAAATTTTTTATTTATATATATTATTTAATTAATTAAATATTTATCCTATTTTAGTTTAATTATATGTAATTTTCCAAACTGTAAGAAGTGTAAATATACCATAAGTACTTTAGTTAATACAGATTTTTATATTTTTTTCTTTCCTCTATATGAATAAGTACCTACTGTAACCTTTGTTTGTGAGTTCATATTTTATATTCAAAGAATAGAATGAGTTTGACACTTAATATAGCAATTCCACCTTACTGCAACTTAAGGGCTGAGCTGCATGCTCTGAATAAAATATCCACAATGGCATTGTATGTCTGAAAAATGTTCTTTCAAGACGTAGATATTGTATTACTTCGTAAGACATATTTTACGATACAAGACCCAGAAGACATTGTCAGTGCCTGCCTAGGCGCGTCCGACTGAACTGGCCGCTGTCCAACAAAGGAAGTGGTGACATGAATTACAATCACAGTTATCAATTTATTACATGTTTGAGTATATATGATCATTTTACACAACGTAATCGTAAGTGCAAACTGAACCGGTTTTTACTTTGATTACCCTACGGTAATCAAAGTAAAAACAATGTTTATACTATAATCAATTTGGCCTTTTGGCCTATAACGTACCTATAGTGTATAGGTACTATGTACCTAATAGGATGTCCCTACCTTACCTTCCTGTTTCTTAGTAGGAAGTACCTGTTGGTGGCTTGAAAAAATTGCTCTGGCCTTACCGCAGCCTTATGGCCTTGTACCTCAAAGAATTATGAACTAGTCCTGTAATATTTTTTAGTGCAATAAACATTATATTTCATCTCGAAATTTGACGCAAATTATAAAATAAAAATATTATTTTCAGTTCTGAAAAAAAATTCTTACTATTCATATTTTATACTAATTTGTCTTGCCTAATCTCTGCTATTTTTTATCTTTTTTATATTAATTTTGTGAAGAGAAACAATCAACAATTCTCAATATATAATACCTAATGCAATTTTTTTAATAAGCTTTACACATATTTACTTAGATATAAAATATCTTTTAGTTTACCTTTGATGGGAAAAACCAGACCAGGAGCAGTAAATATGAATGACTTCCAGCCAGAGCGCCTATAAAAGATTCACACTTTGATGGATGATATCTATTATAACGATATTACCGAACGTTGGGGTAACACTGTGACATTTTTAAGAGTAATTTTTCATATTGTTTGGTTTTGACGGCAATTTTTTCTTACATAATGGTAAAGAAATAAGCCGATTTATCTCTCAACACTAACATATACATTAAAAATTAAACACATTTATTTTTTAAGTGGATTTATTCGCTTAATTGCTAGTAGGCGGAGACATAGCCGAAAGATTGCTGATTGCCGAGATGGGAATGTTCTAATTATGACAACCACGTATCGGCAAGCCCTAAGTGAGACACTCACTTACAGTATGAGCCTAGTTACGTCGAATAAAGACCGATACCAATAAAGCAAAAATAGAATTAGAATTAGTATTGGCTAAAATCATGAACAATGAAGAAATAATATTACCTCCATACACATAGTTTGTTATATATAAATATAACAAAGGCACCATTTATAAGATTGCCTTAGATCGATTCGGATTGAGATTTAAATAAATAGAAAATTTTCAATTCACAGATTACTTAATTAACTTAAACTATGAGCTTCATACATACTTACATATTATGCCAAATCAAATCAAAATAACATATTGCATTTTAATTAAAGTATGATACGCTCAAAAATACACACCACTAGCTCAGAATTAATAAAAGACTAACGTCAATACTATATAAAGTAATTCAATTCTTGTGTAAGTAATTAATGATAACATTTGGAAAGTAGAGTCAAGACACGCTCCGTTGCAAAATCCTTCATACCTAAATACTTTTTATGTAAGTAGGTAAACCTTCCATATCCCGTTTAATTGTGAAATATGGTTATTATTCCAGTCACGTATATTTTATCCGTATTTCACAGACTCAGGTATTTTAATGTCATTTGAAATACATATTTAGATAATGTGAGTATTAGGTAAATAAATACTTATGGGTTTGTATTTTAAAGGGGGATGTTGTTTATAAAGATGAGAGGTATTTTACCCATTTGATGACAGGTTATACCCATATCATACCCTAGATATGTACCGAATATTATGTTATCCGACTTCTTATTAGACAGCAAAGAAGTAACAAACATCAATGCTTTCAAGCTCATAGTGTCGCTGTTTAGTATTCGACATTTCGTTACCTTCGTGATTCGTATTATAAATAATATTATAATAAAAGATAAAGACAAAAGGCAAGATCGTCCACATCTTACCACATAGTTTTTGTGGTGATAAGATCAGTGTAAATACACAATGACCTACAACACAAAGTGTACTCGTAAATAGCATGCGGATGAGACTGACTTCTGAATATGAATTTGATCATTGTGAATGTGCAGCAGATTATAACGTAGGCTATAAGTGTGTGGAGATAAATAAAAATGTATAATAGAAAATTTACTCTCAAAATTACAGATTTATACAATCAGGGCCGTAATGACTCTAGGCACAAATTCGGTTCAAAGCTGTTACATTATAGGTACTCAACTTATGTAGATGTGACCAGCAGCGTCACAAGATATGAAATGTAGTTTTACGTAAGTCTTCGTCCGAGCGTGTTTCCCGGTTACATCTTCACATTACGCTTCAGAGCTCAGGGTACGCTATTAATCATGGTCCTGATTTGACGGAACTAGTTATTACAATGGAGCAACTGCCGTTTGACCTCTGTAAACCTTTTTACAGGGAAACCAGACCCACAGGAACATGACCCGGGTGTGCCAACACTGTCAGATTTTTCAGGCTACTTAAAGGCATCTGACATAGCCTAACGACTGACATCTACCGATATCAGCCGGGACCTTTAGGGCTTTACGTGCCCTTAGAAGCAAGGAGGAGTTCAAGATAGAAATGCCACTAATGGCAACCAATCTAAACATGGCCGCGTACTCGTCATCGCCGTCGCTTGACGCGCACTATCGTTAGGAACACGAGCGCCGCGCTAGGCTATCGAGCTCAATTCATCAAGTGATTTTACCTAAGTAAAAGTACCTATATAATAATGGCAGTAAGTCATTAATTAAAATTTTGTAGAATAAATATATGGTTGTACTATTATTAATGAAACAAATAAGTTGTTCTTGTAAGTATTTTAATGCTCCAAACAAAAGACAACTAAGAAGTCTTAAAAACAAGGAAAAACGAAACCCTTATTGGTCTTAAAAACACGGAAAAAACAAAACTCTTCACTAGATCAAAACGACAATTGACCGTAAATAATAAGTACCTAAGTATTTATTTTAAATGTTGTATTTTAGGAGCCGAGACATTTTCTTTGCGCATACAATTCTTTGTGTATTTCGGACAGCTTTTTGATTTTCTCGTCCAAATCCCTTTTTCCTCTGCAAAAAAAGAAACAATAAGTACTGCTAAGTACTTTCATTTTAGTGTCATGCTATTGAGAGCTTGTAAAACAAACAAGTCAATAGACCATCTGATGGACAGTTGTTACTGTAGCCTATGGTAAACTGAAATATCAGGAGTATCATGACCGCTTTGCCGACCCTTAAAAAATCTTTTTTGCTCTTCTCGAGGTTCCACTGTAAGACATTTGGAAAAACCATAAACTAAAAAGCCACAGAGTTACAATGCAAAAATAATTAAAGTAATTTAATTATGTAGATAAATTATGTTCATTATATTAATTTAATAAAATAAATAATAAATAAATTTGTATAATTAAATTATTTTATGTTTTTTTAATTAAATTTTTAGAGAAAATATTTTTTATGAATGACAACACCTTGTTTCCATTTAAAAATATCAAAAGAATTCACAAAACAGTATCAAAAGCTTTTCAGCCTTATTCAATACTTTTAATAAAGTTTGTAAGTACATTTCTTTTCATACGTACACAATGTCCAGAAGGTTTTCCGGGACAGCCGGCTGCAAGGCTTCGAGTTGACGTTTTAATTCTTCAACGGCGGCGTAGAAGCTTTTCTTTTCATTTTCTAGTTCTAACACTGTACTGTTCATTTTATCAATCTCATTTTGAGTAACTTCTTCATTCTGTTATAAATAGACATAAAAAGCGACTAATAATAGCAATGAATTATAGTTTCTTTCCAATGTACTAAAGTTAGTTGTATTTTGACTTAGTCCTATTTGAACAGGTATAACTTAAATCAAATACTCGTATATACTTACATAACTATGAATATTTTCATTTTATATTAATTTTCAATGAATATTTTTTTTGTTAAAACTGATTTAGTTTATATCAACAGGACATTGATAATAAGATGACAGCCTCCTGTAGTGAGATTACCAGCTCTTTTTGCGCTAGTTTTGAACCTTGCCAAAGTTTCAATTTTTCCACCTGACCAATTGTTTTGTTAGAGTTCTGTTTTACTAATATTTTTATTACTTGTAAGAAACAAATAATTGGTTATTTTTAAATGGTAGATTTGAATTTTAGATTCCTAAGTTTGGTATGTCATGTGATTATGTGATATGTTCGACATTAACTTACATAATAACTACGCGTTGTTCTGAATCTATCCGCTTTCTCGCGAAGAGAATCTTCATATTTGCGGCTGAAAATTAAATAACTTATTAAAATGCTAAGTAGCAGCACGCTTTTTAAGGACATCCACGAGAATATAGGAAGTGATCAATTCTTAAGCCGGCTGTTAAAAGCAAATAAGAGAATAACAGAGATCTAAATTTTCATAGACTATTCAGCGGATTACTCCAACAACAGTATTTCCAAGATAGGTTGACGTCAGGCAGGAGTCCGATTTTAAAAATAATGCTAAATCTAATCTAATGATTAAGTTAAATTTATCAAAAAGGTACAAGGTATATCTATTGATTTTAAATTAGTAATCTGCAGTTCACGTTTAATTAATACGTGCTTCCGCGAAATAATCCTATCAAGGATTCTTTTTAGAGAAAATGTAATGAGAAAATCTGAAAAGAACATTTAGAGAAAAAGCGATACTGCAATCAGAGCGTCATTGTCGATAATTTTATTTAATGTGAAAAGAAAATTGAAAAATAAATGTGGAATATTTTTATTCATATTTTGTCAATATGAATAAAATAATAATTATTTGGTCAATAAGCTAAAAAAATATCATTTTCATTGAATTGCTGTTATACAAAAAAAAACAAGGAAAACAGAAAACACAATTTGTGCAGTAAAAGAACGAACCGGAAAGCGGCCTAAAAAGTTAATAATAAGACATCTCTTTGTGGCGAACAAAGGCTGACAATGATGGAACAGGAGTTAATGAAAATGAAAGTGTTGATTGAAATCCCATTCAAATTTGTAGTCTGAGCATCTATTACGTAGTAAATTAAAGGAATTAAATTTGTCAATCTGTATCCGTAACCTGCCTGTTTGTATAAATTAGATTTACAAATTAGATTATTCAAGAGTTATACAATTTTGTAGAACTTTGCAAATGCGTTAAAAGGTCGTTGTGGTATCGAAAAAACTAAATGGTAGAACAAACTAAAAAATGTTAAAATATATATTTGTTAGTAATACCTATTACTCTATTGTATAAAAGGCAGTTTTACAGTAAAACAATTGAATTTTGTTCGTTATCCACGTCATCATTATATTTCTACACAAAATTTATTAAAATGTGTGGGTTTTTAAATTAACCGACGTCCATTTTACAAGTCCAAGTTGTAAAAAGAATGGAGATTGACTAAAATGGCTGTGTTTCTAGGCAGTCTCCCACTGCTCGAGACTGAGCGGCGCCTTAAACGAAAACCTCGTATAATGCGCCTATCAACCAGATTCTAATTTTCTGAATTTGAACTGACATACATGTTAATTGTAATCATTAAGGTACCTATTAACGAAAGTGAAAGGAGACTTACCAATACTCATTAAACGAAACGCAGCAGATGATACTTTTTTACTTCAAGACTTTTTCAGCTTATTCATTATGTGCTTGACTGACTACACAATCTATGCTTCAATCTTCAATCTTGTTTCAATATAACTATATACCTTTTTGAAATTCGAAACAGCAACAAGATCAAGCTAGCTAGAACATTAATTTAGTTAAAACTCACATTTGCAATTCCGTTTCTTGTTCCTCCCGTTTCAGTAATTCCACTAGTTCGCCACGATACTGCCGGGCCTTCTCCAACGAAGATGTAATTTCGTCACATTGTCGCTTTAGTTGCATACGTTTGGCCGTTAATCTTACTGAAATATCAATTTGTAATGAAAACCTTACATAAGGAGGTACCGTACGTAAGGATAGTAAATAATAAGTGGTTCGTTCGTAACTAAGAAATTTTAAAATAAAAATATATCGTACAGCTGACGATGAGATAAGTATGCATTTTGTATGTTAATAAAACTTTCAGGAATTTTCTTGGCCTTCGGCTCCAGAATAAGACCATACAATTTGATCTCTACCAAGCTTAATTTTTTTGTTTTTAAAATTACTGTTTTTATATACCTATTTATTTATTCATTTGTTTAATCCCTTGTTCTACTGCATACCATACATTTGAAATTAAACGTCGTGTCTGATGAGGGACGACAAAATAGTAAATTGTGGCTATTGTGCCGAGTACAATATATAAATTTTACGAAATGAAAGGAGCGTCACGGGTTGTCAGGTTATTTTATCGTGACAGTCACCCGAACATAAATTCCAGATTGTAATTTTCTGGGCAATTGGATGTACACTTTACGGCGGCAGCGTCAACATGGATTACAAATAGGAAAATCTTAACACTCTACGCTGCCTGCTGAATCTAATCACATATGGTTGGCGTTAATACAATCTATGTCTTAGACTTATAAAGTCAAAAATTACTTGGACACATTGTCTGAAAATTTTGATTCCCAATCACACACACACAAATTATCCGATTGAAATGTTTTAACGCGGATTTAGTTCCAGGATCAGTGTGGCAGCGTATTCTCTCTTCTTATCTTCAATTAATACATATAAACCCATGTAAACCACACCACACCTTATTAGAAATGTATTGCGTAGTTTACAATAAAGCCACCTAATATTATCGACCAATAAAAGTGGCAATAAAAGACGCAATCAAATTCCCCGCCCATTTTTTCTGTGTGAAACGTTGGCTTGCAAGCCAAACTAGTGACACGTTTTCCGTGCACTATGCCACTTCTTGTGCTCCGAATCGTGGACTAGCCACGTGAACTCACAAGTAAAGTTATAAAGTACTTACCAAAAGCTTACATATAGAAAAACATCGCAACGTTATGGATTACCTATTTATAAAATATTATTAGGAAGTATACAAAGGAATAAAATTTCCTCACCATTTTCTTGATTCAGCCGTTCCTTTTCTGCATTCAGGGAGCGAGCAATTCGCAATGCTGTCATCGTCTCGCGGTACTTTTGTTCATTTTCAGCGTCCAAGGCTGGCAGTGCTGAATTCTGGAGAATTGTTTTTTAGATGTGAAATCTGCGACATCTATTGAAATAACTCATTATTTATTTATTTTTTTATTTACTTTTTTACAACTTTTTCGTTCTTTAAGTGAATCATAACAATAACGCAATTAGGTACTTATCACATCCGCTAATGACTGTGTTAGCAATTTTGTGACTAAACTGCCGTACAAAATTCTTCCGAAGTAGTCCCTAGAGACTGCCAAGAGACTGCATTTACAAAATCAATTGATTTAAACAGAGCCGAAGATAACGGATATCTTTATACCTACATAATTAAAAATTATAGTCGGTACTTCAGTAGTCCCTTTATGACATATTAATAGACATAAAGACTAAAATTACACTTTTAAAAAAGTAATTTTATTTTAACTTTACCCATATTTTTTTAAATTAGAATAATACTTAAATACTCACCTATACATTTGTGATAAGTACCTATATGTAAACCATATTACTTACCTGCACAACTAAGTCATCTCCAATACTTTCAAGATTTGATTTCAGTAAACAAATTTCTATTTGCTGCTCTTCAGGAGAGAACATTTTTACTTTAAAATTTGGTTCGTCCTGCAATGACCTTAACAAAATAATCAAATACAATTTTGAAGGAAAAATGGATATTATTTTTGTCCAACACAGAGAGATGAGGTGAGGTTTTACGCGCCTAAAACATTTGTTTTATTTTTATTGCAATTCTTTTTATTTGTTTACTGCCCTGGATACAAGTTCTTTAAGCTCATGGAAAAAGGAAATCACGGAAGCAATTTAAAAAATCTTTGTTTACACCTAGGTAGGTTTAATTTTCACTTCTTTATCTTCTACAATTTACTTAATTAGGTACCAAACTAGTGATGGGACTCGAATCGAAAATGTGACAACAATTTGAGTAAGAAAAAATATATACGCATAGTTACTTGAATTCACTCTTGATTTGAATTGTTGATTGGAATTGGAATCATTATCGCAATTTTAATCGTGTCGAATTGTTAAGTTGAATCGAATAAATATAAGTATTCGAATTAATAAAATGGTTTGAATAATAATAACCTTTGTAGTTATTCTTAAAATATTGTTATTTAAATAAATAATGATGAATTAAATTTAAAAAAGTCTGTTGAACGTATCAGCAACGTCTCACCTCATTGACATGAAATATAAAAAAAATACCCAAACCACAATAAAACTTGAATCGATTTATCCATGATCCCATCATCAGATCCCGACAACCTAAAGTCCTTTAAACAAAAAAAAAAAAATTTTCCCATTGGTCCTGGCGGACTGGACTGGCGTCTTTGTGGTAACAAACATTAAAAAAAACATTCCAACGAATTGAGAACCTCCTTTTTTGAAGTCAGTTAAAAATGTGTACGAACATTTAAATAATCTGAAAAAAGAACAATGCGAGCGCTGGCATAATATTAGCGCCATTGTAAAATTTGATATGATGTTGTTTCGTACAAGAGAAAATCAGATTAAGAAAGGTACTGCCGAAATCGCAATTTACGTCCTCGTATTTTTAAAAGGCCTCTGCAAGCACTTAGCAAGGCCTCAGCAGCGCTTCCGTCTTGCAATACAACTCGGCCGTAAATTGCTTCACTTCCGGCGTCGACAGTAATATACTATTATTTTATTAACTAAATTAATAAATTTATTAAAAATAAAATTAATTACATAAAATAAATTTTGTAATATAACGACCCTGGATAAGAGAATTTATTCACCTTTTCAGTCACTTTAATCAAGTCATTAGTCAAGTGAGTCTACTTAGTCAGAAGACGGTGGAAAAACCACTTAGCAAATATCTTGGGAATTTTGGTGACTAATAATGAAGTGTTAAGAAGTCTAAGAACCTAATCGAGCACTGTGTAGTACAATATTCACTCTTAATAGGCATACACACTCAAGAAAACATATAGGCAAGTTTTGGAAAATAAATACAGCTGTGGAGTTTTTGAAAGTATACTTTGTCGGCGCTGTATTTAATTTCCAAAATTTTTTTTCCAGTATTTGTGCATAATAATGGTGGATTATTATTTTCGAAGTGTTCTTGAACCAGCTTGAGTATGGGAAGTGGTACAGTATCGATTAAATGACTTTATTCTTCGCCACCAAAATCTCCCCGTTTTTTATAAGTGAAATTTTTACATCGCTTTACTTCGCCTTCTGACTCTGGCTACACTTACTTGACTTGACAACTAACTTGAACTTGACTAAAGTATGACTGAAGAAGATGAATAAATTCAAGAAAGGCCTTAAATGACTAGTTTCCAGGACCGTACCTATTAAAAAATACAGCATTGATTTTCCGCCACTCCAACATCACAAACAATCAAATCTTGAACTCTACTTGCATCACAAATAATCAAATCTCGAACTGTGATCTAAACTAAGTTCGTGCTCGCGAATTTTTTAATTTCTTTTTAAATTATAGTTTTAACCAATCAACATTTTATTTTCCAATTTCAAATAAGATTTGTTTTACTATTTATTAGAAAGAATTTGATTTTTGGCGCCAAGCTAAAGTCACTCACACCCATATTCTCAAACGTTTCCTCAAACTCGACTCATCCTAACTCGACCTCAATGGTATTCATAGTTGACACTAGCTTCCTCACCTTAAGGAAATTACTCAATGGAGGTGAGGAACGAACTGTCAAATAAAAGGTAGGTCAAGAGGTACCTTCAGGAAGCCTCGAACGTTTCGTTTAACGAAACTTAGGTACTTTTATTGAGGACAACATTTAAAAGAACTTGTACCTACTGTAATAAGTTTTTTGTGTATTAAGTATTTTGTTGTTTTATAATAAATCTATGCCAGTAAGCTAAAATTAAAAAAGAACCTTTGTCAAAAACTCTCTTTACGTCAAAAAGTAAAGCGGTTTACCAACATACAGAAATGAAACGGGACGTCATTCCTTGACTCATCCTCACTGGAGTTTCCTCAAGGAAACAATCAAGAATACCATTTTCAAGGAAAGTTGGAGGACTTCCTTGAGGTGTCCTCGAATGAGGTTGAGTGGAGTCGACCTATGAGGAGACGTTTGAGAATATGGGTGTCAGTTATCGTCATTGTATGTATTTTCTAATATTTGTGTTTTTTCGAGTATTTGTGCATAATAAAGGTGGATTATTATTCGCTAAGTGTTCGTGAACAAGCGTGAGTGTTAGGAAGTGGTACAATGTCGTATAAGTGACTTTAATCCTTGTCACCAACATCTCCCAAGATAATGCTGTGAAACTTCCACCGCTTCACTTAGCCCTTGACTAACTTGACTAGACATGACTACTGACTTGACTACTACTGACTCTGTGACTCGACAAAGTGAAGAACATTGGAGTTTTTGGAGGGAAAGTAAACTGTCGCTATGTCCGCGCTGTATTTAATTTCCAAAACTTAGGTTTTTTCGAGTGTTTGTGCATAATATTGGTGGATTATTATTCGCAAAGTGTTCGTGAACAAGCGTGAGTGTTGGGAAGTGATACAGTGTCGATTACGTGACTTTTTATCTTTGTCACCAAAATCTCCATGATATAGCTAAGTGAAATTTTTCCACCGCTTCACTTAGCCATCTGACTCAGACTAGACTTACTTACTTGACTGGACTTGACTATTGACTTGAATTTTTGACTCGACTGACTTAAGTAGGACTGAAGAAGATTAATAAATTCAAGAAAGGCCTTAAAGGACTAGATTCCATGGCCGTATAAACTATTCAAAAAAAAAAAAAAAGTGAAGAACATTTATATAAAACTTGATACTGGCAAAAATAAGCTATAAGTGTGATTGCCATATTGTGGATTATAGCCAAACCAAAAAAAAAAAAAAAATTTGAAAGAATTTATGGAATCACGTGACACCTGGTGTTACTGATGTCCATAGGTTACGTTAACCATTTCTATTTCATTTCAATCAGGTGGGCCGTGTGCCGGTTTAAAAATCCCTCACACATGTCCAATTACTTCTATTTATTTTGTTTTGAAACCTAAGTTGAAAGCAACGAAATGGAATAATTTTCATAAAAGGTGAAACTTTTAAACCGGAGAAAACTTAGCTTTCTAAGTTTTATTTTATGTTTGTACTAATTTTTTGGGAGCCTTTTTTTATCATGTTTTTAACAAAGGGGTAAGTTAAATACTAACTTGATGTATTTTTAAGAAGTACCGCCGATAGATACATATGAGGAAAGCATGACGAGAATGAAAGAAACCGATTCTATATAAAATTTTATTTATTCCAAAAACTGCCTTCAGTTGATATTTGGCTGAGAGCTCATGATTAATGATGCTGAGCCATCCAACGGATGTGATCGTCCCGTTAAAACCAGTAATAATTCCGAAGCTGAGATAGCAAGCTAGCATTGAAAAGATTAATAAATTAAGGATGACAAAATAGATGATGTCAACGAAGAACTGCAGAAAACGTCAGACAATGTTTTGGTTTTAATTAATTATGTTATGAATATTAATTATAATGTCATGATTTCGTTATGGTAGGTATATTATTAATTTTTGTGTCTTATAGCTGTGTGGTGTTAGGTCTAAGAATAAACCACTCACTATGTACACTTTTGGTACACTTATCGTAAAAGGCAACTAATGGAAATTATGGAGTTCTTCGCATGGCACGCCCTTTTTAAGGAGACACCGCTCAGACGAAGAACTGGAAGTTCGATATTAATCCATTGTTTTTATATTTGCAATAGTATTTTTATACTTAATTTTCATTTTGCAAATCACAGTTGCAAATAAACAGTACCTACATAAATAACATTATCATCATCATCAGTTTTCTCGATTGCATCCTCAGTCGATTGCCTCGGAACCCAGCATTCGCACTACTACACTTACTTTTTCAACTCCACGCTTTCTTCCATCTACAAAAATAACATTATTTATAGATACCAATCTGAATTAATAAATGGAAAGACTGACTGAAAAGAAACAAGAATGTCGCTTTTAACACAATTTCAAAATTGGGAAAACCTTTTCCAGATTTGGTCAAGACAAAGGATCTAATTATTTCTTGTTAACCGTTAACCCTTCGTTTTTGCTCGGTCTAATTAATCTTACCTTATTGCCCGGAGTTCATGGAAAGAAGGAAATATTTTCATTTAGAAAGCCGCACCAGTGCCGAATTAAAGAGGTCAAGTATAGAATTTAATGCAATCAGTTTCGTCATTGGTCTTCTTCAGTAATTAGGATTAAAGACTTTAGCAGGGGCTTGTTACAAAAAAGAAGTTCATTCATTCATTCATTTTGTGTAGGTATCACGGTCAATCGACCTGCACACAGTTCTTCGGAACGGCCTCTCGGCCTCATGGCAGCCGGGACCAATGGCTAATAGTGTCGTAATCATTTTTATTGTCAGACAATCAGCGACTTTGTTTTATACTATGTAGTGATAGCACAGAATTAGTAATAGTACTACGTAGTGATAGTGATTACATTAAATTATAGATGTTAGAAATGTCACAACACTTTATTTTTCTCCATTATCTTTCTGTTAGTTTTTAAGTATAACATAAAAAGAAACGTAGGTACCTAACTCTTTTTACGCGGGCAATCTCGCACTCACCCTACGTTTTGTAAGTGGAAATAACTATGGCATCCTACGGTTATTTGCGTAAAGATTTTGTTTTTCTTATAGAAGTCATCTACAAAGACTAAATCAACGACTATTATAATTAAGTTTGCTGTCGCTTAAAAGGTATTGCAACAGTACTTTTAAGTACTTTTTATTGTGTAGATATGACATGTCCATATAAAACTGCTTATAATAATAAAAAAATTGGTTGCCTGTAAAGTCGGTATACGGGCGAAAGTTTTACGTGACAACGACTTTGAGTCTGTCTCTCTCGCTCTTAGGGGACGCGTGCCTCTCACTCGCTCTCATTGTGAGCGCATCGTAACGTTACCGAGCGTTACACTTTTTCATAAGCGACTCCCAGCCGCAACCTAATTTAAGACGTTGTCACGTCAAAACGATAGGAGGGACGTAAATATTTTTGAAGATATTATATCTCATTTAATTCACCCACTCTTGCATCAAAAATTTAATTCTGAAGGAACATAAAGAAGTAATAAAATATGAGGTTCCGAGTGAAGTGATTCTTATGGCAGTTTAAAGCAAGCGGGATTGGAACTTGAGATATTATGTTATTCCTTTATTCTGTCTCGACTAGGTTATAAAAATCTATTTTTATTACGCCCCGACTTGAGTTTATTCTTTATTTATGTGTCCGCCAAGTGACTGACATATGAAAAATTTAATTGTTAAAATCTCATAAGCGTAGGTAGCGTAAAATGACGCATTTAAAACATAAGTCCATAACTTTTTATCATAAATCATGACAAAATCAAAAGAAACACTGAACATGTAGGAGTTAGGTACAAAAGTACAAAATTACTCTAGACTACGAAGAGAATTATTTTCTTAGATACTTTTCTTTCTTCAATAATAAATACGATTAAGTAGGTAACTGTGTTTGTCTGTGGCAACTCAGTAGCACGTTGAAGGCGCTACATTGATTTTGATCAAATTTGATAGTTTGGGCATATTTTATTCTGTTAAATTATAGCGGCTCACATAGGTAGAGTTGCGAGCAATAACTAGCTATTTTATAAATTGGTATTGTTAGCTATTGTATTCCGCCTATTTCTGTATTCCCTGTAGATTTTCTGTAGTAACGTGGCTAAGAGGATTATACTGGGTTAAATCGAAATACTGATTTATGTTCACTAATAAAAGACCATTAATTATAATTATTTCAAGTACGTGTGTTATTTTAAATGTATTTAGTGACTGAGAAAATAAGTGGGATGCAGACTTCTCTGCTGCAGCATCAGTTTAAGGTTCGTAAATCTTAGAAACACCACCGAAGTAATTGCATACCCATGTCAGACGAGCACGTGAGGCAGTTCCGAAAAACTCTGGCACCAGGGTGTGCATGGTCGATTGAACGTGATACTTTCACGAAATCATAATGACTGCATCTTAATCTACAAAATTTCATATCTATCAATCAGACTCGTGAAAGTTTGTAGTTTATTAGAAAATAAACTAATAATCTTCTATTTTGAAGATTATCTGACCTGAACAGATTTCAACAAATTATAACTAAAAACCATCTCAATCAAGTCTACTTTCAAATAAAAAGATACCGCAATACGGCTCTTCCGTTGTAGTAACTACGATGATACAGACGACACACGATTTTCGATTATTGGGCAACATCAATTTTTGGTCGATGGTTTTATTCAAAAAAGAAAAGAAGAAATTTGGAATTAAATTAAAAGTTTTTTTTTTTTAAATATTTATATTTGATGTTGTGTCAAATGGTGTGGAGCTACCGCTATTCGTATTTTAAAATGCTCACTTAATTCGTTTCATCTATCATTTTGCTTATAATGTATCCACGATCACCAATCCTTCATAGAATTTCATAGATGGCTGAGTCATGGAAATGAATATTATTAGTTTTCTTATTACGTATATTTTTTTACTAAAAACGTTACTCCATTCTTCTTTTCTAATATTATAAATGCGAAAGTATGTCTGTCTATCATGGAAGATTTTTTTAAACCCGTGAGATATGGCCTCGCTGTTACCTTATCCTACTCGTATCACTCTCGTACCTTGTCTCAAGTGCGCTGCCAACTTGTGACATAGTACCACTTAGGTCACAAGTTGGCAGCGCACTAGATACTGCTATTTTTCGACATAGTTAGATGATAGAAATATACCCAAGCAGATACGAGAAATGCAGTGTAGAGCACCTGGGTTCATAGGTACTGTTTTAATAAAAAAGAGTAATGACCGGCGGTCTAATACTTTTGGCGGAGGGGTCGCCTTTGGTATTCGAGGACAAATATATACTTAAACATGGCCCATGGTAGGTACTATTTGACCCAGGTGCTATTATGCGGCATTTCCCCCAGATACTGCTGGATCGTATTATCATTCGTAGTTATAGCATACCGTGATCCTGTTCTTAAGCAGTATAAACCACTAATCCCTAAATAGTATAAAACAAAGTCGCTTTCTCTGTCCCTATATCCCTTTGTATGCTTAAATCTTTAAAACTACGCAACGGATTTTGATGCGGTTTTTTTAATAGATAGAGTAATCCAAGAAGAAGGCTTTTATGCCCATGCAAAGCCGGGGCGGGTCGCTAGTATATAATAAAATAATCGTAATTACTTTATTTTATTACGTTTATTTTACTAGGTAATATATTCCTACTGCGATGACTTAGCGGCTGAATAAAACAACACCTCCGACACCAAATTATCTAACGTTGCCTGCTGAGCGCCAACTCTTGCCAGTTAGCTATTTGGAGGAGGTACTAGGGCGAGTAGAATATTAAATGTGAAACCAAGGTGACCAGGCTCATGGCGGCATGAGGGCCCGTGCATACTGAGAGGACGAGAGGGTTAGTCAAGAAAGCTTTTATATATACTTACGTGTAAATTGTAATGTTTCTAATAGATACTTACCTAGTACGAGTAGAGATTAAAATATAATATGTTTATGTTTACGTTTACCTCCTACGTGTGAAATTTTACTTAATTAAATTGAGCGTGAAATATGATCACTGCGGCAAAGTTGAATAGTTCATTATAAAGTCAACGCGCCTTAACTTACAGCCTGGCTTCTATAAAATCCAATTTATCTTGTAAGTGTACCTCGAAACTTGTAACTATTTTCATAAGCTCTAACTAGTACTTACAAGAAACTGTTTCCAAACTGATGTTCTTATTTTTTAACGAAGTTAGCAGGATAAATTGAGGCAGTGTCTTCGAACGTTTTTAACAACGAAAAATAAATACATACAGAGGACAATAAAAACAAAAAACCGTTAACCAGCAGTGCTTGTATTGTGTTGTTTTGTTCCGGTTTGAATGGTGAGAGGCGGTAAAATTACTGGGTACTGAAGCGAAATATCTTAGGTCACTAGTTGGTAGAAAATTATTATAAAATGCGTCAGGTACAGTCATCTATAAAGTTTAAAAAATCCATACTAATATTATAAATGCGAAAGTCTGTCTGTCACCTCTTCACGGCTAAACTGCTGGATCGATTGTGATGAAATTTGGTAGGGATGTAGTTAACGACCTGAGGTCAAACAAAGGCTACTTTTGGGCGCGATATAACCGAGTCCCACGCAGGGCGAAGCCGCGGGAAACAGCTAGTATATAATATGCTGATTATTATGCTGTGTATAATAGGCTGATTACCAAACTGCATCGTTGATGAAGATTGACAGTGGGAAATGGAGCATATGGCTACTGCCTTCCGGTACGGAGGCCGTGTTGCTCGATGATGATATGCTATCCAAAACTCTGTCACATTAACAACTATCTACAAGACACAGCAAATGTTCAATAGCTCAATTAGTCCAAATTGTGTTTTTATATATTGGTATATATTACCTTGCCAACGATTTTCAGATTGATGTTCGTTTACATAAAACTTTTACTATTTTTGTACGTCCCGTGATAAAAATGTTTGACAGGTTCTATCTAGAATTAAAATCTGAGTGCCAACGTAAAATATTTTTTGTACAATTATATTCATAGAACTAGGAACGCGAAGCAATAATTTTAAAAATCTATGATTATATTTTATATTTCAATTAAAATTAATTTCTGTTAGGTACTATGGATAATATGGATATGTAATATTTTGTCTTAATAAATACAATTTTATTTATCATTATTATAAAATGAGGATTCTTTTTACACCAATTTAAATATATTACATATAATAATGAAATAACACTCTTGTATGTATTTAAGATGCGATTATCATATACCTATACCCAAAAACTCATTTTCCCACTGCCGGGCGAAGATCTGCGACTACTTACTCTCAATTTTTCTTAAGACTTCGTTAAAATAACAAATAAACAAACCTATATGTAACAATATAAAACAACAACTAGCTCACTGTTTACCATTTTACTCCATTTTTAGGTTTCCGTACAAAAATGTAAAAACGGAACCCTTATAGGAATACTCGTGCGTGCGTCTGTCTGTCCGTCCGTTCGTCTGTCACAGCCAATTTGCTCCGAACTTACTGAACCAAAACAGATGAAATTTGGTAGGATGGCATAATCCTGTGACCCAAACACAGATGGGCAAAGTAAATAAATATTTTTATAAAATAAATACCATTTTCGGGGGACAAACTAGGAATAAAAAAAAAGTTTAGCAAACCTTACCGTGTTATATATCAAAAGAAAGGGCTCATTATGAGGATTTCAAATATATTTTTGTTATTATCTATACTTATAATAAATCTGTAGAGAGGTCAATTCTGTACATGAAATATATTTTCAAAATAACTATCAGGGGGTGATTAGTGATCGATACTGATGCCAAAAATGCAATCAGTAAAATTTTTGTCTGTCTGTCTGTATGTTCCTTATAGAAACAAAAACTACTCGACGGATTTTAACGAAACTTGGTACAATTATTTTTCATACTCCTGGGCAGGTTATAGTATACTTTTCATCACGCTACAATCAATAGGAGCAGAGTAGTAAAGGGAAATGTAGGGGAAAACGGGAGAAGTTACTCCATTTTTTAAGCTTGCGTCGCGTGTGTAGTCTTAATAGTTAAAGTTACATAGAAATCATGTATGACGGAAATGCAACAGGATATTGCAAAATTCCCACGGGAACGGGAGTTAGAGGGAAAAACTTTTGTATGAAAAAATCTAAACCGCGTAAGATAGATGATTGAAATTTGGCATGCAGGTACCCTAATGAACGTAAAGCTTACTTGCAACGCGATATTGCAAAATTCCCACGGGAACGGGAGTTATTGGGAAAACAAACTTTTGTATGTAAAAATCACATAAGATAGATGTTGTCAATCTAGCATGCATGCATACCTTAGTAAATATAAAGTTTAGTAATGGCTGTATTTTGAAAAATTAAGTTAGCGAAGAAAAAATGTTGTATGAAAAAATTAAACTGCAAAAGTTAGATGCTTGAAATATGATATGCATATACCTTAGTGTACGCAAAGTTAAAAATTCCCCCGGGAACGGGAAGCGAGTTAGAGGCTTTGAAATTTGCGTATATGGAAACCCTTCCAGTATTCAGAACTCCCGTATTTCTGAGATCCGGGCTGGTTTACTAGAATTAATTCACAAAAAGTCTCCTTAAACCATTCCACTATTCAGAGTTGCAACCGATCTGGGTTCGGGTATTATTTTTGTTGTAGTATTCAAGACTTCGAATAAAAAGTACTTCCACTACTCAGATCCCTAGAAAGCATAAAAGTAGGTACTTGGGTTAGGTGCGATCTGACGCGCGGGAGGAATTTCTGCGCTACGCTCCCCGATCTCAGATCGCAAGAGTGCCGAGAGAGACAGTGAGCAGACGTAAAGAAAAAGGCGTGGGCAGAAAGTCTAAAAACCGCATCTCTGCAGGGAAACCTCCTAAAAAGATTCATTCGTTGATTAAAAACATAAACAAAAATATGCCTAATGCTCAATAGTCTTCTTTTGTTTTTAAAAAGTTATTAAATATAAACTTATAATTTTATGCAACTCAAATTATTTTTATTTTTTACTATAGTACCTATATGATATTTATCATTGTTCCTTATGGCTCGCTACTAGCTACTTATGACTTAGAACCATTAAGTGATCGTTTACACGCAACTATTAAGTTAAAATTTGGTTAAAATTAACTTAACAACTTAATGCGTGTAAGCGAGCCATTAATCTGTGTATTTATATATACTTCTTCACCCGTTTACCTATAATAAAGTCCTTACCGAGCTTAGGTAGAATTAAAAACAAGTTAGGCTAACCTGAGTAACTAGTGGTAGGAATTTCTATCCATAACGCTAACATTGCGTCGATAAAGCCTCCCGCATTACAGAACTAAAAGCAGGGTAGCATTTTATCTCTAAAATTGCCCCGTTCAATCTAGTAAAGGCTCCCGCATATCAGAAGTATTGGGGTTCTGTATACTGGAAGGGTTTCCATACACGCCGCGGCGGCAGTTGTAGGGCGGTGACAGTGGTGGCGTGGCACGGAGGGAAGGCAGATACCCGAGTGAGCAACCGGAATGCGACAGACGCGTGAGGACAAACGTCGTTGATGGTTTTCAATTCTCAATTTCAATTCTTTATTCCATAAACAATTTACATTGTGTCGGAAATAACTTAAACTAAACATATTATAATTTATAACACACCAAAACTTACAGTCATATATTAATCATCATCAAAAAATTTAAATTAAAATAATTGAAATACAGAAACATGTCATCTAAAGTTACCTAATTAACAATTTAGAACATTTTACGTCAAGTTAAACATTTAACACAAAATTCGTTTCAAAATATATAATTGTAGGACTTCATTTAAAATATTCATTTATATTGTAAAAGTTTTGACTTAAAAGATATTGTTTTAATTTAATCTTAAAATGGTTAAAGCTCTGCGTGTCCTGAATATCTTTTGGCAATTTATTGTATGCTATGAATGCCTGATATTGATTACTGTGCTCCATTATTTTGAGGTTAGGAACAATATTGTGCTTAAGAGCTCTTCTACGAGTATTTTCGCGCATCTGTTTTTCCTCCCTTGTTTCTACACTTGGCAATCTTTTTTTAAGGTCTGTTAATAGGACAAAAAGGTATAGTGATGGAACAGTTAAAATGCCCAGATTGGAAAAATGTTGTTTACACGACTCCCACGGTGGAATACCTACCATTGCGCGAATTGCTCTCTTTTGCATTACAAAAGCTCTATTTTGGTTGTATTTATAACTGTACCCCCAAAGCTTAATGCTATATCTTAACTTGGACTCTACCAATGCATGATATACTTTCTTGAGATTTAAAATTGAAATTTCGTTTCGAAGAGACCTTATTGCAAAACAAGCCGATGCAATAGAGTCGTCAAGAGCTTTCAGTTCTTTTTTCCAATTTAGGAATTCGTCAATGTTTATTCCTAAGAATTTTGTATCTTGTACTATGTCAACTTTGTTTCCATTTAATTTTACGTCAAGTGTTGCTGAATTTCGTGATGTTGATTTAAAAAGAATAACTTTAGTTTTGTCGTAATTTAAACTTAAATTATTGGCCTTAAACCACGTATCAAATGAGGAAAGAATTTTATTGATTTTGCTATTTAGATTAGAGATATTGCTATCCGATATAACGGCATTGGTATCGTCAGCAAATAAGACTATTTTTACATCCGGATATTGTTTGTAAATATAATTCACCAAGTCATTCATAAATAGAAGAAAGAGGGTAGGTCCTAAAATTGAGCCTTGAATCACTCCTCTTTTTACTGGTAACACTTTGGATTTAGTAACTTGTTCCCTATTGTTTTCAAGTGATTTTAACTCGACGTACTGTTTTCTGTTTTCAAAGTAAGATTTGAACAATTTGAGTATGGTACCACGAATCCCCCAATGCTCCATCTTTATTAAAAGAATGTCCTGATCCACTAAATCAAATGCAGATGTCAAGTCGAGAAAGAGACTAGCTACTTTTTCCTTATTATTTAATTTCCTTATTACTTCGTCTACAAGAGAATCTATGGCTTCCCTCGTTCCCATATTATTTCGATACCCATATTGATCGTTTACCAATATAGAGTTTGTACTTAGATGTTGCAGCAATCTTTCTTTTATCAGCATTCCAAATATCTTTGAAAAAACTGTCAGTATTGAAATGGGTCTAAAATTTTTGGGATCCTTCTTAGAGCCTTTTTTATGAATTGGAACTACTCTCGCGATTTTTAGTTGATCTGGGAAACAGTTGTTTTCTATGCAGCAGTTGAAAAAGTGGGTCAAGGGTAAGGCCAAAATGTCTATATTGTTCTTGATTAATTTAATTGGTATATCGTCATATCCGCATGATTTTTTAGTATCCATTTTTGTAACAATTTTTTCAATTTCCTGGGGTGTTACTTTTTTCCATTTCATGTCCTTTTCTACCCTGTCAGTATTCGCTGTCAAAATGTTTATTGGGTTGGGCATGTTTGTAGAGTCGGGTTTTTGTACCGTGAAGTGATTACATAATGTGTTAGCTATTTCCTCCCGGTTGTCAACTTTTTTGTTTTGTATTTGGAGAGTAATATTTTCGTGTACTTTTTTGTTTGTCTTTTGCCTATGTCTATTTATAACCTTCCATATTCCTTTCGCCAGATTCTTTTCCTTACCTATCTCTAGGTTAATGGCGTTTTTTTTAGCATTTTTAATTACTCTCCTGTAAATTCTAACATAGTTTGATTTATATTTTTGTACCGATTCATGACTTTCCGTTTTGTTAGCGCTACACAAAAATCTTTTTGTTTTACTCGCTACTTTAATGCCTTTAGTAATAAAAGACACCTTATTTTTTTGTTTGTGATAAATTTTTATATATTTTTTCCTAAAACAATTGTTATAAATATTTTTGAATGAGTTTATAAATATGTTTAATCCTAATTTAGTCCAATCACAACTTAATATTTTTTCTCTGAATAAATTATTATTTTTTTCATTAAATGTCCTTCTTTCTATGTAATAATATGGTCCCTTATCCCTAAATGCAATATTTTTGTCAAGTGATAAATTACAAAAAATTGCCGCATGTCCATCTGCTAAGTTATTATGGTCTACATTTTTACTTACTATTTGTTCTTCCGGTAAGTTTGTCAAAAAGTTGTCTAAACAAGAAAAGCCACGGGTAAAGGTATATTCATAGATAAGAGCTCTAAAATTATAACTTTTCAATAGATTCTCAAAATCGTGTTTCTGATTGTCGTCTTTAAGCAAGTTCACATTGAAGTCTCCACATATTATACATTTTTTGTCGAAATTGTGATTCAATAGTTTTTCTAAACAGAGCATGAAATCGTTAAAGTTTTCTTTCAGAGGATTTCGGTACAAACAGTATATATTGAGATTGGTTTCGATATCCGTTATGCCACATATTTCAAAATATTCCGCTTTATACATACTTTTACAAATTGGTATGTCTTTACATTCCTTACTTTTTAATTTTAATATGGTCGTGTCAAATATTGAACTTTTCACTATTCTTGGACGGTTTAAATCTTTAGTAGGTAGTTTTATGTTGTAGATTACTGTTAAATTTTCCAGGCGGACGTTTCACGGCCCTTGAATTATCTTATAATTTTCTTTTGTAATTTCTAAATTTTGTTTAAATAAATGTAGGTTATAAGTCTTTACGATGATTTTTTGTTAATTTTGTACGGAACTCTTCGTGCGCGAGTCCGACTGGCACTTGGCCGGTTTTTAGTTTTTATGTGGTCAAACTTTTACTTTCATACCGACTGACATCCACATTCTCACCTCTGAATACCAGACGAAAGCCTATAGGTACTTTAGGGTTAGCTTCCACTGATCGTATTTTCTTAAATTTATATCAAACCAAATTATCATAAACTAATAATCTTTAAATTAATAACAATTCATTATTCAACTGAGCTACTTATACTATAACCTCATTTAAAAATAATAAAATTAAGCATTTTTTAACCTTTATCCCACACACACAAAGATCTCTCTTTTATAACACGCCACGCGGACGAAGTCGCGGGCAAAAGCTAGTTGTAACATAAATAGTTTCGATTTTATTCATGAAAGAAGGCGAAATCTGACCATTCCCCCCTGATCTCCGAAACTACTGAGCCTAAAATTTTGAAAAAAATACAAAATATAGTTCATAGCCTGTAGATTACAGGAAAATCCACAAGAACTCTGTCATTTGACAATTAAGTGGTAAATTCAGTATAAAACTTTCACGGAAAATAAGTTCACTAAAACACCACTAGATGGCGATAGTAGTAGTTAGTTGACATACCACAATTGAATTTAAAAACTGACATTGGCATGGAACCCTCTCCACACGAGTTCAACTCGCACTTGACCGGTTTTTCATATTTTCTGAACTCGCCGGGATAGACTAGCGTAACGAGCACATTAATTCAGAGAGACAATTTGTATGCAAGTGCCAACTAGGCGCATTACCCGGTACGTGATATTGAATCTATGCATTTCTCGGGTTAGTATGCAAGCCGTGGGTCAGAACGTATTTTCTAGGTTAGTCTGGTTCATAAATCGCTGCCAGCAGTGAAATTACATCTAATTTAGACTTTGCATCTTTGTGTAAGCATACATACATGAAAATTGATTTCATTTAGTAAATTTCAAGCAACCGAGCAAGCAGTACCTACCTATAAAATGTCATTTTGAATTTTATATCACAAAATCGGTTTCAACATACTTATAGTATGTACATAGGTTTGTTTAATACGGTTTTGTATATAATACCCTGCACATAAGTTGGACACAAACGGGACGTGCGGGGGGCTGCGCACGGTAAAATTTGTATGAAAATAAGTACTTCATATTTATGCTCCAGGTGATAGTTTGTTAGTAGAAGCCGGGATCAACGGCTTAATATGCCTTCCGAAGTACGGAATCATCTGTTTTATCGGATAATTAAATAATTGAAGTAATCGCAACATTCTATTAGTTTTAAACTACATTGTTAAAAGAAGTTATGCTTACCGTATGATTAAAAACTGAGTCCTTTGAACTATACTAGTAGCTCAGCACTACCGTGGTGGGAAAACAATACGTAAACTGCAAAAAATGAATAAATTGATGTAGTTAATCAATGAAGATATAGGCATTACCGACTCTTAAACCTTAGAGTTTCTATGATCTTGACTCACACATATTGTCCTCACTTCTTGTCTCAGTGGTGTTAAATTTATTAATTGAACCATCCCTAGTTTTCTCTATAAAACAGCCAAACATAATAAAAGTTATGTAGGTAATAACAATTGACCGCTCTTAGAATTTAAAAACCCCTGATTTCATTAGCATACCGTTACATAATTTTAAATTTCCCTCAGGATCTTTACATATTATGTGGCTGAGGGTGAGATATATTCCTTTACAAATCCTCTTAAAATTCGGGCCATCACCCCATGAGTTTTACATCATACCCTTACAGATTATTGGAAAACAATAAACGATCTACCTTAAAGTACGGTAGATAATATACTTAAGGCCGCTCATGTCTTTGGTTGGATATTTGGGGGTGATATGAAAGAATGTTATATTCATTTGTAGCAAAATATATTTTTTTTATCGATAATATAAAACCCCGTTCGTCAGCTGATCGCGGTAATTTCTTAAAAAGTGTAAGAAGTAAGTATAGAGAGTGAAAATTGAACAGGTGAAAAATTAATTTTCTTTAAAAACGTTCAAAACACTGTATACATTTGGCTGATGGCCAAAAATCACCTTAATTTTGGCATTGTAGGTTCATTAGTGTAGGTAAGTACTTACTTTTACTATTACCTACTTATTTTAAAAAATGCATTTCCCATCCTATTTTAAACGACAATTTAACTGCACGCTTTGTAATTAAATATATGTTACTCTATAAGAGGTAAGTACCTACAATATTTTTATGTCTCAAACAAATTGAGATATGAAAATGAGAATTTTCTGAAAATAAATTTGTTCTTCAACAAATAATAAGGCGTGAATACGTAACGACGAGCAGACATTTCAAGAAATTTTCCAATTGGGCTCTGTTTGAACTTCCATTCTACATTAAAGTTAAACTTAAACCTAAAAACCTTAAAGTCATAGTCTTCTTCTATTTTTATCATCGATTTGAATAAAACTTTAGTTAACCAAATAATTATTCATTACGATTACTAAAATTATTATCTTGTATTTCTCCGGAATATACCCGCCTTATATTTCTGCCCTAAATCCTAATTACGTCGAAGGAAGGGACCAAATCATTTCCGCTCCTAAATTGCTGTTTATTGAATCAGTTCAATGACAAATACATAATTTGTGAAAAAAAAGGAACATCGAATAACATGCTATATTATACACTATAATACACTTTAAGCTATACGAGTATTAGTAATATAGCTGATAATAATAAGAGATATCTGATAGCTATATCAACAGCTTAGCTAGCTTATGTCTACATAAATTCTAATATTACAAACACGAAAGTTTGTGAAGATGGATGTCTTTTTTAGGTTATTCATAATAGGATTAAATAATTTATAAAGCTTTCAAATATCTATATATTTTATCTATTAGGGTTCCGTACAAAAATGTAAAAACGGAACCCTTATAGGATCACTCGTGCGTCTGTCTGTCCGTCCGTCCGTCTGTCACAGCCAATTTCCTCCGAACCTACTGAACCAAAACACATGAAATTTGGTAGGATAGCGTAATCCTGTGACCCAAATACAGATGTGCAAAGAAAAATTTTTTTTTTTACATAAGGATCTCAAATATATTTTTGTTGTTATTGTAATATAAATAGTTTTCATTTTATTCACGAAAGAAGACGAAAATTGACCATTCCCCCCCCGATCTCCGAAACTATTGGGCCTAAAGTTTTGAAAAAATCCGAAATATAGGTAGATTTTTCCTGCTCATTGCCTGTAGATTACAGGAAAACCTACGAGAATTCTATCAATTGACAATTAAGTGGTAAATTTAATATAAAACTTTCACTTACGGAAAACACCACTAGGTAGTGATAGTAGTAGTTAACTCGCATATCATAATCCTTTCACATTAACATACCACAATTGAATATAAAAACTGACATTGGCATTGTACGGAACCCTCTCCACGCGAGTTCAACTCGCACTTGACCGGTTTTTCTGTTTATATATCTATATATTCATTAACATTAACATGTACTTATATATCTAATATTAAGACTTGTAAAATTTCAATCTACTATATCTTGCTAAGTTGGGAAGAAGAAAACGTAATTGAATGAAAACTTTCTCCTTGCCTTTATTTTGAACGTTTCTTTTGAAAATATACTCAACTTACTTATAACTTCCCGACTAAAACTTTTTTAACATTTCTTTTTCATCATGCTGTAAAATACTTATTATTTTTATAACAAAAAGTTGGTGTTTTAAATTTAAGAAAAATAATTCAGAAAAGCAAAAATGACAAAAACAAAACTGAAATTCACTATTTAAATTATTGCGGCTTGCTTGCAAAAAATAACGCTACTGAAAATATTTTACTTTTGCAAAGTAAAAGTATCACTTTTAAAATTTTTAAAATAAATTTCAAGTTCTTTGTGCCATCTTCATTACTGGACAGTAATCGCCATTCCTAGGATGGGTTATGTATGTCAACTTCTTCCATCAAATTCATCTCGCATTTGTCGATTGAAGTTATCGAGATTAGGATTTTATTTCTTTAAATATTTTGGAATAAAAAAAATACTTGAAAAATATTATCCATTGCTCTCTATATAAGGTGGACTCAAATCAACTGCAAATATTTTAAGGGAAGATTCAGACCACTTATACTGAACAACTTTTCCAAATAAACTTATGTCAAAATATGAAATTATTTATTTCACTCCATACTGAAACAGATCAGCTGATTCTCAATTTGTATGGGTGGTCAAATTTTTTTTTCGTATTTCGATATATGTTTATTTGGAAAAGTTGTTCAGTTTAGTGGTCTGAATCTGCCCTTAAAATATTTGCAGTTGATTTGAGTCCACCTTGTATATCAATAACGCAGTATATAGGTATTAATATGTGTAAACTTACTTCAATTTAGGAGTCGTTAAATCTATTTTATTGCGTTGCACAAATTTTCTCTTTAAGTTGGCTGGTACAGAATGCTACGTATTACTCATTAGTGCAACAAAGTTTAAGTGACGAAGTAAGTAATATTTTGATTTTGTAGGAATATCTTGAGAGACCCAAATTTATTTCTCAGAATGATACTGGATAGTGTTATTGTAACCTACATTTTTAAAGAAGCAAATATGAATGCTTTGTTCTTTACATGTTATGAAAATGTTATTCGTGACAATGCAAAGTATAATTTGGGAACAAGCAAAACATTTGTAAGAATCTACTATTATATTCATAGATATTATCAAATAGCTGGTCCATTCTAGCGGACGACTTGATGAAGGTAAATCGGAAGGCCATAGAGGTGGCCTCGCTATGGGCTTACCATATATTTAATCATTAGTCATTGATACGAAGAGAAAAAGAAGAATTCCATTTCATTTAAGAATTCCCCTGGCGCTCAAGTCTTCGTTCAGATAAATTTTTAAGCAGCTGAAGTTAGGACTCTAGCTAGATTTAAAAATTATGGCCTGAAATTGGGCACATGTACAATAAAAGGTATTGTACTATTCCGATTCGAGCTTTTTTAAGGTAGAGCCAATTAACTAAAGCTTATGTTATCTTAGAATAAATAGATTTATTATTGTGAAATTGTGTTGTACTTTACCTTTATTATGTTAGTTTGGATCTCGTAACATCAGTGGAAGTTTATTTTGTTAGTCGATCCGAAAGGGATGCTAATAAAAATGAAATTACCCGGATAATGTTGTTTTACTGCTTAATAATGTGTGAAATTGCTTACATTCTCCATTTGTTTGTTCACTTTATGGATAAAGAAGCTATGTAGTTTTAGTACCTATATTAACTTGCCTTAAACCCTTATGATTTACATTGTAATCTTCCAATCTGGTACTACTGGGTTCAATCCTCAAGTCAGGGTAACGTTGTACGACGACACATAAAGTTTTCCGCATAAATGCATACGAGTACATATTATCCCGGAAAAGGTCACATACATAGGTAATTAAGATGATAAAAGTATTTAAGAATTATCAAACCTACATAAAAACCAATAGGTATATAAAAACCAATAGGTATATAGATGTGTCTTAAACCTTAAATAATGTAATTTATTGCATCACGTTGGCCTATTGCGATGGAAATGGAAAGCCCGTAGGATAGATATATTAATGTGTGTCCAGTGTACACGACGTGTTATTGGATTGTGATTGGATACACTGCAATAAAACAATCGAAATACAAGAATTATATACCTTTCAGATTTTGATACACCCTTTTTCGACAGATTTTATAATGGAAGATTTCGCAGCTCAGGATCCGTGTCCATTTAATTTTTCATATTCAGATCATGGAAGATACAAATGTGCTGCAGTTTATTTTATAACAATTTATATTTTTTACTTCAATACTTTTTTCAAAACAGAAATGTTAGCCGTAATAGGTCCCCAAATAAAATGTTTACGGTGAACTCTCATTATTATCTTCCCCGTTAAGATATTGAAATATAAACCAAATGACCATGTCTTACGATCATACAACCGTTAAAAGTCCCCGTTCCGTAAAATTTTCACCTTACGCATTTTTTTACGGGCTCTTCAACCCTAAAGAACATTTAATTAGGCAAGTTTGAACGAATAACTGTCTGTCCTTAACTTACATTAATTATTCGTAATTTTGTTATTTCGCGAGTGACTTTAACTTGTCTTACTTAAGTACTTTTTATAAAAGTAATGATGTTGTACTTAATCCTATAAATAAAACTAAGTTAAACTACAAGATATAATGTGTTTTTATTATATGAATAAACACTCATGAGAAAAAGGACACTCCCTATATTTTTGGGGTATCGTAAGAGGCGACTTAGGAAATAACAGAGACACACACTAAAAGCATTCGATTAAAAAAGTATTTCTGTGACATACTCGAAAGTTATACGCTTTGGGAAGTTATGCTGAACGAATGATCGAGATATGAAGGAAGCAACTAGGATTACGCTTAGGTTATGTGGTTTTTCTGTTTTTTTTTTTTTTATAAAGTATTTAAAGGATTAATGAATGAATGTTAGATGCTGTAAGGATTTCACTTAAACTATGTTTGTCCTAAGTATTATCTATTTTTCGCTTTATAAAGATTCTATTTTATACAGGAAACGTACACAAGTGCTAAAAGACTCAATTACCCGTCTCTATTCTCTGTTGATTTTATAGAATCACTTCTTTCAGTAAAGGAATATGCTCGTGACAGGTCTACAAAAGAAATATAGAGTCTTTCGATTTGCAGAATATCTAAATATTGCAAGTGGAGGTCAGCAACGACACACAAAATTTTCCGTTACTTTGTTAAAAATTTAAAACACTCACGCTTGTTCACGAACACTTAGCAAATAATAATCCACCTTTATTATGCTCAAATAACTACTCGAAACAACACAAATATTAGAAAATAAATACATTGACGATAACTGAGTGACTTTAGCTTGGCGCCAAAACTCCTGCTATAAAGTTACTACAAATCGGTACTTATTTTTTTTATATAAGGCAAAGTAAGAACTTTTTGCCGGAGTGATCACCGAAACAGCTATGATGTATTTTATTTTTGGTGTAACAAAATGTCTTCGTAATGTGTTTATAAAAAAATTTAATTGAACATTGCCTATTACTATTACGAGGGGTTACATCAATCTTGATGTGTATAACGCCTATAATATTCCACAAAAATTAAGAATAAAAATCAACACCGTTTTAAAAGACATTTATTTATAAACGATCAAATAGATATTCAGCTTATCTAGACATATAATAAATCTTTAGCTAATGTAATAACATGAAATAAATTTGAGATATCACTATGTTTAAACTTTGTTACGTTATTATAATAAAAATACAACGAATTATTCTAGTTACTTAGGTATATTTAATATTGTATTAAAATATACTAAAAGTGTAAAAACAAAACACAATAATAAACGATTAGATTATGTAACGCAAATCTAGAGATACATCTGAGGATATAAAAGCTTCCGGAAGCTACATAGCTACATTAGTACATGCCTATAATAATGATAACAGGGCTTTGTTATCACAGTGATATGGTATGCACTCGGGTTAACAAATCAATTGAATTTTCCTTTTAAGTTTGCACATACCTACACATGTTTTGTAGAGTACCTAGACAGGCAAAGACTAATGTTTACAAGTTTATTTTTTTGGTATGTAATGAGCAGTTAGTGAAACCATACTTTATTTAATAACTTACACTTCTAAAGCCTATTTACCTTAACAAAATAAATAATATCATTTATTTACCTACAATTAATTTTATTGGTCAGCTTTCTCATTATTATCTAAATGCAGAAGTTGACTAGAACACGTAAAGTACTAAAAACCAGGTATTAACAAACACACCTACATAGTTTTATACAGGCTACACAATTATTCCACATATAATATTCTTTTTAAATTATAAGCGATATCTCTACTTAAATACGATGAATTAGCACGACTAATAGTTTGCATAGCGACTGATTTTTGTCCCCGATCCGTAGGACCGATTAGAAGCGTCTAAATATCAAACGTCCTCTCTTTACGTAAATACGTCTTCACGTAATAGCATAGCCAGCCTTAAATGTTGTAGAATTGTATGTATCCTGAATATATAGCTTTTAGCAGTATATTCAACACACACACATTCAATACCTGCAGCACAGTAGCAACTGGTATTACATGACTATTATGTAAGTAAGTATCATTTTTAAGCAAATTAATATATTCGGATTTATGAACCTTACCCAAGTAGGGTTTATTTTTGTGTAGAATAGAACACAACCAATCCATTAAAAAAATCTTTCTTGTTTTTAAGTATCCATTAGCTCAGTGGCCAAATTAGATGACCGTGCAGATTGGTCCTACAGATAAGTACGAAATCTAGTCTACGAGACCTCCATTCAAATTTAAACTAAAATTCAACAAGTCAATATTTTGTATAAAAAATTACAGTTCCAAGACAAGCCCATAACTTTTTACCTATATAAATATCTTTTTATTTTATTATTTACATCATACTTAGACAAAACAACGGGTGCAGTATAAAGTAAAAATTGAACTAAATACCAAATAAAGCTAATTTTTATATTTTTCTTCGTTAAGTAACTTTGCTGGCCTTTTTATCAAATCTTTTAATCTTTCCTTAGATTTTCTATGATAAAAATCTTACAAACAATATTTTCATTAAAAACTAAACAGAAGTTAGTATAAAGAATTTTTTTAAAAAGTAATCAATTCGTTTTGGATATTTATAAGAATTTTTAAAGGTAAATAAGCCAACTTGATTGGACGGACCATTAAAAATTCTTTTACTCTTATAATTTTTTACTCTTATTTTAGGTACCTTATTAAGTTCGTTATAAGCCTCTTAATTAACTTAAATTCCTAATTACTCGTTTTTTTTATTTTGCTGTCATGTTTTTTTTTTTTTTGGTTTGCTTTAAAACATGGTCATTTGTCTCAGACCTTTCTTCTTTGCTTTGTTTACCTGGTACTTGTTTTAAATAAAAGATTTAAAAACTGCACTTCATTTTTAATGTCTGTCTATTAGTTTGTCTAATATTTTTTTAACGTAAGAATAGTAAAAATTAAAATATTTAATTTATCAAGAACCTCCTTTTAATCTGTTTCATTACTGTAATGCATTTTTATGTCATTTAATTATTGGAATTACCTACCTAGTCTGTCACCAGAGCACATTTTAAACGTGAGATAAAAAAGGGATTCATCCAAAACCTGTATTTTTAACAAAGGCATTAAATAATTTTCATACATTTAAACTACTACATTTTCAAACATCTAAACTTTTACAAACGTGGTGGGTAAAATATAACTCCGTAAAGTGCAGTAAGCAGTGGGGCAGCCAGTGGCGGTGGGGGGGCGGAGCAGTAAGCCCTGGGTTGCTGACCACAAGCCGCGACGTCCTGGGCAAGCACAAATGCCATCCTTTTAAGTAGATTGCTGCCAGCGTTGGAGCAAGACCGCCCTACGTGTGACACGCACATAAGAAATGCATCTCGTGCGCTGAAATAAAAAAAATCTTGTAAATGTCTACATATACCACGATAGTTATAACCCTTAAATTATAAACAAATAATTAACCAAGTCAACTAATGAAATCAAAAGAAAGCTTTTTCCACCTCCTCCTAAGTTAAATTGCTTTAGATTAACCGTTTTTCGAAATGTAGGAATGGTAGAATTCATAGACTGTTAAAGAGTAAAGGTAATTAAAGTCTCATATTGTTTAATATACTCAAGCCAAAAAATTAAATTTTAAGGTGATCTGTGAACATACATCATGTTAAAATTTATGCTTTGGCAACCGAAAGTGCGAAGATATTTTAAACTAGCTGTTCCCCGCGGCTCCGCCCCGCGTGGTACTCGGTTATATCGCGCCCAAAAGTAGCCTATGTTTGACCTCAGGTCGTTAACTACATCCCTACCAAATTTCATCACAATCGGTCCAGCAGTTTAGCCGAGAAGAGGTGACAGACAGACTTTCGCATTTATAATATTAGTATGGAAGTATGGAAGTATGGATAAGTGATCGCCGCCGCAAAGAACCCAGTCAGTTTGTCAGAAAGTTGCAAAGACATCCATTATTATTTTTGTCTCTCAGAAATATTCTTTGACGTTTCTTTTACCAGAAGAGCGATAGTGATGGATCGTCGCACATGCGGTTCCATCAAATTGAATTATTTGATAATACATTGTGATTTATCACACTGATACCGCAAAATCATAATTTTTTTGTGTCTTTTAGTTGTAATTCGATGAAGTATACCACGCCAATAACACTATCCTCCTCTAAACTAAGTACTTATATGTAAGATGTATCTTAAAATTAATTAAATTATACTTAACAAATTGAGCGATAAAAGTTAACAGACAAAAATATACAACTGACATAAATAACTACTTCCACATTTAAAATATTTGCATGTGTTTCAGCTTCTAAAATGCTTAGTAAATAATTGAATATTGAAGGGAACATCTCACATTAAATATACTTATGAAAAAACTGTATGCTGTCCGCTTTACATCAGTCAGAGATCTATGAGGAAGGCTTTTGTTCAGCAGTGGACTTGGCTGAAATAATTATGACGAGATACCTTTTTTTGTAGTTGAATTAAAATTTATCTCTAATTAGTCATAAATAAAGAAGTCGAACTAACAATATTGCTTAAGTAGATTTGTGCTCTTTGTTCTTCTTTATTGAACAGGAAATATAAGAGGGCACCAAAATGGAGGACGTGAGCAAATAACATGCTAGAAAAAATATCTGTAAGTGATTTTGCAAGGGTTCAAAGGAGCGCCCAACCCCAATCGAAATACTATATTAAACAACTAACAAATTATATTTTGTATTCTGTTAACACATCACATAGTATAAAAAAAGATAGATACAAGTGGTATTTTGTCTGTAAGTGAATTTACGCCCAAGCGGTTCTCGTTTAGGCGTAACTTTTTGTCGCGTGTTTGTCTATGAATGGAAACCTAGTTCCTAAACGCAAGAACCGATTTTGACGTAGCATTTTAGTTTTATAGCTGACTGAAGAGCCAAAAATGGTAGATTACCAGCACATTTCGGCGTTTCTGTTAAAGTAGCCCAGTTGTTGCTGCGCACGGTCGCTGATGTCTCTCACCGCGTCTTGCAGCTCATCCACACAGCGCGTCCAGCCCGGCGAGACGCGGCTCCAGCATTGCGGTTCTTTGAGGAAATCTGTTAACAATAGGTACAATACATTTTAGTCATCGATGCTAAATAGCGGATAAGAAAATACTTCAGAGAACTTGTAGAGAGATCAAGAAGATGCGACTGGAAGGCGCCAAGCAAGAACAGTGTTTTTGGCTAGGCTATACCTAACCGAATATTTGGTAGAGCTATGGGAGGTGGGAGTTCCTACATTTTATCTATTGCACAAATAGAAAATATAATGTGATTCTACTTTTTATTTACGAGCAAGAAATAAAATCGGGTAAATGTTTTAAACTCTTTTAATACCACTGTTAACATATAAATGAACATGAAATATGCAAGACCTCCTGTAATTTAGTTTAGTATAACATATTTGCAAGATAGCATGAACAATGAAGTAAGTATTTAGTGACAGAAAAATTAAGACTGGAAATCCAAAGAAAAATAAATCTTTAGTCGGCATGATATACTTTGTGCAATCGTTTGTTTAAATAGTTACTTAATATTATTATAATATTGAGATTGAAAACATGTCAACAAGACAACTAAAAAAATTTCATAACAACTAAGACTTCGACTTACGACAAATTTTTCCTCTTTTAAGCGTGCACTTAGCGGTACTTAAAGTCATTAAGTCGTCGTCGTTTTAGCTTTCAAGAACCAGAAACTTACTGCTGATATAGGCCTCAAACATATAAATAGTATAGTATAATATGTTATATGCACAGCTTTAGATACCATACTCGCAGTCAGCTGTAGGTATAAGTTATTGAGTAACTTTTTAATTCTTGACGCTTCTGTCTGTCTTTAGGCTTGTTGCTTTGTGTGTTCGATACTAAGTAATCATTATTTTCATTATATGCTATATATGGATAGCGTCTGCACGTGTGACTGGCGGTCGATGCAATGACATACCAGACGCATTCAAATGCCGTCGACGGAACTTCCGCGCAGGGGAGCGTAGGCACCTATTATTACTGGCCTGAATTAACTGCCTCTACAATGTTTAGGTGTTTTGCTCAGCATTTCTGTAACTTCTGGTTGCCAAAAATATTTGATTGAAATGTAAATAAAACATAATAGCAGGTCGCTAATATACTACTTCAGTTGAATAGTATGTAATAATTATATGCATAGATAAGTACAATAGCGTTAGCGGCCTGCTAAATAAATGTACTCGTACCTATGCCTTCGAACAGCACGACCTGCGTACCGGAAGGGAGTCATACGCTGCGTTTCCCTCTGTCAAAGAATAAGTTCTGTACATAATATTTTTAATGTGTAAGGGTGGGTTGCACCAAAGTACCAGTTATCGTAACAGTTAAAGTCAAATGTAACAGGAACATTACTGCTAACTATAACCGTTGTAGCGACATAGGTTGCACCGTCGTATTTTGTAGCATAGTTAGTTACCAGGGTTACAAGTAGGTATAATGACGTCCGTGGAGGTTATTCCACCCGTCTGATAGATAAATTGACAATAACAATAGCGCTAACCAGTCAATTTTGGGCGGTTACGGTTAGCGTAAAAGTTATGACGTATTTTGACGATTGTCAATCCATTTTTCACCTAACCGGTACTTTGACTACACAGTTATTATTATAGTAACTTGGTGCAACCCAGCGTAATGTCATCATTTCAACCAGGTGACACCCTCACAAAAAACGCAGATTTATTGGAATAGTAAGCTATATCGCTAAAGCTTCTCTCTTTGTCGGAAGTTGTCTTGTTCGAAGACCTATGCCTACAAGGAATATTTGTCTTATTTATTGATGTTCAATGAAGCAGTTGAGAGAATAGTGTTCTCCAAATATTTTAACAGAATATAATAGTATATTAACTTTCGGGACCACATATTACATAAGTACCTCTCCTGAGCGCAGTTTCGTTGGTGCATAGAAAACGCATCAGCGCTCGAGCCCCTCCAATCTGTTGCTGCACCAGCTTCTGTCCATCGGTGGGAAGACACCGCTTGATCCAGGCGTCCATGCATGCCATCCCAGTCTGGTATGCTCTACATAGAAATTTGGCATTAAAGTGATTACTGAAATTGTCTGTATACAGAGATTACACCTGTTATCGATAACGTTGCAAACTGTAGCCTAGTACTTATTTTTGTCTATTAAAATACCTAACAAAAATATCTTCCTGAAACAGAGTGGCTTTTGGCTTAACTAAAGACCTATTTTATTCTCTAGTGGGTATCGTAGCGACTATATTAATGACGGAGCTCTTTCAAGCACACAAACACATCATTATAATCATATTTATATAAATAAGTTAGATGTTTACAGTTTAGTTACATAATATGTGTTATCCTTTGTAGTTGAAAATTATCCATGAAAGTGACACCTTTGAAACTAAATAATTTTGCCTTTGTGCAAATTAATTAAGCGAGTACTTACAAAAATGATTGAATTTTTTTCGTGAGGAATGAATTTTTAAACTAATAGGTGTACATAATTATGAAAAAGATTCTTGAGAAAGTATCTTTTTTCGAAATAAGCTATTAAAAAATTTTCCTGCAGGGAAAGTAAAATATTTTAAATTATTCTTCTACAAATTCTTAATCGCTAATCTGCTAATCGATGGCAATGGCGATGGCACAGAATTAGTAATAGTAGGTACTACGTAGCGATGATGGTCCGAGTACTTATTTTTAAAGGCTTTTAAAGAAATTAGTTACGACGGGAGATTTCTCTCTAAATATTTTCTCACTTTATTGTACCCTTGCTACTAATTTGTTTTTTAGATGGATGGAATAATTAAGGCATAAAATATAAATCATGGAAGCATCATCTCGGTTGCTTTCCAAGCCTCATCAGGCTTTGGAAACCGGTTCACTTTGACGTCATCAGTCAGAAATATAAACACATATTAAGCGGTTTTTTAAACTAATCTTCCTCCAAGCGTGTTTCTCAGTTGCATCTTCAGCTTACGCTTCAGAGCCCAGGGTACGTTATTAATCACAGTCCTGTTTTTTTACAGGGAAACCAGACCAACACGAACATGTTCCGGGTGTGTTAGTGGCCAACTCTGTCAGAGTCAGGTTTTCAGGCTGCCTAAAGGCATCTGACATAGCTTAACGACTGCCATCTACTGATAGCAGTCAGGACCAACGGCTTAACGTGCCTTCCAAAGAACGGAGGAGCACAAGATAGAAATGCCACATTGCCTTAACGCGCACTATCGTAGCGAACACGCGCGCCGCGCTTGTCTATCAAGCGCCTCAAGAGAAGAGGAGAGGAGGAGGAGACTAATATGCGTTTGGTATGATGATCACGGATTGACAATTCGTGATGAAAATAAACGCAGAAATTAATATATTTCCAATAAAATTTTACTTTATAAAACTAAAAAAAGTATTACTTATAAGTAATACCTTTTTTAGTTTAAGACTTGGTTAACGCTAATGCAGTTGGCTAACAGAGCACTATTTCCACAGACTATTTCTTTTTCGCCCAGTCAGCACAAACAATGAGCAGGTACCAACTATCTGAGCAATATTTTAACTTCGTCTTCGTTTTTTCTTTAAGATATGGTGAAGTTAGTACGATTAAGGTAAGTTTAGTGTAGAATATATGTAAAAATGTTCTGTTGCTATCTAAACTACCTAACCCTATTGTATTAAAAGCTGTTATTTTTTTTAATACTTGTTGTGAGAAGTTGTGAGAAGATTAGAAGATTAATCAATTTATTGGCGAAAGGAGAGAGAAAAAAATATAATCATATTTTGGCTCTATTTTTTACGTCTGATATGTATTTGATCAGAAAAATATTGTTAAGTAAGCTTAAGTAAGGAGCCATGAAAAGAAATCACTGAGTATTACATTCATAACTGATGTAATATTTATCTTTGAATTTCGTACCTACTTATCATTTGTATTCCAAATGGAAATATAAAGAAAACACCCCAGACCCTTAACCCTTCCAGATAAGCTATAATATGTGTAGGTACTGTGAATGGTACCTATTCCTCACCCGCCCACCTAATTATTCTGAGAATCGACTTAAATGATTCGTATCTTATTTGTGTGCTTCTAAAATACGTACTTATTTAATTTAATCTATTATTCATCGTAAATCTACGCAAAATACAATTAAAACCTTAAATAACACAATCCAAACGATATTCCCATACTAATACGTATTTATTTTTATGATTGTGTCAAAGTAAATATACTTACATAAGTACACTATGTTTTTGTGTGTGTGGCAGTGCAAGCCGTAAAAAAGCATTTCTAACTTGCTGTGATCTCCGGCTACGCACGGGTAGTGTATCTGATATTTTTTTTAATATACAGACCTCTTTTCTAGCCACGCATATGGAACACAATATTTTTTATTTGGGGCAGTTATGGGCTTACATACATTTTTGCGATTCATTCTTATTTCTTTATTTAACTTCATCACTATTACTATCTACATCACAACATAGTATAAAACAAAGTCGCTTTCTCTGTCCCTATGTCCCTATGTATGCTTAAATTTTTAAAATTACGCAACGGATTTTGATGCGGTTTTTTTAATAGATAGTGATTCAAGAAAAAGGTTTTTATGCCCATGCGAAGCCGGGGCGGGTCGCAGTTAGAAATAAATGTAAAAGGCCGACTTAAAGCCATAGGATTTTTCTACCAATCAACCAACCAGTGGTGCAGTGATAAGAGATTTAGATAAAAGAGAAGATTTATAATTTCTTTATAAATGTATAATTTAGCTAATTACTTACGAACAATGCAGATCCAGTTCTTCTCTGTTCCGCGGCAGCCCCACGGGGGTCTTCGGGATCAACTCGACACAAACTTTCAGCTCCCCCGCATCACAATTTTCAGCGTCACTGACTTGCGCGCCCCCTCCGCCTGTGGTCAATTTTTTATGTTGGTTGAACGAATTCTTTTACACTATAATTGCATTTGTTATTGAATTTGTAATTGAAATTACATTTTCTCTTGTGAATAAAGTATTTATTATGTCGTCTAAAAATTACAGATAAAGAGTATTGTGAATTAGGTATTACCTATTTAATCTAAGGGTTTGGATCACTTTTACGCCTGCCACCTGGCTAACGTTAACCTTTTTAAGGATGAAACGTAGTGATTATATACTCTTTGTTAATTAAGGAAGAAATAAAGCCTCTGTTTTTCCTTTGTCATCTCCATGAAGAATGGTATATCCTAAGAAACTGGAAAACATATTCGTAAGTAGGTACAAAGATTTTGTGTTAAATTTTATTTCATTCGCGTTCCTGTTGTAAAATGTTAGTATTTCGAAGTACTTGTAAATAAGAAAATTAAGTTAAACCTTAATTAATCAAAGAGTTTAACATAATACCAATTACTTATCATACTTAAGTACATAACAAACACAGTCGATAAATATCTTAACTATATAACAAGTTTTTCGCTAGTTCATGCTTTTTGTTCGGTCTCAGACGTTTGGATCTAGGAATCCTCTTGATGTAGATTTTACTATGATTTGCTAAATCAAAAGGGATAACCGTTTAGTTACTCTTTAATTTAAGTGATTCGTCATACCGATCAACATTTCATTTTTTTAATGCTTTGAGACTTTTAGTACATAAATAACATGGCTAAAGAAATACATATAAAAAATTAAAAGCCTTAATGTATGAGTCTCAGCATAGTCGTTAGCATCTTAGTGATTAGGATATTCTTGAAAAAAATCAAAATTTTCGCGAGACCCACTTTATGGCTCGCCTTTATAAATCTGAAAATACTAAATAGGTACAGTCGATTGAAACTGTGTAAAATACGCAAATTTCATAAATACGATCAAAAGATTATTTTAATTAATAATCAAAGTTAATTATAAAATAAATCTTTATTTAATTTAAATATAAGAAACCTTTTATTATTAAATTTTAACTAAGCTTTTTTTTCTGCTACTTATCTAGCGAAATTTATTATTTATGTTTAAATCGGAAGTACTATTACCTATTCTGTGGTAAGACCTTTCCGGTAGATTCAGTAATCCGGTGGTTTCCGATATACTGCTTATTCGATAGGTTTCGATATAAATAATTTTCGGTAAAGCTTCGCCGAATTTAATTCATTTTGTATAAATCGTATATATATATTTCAGAATATGGTCGGTCATCTATCGCCTGACACTGTTGTTTATTTTCTGTACGTTTGATCAATACCCTGAAAGCCGATACATAGATTGAATTCGAGCAAAATAAAGAAATTTAAAGTAACTAGGTAATCCTTTGATCTTGTCTTAATTAGAAAATGTGGTTTTCGTAATGTGGAGCAAGGTATAAGTTTGATGGAATCATTTTGTTAATCTGGAATTGACTTCACTATTCGTGTAGTTGGAGTATAAACTGTTGGCGTGGTTTCTTATTATTTTATTTAACTAGGTACAATTACCCACCTATAAAGTAATAAGTACCTAAGGTAACTAATTTAAAATAAGGAAATAAGAACTTAAGGGGCATCAATTAAAATATGTTACGAAACTTTAAGAAGTAGGTACAAGAAAGTGGACCATATCGTCTAAAGGGTTTGCACTAATATTGACAAAAGGGACGTTGTTTTTGCTTATTAGTTAGGCAATATTAAGGAAGAAACTATCTGCACGATCTGGTTTAATCTAATTTATATGTTATGAACACGAAAATCACAAGAGCAAATATTCACGTGTACTATAAATAAATGATTCAGTGAATATGAAATAAGTGTATAAGATTGAAATATCTAAGTATATTTTTTTATTCTCGAGAGATCTATTTCATATCCAAACTTTAGGATCACAATAAGGAAACCACGGCTATATTTTATCTTCAGAGGCAAAGTTTTTGTATACGACTGAATACAATAAGTACTTATCTGAAAGCTGAAAATGTTAAAGATTAAGTCTTATTTTTTGGACTTTCTTTACAATTCATAATAAAATCGACTATAGTTACTACGAACAACAGCACTTACTTATACCATCAAATTCAACTAGATTTTTGAAATAAACCCGGGTCTAATACGAAATAGGCTAGCAGACAAAGCTTTTAAACAGGTTGAGCAGGAAGCTTTTTACAGTTAAGAGAGAAAGCTTTTTCGTATTTTTGCTAAACAAGTCCAGTTCATTTAGGTTTCCGTTAGCAACGATGTAAATAAAAACAAACTAAACGTTAAAAAAATAATTGATTAATAAACCGTTTCCTATTTCAAAATTAACATTTATTTTAGAACAAAACCAGTCTTTTGCCGTTCATTTCATTCGGGCAGAATAAACTGTATTCGTTCAATTAACATCTTTAATTAACTAATCTTAACATCCGTTAAGATCAGTTAATTAACAACGTACCCTTAATAAATAAAAAAATAATGTATTTTTGCAAAGTTTTCTTATATATATTTTAATACCAATTATTTTATGGAAGAGGAGTAGTGATGTGCAGTTCCCGGAAATTTTAGAAAACATTCCCGAAAATATTCCCAAAGTTTCTAAAAAGCTTGGGAAACTTTGGGAAAGTTTGATAACTGAAAATATTCCGTATATTTACAGAAGGAATATTCCTGTAGACTTTGTAACTATCCAGTAAGACGAATATCACCCTATTTTATCAACCTATGTTCGGAAAATTACCCTAAAATAGATATACCACTTTATAGGCGTGATTTCTAAGAATCTCATCTATTATACTTTCCATAGTGACAGAGGATCATGAACAAGAGATACGGATTTTAAACAAATCAATTACTAATCCAGAAGCTATAAGCCATATTTTATTTAGAAAATGTAATTCTATGCTTCAAGCACTATAAAATTAGCTTTTTTTGCTCGCCTCTATGTAGAAGAAGATAAATAAAATAAAATGTTAGTACTTATTAAAAAAAAACGTTCACAAAGAAAATGTGTTTTGCGTTAATCACATTAGATCTTTTAACAATTTTTTTTAATGCTTCATAAAGTTTGTCCTGACTTTTATGGTAATTTCATTGATATTGATATGGAACAAACATAACATTAAACATAAACAAACATAATATATAAATTGTTTTTCAGCCGATTCGCATTGTGTTTTTGCGGTGAGTTGATATCGAAACTAACGCGGTTTCGTATTTTGTTTATAACGTGAATTACAAATTTTTTAATCACAAGCCGCTTATATAAATTGAATTGGTTTGATATTATCAAAAGAAATAAAATTGATCCAGCAACTATCTGTACTTCTCTTATCTTAGCGATTTCCCGGTTGCGTTCTAACCTTGTTCAAACTATAGAGTTTATTTTTTATTTATTTTTATATTAGAATATTGTATATATAAGTTAGTTCTAATTATTGTTATTATTTTTTAGTTATCCTATAGAGTATATAGACTTAATTTCTAGTTTGATTTCAACCATTTGTTACTATAAAAGTATAATTTGCAGAGATTTACCTAGCTTAATCCGATAGATTACACTGATAGTTTTCTATTGATAGGTATCTGTTAAAATTTCACTGCGGTTTATGTGCAACAATGAAAATAATTAAAAACTGGTTCAAAATTAGGGAAATATAAAATTTTCTGTAACTTTTCAAGACAGCTAATTTATGGAAACTGAAAAAATATGCATACTTATATCAACCTTTTTTTATAATAGAGAAAAATATTGTTAATGTCATTATACAATAATATTATTGTTTATATATTTATTTGAAAACCTGTCAATAGAATAAAGCTTGGTTTCTATTAATTAATAACGTCATAGATGTATAAACTGTCTTCACGAATGATTGAGTTTTTTATTATTTATTAAATTTAAGCCTTCTCATAGAGGCCTACATTCAAGAGAGCATGTCATTTTGGACGACGAAAAAATTAAGTTTGATCGCCTAACATCAAATTTATCATAAATGGTAAAATCAAAATTAAAGCACATCATAACACCCTCATACTGTTTGCTGACTTATCTCAGCCATTAAACAAGTTATTCCCCCAATTTTCCTTTAAATGGTTTCCAGGAGCGATGATGAGCCATTTCAAGTAGTAAAGTACTGAAGTTTACCTCGCATGGATGGAACGGAGAGGTCGGAGATTAAGTATATTTATTTATGCAAATACTTCCGTCAACAAATTCTGAGAAAATAACTGGATAGCGCGTATTTTTGAAGACCTTTTTATTAAATTTGCCCTTGATTGCACAGAACACCCCAATTGAAATTCAAATAGCCTTTTCACATATGCAGCCGTACTTATTCAAACTGGTCGACAAGAAAAAAATGGTTGTAGGTTCAGGGTACATGGGTATTGTTAATAAATTAAGGGGAATAAGAAACTTTATTTATTTTAAAGCTTGATAGCCTAGCGGAGTGTTCTGAGTGATAGCGCGCGTCAAACGACAGCGAGTGTGCGGGCATGGTTGGATAGGTCGCCATTTGTGCTAAGTATCTTGAGCTCCTCCATGCTTAAGACGTTGGTCCCAGCTGTTATCGGTAGATGACAATCATTAGGCTTTGTCAGATGCCTTTATGCAGCTTTAAAAATTTGACATTGTTGGCCACTTACACACCCGGATATATTTCTATTGGTCTGGTTTTCCCGTATAAAAAGTTATAGAAGTCAGGCAGTAGTCGCTCTATTGTTATAAATAGCATCGCCAATCAGGACAATGATCAAAAGCGTACCCTAGGCTATAAAGCGTAAAGCTATAGCGATAATACGAAACCATAAAAATGTACAACATATTTGGCAGCGCTGACAATCGAACCCAGGACACGTCAGGAATGTAGTACGGTGGCCATTAGGACACGAGTTCTCAAATTCCGTTCAGGATTTCTCGCATATAAGACCAACATCGGCGCGGCGGCGGCGTCTATTCCACCATATAGGTATATCCATCTATTCGTGTCCACGAATATTGGTACATAAAATAATATAGGTGCAATTTTTCTTTAAAAATAATAGCGAATTTTCATCCCCTTTCCAAAGTTCCCATCTATCTCCGAACTCGACTTTATCAAAATGTGTTGAATTGATTAGTTGTGAAAGGAAATAGATAATAAGTATAGATATTTTTTGTGGATCATAATTAGAAAGTATATTACTTATCTAAATAATAAGAATGTAAAATGAGTTAAGAAAAATAAATTCGGTAAAAATTATATTCATTTGTACCTATATATACCCTATTTTTCTATTCTTTTTTCTTCTCTTTTATATTTGTACGCCACATTGGCAAAATACAGAGCACACAATTATTAATAACTGTACCTATCACCATTTTTATCCAGATGGTTTTACCTGTATTTACGAATAAATATATTTATATTAGATTTGATTATATAATATAGAGCCATTCGCTGCATCCACCGTCAAGCTCGATCAAATAACAGTTCTTCAAATGTTTAACGGTAACTAGTGTAAGTAAGGAGTTATTTTTTTTGTCTAATCTACATCATAAGTCAATGGTTCTCATCCTCAGAACTTTGTTAGTGTAAAAATAAATAGAAAAAGTTTGAGGCGTTATTAAAAAAGTTTGTGCGCGTGTGTGAGTTCGGTATTCATAGTAAAGAGAGCCTGACTAATATAATATGTGGTTAACCACATGTTGAAATGGAGTCGGGTGTAAAGTAAAGCTGCGTGTACAGCTAATATAACACGTAGGAAAAATAATAAAGAACAAGGAAGATATCCCTTGTTTATGGCGTGACATACTATAAAGTACATACATATAAACAATATATTATCTAAAGAAAGAAACTTTATTATATTACTTTACATAACGTAAACCAAATAAGATTATGTAGAAAGATAAAGTATCATATCTATACTCTATTATATAATAGAGTATATATAGTATTTTTTTATTATTTTAATCGTTAAATTCTCGAGCCTAAAAGTCAAACAGCAACATATTTTTTTAACTATATTTTCTCACCTAAAGCAAGAAAATATACACTACGTCAAATAAAAAGTGAGAATGTGCACGTATATATAAGCCTATATATAAGCTTTTGCCTGCGGCTTCGCCCCGGTGAACTTCCCTCGGAAACAGTGATTTTCCCGGGATGAAAGGTACCCTATGTCGTTCTCCTGGTTCTAAGCTACCTCCCCGCAAATTTTCAGCCAAATCAATTTAGCCGTTCTCGAGTTATATATAGAAGAATACCTACTGAAGCATGAATCGATTGAACAAAGTACTTATCGACGAATCAACAAAAAAAAAACTGTTAAATATCGTTAGCTTAACAAAGTTTATGTGTTCAATATCGCGAGAATAACAACATTTGGGTGACGAGGTTGACATTCCCCTCGATAAAACCTTCGAGTAAACAATTCATAACGAAGCGGTGTTATTCGCTGAATTAAATAAAAAAGTATAACAGATAATGATTCATTACAAGGAGTACCTTGTTTTATCATCACGTCCATGCACATCACACATAATTAATCATAGACCCGGTGACTGACAATGATACTACTAGCTGTTCCTCGCGGTTTAACTCACCAATGGTATGTACTTCTAGCCTATTATATTATAACATTTCCCAATTATCAGGCTGTCATATGCAGAAAGAATCTGACCAGTACTTTTACAGTGTTGGTCACCAACACAACCAGATCATGTTCCTATTGATCTGGTTTCCCTGTAAAAAGGGATACGGAGGTCAGACGGCAGTCAATCCATTGTAATAACCAGTATCGACAAATCAGGACCATGATTAATAGCATACCCTAGACTTAATAGAATTCATGACGATGTACTTCGTTCCTGGGTTATACCTCTATACTTACTGTATTTTGTAGTGCTGCGTTCTATTCTAGTTAATCCTGAGCCAAACTTAATACCTGTGATCTGAGCTCAATACAGTCATTCATTCCTTATTTTTCACAAAAAACAGCTCGGAATTGAATGAGTGTAGAGTTGACTGGATGAGATTACTTTAGCGAAACTTAGTTCGGCATGGTGTCCAATACTTAAATGTTTCTAATTTTCTAGACTATTTGTATACCGCATTTATGTATTGTATTATCCATACATTTTAAACAAACTATGTGTTATGTAGTGACGGACAGATAAACAGACAGACATCACAGGTGATCCTATAACCCATTATTTGTACGGAATCCTAAACTTCGCTTTTTATAGAAACTCGAATAGCTTGTATGTTTAATTTGTATGGGAGTTCCCCCGGGAATGTTTAGTATGAACCGAGTCTAAGTAATTTCACGGTGAAGGACCTACATTATTTATTTCACTATTAATGTTTCCCAAATTTCTTACCGCCCTAACAAACAAAATATTTTGTTCCAGTTATTGTTTGCTACAGAAAAACAAGAAAGTTAATATCAGTCTCAAGTCTACTGATATCGGAGAACTTAAAAAAGAAATAATAAGGAAATGACCCATAATTTTAACGGTTCTTGAAAACCTTTATCAGGGCCCAAATCTGTTTCAAAAGGTAATATCATCTAAAAGGGTTGAAAGCGGACTTTATTGGTATCGTATATAACAAAAGGCTTTAAAAAATATGAGCCACTAGAAGTGAATGTCGGAAGTTTATTAGCAACACCTTTTTATTCTTTTCTTATCTATCCTTAATACACTTATTTTGTTGCTTATCGGTAAACTGTTTTTAACTAACACACATAAAGTCACAGTTACTTATATAAATCATAACTCGTTTTTTTTAGGGTTTTACATAACCTTTGGTCCATGTAGTACGAATATTTAATATGATTTAAATATTATAATATATATATATATATATATATATAATAAATATTTATTATAATATTTTAATATATATACGGGCAAGATTTATTTGAATTTTAGTTTTTTTTTTACTCTGTTACTTTTTTGTATTTTTTTCTTTGTTTATACATTTAAAAAAATCTGTCCTTTTTGTATCAAATGTTATGTATTTAAATTCTGGTGTTTACGCAAGATAAATAAATATCTTTCCGTTTAAATATTTATGTCTATATTATTAATATAAGATTTACGAAGTGACTATCGCTGATAAATCTAGACTATATAACAAGCTTTATCTTCCCCGTATGGGAGAAAGATGTGATTATATGTACCTATGTACCTAACTGATATATATTATTTATTGAGTACTGTAACGAGGACTGGCTGCATACTAAAAAAGTATGAATTTTAAATATTGAATGTGGGCTCCTTTCAAAAATAAGAGGTGGAGTCTGAAAATAAACATCAAATAGTAAACACGTGTTTTCAATCCTCGCTCCCCGTTACAGTACACATTGAAAGGCTTTCGAATTTCTGCTCTACAACAACGGCTGACACCCTGACATCTCGTATCTAGAAGTTATCGAGCAATTGAAACTCCTCGATATAATCAGGCACATGTTTTGAATAGTTTTCGTTCCCTTGTGATGTGTCCTCATTACCAATAGGCTAATTGATTAGTTGTACGCAGTTTGCTGACTACATAGGTACTTATACTTACGTACGCATGACATGAAATGGATGGCACGTTCCTGCTTTAGACATAAACCCATTACTAGGGGTATTTATCAGGACCCGCCATCAGACTACCAATTTGTGCATTCTACGCTAAAATAGTTGTAATTGAGTATATAATTCAGGCCTTCTAACGTAAAATTAGAAATTAAAGATAAATTCTGTAAAAAATCGTGGCAGGTAATAAATATGAAATTATTACAGTTTTCAAATTAATAATTTACGTATTTTACTTTGATGGAATGCCTATAAACAGCCAATACAAAAGGAAATAAATTTTGGGTAAGCATAGTTTAGTTTATCATAAAACAACACAATGTTCAAGATCAAATCACTTAAGTTTTAAAAAAAAATGTATCATCTATTAGGTGAGGGCTTACATATACATAACATATTATGTATTCTCGTACTTGCCTGGATTTTCATAAAAATATTTCCAAAGAAATTAGTTTTTAATTTTATCTACTGTCTTATTTGTTAACGTATGTTATATTGATAAACTTTTCACTGATTGAGATAGAAATCTCTAGGTCCAAATAGGAAGTTTACCTACTAAGTCCTTGTAACTAAGATCCTTAGGTAGACGTCTCTTTACACTAAATATCTTTAAGCATGTGAGAGTTCTCCATTGTAAAGCGAATCTTAAATACAAAAGATATCCGGCACAGTTTAATTTACTGTTATTACTTGAGGAAAATGTATTGTTGGGGTATCTCAAAATTTGTCATTCGCGGAAACGACTGGCAACAAAGGAATTATATTTTATGATGTTTTACATACGTACACTTAACAGAAAATAAGAACATTTTTTAAAGAAAATAAGAAATAAAAACCAACAACCAAAAAGATTATATATTGAGTTTGCGTTTCCATTATCCCAATTGAAACATTTTCTGCCCTTCAGACAAAATGTTTTTTAAAACTTACATTTGGTTCAACGTCAAACATTGGCTAATTTATATTTCTGACTGATTTAATAAATAGAGGAGGTTCTCAATACTTCAGGATCTTTTATTTTCCATATAGTATACCCCGTGCCACTCACACTTTAATCATGTTGATTTTAGTGATTTCGAGGTTAACAAGTACAATTCTGAGAAAAGATTTAAATCATGAATTAAATTAGCAACGCGTTCAACTTTGGCGAAATTCTTCAGCTGTACCCTGTTGATAAAACTTCCAAGTTAAATACACGAAACTTTCTTAAGACGGCTGCTGGCAATAATTTTATATCGTTTCATTTCATTTATTTAATGATTTCATGAGTAGAGATTTATACAGGCTAACTTTTCCAGTACTTATAGGAACGACTTGCTTTTTATACTGCTCACATTTTTTGTACATGATAATATCTTATTACATTATAATATTTGCTCATTATATAAAGTAAGATTTAAGGAAGCCGTTGAAGGCGGAAAATTTACACAACTTGCTCAACTACAAAGTTTGCCTAGGAACCTATCTTAGTGTCATATATTTTGGACGCCAAACAATAAAGTTGTTTTCAACGTTGCGTTCTGATTTAAGGAGAGTGAGTGTGCTGTGGCATAAGATTCTCGATCATAAGCCGGCAGACTGCGAATTGAATCCATCATTCTATTCTAGCTTTGCTGACTTGAGGAGCTGAGGAATCTGAATCCTCAACTCCATTTTCCATAGCTTCAATTTAGTTAGGCTTTGACTTAATAATATACAAGGTTTCATTTCAGTCACCTAGGTAGTCACCGTGCAAAAAATCCTTATTCCGTAAAGCTAAAACGATAACATAATATTACAAACTATTTATAGAGCATTTGCATTCTAAACTTCGTGATAATAAATACATATTTGTATTTTAATTATACCTATGTATAAATTTTTAAATAAATCTAGCAGAGTGCCACCATACAACGAGCCATTAAACAACAAAAACATTATTTATAAAATACGAGACAGACAGATTCAGACAATTAAAACTGAATATACGAAATGAAATGGTTACAAGCGCCTATGTTTGTAATTATACAATACAGTGTCATATATTTGTTATCCCACCAGACAGCCTTTTTGTGTTACATTATTTATATATATTTTTGATTTGCTAGTTTGCGGAAGTACAAAGAATACTCCGAACATTTTTGAGAGTCTTGCGCAAGAATATTCACCCATATCATCCATCCATGAGTATACCTTATATATAACTTTCGGGTTAAATAAAATATTTGTGATTTGTTTATATATTTTGATAATATCTTTCCGGATTTTAAATATAAAGACACTAAATAAGTAGCCAATTTTTTGCATATTACGAGCACCATCTATTAGTTTCACTCGGGAAATGTCAAATAACTTTTACGAAGGGTGTATTGCGTACAAACCTAAAGTTAAACGAGCCGTTAAAAAAGTTTCGCATAACCCGCGCCTTATATACTTTCGCTTGATCATGATTATGTAACTATTAGATGCTCAACCAACATTAAGTTTTCATATTTTGTCTGAGTATAAGAGTGAATATCGTATTATTTAATATATTTCGAATGGTAATGCTTCTTTGATAGTAGTTAAATGATTATATGATACTACTTACGCACGTCACATGGGCGTAGCCGTGTAAAATACTTGGTATGTCTAGGTTACAACTACATATACATTACAATACAAAGCTCTCCTTTTGTCTGTGCTTACCTGCTTACACTAAAGCTTTCCCTTTTCTTGTGTATGTTCTAGGCCACTTCTTGCCAATCATCTCTTTGGTCCATTATCTTCTATATACTAATATAACAGATTTTTTTAAGATATTTATATATTATTGTAAGTATGTAAGCGTTTTAACTATAAATAAAAACTAAATTATTCCAGTTCGAAATTAGACGAAATCGACTTTGAATCAATGTTGTACCCTGACAGGTCCAATTATTAGTTTTAAAGCTTTTTTTTTTCAATAATGTGTATTAATGTTAGCGTGTATACACACATCACGTGTGAGAGAAATGTTGAGAAAAACCTATTTTATTGTACCTGACCGATATCGTATTTTGAATACTGATTTTTTTTGATTGCATAAAATATTGTGAGTATTGTCACTCTTCAACAAACTACTAAATATACAAGTCGATTCTCTAAGATTATATTTTTATTTCTGATTCCTGCGTGTTTACTTCTCTACTGCTACAAGAAACCGCGGGAAATAGCTAGTTTTGCTTAATACAATCAAGAATACGCAGTCTGCGACAAATGTATCTGCCGTCGTCGGTACAATTATATAATTCTACAAATTAATATGATTGTATAAAGTATATAGTATAAATTTAAACTAAGGCATTGATAAATACCTATAGCAAATTTTTTATCAATAATTCAAACATTCATCAAAAATATATTTAATTTATCAATTTACAAATCCGTTACTGAGCCAAAGACTTTCTTTAAAACTCACTTAGAGAACTTCTAGGTAAAGTTTGTTAAGCCACCTTTTTAAGAAAAAATTAAGATGGTCGGGTTTTATAGATTTAGGTAACTTTCAATAAAAAAAAAGATTATTTTTTTAGAATGATCCAAGCAACGGTTACATAATTTTCTATTCAATATCGTTCGTGTGCATATAAACATAAAGTAGACGAAGAGATTAAGTTTATTACCTTTAGCGTAGAAAACCAAAACCTGACGAGTCAACGGATAAATTAAGACTTGCCGGAGTAAGCTTGCTGTTTAACTTATCTGACAAAAATATTTTTTTAGTTTAGTTTAATGTGTTTTTATTATTTAGTTTTAAATTAGAATATTATATATATATATATATTAGCTTTTCCCCGCGGCTTCGCCCCGCGTGGGACTCGTTTATATCGCGCCCAAAAGTAGCCTATGTTTGACCTCAGGTCGTTAACTACATCCCTACCAAATTTCATCATAATCGGTCCAGCAGTTTAGCCGTGAAGAGGTGACAGACAGACAGACAGACAGACAGACAGACAGACTTTCGCATTTATAATATTAGTATGGAAGTATGGAAGTATGGATATGGAAGTATGGATATATGTATATATATATATAAGTTCATTTTAGTATAGTTTTATATAAATATTGTTGTTTTAAATAGATGTTTTTTTTATTCAATTTGGAAGATATTTACAATATTTGTAAAAAACTTACTATACGAGTCCTTAACTGACCTAAAATCTATCATTAATCTAAAAAATGTGCCAAGAACTACTCTGTGTGAGCTCAAAACTACGGCTGATGTTTTTTTTCTTAGAATTTTTTAATGTACTAAGTAAATTCTTATTCTTCACTGATGAAATTTTATGCGAAATAACATTTTATTTGTCGTAAAGCCTCAGCAAAGAGCCTTTGTGACTTGTTTGTTTGTATTAGGGAGAGAGTGTAAATAACGGCTATTTCCGTTTTAACCCGTACTGAAAAATATTATAAATAACAACAAAAAAACCGGTCAAGTGCAAGTTAAACTCGCGTGGAGAGGGTTCTGTACAATGCCAATGTTAGTTTTTATATTCAATTGTGATATTTATCTACTACTATCGCTATCTAGTGGTGTTTTAGTGAACTATTTTCCGTGAGTGAACGTTTTATATTGAATTTACCACTTAATTGTCAATTGATAGAATTCTTGTAAGTTTTCCTGTAGGTAATCTACAGGAAATGAACTATATTTTGTATTTTTTTTTCAAAATTTTAGGCTCATTAGTTTCGGAGATCAGGGGAGAATGGTCAATTTTCGTCTTCTTTCATGAATAAAATCAAAACTTTTTATGTTACAATAATAAGAAACATATGTTTGAAATCCTCATAACGAGCCCTTTCATTTGATATATAACACAGTAAGGTTTGCAAAACTTTTTTTTTAAATTTCTTAAGTTGCTCCCTGAAAAATACCCTTATTTTAAAAAAAATGTTTATTTACTTTGCATATCTGTGTTTGGGTCACAGGATTACGCCATCCTACCAAATTTCATCTTTTTTGGTCCAGTAGGTTCGGAGAAAATTGGCGGTGACAGACGGACGGACAGACAGACATAGACGCACGAGTGATCCTATAAGGGTTCCGTTTTTTCATTTTTGTACGGAACCCTATAAGCATTTAACTAGGTATTTAACATAGAATTTGGATTCGCGCGCGGCACAAGCAATTTTTTTTTAATCTGTGAAAAAAAATTTGCCTGGCGTCATATGGATATAACATTCAACTTTATCTAGTTATACATAGCAATATTATAATAAATACATATTCTGCTGTAGAAATATATTTTACTTCCTCTTGCTTGGAAATAGCTTCATTATTTAAAAAAATACAATACGTCTATATACTCATTGCTGGCCTAAGACAACAATGTAATAAAAAAAAATCATTGCTGGCCGCTATTGGAGGTTTTTTTAATGTACACGTTTTCATACATTAGGTTTTTTAGTTTCACTCTGGCCAGCCTACCAAAAAAAACCTATTCTAGCGGTCGTTAATGGAAATTGCTGGACACTTTTGTTAGGTTGGTACTAACCATTAATTCTTTTATCGTTTAAAAATATGTATGAAACTTTCAAAACAATTTCAAAAAAAGAACACAGCAAATGCTGGCTTGTTGTTGACGCCATTTTAAAATTTGATACGATGTTGTTTCGTCTCAAAAGGATTTCAGAGAAAGTAAAGTACTATACAAGCCTCGGCCGAAATTGCAATTTATGTCCTCGTATTTTTTAAAGGCCTCGGCCTCGCCTCGTCCTTTTAAAAGCACTTGGCAAGGCCTCAGCTGCGCTTCGGCCTTGCAATATAACTCGGCCGTAAATGGCTTCATTTCTGGCCTCGACAGTAATGTACTATCAATGTCAACTTGACAATAGATTATTAGAATTATTTCGTAAGCATCGTGAAAGGCGACCAACTGAAAAAGGGACGGAACGGTCATTGATACCTCTAATACTAGGTATAGTTTTTTTTTCGTTTAGAGAAAATATATGAACCCAACATATTCCTTTGTAGTAAGCCTAAGACTGGCAAAACGGCTGTGTGTGTTCATTGAATTATGCGAGCGAATGTAGACATTCTTACATCTAGTTGTCAAGTTGGAGCATAGCTTACGTAAACATTAAAATATTTTTTTGATATAAAGCGTATTTAAACAACAATGTATTAATTATTTCAACCTTTTTAGTTGAGTATTTGGAGTCGGTTTCGTTTTTTTTAACCAAAAACAATTATTTTTAACTTTTTAGTTTTGAATACGCAATACATTACAATACAATACAACTAAAAAGTTATAAACACGTTGCATTTTGGAAAGTTCGGTAAACGTCTTCAGCATCGTCTCACCTTATTGACATGGAATATATCAAAAAATACACAAATAGCAATAGAACTTGAAGAGTTGCCTCGACTTCTCCATGTTTTCAAAAAGTTAGAAAGCCAACCTTTTCTAACAAATAAATATTTTTTCAATCTTTCTAGGCGTCTTCAAGTAATCCGGTAACAAACATAAAAAAAAAAAACAATGTGAACCTCCTCCTTTTTTGAATTCGGTTAAAAAGCACAGCTCGTAGGCATATTAGTATAAGCAGACAAACAAAGTGGTCATTATAATTTTATAATCACCCGAGCTACAAAAACCATAGACAGCCCGTGATACTGAATAACTAATTGAGGAAAAAAAAAACATTAAGTGATAGAACTTCGATGTCTACTAATTGAAAATTCACGGTGTATATTAAATATACTCCAGCTTAATTTGTAACGCCAATCAGTCTATATTTAATCTTAAAATTTGTTTTGATTAATCAACTGAGTTGTTAGTTATTTCTATTTAATATAGCAATATTGTATTGCCTCATTAACAAACTCTCAATTAACAGACTTGAACATCACTACACTAACAACAGCAGTCGGTTTTACCACAGTAAATATTTAGTTTTACGAAATAGGTACTAATTCTCGATACAATATAAGCAAACCTCTAGCTTGTGAATAAACTTGTCTGAGGTGATTTGATTAATATGGTTATGGTTGTCTCAAACTTATGTAGGTAGTCTGGCCTAAGAGCACCTGATTTCGGTCTTCTAACTCATGGAAATGCTTGTTACTCTAGCTACCACGAATTCCATCATATTATTATGCCATCGCTATAGCCTGGCTTTTGGTTGAGATGATAACCAAATGTTAAACTAGATTAATCGAAGAAGCACAGAATTAGGAACTTAATCAGTTTGTGGTAGGATGACAATACTTTATTAATTCATGTTTTAATAATTCACACTCTTTCTTCGCCACAAAAACGGATACCCCGTGTATAATATATTAATTGATTAAATGTATTTTTTTTAAATCCTTGTAGTGTCAAGTTAAGTTACCTAAAGTAAGGGCCTAAGTTGGCAAGAAAAGGAACTAAATCTTTTTCTTAGTCAATGGGACCACATGCTAATGCTAACCGTTAGGCTATCGGAAAATTAAGATCACTGTCTGAGTATTTCTTGAATATAAATTTTCACGGGGAAAGAGTAATTTTTTTTTCATATGCATACATACCTACTTATAAACACATGAAAAGAATCTCTTTTCAAATAATACTTATATACTGTTAAAATAAATATTAAAATTTATATATAGATGAAGAATAATATCACGTATATGCCGTTTTGACAGCCAATCAGAAAGAGAATAGAAAAACTTTTATACCATACATTTTTAAATCAATTTTTTTTTTTTTTTACATAAATAGGTAAAGTAACTCAAGTATTAAATATATTGATTTATCCATTCATTTTAAACGTCGGTAATAGCCTTCACGGTTCACTTTTAAAGCCATTTAAACTCTATCAAAGTATTACCTGAATTCAATATGAATTTGAATTGCAACTCAATTCCTTCCTTTGAAAAGTTACCGTCTCCTCTTTGTAATACAATAAATTATGCGCAAAATCTCAGTGCATAATTTATAGTTGTAAATGCACGTTACATATGCATGAGCATTTATGTGTTGAAAATCTTAACACTGAGGTATATTTATCGCCATTTGAAAGGCATTTATCATCTTACGTGATATTACCTATGACCATATCTAATCTACTCTACCAATAGAAAAATTAAATCAAAGGGCAGCGAGCCAGGCTTTAATTATTTTATATGATCATACCATAATAAAACATTTAAATATCTAAAGCTTATAATTAGGACATCATCTGTTTGCCAGTTACATATTAAAAAAAATGTAAGAAATCCAAAGAATATGGAGTCGCGCGCAAGAAAGCCTTTAGGTACGAGTAGTTTCCATAAATAGAGTTATTTATTTTAAATAAAAATCTTTCAATACAAAGGTGTTACTGTGACTGACAATGCTGCCAAATTCTATAAGAAACGTGTGTGGCGTTGTACCGTGACCGGGAATCCAATTCCGGGCAACTCGTTTTAAGGGATTTTTTTATCCAAATCTGCGTAAATTTATTATTTATTCACATAGTAATAGAACACAATGTTTTACGCGTATGAAAGAATTTTTGTTTTCGGTCGGTTAGCTACAAAATAGAGTGCATTTTAGTATTGTAGTCATAGATGGCGTTGATTTACACTATTCATATCTTATTAGTAAGCTTTCAGTCGGAGCATTTTCTGTACAGAGGATTGAACAACTATATATACTTCTTTAATTTCTGGCAAAATTCAGATACCGGAATTGTCAAACTTGTATCAAATCCCGAGATTTTAGGATCATAAAAACAGTCACGATTCAATTCTCTAGACGTGACCAACTTAAGCTTTGATGCGAAGGTAGGATATAAAGTAAGTACATTACACCTTTATCAAGTAAAAATCTTTTAGTCTCTTTGTTCTATAATATCTAATGAAAAAGGGTACACTTTATATATAATATAGAGCAAAGACGGATTTTGTTAATGTTATTATCCTGCCTTATTTCGTTACTTCTTGTTATATTAATTTCAACGCCGCTAGTCGCCAATATTATTTTTATTTTACTGCCAGTTTATGTGAATGGACTTAATTGCGGAAACAAATGGAAGTGAATTATTGAAGTAAAACTAGAAAAAATCGTAAGTATATGCAAATAAATTGGCGGGAAATTAAAAGGCCACCAGATTCGTCGTTGCAGTTATTTTCTAAAATGTATGTTTTTATCGAGTATTTGTGCATAATAATTGTGAATTATTATTTGCTTGTGTTTTCGTGAATAAGCGTGAGTGTTGGCAAGTGGTATACTTAGTGACAAATTAGTGAATTTAATCCTTGTCACCAAAATATCCCAAGATAATCATATAAGTATGTGAAATTCTTCCACCGCTTCACTAAGACTTTTGTATAGATTAACTTGACTAGTAACTACTGACTTGACGTTTTTGACTTGACTAAACTTCTAAATAAGGACTAATAAAACTTGATACTGGCAAACTGAGCTTTATTAAGTTTGATGAAAAAAATATCCATAACAGGTACGGTTCCCGCCATTAATCCCTGTCTTCCATTGAATGTGGTCAGATTAAGAACGATGTTGATTTACTTGGATTATCCAAATAGTAGGTTGCAGATTTGATCGGCGACAAAATTTCGAAGGAGAGTTGATGTCAGGTAAATCTTCTGATTATACCTACCAGAAATAATTTGGAAATTGAGATATTTTTGGGCCAATTCTGTGATCAAATCGAATAGTACATACCCACTACTTACTATTTGAGAACTAAAAATTCGTCTTGACTATCCTACTAATATTATAAATGCGATCTGTTTGTCTATCAATCTGTCTATCACGCTTTCATGGCCAAACCGCTTTGTACAGATATTGTTAAAGAACGGAGATCAAACATAGGCTACTTTTGGTGAGATATGACCGAGTAGGTACAACGCGGATTTTTTAGGTTTGAATTGGCATATACAAGCTCTGTGCCATCCCAGGCCACACTACGATTCCTTTTACTAAATGTCAATTCTAGTTCTATAAGATAATTACGAGTATGTCATCTTACTGCGCTCCCAAAATTAAGGTCATCGAGGCAATGGAGAAGAAGAGAAAATATTAATATACCTATTTTGTGAAAATATTAATGAACTTCCCACGAAAACTGATCAGTGGTCTATTTCTATACTAATATTATAAAAGGGAAAGACGTTATTGTTTGTTTGTTTGTTTTTTTTGCATGAAATAGGCTTTGAAATTACTGGACCGATTGGAAAAAAATATTTTACTGTTGGAAAGCCACCTATCCCCGAGTGGCATAGGCTATGTAAGTAAATATGTACTACGGGCAAAGCCGGAGTGAACTGCCAGTACTTCATATAAGTATAAATTAAATACTCTCACAAGTAGATAATCTTAATCCACAATCTACCTATCCAATACGACTACTTTTAATGTCAAGTATATCTTTTTATTTCCGTAGGTACCTATATTGGCGTGAAAATTTAATTAATAATTTTCATCATCGACATAATCAGCTTTCTACGACCTAAGTACTTACTGCTTTAATAAGCCTCTGTCTGCGCTTACCTTCAAATAATGATCCTAAATAATAATTTTGATATTATTCATTTTATCTTTACCTTTTCTATATCAATTAATATCATATACAATTCAATAATATTGTGACACACTTATCCCTAATCGAATTGGTTTATTCAAGGTTTATCCTCTTGAAAATTTGAAAAGATGGATGACATTGCCTAGATTACTGTTATATAAGTCTAGTGTAAGTATAAAAAAAACCTAATGAGCTTTGAATTTTGATCAGTCACTTTACGAAGCTCCGTTTTATGAGTAAAAACTAATAACTATATGACAATAAAAAAAAAAAAATTTTTATAATAAACGTGTTTCATGTGCTTGTTGGACATTTATTTAAATTATTATTTGCGATAATTTTTATAAATAGAGCCCTAAAATTACTAAAAATATTTATATGATGAAAGAATCAATAAAAAACGTATATACAATAGGCAAATTTGATTTGAAATTTTAAACCTGAATGATTTAACAGACTTATATTAGGTGATCTTATTTAAACTCTTACTAGTTATTTATTTTTTGTAATAATAATAACACAAGGGGAAAAATTTACAAGTAATAAAAAATATCGATTTCAGTGAAATGTGCAGCCGCACTTAATATGCAACTAATGCAACAGAATAAAACCCGGGTCCTTATTGTTCGAAAATCACGAAAATCCCACTGCGTCAAAGAGGCCGTTTACTTAATTATGATTGTCATTATATTGTGCTTGGGATAACAGAGTTCGGTAACAGCGCCGAAGATATCTATAAGTAGAACTTATTCTTCAGGGACGTCCTCAAGATTAATATGTCATTGTTTCAAGCTGTAACTTGTGGCATTTAGAAAAACAGTATTATTTCTATCTTTACTTAAAATGATGATATTCCTGATATTAGGTGGTAAACAATACCTACACGTGTAGTAAGATAAGCAGTCAGGATTTATTTATAAGTATATAACAAGTAAACAACATGTAATCAATATCCCTTAGCGATTGTATTTCTTTGACAACGTGCTTACTTTTCAACCGGCTTCCAAAAAAAGGAGGTGGTTCTCAATTTGGTTGATTTTTTAAATTTTGTAACTCATATCTCCGTCGTTTCTGGAACGATTTAATTTTGTTTTTGTTTGATAGTACATACAAAATCGGTGCAGTAGTTTGTAGTCCATTAGAGCATTAGTTCAATTGTCCATGGTCACACCTAGGTATCTGAGTTTTTTAATCTGACGAAGTTCAAGTTATCCCCAGTAAAAACATTATTGCAATTATCATACCTCTAGAATTAGAAAATTCCGTCCCCGTAGGTCAAACGAGAATAATATTGAAAGTCATCGTGATAAGTAATGTGTGCAACTCTAAACATACATTTTGGTATATTTCCCGGTTGCATCGCAAACCGAATGTTGAAATGGAAAAATGGAAGTGTTAATATTATCGTATCGAATTGCACAAGCAAAGTTTTTTCGGTGGTATCAATTAGGTACGCTATACATATATGGATTGTTTAAGATATCAGGATATTCAAAGAAAGAATCAACACTATCATACAATACACAAATTAAACATAAGTTGAATTATAATTTTAAAACTAAATGTTTCAATCAACTAATAAGGGACAAATACGATAGTTCCACACTTTGAACCGCACTGTAAGTCGTTAGGCATATCACGTCGGAGGCTCTTGAGGTAGTTTTAGAAACTCTAACACCAGGATGTAGAGCCTACTTTGCTGCCTTATCGATAAGAAAGAAAGAACATTAGTTATATCTAAAAACCATGCAAGTTCTTCATACTTTATTGCCTCTCGGGATCGATATCGTGACATCATTGAGGTTTAACATCAAACCATTTTTAGAGTAAAAACAGATTTGAATAACAAGCTTTCCAAATCCGTATTTGGAAAGCTTGTTATTCAAATCTGTGTATGCTCCAAAAATGTTATTTGTATAGAATATAACACACTAGCTTTTACCCGCGGCTTCGCTCGCGTGGAATTAGAAAATTTTAGCCAGGAAGAAAAATTTATTAGGTTATATGGCCGATATTTGGTGTACACATACAAATATTCCAGTAATCTCCTTTGGGAACTTGATGCTTTTTCAGGAACAAAAGTAGCCTATGTTACTCTCCATCCTTTCAACTAACTCTATGCAAAAAATCAGGTCGATTGGTTGCTTAGCTACGGCGTGAAGGAAGGACAAACAAACAAACAAACAAACAAACAAACACACTTTCACATTTATAATATTAGTATGGATAAAACACTCTCTTCTTTTTCTTTACCTTATCCCACTTTTCCATATGGGGACGGCACATTATGTAAGTTCCTTCCATTTATTAAGTAATTTGCACGTATAAATTGAAACAAAATAATAAGAAAACTTAGTCTAAAGAATAACCTAAAAACTATCTACAGTTTGAGGCAACGTGCCCAAAATGCTGGCAGAATTCCCTCGCTGGATCGCAATACAAATTTTTTGTCCAAGATATAAGCCAGCATTCTGGTCACGAGTTGCCTCTTTAACCTTCCTCTACAAATCTTTAAATATTTCAAAAGCACCTGGCCCCCACGGCCCAAGCGTCTCTACCCCAAACGGCACAAATATCAAGGCCTTTATCAAGGCCACTATATTTCCGTCGCTTGAGGCACTCAGCTGATGTTGCTGCACCACCCGCACCATTAGACGATGATGAAAGATGGGACGGTGCCAAGGTATCAACACAAGTGGCGACCCAAACCAAGGGCCGACCCATCTTCCACGGGATAAGGGTCATTCCTTATCCCGTGGAAGATGCATGGAACAATCCTATTCCATATCCTTCCATTTAGATCTATTTACAGCTATTTCCTGCGTAACACCCTCCTGCTCAATATCCTCTCTCACACAATCCATATATCTCTTTTTGGTCTTCCTCTACTCCTAGATTCCGTAATTTTCATATTTAATAACATTTGCGTTACATGGCCATACCATCCTAACTTAAACCTTCTCATGTATGGGTGTAATCACAACATCCATCTCAACATTCGTATTTCTGTTGCATGCATCCTTTTTTTTTATCTGTCGCTTTTGATGTCCATCACTCCGATCTATGTGACATAACAGGCCCAATGACGCTCTTAAATATTTTTCCTTTAAATAAAATAACGCATAAAATTAGATAACACATACAACACTCAACATACTTAAAAGCCGGTTAGTTAACTACTTATAGCGGCGTTAAAAACTACACCAGTGGTAAATATTTATTAAACTATAATTACTACTTTAGCATTAAATGGTACCTAGTTTACAATTTCAGAAAAGGGCGGAAAGTTGATCCCAATTCATAAACATGAACCAATGGGAATTGGTCTGGTTTCTCTGTAAAAAAGGTAACGGAAGGCAGATGGCAATCGACTCCACATGTAACCAGTACCACCAAATAAGGATCATGATTAAAAGTGTACCCTAACCCTAACAAAGATGCAACCAGGAAACACGCTCGGACGATGATACACCAGCGTGAACCCTTTCGTTACATTAAAACGCAATCAGCACTAATGCTTACTTTTAATTAACTTGTCGAGAACATTTAAACTAATGGTATAGTAGGTATAATTACCAAAATTTAAACTTGAAGGTAATAAACACTGAAAGCTGCTCGTGATTGTGGTAGGTAATATAATTGAAGGTACCTACGAGTAAGTGGTAATTTTATTGTACTATTATTCAAATTTCTTTTACTGGATTCACGACAAAGTCGAGAGAAGGTAAATATGCGTGCAATAGAAAGCCACAAACTAAAACGCTAAGATTAGAGATAATTACTTAAAACTATCCATATAGCTTCGCAAGCTTGAAACCTTGTTCGTCGTAAAAACTTAACAATTTTGAACCAGTTGAGAATATTAGTGATATTTTTAGGGTTTTTAGGGTGCGCAAAATATAAAAAGGGACGTTATTACCGTATACGAAATAACAGTTTTTTTTTTTCACAAAATCCTTGGAGGCGACCAGCGCTTGACCTAATTAATAAATAATTTAAATTCCTAAAATAAGGAGGCGTCAAAAAATTAATAATTCGAATGGAAATGAGAATCATCTAAATCAGTTGCTTTTTACCCGACTACGGCGAAGCCAAAAGGAAGGGTAATGACTTTGGCAGTCTATGTATGTATGTATGTAAGTATGTATGTAAGCGCCTAAACCACTGGACTGATTTTAATAAATGAGGTGTCAAAAGATTCGTAAAAATAGCGCAGGTAACATAGACTATATAAATTGTAACAAAATTTTAACTGACGGAATTTAAACCTCAGATTCTAGGCTCAAAAAAAATTAAACTGAGATAGTTATCACGTGTTTGGTATGAAAAGAAAGGTCTTGGCGAGCACATTACAAATATGTTTATAACTCATATTGTTTAAGTTAAAATATTGTTTAAAATGCACTCGTAAAGTGGCACATTTCACGCGGTCCAGTCATTTCCGTTCGGGAAACAGAAAAGTACTAAATAAAAATTAAGTTAAAAAACTAAAACCCGACTACGTGGTGTCTAAAAAGGATGAAACAAGGACATAATTGAGATAGAAATCCAGAAATGCATAGGTACTTAAATGGGCATGGTAAAGCCCTGGTCGGGTTATAGTTTTTTAACTTATTTTTTTTATATAAAACAACTTAGATTTCCCTCACATTTCTTTCCGTAGAATTTATTTAAGGCACAAACCAATATAGGCATATTTCCGATTCTGGAAATTCTTGAAATTAAAATCTTTTTCGAAAATAAAGCTTATAAGTTGCACTTTAATTATGAATTCATAAGTAGGAAGAAGGAGCTTTACAATATTATTAATTTTCCATTAGATAAAGTTTGCCTCGAATGTAAGTTGTAAGGTAATATAATATGAATCCCAACAAACAGAACATAAATTAAATTACTATAAAACAAATAAAAATACTTAGGTAGTTTTTTTTATTCTGGACTCCATATAACATGTTATTATATGATACCTAATGGAATTTTTTTGGAAATTTTATCCATTACAGTACAAATATATTGGCAAACTTTGCGTAGGACTAGAACGACAGAAAAAGGCTATGTAACATTTATTAATAAAATATTTGTATTATTTTAACCCTTAGCTTAATTTAGTTCGTTTGTCCCTCCGTATCGTAGGTAAGTATAAAATGATTTAATTATTCAAAATATCTGTGTAACTGTCAGTTTATCACACGCAAAGTATAAAAATACCTAGAGATTAACGATTACTGATATTATGTACCGTAATTATCTACTCTACGGTGTTTTCGATAATGAGAAAATGAATATTTTATTTTAAGAAGGTATATTCTTGTAAACATCGTAATCATTTAATCATAATATACCTACATAGAGATAAGAAATTGTTATAGGAAAACTCATACCATCAATTAACGGAATAAAATTGTACTTACTGGCAATAAACACGGCACTCAATATTAATAAAAACATTTTTGATTTTAACTTTAATCTCTTTTTCTAAATATCAAATTTACATCTATATAGAATTGAAAATTATTCGTATTTTTCGATGTAGTTAAACATTAATGTATTTCCAAAACTTTTTAAGTGATTCGAAGTCTCGATACCCCGCGGAGGGCTGAAGGGCCTCACGTTTGCACAGACCGGGATCACGCGTCGAACTGAAGTGGATCGGAATGGATTTCTTATCCTGAAGGAGCCATTTACTTGTTATTAGCCTGTTTGCTGCATTTCTATTGCCCATAGAGTACCTATAAAGTTAAGTGGTCTGTGCTAGCCAAACCACAGCACGATTTGTGCTTGAAGATACCGATCATTCCCGTTGTCCCCCACTTATTTGCCACCACTGGTGGCCAACGGAAACTATAACCTCCATGATAAAATAAATTTGATATTAATTTTAAGTAGATTCATTGTTAATACAATACTTTGAGCAGTAGACTGTATTTTATTTTTGCAATTCATTCGTTTTGTCATCATAGACTTGGATTGTCCAAGGCAGCAATGAGGCAATAATGTTTTGAAAAATTACTACATAGGCTTTATAACTACAAACACAGATAGAGTTCGACAGGCGAGATGATAATATGTGTGTATAACTGAATCGAATAGAATCAATCGACTATCTTCTATAATTAAAACATTGGTGAATTCATTTGAACTTGTACTAGACAACGTTCAACTAAATCTTCTTTATTGTTACCAAAGTCAGATTTTGGTACGAAGGTCAGGACTTTAGCTAATGTAAAATCATTGTAAAATATGAGAAAATAATATTAATTTATTGTTTTTATTGCATACAGACAATTATTTTAGATACATAGTTATAAATTATAACAATTTTAAATTATAAAAGTAAGTGTATTATTTTTATATAAATACGGCTATTAATATCCAAAAAAATTACTCTATTTTCGTCGTTGCAATGAAATACAAGATTATGTTGACGGGATCGCTCTATCGTGAACTCATATCGACAGTTCGTTCATATATCGTGTTCAACCACTCTACCGGAATGCTCTTGTTCTGGTATTTGTTATCGCAATAATAGGGTAAGAAAAGGTCAGTTGGGTGTAATTACATTTCTAATCAATTTACACCATAGCGTCCTTCAATGTTTGTTAATAGTGTTATTTTAATGTTATTTATGATTAAGCTGTATGGCAGCTTGCTTCAGTAACATAAACTGCTTCTTTTGTTACCGTTAGTTTTGTTTCTGTTTTCTTATTCGGTTAGCAATCTTTTGTTTTTACTCTAAGGCAACTTATTAATGAAGCGCACTTTAAATTAAAAAAAACTGGTGTGATCTAGGTCTAGAATGGCTCGTACTAACTGAAGTTTAAAAAAAAACAAAGTGTCAAGAGTACGAGAAAGTACGAGTACGTAACGAGAATTTCGTGGCGGACTCATATAAATTTATGCAAATGTTTCAAAATATTGCCTTATATGTTCTTGTTTATGTAGTTCAGTAGACATGAGAATTTGTCAAAAAGGCGTCGGACGTTAGAGGATCAGAAAAGGTCCGCCGACACACAATGTTGAAAAACTAATTCAATATAACCCAACCTAACTCAATGTCATACGTAAGTTTATCAAAATATTGACTCTATTCTCCATACAAAGAATGTCATCTCATAATTTTCGTTCATAACTGATATAATAAATGTCAAATATCGTGAAAAATACAAGAATTTCACTATTTCTAGATATTATTTTATATTAACTTTTTTTACAGCCATGAAAGGGGGTTTCCCTTTGTTGCTGGTCCACAGTTTCTGGGAGCACCCCTTACCATCACAACATTTTACAAATAAAATTGGGATCTCTGGCTCGACTTCTCTAGTGTCGTTCAATACAGTAGTCATATGGAGGGTAAGGCAAAGCTGGCGTCTATGAAGCTAGGTGTACTCAATAGGGCAAAGCTTCTCAAACTTCACGCCACGTCAAAAATTGCTGCTTTATGAGGCGCAAGTATGGCTGCATATTGAGTACTGCTGTCACCGGCTATATGGCGGGAGGACCTGAATATTAGTTAAAGCCAATCGAATCAATCCAGCGACGTGCTCGTAATCTTGAGATCATTGACGATTTTCATAAGAATCGTCAATGATCTCAAGATTACGAGTAGATAGTGTGAAACCATTGAGCCAGAGGCGTGATTTTGCGTCTCTATGTGTCTTCTACTCATCTACCGCTTGTATAATGGGTTGTGCTCAGAGGAACTGTTTGATATGATGCCAACATCCACTTTATACGTTCGCACTCTCGCTATCGACACGTTCTTCCTCATTTATTAGAATACAAAGGGTCGCATACAGTGCGCTATTAAGAGGAATTTTCTCCCACGTACGCTGAGGATGTCAAATGAGCTCCCTGCTTTTCCCTAGAGACTACAACAAAAAGGGCGTGAAAAGATTCCTCAAAGTTCAGCAATGCGCACGTGACACTCCTGGTGTTGCAGGGGTCCATAAGTGACCGCTTACCATCAGGTGGGTCGTATGGCTGTTTTCCTGAACCAAAACTAAACATTTTTAATTTACTTTACTTTAGGTGACAATAACTCAACAAAGACTTAATATGTAATCGGTTTAAATATGATTTTGATTCTTAAGATCTTTTGTTTAAGTAACACTGGGTTTATCTTCTGAATACCGCTATGAAATATCATATCCATTTTCTTTTTAGACTTAACCTTTTACTGGGTTGTGCCCTTAACATAATATGTGACTCTGTACACATTTGATATTGAACTTGAATTTTTAGTATTTTTTCCTTGGCTACAATATACATGTGAAAATTTTTCTTTATCGTTATTATAGTTCCAATTACATAATATCGTCGTTGTCATGTACGTATGACAATCTCGTCTTAAAATCGGCATGTGACATTGTTTGGGGTCAAAGTGCGGATAGGCGAGAGCTTCGTGTTTGTACTTAGTTCAGCTCTTGTGTACTTCAGAGACCACGTTTAATTGGGACAGCTGTTGCCCCAGGCCCAATTGTTGGACTAAAGTAGTTGAAAACTATTGTTTACAGATGGTATAACAGAATATGCAGGTCATCTATACAAAATATTTCGGCATCATCATAGAAAACTGTTTACTATTTACTCATCTACTTACTATATTATTTTATAAATATCAGCATTCTTTTGCAGAATTTTTTGATTTTTGTAAAGAAAATCATAATGCCTTTACGGGATTTATGATCTTCAAATCGTACATATACCTAGCCGCATTGACAGAATGATGCGCGGCGACACAAAATTGACCAGATTTATTTATTATTTTATTGCTTACAATGTTCGTATTACTACGGCTGAAGTAATAGTCGTCTACTAACCGCAGATCAGTTTAAAAAATTACTGTGTCGTAAAATGCCTTATTGTATCGTGAATAAGATTTTGGCATTAATATTAAATAGTGTAACAAATTTCCTTTAGGGAGCTGTATTCTCGTTTGCATTCTTAATTTTTCATTTTGATATCAATTGTTATTAAGTCGAATGTTTAATGAACATTAATTTTATTTATTTTAACGAGTATTAAATGGTGTGAACTCCTTTAAGAATACAGACAGCTGGAATAAATGTTAAATTTACATATTGACCTTAGATCATAGTGACACCAACGAAGCTGCATTACGCTGTTTCCCGAAGCTGAAGCTGTTTTACAGTATGACAGCGGGGATTTGTTCGGTATTTGCTTTACATCATCCCTGCAACACGTTTTCGTCACGTTCTGTGTCACAAACAACAATTACACGCGTAAATTTACTTTGCAGTGTTTTAAATTAAAATAAATATATTACCTATAATGATTTCTTATGTTTTCGCGATTGTTACACATTAAATTAAACTATTTTATACGGTTTTCTATCGCGTTTATTGCTTACTTATTTATACCTAACGTTTCAAGCACTTTACACAGACGAATGTCAACTCAGTCTGCGACCATGAGCTCTGTAAAGTGCTTGAAACGTTAGGTATAAATAAGTAAGCAATAAACGCGATAGAAAACCGTATAAAATAGTTTAATTTAATATTACCTATATATCAATACCTCAATAAAACATTGGCACGGCTGTTTTTTTATCAAATATATATAACATTAACCATAAAAACAACAAACTTAACTAAACTACAAACTAAATTATAAACTAAAAACCCTAACAAAAAAAATCTTATAAATAAAAAATGTTTGTTATATCAAACTTATAGTTTGACTGGGGCACAGAATGCTTATAGCACCCAGCGGATTTATGTCCACCCAGTGATTTTATCGGTGTGAACGACGTTTTTTTTTGCCATACTCGCCACGCTTGGCCGCTTGGCGGGTTAGTGAGCGCAGTTTCTACGACTTTTCGTATTCCAACGCTGCTGCCCGTCGGACTTTTACTTACCAGTAAATTTTACAATTTATTTAATCTCAATGGTTGCGTTATTTTTTATTATATAATGTTAATGTTATTAATTTACTTTGGGGCTAACTCAATCTGTGTGCTTTCTTCCTTTAAATTTATTTGTAATTATTATTTTATTAATTAAAAGTCATATATACATTATATTCAGTTTTTTTATCTCAAAGTAACATAATAATATTTAATTTAGAAATTAAAAGTTCTGTGCGGTTCCCTAAGCGCGTCAAAATAAGAGCTCTTAACTCTAGGAGTATAATAGTCTAATATTAGATATTCTCAGATTAGATCTAGTACACGAAAATATTTGTAACTTGCTCATAATAACTAACTTTCTACTACTCTAATGCCGGAATACTCAAACGCTGCTCAAAGAGTGCTGCTTAAGTATCGTGCTGTCGCGCTGAACGTCAACGATATGACAGTGACAGCATGATACTTGAACAGCTCTCAAAATTGAGTAGCATTTGAGTATTCGGACGTAAGACAATGAGTTTGTCGCATCGTTGCATTAAGTGATATGGTGAAACATTTGAACAGATACACCATGCGAGTGCAAGTGCACTTTATTAAATAGAATTGTGTGGTGCACTAATGACGAGTAACTAATAATGCGAATATAGTGTTTGTTCAATTCTATGATTCCTTTGTTTTGCGCATACATGTAGGAGAGGAATAAAAAAATATCGTCCGCCTGTGCAGTGCAGTAAATAGGATACGAAAACGCATTTTCACCGTGAATTCCACTCCATTCCAATTAATACCGATACGAAGAATTGAAATTGTTTGCCAATATCTTTCTAAATTGTTGCTGAAGCCAATTGTATGCCAGTGAACGAACAATTCACAGAAGCGAAAGTTTGAAATATCCACTTCTTCGTAATTGAAGATACTGTTGTTAGATATTAACTAGATGTAGTAGTAAGTCTATTACTTTTTATAAAGCTGTAAAAGGTTATATTATGCAGGTAGATTAGTACCTACAAGAAGCGGCCCATGAGAAATTTGCTTTTGTTTCAAAACAGTTTTGGCTTGGTAGATATAGGTATAATATTATTTACTCGTATTAATGACTGAACAGTCATCATTGTCTGAGTGTTTTTCTCGGTTGCATCTTCAGCTTACGCTTCAGAGCTCAGTGGGTCTAAAAACGCCACTTTGAGCAATTCATCGAATCGAATTCATATTATGAATTCCTTAGCAATTCTTTAGCAATTCCTATTTCTTTTAATTTTTTTGAAGAGGAATTGCAAAGTTTAGTTGGCTATTTTACAAAAAATAGAGGAATGGCTACAGAATGGCTAAGGAATTCATAATATGAATTCGATTCGATGAATTGCTCAAAGTGGCGTTTTTAAACCCCCTGGGTGACCATTATTATATCTTTTTTTTATTTATTTTATGATGTCCGACGTACATTGTATTACTATAGTTAAGAGTGAAATTACTAAATTCCAAACTAGTAGATACCCTAAAACACTACTTGCAAACATAACAGCTAGTCAGAGCGAGTTCCTGAAACAATTTCATACGCTAAAATACGGCTGAAAGCATGGCCACAAATCACATTTTTTGCTCACTTTATTTCTGCATAGTATCATCTAAATAAAGCTCTGTTTTTCTAGTGTTGCCCCACATAATGTTGTATGAAGTTTATCTCTATCATCGCGTCACATATTCCAAATTTATTTCAATCTTCGTAAGCATAATCTATATAATAACAATTTTACCAAATAAACTTCTGTATCAGCATCTCGAGCAACACAGTCTCACGGAAGTTGTGTTGCTCAAAGATCTGCACAGTGCTTTTTAAAACTAAACTTAATTTTGACCATTGCCAGAAAAGCATAATAAAAATAGTATTGAAACTCAATCTAATTCTAATTGATCAAAGTGATATTTGTTATCTACTACCAATAAAGCATGATTATTTCGTTCGGGTCATAAAGTTTTGGTTTACTGTGTCCAAATTGTCAGGAGAAAATACAAGCACATTTTACTTAAATAGAAAAATCATGCCATCAAGCGACGGCGAGTGCGCGGCCATGTTTGTATTGGTCATCATTAGTGGCATTTCTATTATGAGCTCCTCCGTGCTTTGATCCTAGCTGTTATCGGTAGATGGCAGTCGTTCGGCTATGTCCGATGCCATTAGGCAGCCTAAAAAATCTGACGGTGTTGGCCACTAACACACACGGATCATGTTCCTGTGGGTCTCGTTTCCCTGTAAAAAGAATTACCTACGAAGTCAGACGGCAGTCGCTTCATTGTAATAACCAGTTCCGCCAAATAAGACTGAATCGTAAGCTGAAGATGCAACCGGGAATCACGCTCGGATGAAGAAGATAGTTTAGTAAGAAGACGAACTTTTTTGCGTATTTGACTATATCGATCCGATGGTACTTGGGACAAAGGATATCCATTGTGTTACAGGGAGGTATTGCGGCCAGTGTAATAATGTATACTTTTGATGGGCCGCCGGTGCTATTTGCAGTGGCATATTGCTAACTTAAAATGTTTTTACTATTAGTAAAAAGCAAAATGATTTTTTTGTTTTGTAATATTTGTTTTGAAACCGATGATATAAACTATAAACATATCATAGTTAAAAGTTACACAATGTCACTATTTATTTATATATTTTTTATTTCACATACTTACTGGGGGTTAAACGGAGGAGGGTCTCGAGGTCGTCTGTTCACAGAACCACGAGTTTCTTAGTATCTAGAGAAGGAGGTACTAGTTGGTAAGGAAACTTACGATAGTATTTCGTTAAGAGGGTTGACGTTGGTCAAAAATTATTTTGTTGTTTTTAAAACATGTAAAATTTTAACATAAGCAATAAGGTAGTTTTAAGGCGATAAGAATTACTTTTACATACATGACTCGTTAAAAGCATGTCAAAAATAAGTTTGTAAAATAAAGCACTGGACGGAATTACACATTTGTCATGTACTTGCATATAAACATTATCCTCTATACAAAATGTCAGTATATTTTCCAAAAGCGATTAAATCCCATTTGGCTTTTTGAATCAAGCCCGGGATGTGTGTTCGCGGGTGAGTGATTAACACAGTTCAACACACATTTCAAACTCTCAAACATCGCTTTAATTTGGAGAATCCTCAACCTCAATGAATATTAGAGTAGACTGACTACTCAAGCTAAGTCCTGTGATATATGGGATAATTATTTGCATATAGCTATTAAGGCAATTTATGATATATTTTTTTCCGCCGATGGTTAGAGGTTAAGTAAACGAACAGCATTGTAATATATTTGTGATACTCAGGAAAAGACTGAAAGTTTCAAACCAGTATTCTGATCTCCATTAGCTTCTTAAATAAAGCACGCGTGTTTTTATTAAGTGTTCTTTTATGGTAAAAGGGAACAACTACCACCTAGGGAGTTATACGTTTTGAGAATTAAAACTGAATTAATTAAGTATACTTACCTAGTAAACCTTTAAAAATTATAACTTTTCATTAGTCGTATGACCTTGCTATTCTTTTTGCCATTGACACGTTTTATACTTTTTAGTGAGTGAGAAACTCAGAATAAAAGCTATTCAAATATATAATTGTGATAATGATTCATGTCTATAAGGCCATTGTCTGTATTAGCATCAACCTTTATAGAAGAGTAACTTAACTGCCATTTCAATAAACGCTTAATAAATCTTATCTAACAAAGAATTTGGAGATACCATCCAAAGAGAAAAATTATTAAAGACGACAGGGCTGAATTTTAACAAGTATTTTATTAAATCAACTAACGAGAAAATACTTGGACACCTTTAGATTTGACATTTTCAATTTGAATAAATTTTCACTTAGTAAATGAAATTTTTTGTAAAAGATAATGTATTTCATTTGTGTATTTTTAAATTCTTTAAGATTCATTGTTATGAAGTCATTGCGCTTTATAAATTACGAACAATTTACGCATGCCTATTTAATGCGTTCTATTCAGTAATGCAACTATATCCAATACATTCTTAAGCCATTTATTTCGTGCCTTCTCGTTGCATGGTAACTAAAAGCTGGATTTCAGCCAAAATAATGGATAGCGAATTGGTGTAAATATCGGTTGTCTTTGAATGTAGATCCAGATCCTCGAAATCTACTTTTAAATAGAAGAGCGCATCCCAAATTGCATTTTCAGATGTCACATAAATTTAAACTTCACTTACAATTTGCTAATGTAACTATGTTATTGAACTGTTAGATAATATATGTCGGCGCAAGAAGCTTACAAGCGTCCACTAACGTCAGTTAGTTAATTAATTTAATTAATCAAACATAATAATTAATAAAAAGAATGATTTTGTAAACGATTACAGCCAATAATTGCAATTTATTAATTTTACTTAATGGTTTTTAATTTTGTTAGTTGCAACACTTTAGACTAAAAAAAAAATGTAATTTGTGATTTCAGTTCCAGATGATGAATTGTTTTTTATAATTATTTAAAATTACTATTATCATTTATAAACATTGAACAGGGTGATTTCATCAAACAAGTAACTGATTATCTTTTTATCAAATTAAGATTTAAATGGCAATGTCGGCCATATTGCTTGTTTGATAAAAGCATATCCGGTTCACTTAATTAATCTTGCATCTAAGCAAGATTTTAGGTGTTTTGATGTCTTTTAAATTAATTGTTTATAAATTTGCGATTTTTCAGACAACAATTACGTTGTCACACATTGTATTAACGTTATCAATTCACATTTGACGCGAGTTTTAAAATAGTGTGAAGTTGCATCATTCGCCATGATGTTTTTCGGTTGACCAAAGACGAGGTGAGGTCGTTTTGAGCACATTTGGTCGGAGGTGTTCAAGGTGGCAAATACTCATCTTGTAAGTACTTGTTTTTCTAATTGGCTTACTAGCTGTGCTTATTTATTGTTATTATTATTTTGTGATTTGTAAATGTTGTAAAGTGGTAAATTATAAGTATTTCTTTGTTGTTCGGCGTTTCATTGTCTTGCAATGTCTGAAAATCAGGGTGGTGATGTCAGCGAAGCTGGCATCACGCCTTCTAAAAGTTCGGATGGGACTCTCCCGCCGTTATCAGAAGTGGGATTCCCACCCGCTTCTGCCGGACATTCTGAAATATCTAACGAAAATATTTCTGCTTCTGTTAGCGGCGTACCCACTGAATTTTTTACACGGATGTTGCAAGTGATGAAGGGCATGTCCGATCGTGTTGCTAAACAAACAGAAAAAGTTAAAATTAATGATATATTTTTGCCATCATACGATCCGGACGTCAACACGGGAATACGTGAGTGGTGCCAACACGTCACTACAGCCATGGAAACCTATAGCCTGACCGATTACGAGGTTAGAATGAAAGTGGGAAGTCTACTTAAGGGTCGTGCCAGGTTGTGGGTTGACAATTGGTTGGTGTCCACGACCACGTGGCAGGAATTGCGTGATGTTTTGATAACAACATTTGAACCTGAAAATAGATATTCTAGAGACATTTTTCGATTTAGAGAACACCGGTATGATAGTACCAAGGATATTGCGCAATTTCTGTCCCAGGCGTGGGTGCTCTGGCGCCGTATCACGAAGGATAAATTATCTAACGGTGACGCGGTTGAAGCAGTTATCGGTTGCATTGGGGACGACCGATTGAGAATTGAACTACTAAATGCAAGGGCTTCGTCGGTACCTGAACTTATTTCAGTGGCCTCGTCGATACGTCAGCTCAAAAGACCAGTTCCTAATCTGATAAACACTCAATCGGTCAACAACAAGCGACCGCGATTTTTGGAAAAGGCTCAACAGTTTTGCCAAGTGTGTAAAAAGTCAGGTCATGATACACGTGATTGTCGTTATAATAATAAATCTGAAAGTACTCAACCGCGCCATCAGGATAACAAAATTACCAGTGCTGAAACAGACAAGCCAGTTTGTACATTCTGTTCCAAAATAGGACATACATTTGATAAGTGTTTTAAGCGTGAACGTGCGGTTGTTTCAAAAATTAACTGTGTTGGTTCGAACAATTTGGCTTTCATGCAAATCGAAATCAGTAATATTAAAATTCACGCCATGTTTGATAGTGGGGCAGAATGTTCATTGATTCGCGAGTCTGTGACGGCTAAACTACCTGGAAAAAGAATAAATGAGGTCAGTTACTTGCGGGGCATTGGCCAATTTACTGTACTCTCATTGACGAAATTAACTACGGTCTGTGTAATCGACAATTTACGTGTAGAACTACAATTTCATGTAGTTCCTGATTATGAAATATGCGCAGACATAATAATAGGAATAAATCTTGTCGATGATGCAAACCTTGGTGTATTGGTGACGTCTCAGGGTGCCAAATTATTTCATCAACCCTCTGTTAACCACATACGATCAAATAGTGAAAAATTTGATAATTTAGACTGTGATCTAACTGACAGTAATCAAGTAGCTCATTTAAAAGTGTTGCTTAACAAATATGAGCATTTATTCATTCGTGGCTACCCTAAAACCAGGGTAAACACGGGTGAATTGGAAATCCGCTTAATTGATCCCAATAAACGAGTAGAACGTCGACCGTATAGGTTGAGCCCGGTTGAACGGGAAAAAGTACGTGATATTGTGAATGAACTACTTGAACATAATATTATACAAGAAAGTAAATCTTCTTTTTCCAGTCCTATAATATTGGTTAAAAAGAAAAATGGTCAGGATCGTATGTGCGTTGACTACCGAGAACTTAACAGAAATACTCTGAGGGATCACTACCCTTTACCGATAATTTCGGATCAAATAGACCAACTCGCTGGCGGTAATTTTTACTCTACTTTTGACATGGCTGCTGGATTTCACCAAATTCCAGTAGCAGAAAACTCAATTGAATTCACATCTTTTGTCACGCCAGACGGGCTGTATGAATACCGGACTATGCCTTTTGGTCTAAGTAACGCCTGTTCTGTTTACCAGCGTTGTATCAATAAAGCTCTGATGCCGCTGTTAACAAAGCAGGTGTGCCAGGTTTACGTAGATGATGTGTTATCTAAGTGTAGAGATTTTCAAGAGGGGCTTTGTCACATTGAACAAATACTTATTGCTTTGCAAGGGGCTGGTTTCTCAATTAACATCGAGAAGACTGCATTCTTTAAAAGCTCAATCGAGTACTTGGGCAATATCATATCAGATGGGCTAGTGAGTCCAAGCCCAAGGAAAGTGGAGGCTCTATTGAAATCACCAATACCAGCTACCGCCAAACAAGTTCGACAATTTAATGGCCTCGCGAGCTACTTCAGACGCTTCATTCCCAATTTTTCCCGTACCATGATGCCACTTTACGAATTAACTAAAAAGGATACTAAATGGGAATGGAACGAAAGACATGATGAAGCTCGCAACACAATTATTCAATACTTGTCTACTGCGCCTACCCTGTCTCTTTTCCAGGAAGACGCACCAATCGAACTCTACACTGACGCCAGCAGTTTGGGATACGGAGCTGTACTGATCCAGACCATCGAGGGACGCCAGCATCCGGTCGCCTACATGAGTCAGCGCACCACCGACGCGGAGAGCCGTTATCATTCTTATGAGCTCGAAACTCTGGCGGTGGTAAGAGCAATAAAGCACTTTCGACAATATTTGTATGGACGTAAGTTCAAGGTTATTACAGACTGCAATGCGCTCAAAGCGTCAAAACACAAAAAGGATTTGCTGCCCCGAATACATCGCTGGTGGGCCTTTCTTCAGAACTACGAGTTCGACATAGAATACAGGAAAGGTGAGAGGCTACAGCACGCGGATTTCTTTAGCAGAAACCCCTCTGGTGAGTTTTCTACAAATATGTTAACTCGGGATACAGAATGGATACAAATAGAACAACGACGTGATGACAACCTGCGTCCATTAATAGATAACCCTTCCCTTGGTTACGAAGTAGAAGAAGGTGTCCTAAAGAAGGTTTTCACAGACTCTGTGCTTGGTATGTATAAGGTAACAGTAGTTCCAAAGTCGTTTCAGTGGAGTCTGATAAATTCCTATCACACGGCATTACAACACCCGGGATGGGAAAAAACTCTACAAAAATTGAAGGAATCGTACTGGTTTGAAAATATGAGCACAGTCGTGAGAAACTTTGTTGACAATTGCGTTATATGTAGAACCTCAAAAGGCCCTTCTGGAGCTGTCCAGGCCCAATTACACCCTATTCAAAAACCTACTGCACCGTTCCAAGTAATACATATGGATATTACCGGAAAATTAGGCACCAAGGATTCCCAAGGACGGGATGAGTATGTAATTGTCATCATTGACGCCCACACAAAGTACATTTTATTAAATTACTCTACTGATAAAAGTCAGAGTAGCAGTTTAGCAGCTCTGAAACGACTCGTACACTTGTTCGCGACTCCAATACAAATTGTGGTGGATGGCGGAAGAGAATTCTTAGGAGAATTCAAAGTATATTGCGACCGTTATGGTATTGACATCCATTCAATAGCGCCAGGAGTCAGCCGAGCAAACGGACAGGTAGAAAGGGTCATGGGCACTCTAAAAAACGCTCTGACAATGATCAAAGACTATAGCACCGAAAAATGGCAAGTCGCATTAGATGCATTACAACTAGCCTTCAACTGCACTGCGCATCGAATAACCGGCGTTGCACCTCTTACTCTTATTACACGGCGACAACATTGCGTTCCACCGGAACTTCTAAAATTGGTAAATATCGAGAACGAATTAGTTGATTTCGATGCGCTAGAGCAACATGTACAAGAAAAGATGGCAGCTGCAGCACAATATGAGAAACGGCGTTTTGACAAGAATAAAGCGACACTACGACCATTCCAAAAAGGAGACTATGTCCTCATCAAAAATAATCCTCGAAATCAAACGTCTCTCGATTTGAAATATAGCGAACCTTACGAGATTTTCAGAGTCTTGGACCACGACCGCTACATGGTAAAGCGGGTAACAGGACGAGGGCGACCCCGCAAGGTGGCTCATGACCAACTTCGTAGAGCTCCGCAGCCAGGTGACCAGGCAACCGTGTCGGCGGGACTTGCTGAAGATGACCAGCAACCTGGAACGTCTACAGCTCCTGAGCCACAACCACTGCAAAAGTCAACATCGAGCGAAGAAATTCAACCCACAGCTAGAGAACACGCTGAGGATATTATATAAACCGGTGAGTTCTATCCGTTTATGGAATCTCACTATTATTTAATCTTAATAAAATCCATTCGGTATGATAAGTTCACTGTCATATCATCAGATCAGTCTTTTGAAAGCGTGACTGTACTTTGTTTAAACAATTTAAAATTGAATTGCACCTAACAAGCAATTTTCATAAAATTAAAATAGTGTAACAAGTTGTTGGCTATACCTATCATGTAAAAAAAAAAAAAACTGGCAAGTTTTGCTACGTCTACCATATTCATATTCGATAATAATTCCTGTAAGACTGTACAAGTCCTATCCTATTTTGCTTCCCTTTTAATTCATTTTTAGAGCCTCTGTGGACCCCGATCTTAAAAGATCCAGACCGCAGCATCAACCTGCCTATATCCTTTAGAGCCTCTGTGGACCACGGCGAACAGGACCACCTAGACCACAGCATCAACCTATCCCAATATCCAGAGCAAATTCATCATTAATTTTATCCAGTGTGGACCACGATCATAATAAAATGATCCAGACCACACCATCGACCTGAACCCCATTTCCTTTAGAGCCCCTGTGGACCACGGCGTACAAAACCGCCCAGACCACAGCATCATCCGTTATCTACGAATATAATGCGGGTTTACGTGTAGTAACCGTTAAAAAAAAAAAAAAAAAACAAAACAAAACAAAAACAAACAAACAAATTTAATAGTGGCATGATGCGCGGAGCATTGTCACAATACGATGTATAATCATAAGCTCTTATCCCTGTACAGCAATTTATTAATTGAAATAAAATTACATACCTACTGACATAATGTATTAACACAATAATAGGTACCATTTAATTAACCATCTTGTGAGAACGATTATATTTTTTTTTATTAAAATTTAATTGAAATGGTGTGTGGTACATCGCCAAACCGCGAATGTAGCCTACGTACAATAAATACAGGAAATAACCGTAATTATTTTGCCACAGTGTTTTGTGCACTTATCTAGATGCTACAGCTGACTGTTAACAGCATGATGTAGCTGATAACTTGCGAAGTTAGTTAGCTGAATAAAATTTAATATTACGGTCAGTAACCGTAAAACCTTTTAGGTTTTAAATTACAATAATTTAAAAATAAACTAAGTTATTAGCTAGTGTACCTATGTTGAGGTGCTAGACTAAAATCTTAAAACATTACATTTCAGGATGTCTCGGGTTGGTGCAGAGCGCGCACCACCTCGCAAGACGGCCGTGTCGGCGCAAGAAGCTTACAAGCGTCCACTAACGTCAGTTAGTTAATTAATTTAATTAATCAAACATAATAATTAATAAAAAGAATGATTTTGTAAACGATTACAGCCAATAATTGCAATTTATTAATTTTACTTAATGGTTTTTAATTTTGTTAGTTGCAACACTTTAGACTAAAAAAAAAATGTAATTTGTGATTTCAGTTCCAGATGATGAATTGTTTTTTATAATTATTTAAAATTACTATTATCATTTATAAACATTGAACAGGGTGATTTCATCAAACAAGTAACTGATTATCTTTTTATCAAATTAAGATTTAAATGGCAATGTCGGCCATATTGCTTGTTTGATAAAAGCATATCCGGTTCACTTAATTAATCTTGCATCTAAGCAAGATTTTAGGTGTTTTGATGTCTTTTAAATTAATTGTTTATAAATTTGCGATTTTTCAGACAACAATTACGTTGTCACACATTGTATTAACGTTATCAATTCACATTTGACGCGAGTTTTAAAATAGTGTGAAGTTGCATCATTCGCCATGATGTTTTTCGGTTGACCAAAGACGAGGTGAGGTCGTTTTGAGCACATTTGGTCGGAGGTGTTCAAGGTGGCAAATACTCATCTTGTAAGTACTTGTTTTTCTAATTGGCTTACTAGCTGTGCTTATTTATTGTTATTATTATTTTGTGATTTGTAAATGTTGTAAAGTGGTAAATTATAAGTATTTCTTTGTTGTTCGGCGTTTCATTGTCTTGCAATGTCTGAAAATCAGGGTGGTGATGTCAGCGAAGCTGGCATCACGCCTTCTAAAAGTTCGGATGGGACTCTCCCGCCGTTATATATAATTATTTAAACTAGGTCTAGAATGTAATATAATATTACCCATCGTGGTAAATTTGTTTATTTTTAAGTACCTATTTTCCCTTGTAACTTTTTTGCGCCGCACAGTTTTTCTTTTTCTCCCAATGGTTGAGTGGTAGAGAATGCTTTTAGCATTAAGTCCGCCAATTGTATTTATTTATTTATTTATTAAAACTTTATTGTTCCATAAGTACAAAATAAGTATTTTGTACTTATGGAACAATAAAGTTTAAAAAATAAATAAGTAATATAAATTAGAACACTTCATGAAAGAAATAGTTTATTTCACAAAAGCAAGATAAAGGAAATACCAGGGTAACTTATAGGTTCTCTTATAGGTACTTTACATTGGTACTGGTATTAAATCCATACTTCCATACTAATATTATAAATGCGAAAGTCTGTCTGTCTGTCTGTCTGTCTGTTACCTCTTCACGGCTAAACTGCTGGACCGATTGTGATGAAATTTGGTAGGGATGTAGTTAACGACCTGAGGTCAAACATAGGCTACTTTTGGGCGCGATATAACCGAGTCCCGCGCGGGGCGAAGCCGCGGGGAACAGCTAGTTATATATAAAAAAGCTATAAGTAATTGGAGTCATATACTTAAATTAGGTACTAAAATAACCTAAAACATAAAAATTAGCCAAACTGTATTAAGTATATTTTATTGCAATTTTATGTATAGTGGGTAACAGAGGAAAGTATACCATCTTTCCTTTTTTACATTTACACCTAAGGTATACTTTGTATGAGGCCCAATGTACACCAACCAAAGAATGATGGCGGAATTTGTACGAATAAAAAATTTAAATATAGAGAACCTAAAATAAATCGCATTAGTAAGAATACTTAACTAGTAACATGTTTACCACCACAAAAAAATTTAAACCCCGGGGTTATTTTAATATTTCATTTTAAAAAAGTCGACCTTTAGTTTCGTTTTCATTCGTCATTTTTAACGCATCTGAAACATTGTCACCCTGACAGTTGTTAGCATTGTTAAAGCGATATTGACAGTTCATTATGGTAGGTTAGATTCATCGATTTAGTACCTGGGGGGCTATACCATCTCTTTAAACCATGCAAGATCCAGTGAGTGAATGAGATGTCGCCTTACATGATGTATTGCGCTGTCCCGCTTTCTCACTGGATCTTGCATGGTTTTAAGAGATGGTAGTAAGCAACCTTTTTGCCTTTTTGATGGTAGTAAGTTATCATAAACTTTTAAAGTAGCAGGCTCACTATCAAATGGTTTACTACCATCTCTTAAAACCATACAAGATCGAGTGAGTAGGCGAGACAGAGTAACACAGTAAGACGACCTTCGTGGCGTAATGGTTAACATGCCTGACCGCTACTCAGGAGGTCCCGGGTTCGATCCCCGGTCAGGTCAAGATGAAAAATGATCTTTTTCTGATGGACCTGGGTCTTGGATGTTTATCTATATATGTATTTGTTATAAAATATAGTATCGTTGAGTTAGTATCTTATAACACAAGTCTCGAACTTACTTTGGGGCTAACTCAATCTGTGTGATTTGTCCCTATATATTTATTATTTATTTATTATTATTATTTATTTATTTCATCATGTATTACGCTTTAAGAGATGGTGCCTACCACCATCTCTTAAAAGACAGCGCAATACATGATGTAAGGCGACATCTCGCTTACTCACTGGATCTTGCATGGTTTTAAGAGATGGTGGTAGGCACTCTGAAATGTGTTCCTGAGCCACACAATTTATGTAACAAATGCCCTTATTTTTGTATATCTTTTGTACAAATTCTACTTCTTAAAATGAATATTTTTCTTAATACAAAAAATAAATAATTTCACTGTTACCTTCTTCCTTTGTGTATACGCACTGTTTGGTGTAAGATTTGTTTGGCGTCGAATTGGCCAAACAAACAAAAAATTGCCACGTTGACAGAGCAAAAAATATAAAAAATATCGTTGGTCCTTTTCTTACTCATGGACTTCCCTATTTCGCCATCTCACTTTTTCACCAAGTAAAAATTAATTGCTTAATCACAGGTACAACTACTTAATCCATGAACCTAATCTACCATTATGAACTGTCAATACAGTTTTGATAATGCTAACAACTGTCAGGATGACATAATGTTTCAGTTGCGACAATAATGGCGAATGAAAACGAAGCTAAAGGTCGACTTTAAAAAATTAAATATTAAAAAAACCCCGGGGTTTAAAATTTTTTTGTGGTGGTAAACATGTTACTAGTTATGTATTCTTACTAATTCGATTTATTTTATGTTCTCTGTATTTCAATTTTTTATTCATACAAACGATGTATGGAGTTTCGCCATGACTCTTTGTTGGAGCATTGAGCACGTGTGACACAAATAACAAAGTAATTTAGCATGTTACGAGTTCGAACAAAAAGCTGGAAATAAGATGTAGGCAAGAATATTACAGGACAAGAAGTTTATTTAATTTAGCCCTCCATTGAATACGAGTTATACCTATGTTGCGGTTACTGGGTGAAGGGAATTAAATTATAGCTTAATGCGTTATAAAACATTATTGAAAGTTAAGGAAGAAAGACGGACAAGAAATAAAAGGCCTTTCTTATAGATCGATTTATAGATTATTTTGTCCTTCATTGCACCAAAAAGCTTTATAAAAAAACTTTCTTATTACTTATTAATTATTATTTGTTTTATGTAAAAAATAACTCGTATTTGTGATACATTAGTTACTCTTAAATTTTATTGATTTTAATCAATCAATCAATCAATCAATTTATTTGCAAAATGTACGTAAATATACAAGACGTTGCATTAAAAAAAATTCCAATTACATTTTACCCGTGCCAGAGGTGTGCAAATTTTACAATATTAATAATAAAAAAATCAAAAAATTCAAATAACAATAAAAATTTTCTTCAGATGTCAAATAATAGGTATCATAAGTCAAATTGTAGATTCAAATATTCTTAGTCAAATTATTAGAAATAGATTTAAACAGATTTCCAGCATTAAATTTCGTCATTCAAAAAGTCATCGACCGAGTAATAACATTTTTCAATTAGGAATGTCATTAAGTATTTTTTAAATAATGTTATATTTATACTTCTTATTGATTTTGGTAATTTATTGAATATCTTTGGGGCCATACCAAAGACACTTGCACTGAACATAGCCGTGTTGTGTGCAATGTGTTGAATCTTATATCCGTTACGGTCAGATCTGATGTGCTCAAACTTATTGATGTTAATTTTCACAAAGACGGCTAATTCGTATATATACAAAGATGGTAATGTTAATATTTTTAATTGTTTAAAGTGTGGCACACATGATTCGGGTGGGCGAATGCCACACATCGATCTGATACATTTTTTCTGGGCTTTAAATGCTATTTCTTTACCCGAAGAGTTGCCCCAGAAAATGATACCATATCGCAATGTTGATGCTACATAGCCATGGTATGCTGTTAATAGAGAGATTTAATGTCAAACAAAACTCGAATTTGCCCTAAATTCACGTTTATATATTTTATGTAGCGACTACAATTTTAATATTGCCCTGTGTTGATTGATACACGCTTTGCGTGATCAGCAAACATGTATCTTTAAAAAAAGATCCAACATTTTTTTTGCTCGAAATGCTGTAGTACTTGAATCGTTTAGGAAATTTCAAGGAGTTGCGATTGCGATCATATATTCGTGAAGTTGGCGCGATATACAAGTAGGTATTTTGCTTTTGCGTTGGCTGACTGTCGCCAGCAAAAACAAGGTAACTAATCACCCAAGTTCCTCCCTTCGGGCGAGAACCGAATTGCTTTGCTTTTTCCCCAATTTTATGGCAACACTAAATTTATTTCTCTTCTAACTACATCGCATTTTGTTGGTTTTTCAATTTCAACTTTATTTTTACTAAAGCTGCCGTATTTTAGCGGCTTGTTTTCAATTAAACCGCAGATTCATGTGCTCTGGCACAAAATTATATGCTACAAATACTACAGAAAAATGCATTTATATATTCGACTGCAATATTTATAGGGAATAATTACTTACTTTATCTTTAATTATCAGAGTTTACAGAAACTGTAAGTATACTTATATTTCTGTTGTTTAAGAATTCTTGCAATAAAGATTTTACATAAAAAGATTAATTATTCTTTATGTTGCCCTAAGATGGGACCCATCGTTTAAATTCAAGGATTTTAAAATATTAAATTGGGTAGTTATAGTTAACTGAATTAATTCGAAAAACTCATAAATTTATAACGTATTTAGATGAAAATGCTGCGGTAGATATAATTATTCGCAATAAAAAAAAAACTCAAAAAAATCAATCTACAATTCCTACTGACAGTTTTTGTAAGATTACGATTTATGATAAATTAACGAATACAGTACGATAAAAAAGGGGGATAAATTAAACATTTTTCTATCTATAAATCATCTATAAATTAAGAATGTGCTAGAGCCAACCCCTGAATTTAATATCTTCAGACAATGCTTTAAAAGTTTTTGCTGAAAGTCAGTAGATAGTCTTGGCCACCTGGCGTCTCTCCAAATTACCGGTATGAAATAGTTTTTTGTCTTAAATTATGATCAATGCTATCATTAAATAATATAATAATTCTTTAGGTAGGGTAGTCCCAAACCAACAGTATCCAAAATGTCCATCAGTTGAAGCTGTTCCACCACTCAAGCAAGGAACAATATAAGCAGGCGGAACAGTGACAAGACCAAATTTGGGAAGAGATAAAAGAGAGAATAAGTACATAGCATTATGGTTCATTAAATTTATATCTCGGTAAGCAAACAAGTAACAAGTACAATGAAATATTGCAATCCTAATCTATACCACATATTAGCTAACAGTACTAACATAATCTCATAATATAAGTCATAATACCAGCCTTTAAATAGTAAGAGAATTGTTTCTTGACGCCCGCCGTAACTTGGCTTGATTAAAATAGTTTATCTGAAATTATTTAACAGAACCCTAGGTTTGCAAGACTGACTCAAAGGGGTAGAACCCATTTTTATAAAACTTTAATCAAGGAAAAAAATAATACTAATTGAAATAAAAATAGTACTTATTGAAATGTTACACAAGCATCGGTAAAACAATTAGTTACTTACTTTAAATTTATTAACTATACGTATTTAATATTTTAATATAGTTAGTTTTTATATTTATTTACTAGCTGTTGCCCGCGGCTCCGCCCGCGTGTAGGTCGCTTTTCGCGTAACCTGTGGAAACTACAACTATCCAGTGCCCCTAGTATGAGTTTTTCTTAACGCAGACGCTAGCGACTGCGTTAGCGATTTAGTATGGCCAACCTGTACAGCGCCTCTGGCGAATAGTAAGGCAACTAAGAAATTCCATACAAAATCCTAACGCAGTCGCTAGCGTCTGCGGTAAGAAAAACTCATACTAGGGGCACAGACCTATAGTTAATTCTATTGTATCCTTTTCCCGTGCCAATTTTATAAAGCCATTACATTGCTACGATATCATTAAATATTAGGGCCACTTCTTTCTCAAATACCGTTTTTAAAATCAATAGGAATCAGTATTAAACAGTCGTAAAATTCTAAAAAAAATATATGTTTTTAGTTGAGGATCTAGCAGAGTGAAATTCGCTTACAGTAACAGTAACAATATCAGACAAAATTCGCTCGATAGAAAAATCTAAGTTGCCTCCTTTGGAAGTTTATTTGCAATACTATGCCTAAAATAATAAACTTATTGTCCTGCTTTTTATACCAGCCTTTAGATAAAGTATTTATATAGTGAAAATAGCTGAAGTAGATTTTGTAGTGTTATTTTCCCAATTACGATGTCTAAATGCCTACAAAATGAGTGAGCGCCGCGACTACGCGGCTTACGGACAACGGACCTTCAGAAGAAGGAGCCCTTAACATTCATACTATCAATCTTTGTCTCTAAAAGAGTAGACGCAGCCTATTACAGAGTCATTAGGACCTAAAATCCACTCCCAAAGTTTTAGTGGGCGTGAAAAGTGGAGAAAATCTCAATAAATAGTGATAAGTCAGATAAATTAGTCCTTACGACACGACCGTATGTTCCGTCAAACACTGATTTGATTATTTTTTAAAACAAAGCCAAACCAAACCAACCAATCAAATCAAATAGCTTACAATACAACACAACAAACGACCGATAAACAAACCAACCAATAGTATTAAATCAACAACCAAATTTTTTTTAAATAATTAGAATTAATTGCTGCCGTAAGGAAAAATTTCAATCTGCTATTAAAATAAAGTCAGCGCCATCTATTGATATTTTATGTAACTTAATCATACGTCCACAAACATTCAATGTGTTATTTTATTAAAATTTAATAGAGACTGCAGTGTGTTTTGTCTTTATTGATATAAGTAGAAATTCTAGCTTTATCTAAATTAAATACGTTTATGTAAATCGCATTCAACTGTTTAAAAGTTTTGAAGCAGTGCTTGTAGTAAACTTTAAATGACCATAACTTGAAACAAAGATTTTACAACGCTCCTAATTATATGTAATTCACCTGTGAAAACAGCGTTCAAATCTGTTGAGTAGTTTTGAAATTATAACGCACCACACAGACAGAAAGACAGACAGACAAAAATTGCAAAAATTGTTTTTTTTGGTTTTTATTACTCTTCTTTAATTGCCCCGTAGAAAAATATTTAATGTACAGACACTCGATTTTTACTGTCTTATTATATGTATAGATAGATAAGTACAAAATACTTTTATATTAACGGAATTAACGCTAAGAGCTTTCTCTAAGTAAGAAAATAATTCTAGAAAACAAATAAAAAACGAAAACAGAAAATTATTGTTTGTGGCAGGATTCGATCCAGCTACTTTCTAGAAACATTTCTTTACTAAAATATTTAAAAAAAATAGATATCTAAAAAAATTATACAAAACAAAAAAAGGGTAAAAACAAAAGAAGTGATGTCTAGCAGGATTCGAACCCTCTACTTAAAAGAATGATCCGCGACTTCTACCGATAGGCCAACATGCTTTACTTGTCACTGCCGAAATTTCAAATGGGTTTTGTCTATAGGTACGCAAATTAACGCATTAAAAGTTTTAAAGCAGTGTTTGAAGTAAATTTTCAATCGACCATAACTTCTTTTTCCCTTAACCGATTTTGACGAAACAAAGTTTTGACAACGCTCCTAATTATATGTAATCCAACTGTAAAAACCGCGTTTAAATCCGTTGAGTATTTTCGAAGTTATAACGTACCAGACAGACATACAGACAGACAAAAATTCCAGAAACTGTCTTTTTGGTTTCTGTTACTCTTTTTTAATCGCACTCAATCAGTTTTTTTGAAAAATATTAAATGTACAGACATTCGATTTTTAGTGTCTTATTATATGTATAGATTTAAAATTTTAGTTTGGTTTCGTCACTAAATTATTTCATGATCTGTCATCTTACCAAACTAATGCAAATCGGATGTATGCCTAGCTAGATTTAGAGTCCTGACATGTTTTTGACTCAAGGGAAATTAAACCTCAGTAAGTCCCACTCGCATTTTCGAAAATTTCGTTTCACGAAACGCGTACAATTTTTTTTAATAATTTTTAAAATTACACTGTTGACATACAGATGACATGACAAAAATAATTAACCTTGCCTAATGTAGAACTGACTGAAGTAGTTTAACTTAATCAACATAGGTTTTGGGTAAAGACTGTTAAGTATTCTGTGGTAAAGACTTAAGCTAAATTCTATTTGTACAGTCGACTCCTGACCTGACTTAGGTATTTATTTATTTAACTTCATTACAATGATGTAAAGGACGGACTCAAAGCCAAAGGCTTTTTCTACCAGTCAACCAAGAGATGGTGTGGAGATAATAATAATTTTGAAAGTCGGTGCATTTAAATACTTGATTTAAAGTTGTAACTATTTAGGAAATAAGTATGTTTCACAAATATAATCTTTACATATACCAAATACATTAGGTACTTATCAATTTAATATATCCATTCCTAGAATTTCTTCTTTGAATTTGATCAAATTGTATAATTTAGTAATAGTTAATAACTTACTTAGCAGTGGAAGATGGAAAACAGCTTACAGGTCAGGACTCCCAGTACAAACAGGTTATTTGATTATACGTAAAGAAAAGTTCCATCATCAAAAAATAAATGATTTTCAAGAAAAAATAGAATAATGCGACATTTTCAATGCATTGCCCGCGTTTCAAGTCTAAAATCTATTGTACTACAAGCTTTTAAATAAAATAGAGCAATCGTAGATTTAATACAGTTTAAAAGCTTCCCGCGCCATAGCACAGGAGTTCTCGTGAGTCTATATTTTAAGCTCGTAAACTTTAGTTAACAATTAATGGTTCGTGGCTTCGTGCGTCTTACGTCTTGTTTGAAAAATTGATAGCTTTTTAGCACTTTTTTAGTTTGTAAGAGTGCATGTGCAACTCCCAGAATCAGATATCTAGATCTCTGCCCAGAATTTATACTCGTACTAATGACAAGCTTAACTGCATTTTACATATGATTTTATAATTTAACGCTGGACATCTCATAGGTGTTCAGGCAATTTTCAGTACCTTGTAAAAAAACTGTTTTTAGTATATTGCGACATTTTATGCTTTTACGTTTAAATTGTAAGAAACTCCCTAAAAGACCATGCCATGGATGATATTTTTAGTGATTATATATGATAACTATGTAAATAATGTGTATGTGATGTTTTAAAATTAAAAAAACCATTTTCCAATCAGACCAGTAGATTCATAGTATATTTTTCTTCCCATTTTTCGATATTAGTTACCTACAGATTAATTGCTAAATCCTACAAATATTAAGAATAGGAAAGTTTGGACGTTTGTGACTCAATCACGCTTCAACTGTTGATGAAATTCTGGGCAAATTTTGATGAAATTTGGTACGAGGTAAGTGAGAGCTGGTTACTTACGAGTAAAATGGTGGAGAAGCGGGAAAAATCTAGAATAATATAGGTACGTAGAAATATAATAATAAGTGAATAATAAGAAGTACTTATAAAACTTTTTGCCATGTGTAAACGTTAAAATTAAAATAACCATAATAGAGATCCCTTTCTGGGCTACTTAAGTCTGCTAGTAGTACTTTTGTTACTTTATATGCTTTTGTATTCACCTTTGTTTAGTATAAATAAGTTATTACAAACAAACAAACACTATTAGCTTGGAATTTCACAAAATACTTACACCTAAATGATGTTAACATTAAGTCCAAAGCTATCAACCATAAGCTATTTGATCGTTTTCAGGAATTTATTGCCACTTAGTTTAGGATGATACTTACACTAAGCTCATATCTTTCTTTTTATGAAAGCTCGCGAAGTTCTTCATGCAGTAAAAAAAGATAAGGTAATGCGATATAAATGTCATGTCAAAATTACAGGACCTAAGGGAATAAGTATAAACAAGTAAGTACATTTCATAATATATTTCATCCTGTTTATTAAACATTACGAAATACAACAGAATTTGCATTTAAAGTAGGTAGAGAATGTGCTATGTTCTAGCATTAAGTTCTAAATCTTTTTGTATAATGTTCATTATCCTGGTTATCTTGGTATAGCTTCCACAGCTCAAGTTTATTTTTCACTTTCTTAGCCTGTTAGATATAAATGAAAATATATAAAAAATATATAAAAAATATATATAATATAGGTACAAATCAGACGCAGATTGAGGAAGCGCAGCATCGGGCAACCACCGACATGATGCAATGATTGGATGACCTGAAGAAGGTTGCAGGCAAGCGCTGGATGCAGGCCGCTTCCAACAGTTTATTCTGGAAACCCTCGGAGGAGGCCTATGTCCAGCAGTAGACATCCTACGGCTGAAATAATGATGACGCAGATTGATTTAGCCTCAAAGACTTTAAACCATTTACATCATGGAAATCGGCAATCGATAAATTTATGATTAAACTTGGTTTTTTCCCCAAAAACTAACTAGAAATTTAGTACAAAACTTATTTCTATAGAAAAATACAGTTTTTAAAGAAACACGTTAATTGTGATTAAGTCTCATTAATCTTGCAAGTGGAGCAAAATAACAAATCTTTTTCATGAATTTTCATTCTTTAACCTCGATCTATATTCGCGACGCTGTCCCTGCAAAAATCCCTGTTAAAATGATCAACCTAGCTTTATTGGCCATTCCGTTGTTTCTTAAATAAGTATTAAATTAAAAATACCGACATATCTTGTTTCTCCTTCATTATTACTTAGTCTCGGTCCTTTCGGTTTTTCTGCTCTACTTTACTTACAGTCTTAACTATCCTTGATAACAGCGGCGTAGTCCCTACGCCGCTGTTTGGCGTTGCGCTTTAAATTTATAACTTACATCAGATGCTATTATTAGTATCTATAAACGTTTGTAAACTATATACACGTATTTTGAAACTTCTTACTGCCTTACCAGTTACGACTGTATTTTTATATAAGTAATTATTTTCGTATTTTATAATTTCTTGCCATCACAATCAAAACATGTGAAATTGAACTAATAGCGAATTAAGGGTAACTTGTCTGAAATGCTAATGGCTTTCATATTACTCAGCCGACGTGCCGTAATAAATGTCAACCAGGGCAAAATTTACACTGCTTGTGCAAGCAGTTTTGGTGTGGAGCAATAAACACCGATTTATTTGTGTGAATGTGATTTGTAAGTTTACAAATATTTTTGGAATAGTAGGACGTGTTTTAATTTTAAAAGTATGTTTATTTAAAGTCTCCACTACATCTTTTTTTACTTACAAAGAAACACGAGTACCTACAGCATCACTTTATAACTAACCGTAGGTAAGTTTTAAACCTGGTAGGTATTAAATTATATGACTTGATAAAAACTATAGTAGACCTAACACGAATATTTATATCCCATTGCATCCCACTTTCCACTCAAAAACAAGTTTGTAAGTTTGTTTGTTACTTCTTCACGCTCAAACGGCTAGGCGAATTTTTATGAAATTTCGTATGGAGGTAGCTGATACCATAGATTATTAACACATAGGGTATTTTTTATCCCGAAAAAACCCAATTACCGTAGATTTGGTCAAAAAGCCTGATAGTCATGACGCTTTATAAAGTAGATGACGCTGTTGTGTAGGTATGTGACATGTGTACCTGTACGAGCCACGCACATTTAGATAAATGACCTAAATATCCTAATGCTGATAGCGCGACAATACCGCCCGCTGTTCACTTACAATATTATAATTTAGTACCAACAATGAAGCCGAAGATACAAATAACATTGTCTCTTAATTCCTATCATCGCAGTACTAATCCTAATCATAACATACAGGGTGTGTGATCTTGGATCATACAGTATGATATACTTCGGGGTGCAGCTAGATAAGTTATCTCAGATAGTCTTAGCGTCTTCCCGGTCGTCTGCTGACTCCTTCGGATCCCAGGGTCCGCTTGGTAAGGTCAGCTAGTTAAGTTATATATTAAGCTTGTTACAAACAGCATGAGAATTTTTTTTACAATAAATACTCATTCGTAGTTTGTGCGGCTTGCATACGAATTAAAGCATTATTATGTAATAGAAAGGCACCACAAAAGTTAGTTATTTCAGCCGAGTTCGTAACATAAAATGCATTTTAATCCCGCAGCCATAAAGGAAAGCTATGACTTTGACTTCCTGTTTTTACAATGAGTCGTGAAAGCTTGTACTTAATTGTTGGAATTAAAAAATATACTTACTTTTTACAATCATGAAACAACTATTTTGGAGATCCTATGCCTTCTTACAAATGATAACTTACTAGACCTGAATTTGCATGGATAAACCCTTTTTTAATAGGAATTAGGAACTCAATTATTTTCATAAAAAATATTATCTGTAAGTAACTGGGAACAACAAAGGGAGGGATTCTGATCAGTATTTTTGTTATTCCTGGTTTTTAATATTATAGATAGGCGACCTGATAATTATTTATAAGTACCTAATCCAACGCAAAAGGACCGCAAGGGTTAGCCAACATTTTGTAAAATATGTTAATTGTGGTTGAGGTTTAATATCTCATGCGCTAATGGATGGTCCTTATCTCAGCCGTTTAGGATGAGCCGTACTTAGACACATTAGAACAAAAATTATTACATATTATTACCGAAAATCACCAAAAACCAGTTCCGGAATCGCACGGTAAACGCTTCACCTTTCCGGCAGGAATTATCTAAATGACACGGGAAACCGTAATATAAAATACCTTAGAGTAAGTTAATTTAGAAACAGATAGAACGACAACACGATGTTAGCTAGTTTTTTAAATTTTTTTTAGTATTTTAAATTTTTTTGAACAGCTTATTGTTATGGGGCAGTGACACAACTTGTTTTAAAAAATATATTTATTAAGAGACACAAGATTATAGTACAAGAATTGGAACTTAACTGAACTAAGGGTTGTAAGGGATACAAGTTTATATAGGATTGTAGGATAGGAGTGGGGGATGGGAATGGTAAACATAGTTTGGCTAAGTGGATATTAGTTAACAATGTTTTCTTATTTAAGATAAAATAGTTTAATTCTTTTAGTATTAGTGTAGTAATTAAGCTCTTCGAGCCTGGCATCTACTTTATCGATGTTCGTTTTTATAAATGAGCTGGTGGTTATTACACTTGGTAGATTTTGATTATTTTTAATAAGGATGTTGTAATTATTAATTAGACGTTTTAAGGAATCACGGGATATGAATAAAGGTTCTAGGTTCCTATATACGAGTAATTTCCATGAGCTTTCGGAGATGAGGATATATCCTTCGTCTTCGAAGAATAATCCGGAATGAGATGGAAGAGGTTGGATTTCGAATCCATGGATTATACTTGT